>JAOXNO010000070.1:13306935-13340456 GCA_028565335.1 Limnodromus scolopaceus | reverse complement strand
CACATCACTGCCTGTCTGGTTAAGGCTGCCACAGCTTTCCGTACACTCCTGTATTCACTGCTTTGCCCCGAGGCCAGACGTACAATAGCACTCCTTGAACCACAGAAGCAAGAGAGTTCGGTACAGACGCTGGTTTGGGTCACTACTGACTGGTACCCCTATCTTCTCAGCGGAGAAATAGCACCAGGGTACAAGCTGTGCACTTACCCAGGAGTCAGCAGCCAGCCAAAGGTGCATAACACCAACTGGGTCAACAGGGAATGCGAGTTCCAAGGCATGACATGAGAAATACATTCATCTCACATAATCTGGGGTAAGAGTGCTGAAGATAGACTAGCTGGCTTCCACCCACTGTCAGCCCATGGAGAGAAACAGAGCAACACAGTTGGGTGTGACCATCAGGAGTGAGAGCACAGAAATGCTGATTTATAGCCCTGACAAGCTTATGAAAGATCCCTTTAATGGATACAAGATGCGGGAGTTCTCCTTTTGCCTTGGAGAAAACTCTAGCTGAAGCACCAGTACACCCATGAGTCGCGTATGCCCAGGCAAATCGGGAGCATCTCATCACCGTAGACCAATATGGAACTTCTTGTGAGCATGAGTAAAAGGAAAAATAAGGGAAAGCTGAAAGGAGCTCCAAGCCAAGAGCCTTGTACAGTCGTAACGGTACAGAGCTTGAGATCTGAAATGCTGGTGGGCTCTTCGGTGTCTGAGTTACAGTGGCTCCGAGTAAAAAGCTGCAGAACTCAGACACGTTGCTGAACCACACTCTTTGGTAACATTAGGACCTGTCTTGTGTTATTACTTTTCTAAACTAGCATGAAACCTCCTTTTCCTTCAATAATCCAGCATGTGATAATTAAAATACTACCATATTTTTTAATTTCCTCTTTGAAGAAACTAATGAGAACTGCTGAGAAAATGTCTACTGCTGGAAAATTATACTTTGCTCTTATTTAAAATGCTAAGTTAAAGGAAGTTCTGCTTTCAAAGTAAAGCGGGTGGTTTAATCGCAATGATAAGCTGCCCCCTTAAAATACATACTTCTGAAACACTATGATGTCGCCATCCATGAGTTCATCAAGAGCTTTATCAAGAGATACATCATAGTCTTGAATCCTTTCTGTTAAGTTGGGTTTAACTTCCTGCAATAAAGAGCAAAAATTGTTGATCAGATATTACCTTATCAGATAAGGTAACCTGTATCATCTTTCAACTGAAACGAATGGATAGATCTAGATGTGTAAATTAAATGTAATCTCAGTTAAGGTCCAGATACATCCAATTGTTATTGATAGAGCTGGCTGCTCATTTTTACCTCTGGAGTCTCCCTCAAGTTATCTTAATTTTCAAAAGTATTCTGTCATTCAGCGTGATCTTGTTAGCAGTGAAATTTTTCCAAAATTCAGAGATTAATTTTCTACTTATGCAGCTTCCAGGAAGCCTGGAGAACACTGATTATGCTCACTTATTTTAATAGTGCAGAACTTTTGTACAGCAATTCACTTGTCTTTTAAAAAAAAACACCAAAAAAAAAAAACCCAAACCAAAAACACATTAAAAATGCATATATTATAAAATATCTATAAGCATATTATGCCTTTATACTTGTAGGTTGACCTCTTGGTCAAACTACAATCCTGACCTGCACAGAGCAGGAGCATCTGACAGTTTTGTTTTTTAGCATGGAAGTGTGCGTGCTCCCCTGGAACCACCAGAGAGAGCAGCACGACTGCTAACAAAAATCACAATGGAAAAACCCAATTCCTTGTTCTTCCTATAGAAAGGACTTTGCCTTGGCAAGATCTGCATCTTCAGCACTCAATCACTCAATAAATACAGCAGTTATAAAGATTTACTACTTCTGCATTTGGACAGAAACACGTTAGACTAAGTATTGTGTTTGCTGACTTTAACTTCGGGAAGGAAGGAGAAGATGCAACATTTTCTCATCTCCTCTCTAAGGGGGCCATTGAAAATTCAACGGCCAATAAAGTCAGCAGGATTAGCTCCTCGAACACTGTGACTCTGAGGATACGCACAGATTTAGCACAGCAAAACCGCACATGTAGGACTTCATGTGGAGACTTTTTGTTTTTAAAGCCTCGCGCTTCTAGTTGTTTATTTTTAAATCCGTTTTGAAGTTAACTATCTGCTGATACTCTCTTGCAGCCCTATAGACATCAAAGCTACAGGTTACAGAGTGCTTATGTTTTATAAAATACCATTTCTATGAGCAACCTTTTTTTAACCCATAAACTTTTCTAACCTTTAACCTTTTAACCTTTTTTTTTTCACTAGTTATACCATATAAAAGACAAAAATGTTACTAAAAGTCTATTGATCCAAACCTCATAGAGGATAAGGTTAGTTTCTTGTGGAAATCCTGCTCTCTCGCACATAACTGGAAGCAAGTCACCTATTGGAAAAGAAAAAGGAATGTGAAATGCATTGCACTAACTGCTAGTGAGACCTCCTGCAAGAAGAGGAGAACTTAGTTTTTTTACCCTGGACAAATAGTTTTTATATGCCTAAGAAAGAGAGCCTTCCAGGTTAAAGCTTCCCTTATTGACATTCAACCAAGAGACAGACTTTAAGGTTTCCTTCCACTTCATCCGAACAACAACAAAAATATGTGCAAGGCCATCCAGGATCAAAGAGAGGAAATAACACTGTTCCTTCTCCAGAAAAAAATTTTAATCTTAATATTTTTTTTTAAAGGCAGCTAAAATGCAAAATTAGAAAGAATGTACAAGTCAAAAAAATGACAAGGCAACGTATTTTTACTCAATGCACTTTTGCTGAATTCTTTAAATGGACCCATATGGAAACCAAGGCTCACGACCAATTCAGTCGGTGCAGCTGCTCTGAGGCTACCATAGGGAAAAGTTGTCCAACAGTTACTTTAAAAGCTATTGCAGAAGTACATTCTACACAAAAACTTGAACTAGAAGGAAAAAAACCAAACTGGGGAGCAATATCAAATCACAGAGTTTTACAGCAAATCTGAAACAGCTGTTTATGTTGAGCAACATCTGGTAAATACAGCAAACCTGTAACAAAAAATTAACTGACAGCCAACGGTGTGTTACGGCACCACCCTCAGCCTTGCAGAAAGTTCCACTGACACACCACGGGGAAGAAAACTATCAGAGGAGGAGCACTGGGGTTGGGAGAAAACAGAATTTCTTCTGTGGCCTACTTCTGATTTCAGTGATAAAACTACCATTAAAGAGATATGCAATCTATTGCCTTAAAAAACATATATAATGATGAAATTAAATTTTAAAACTCACGTATTTTACAGGATATAGGTGTGTAGATATGCCCACAATAATTCAAACTCCGAGTCTTCGGATCATACATCTTCAGAAACAACATTACATCATCTACAAATTAAGAAACAGGATTTAATTTTAAAGTAAGGCTTATTTGAGTATGTATGAGGGAACAAAACCCACCAACCGCCTAGATATTTTTCTTTAAACAGTAGCAAAGATGCATCTTGATTTATTAATTTGATTAATGCCTCTAAAATACTCTTAAATACTGATTTTTTTATAAATCAACTTTATATCATAGAATACCAGGTAGGAAGGGACCACAAGGATCATCTGGTCCAACCTTTCTTGGCAAAAGCACATATATATATACACACATATACATACACACATGCATATAGAATCACTGAATAAATTTTTATAAGAACATGTGAAACATGCCTTACACTCGAAGAGTAATGAGGGAGAAAACTGCACGAGAAAAACAAATTTCAGCATTGTAGTTTGATGGGTACCTCAATGTCATTATTGAAAAAAGGAGTGCACAACATTTTTCAAATAAAAGTATTTTCTATTTATTCAAGTTTTAGCATATATGCTTACGATCTTTATCAAACTTGGGTAACGTTGCTCCAGTAGCAGCCATCTCTGGATCTACTGTTTCCAAAAATATTGTCCATGGATTTTCATTGTCACTGAGCTCAATCATCTATGTAGAAAGATGTGGAAGAAGAAAAAAAGTCTCTGGAGAATATAATATAACCTGATATCTGCGTTTTCCTCAGATAAAAGAACTTCATGACATTCTATGAGTGGGAGAATTATTATTTTTTTTAAGTTGTGTTAGTGACAGGAAGTTTATGAAGTTTATTAAGGAAAACAATGACAATTATAAAAACACCAAAAGTTTTAATGAAGGAAAAATGACTGGTTTTATTTAAAATGAAACTATTTATTTTTCATTTAAAAAATATACCTACAGATATCTTTATTATGGCAAGAAAATTACTTCACTTTAGAAGTAATAGGACAGTGAAACCAATCGCTTTTTTTTTTTTGTGGCATTTAGACACAGTGTTTTACATTTTAAGCAACACATTTCATTAAATCCAGGTTTTGCCCAAATAATGGAGGACTCAAAAAGACATTTCTGTTTGAAATCTAACATAAAAATAACAATTATGCTTTTTTTCATGTAAGAAGTTATGCACCACACTCCTCCCTCCCATTCAAACCAACCCACCAAAACTCAAGTATCAAACTTTACCAGATACAGTTTAAATTAAAACCCTGAAAAATCTGATGTTCCAAACTTACAGATTCTTAAAGAGAACTAAAAATCATGGGTGAGGCACAGAAATAATGTCCTCTATCAATGAATATTTACCGTTTTATTGCCATCTGCTTCATTATCTAACATCGCGGGTCTTTTTGTTCCATTACTTCTAGCTTGCATTGGCCATAATCTGATTTGATCCTGGGGAAATCCCTAAAATAAAAAAAATTTAAAAAATTGTAACAGGAAACAAACAAACAAATAGGCTGACATACTTTTATTAAACCCAAACAGGTCTTTTATTTTCAAAGGTCTAAGTTATGACTGCTGTCAGTACCCGAAGAAGATAAAAGTCTATGAAGTAATCATAACATAAAAAAAATAGATACAGATATTCAGCTACACAAAACTTACCATCGTTTGAGAGAGATTTTGAACAAATTCTGTAAGTGTGGAGTTTTTTAATACTTTGAAAACAGTGTATTTCACTTTTTCTTCATCATACATATCATTGCCTTGGTGACCACAGAACTGATCCTCTGCCACTATCTGAAAAATTACATTTAAAGGTTACTATTCACATTAACTCAGCTGCACAACATAAAACCTTCTTATGATGCTTCACTATGCCACATCACTGGCTCTCTGGATAGCGGCATATTGCTAACACTATTCATGTTCCCATAAAGAAAATAAAGATTATAATGAAATTTTAAAAATGTGATTGATAGTCAAATCAGCCTAAGTAATTAACACACACTAATTCTTACAAAACCTGAACAATTAAAAAACAGTTGTGCTTAGATCCCAATCTTGGAAACATGTGCTCTGACAATCTTGGCACTTAAAAAAAGGCTATATAATTATTTTAGCGGTGTAATGCAAGGAGGCTGGCCTAAAAAATTTCCTGTGTCTCCCAGAGCTCCCATAGACTCTGTTAACAGAGAGACAAACGGTGCAGCTCTGCCAGTTTCTCCACCGAGGGCAGCTCGAGTGTAAATGCAGTGTAGAACAAGCCAAACTTCACCCATGTCTCTACTTAGGAACACCAGAAAGAAGATGCAAGGAAACATGGGGGCAAATAGAAAATGGGTTCTGTTTTCTTCTGCCAGATGGGCTCTGGAAAGAGCCATAAACAGGGTTCCTTAAGGCAATTCATAACAATCTAGTCCATCTGGCTTTTCCAAAAAGATAATTGCAAATACAAGCACTCTCTCCTTCTGCTTCTACTTGATGAGTTCAGTCTGGCAGTAGTCCAGGCTTGCAGCCTATGGCTAGATACATGCTAATTTTAGAAAATAATTCCTGAAGGAGATAAAAGTGCAGTGGCAGGGCAGCCATTTAAAATAACCTGGTCCTTTTCCTTTCACCTGAACTTACTATTTTCACTTGCAAGCACATAACTCCTAGAGAAAACAGAAACGTCTATAACATACAGTACTGTTTGTTTCATTAGGATTTATTGCTTATGTAAACATACTTACAAGCACTAAAATCATAATTTCACTTCAAACACTATTTCCAAACACAAATTTAAAAAAAAAATTAAAATCAAGGTTTGTCTTGGGTGGCTCAATATTCTGAATTTTAATGATAAGGTAGTTGAAACTTGATCTATTTCTAAAGCTGACCTGCACTTGCATATAGAGGTGAGCTTCCTGCCTCTCCTTCCTCTTCTGAGCTTCTATCCTCTTCTCTTCTTGTAGCCTTTCGACAAGTTGTTGAGGAATATCATGGTCCGTGACAGGCTGCAAAACTTCACCTATAAAGCAGATTTTGTGATGTCATTTTGAGATTTACATCAAACAGGTTTTCCTTCATACATGCTTGACTTTCCTCTGATACGAAGTCAAAACTGGCTTTTTTCATCTTTTAATTAAAAACATGGTTTGATATGATCACGTTTTGGCAAAGGAAGCATTTTCTATCCCAAGCCAAAATGCACTACTTCCATGAGATATGTATCCGACTTCTGAATTAAATATTCATTTCAGGATTAAAAAAGTATTTACCACCAGCCAATTTTCTTAGTACACATGTATCTACATTCTTATAATCAACTGGATTTAGTTTCCATCACTGAAGTTAGTTTACTAATTTTTCCATCCTATAAAATAATCAATAATCAGTGCACAAAGTGTTGCCTTACTGTACTACGACAAGACAGCACTAGATCAGCACACACTTTCCAGAAGTGAGAGAAAGGCTGGCTGATCCCACGGAATCTATATATTCCGACTATTAATAATGATGCCCCTTCATATAGGAAGGCTGTCAACAATTCAGAAGTAAAATATAGCCCTAATTCCCTGCACGTAAATCTAACTTGGAACACAGGCAGAGTATACATACTTAATTTTGATTCCCTGATGTAAACCAACATGTAAGCATTCGTACAGTGCCGTACAGATAAGTCATCGTCATGACCTCCATAGTTGTGTTCAATTGCTTCTTCCTTTGTACATCTTGATACAACATCGTCATCAAATTTACACCACTAGAGAGAAAATTTTATATAAATATAATTTTACACACAAAAACATGTTCTTGAATGATAAATAAATCCTATTTCTGGCACGTCTTTCAGCTCTTTGAAGTAACTAAAATTGCTCTTCAAGCTGCATGAGTTTAAAATGAAAAATCAAGTTCAGTGTAATTTGTGGTACCTGCTACTTGTGCCCAGCATATGGAAGGCCTTAAACACCAAACCTTTACTGAAATATTTGAATGTTTTACACTGAATATCAAAAGGCCAATAATTATTCAAGAACTTTTTCTCAAGACTGTTATTCAAATATCTAACATTTTTCTATGAATTTCAGCAAATTGACCTTATTTGCTGTAAAATAAAATAAAAAGCAGTGATGCACAAGGTATCTAGTTATCATTTGCAAATTTAAAGTAATCTACAGCAAAATTTAAACTAAAACAATAAAGCCAGTTAAGAATGAGACAAACAGCAACAAATTCACAGCAAAATCTGACTTCTACTTTTAACTGTGAGCAGTCCTGTACGCTCCCAGGAGTCCTGTACGCTGTACAAAACCAGCCAACTCAAGGGAAGCAGCACCTGACCTATAACTGTCTGATCCCATCACGTCAGCTGAACCCGTAACAGTGGGACATACAAAGATACTGAATTTCTGACTCGCAGAAACATTTGAAACGTTCAGATTTGCTTCAGCCTGAAGTCAGCCTGAACAAAATGCTGGCTACAAGCTGATTGCAGTAGAACTTCAACACATACACACACACAAAGGAAGGGATTCCCTGCCAAAAGCCAATAGCAAAGATGAAGCTGCTCCTCTTAAGAAAGCAAGTGACTCTTTAATGCCTCCAAATGCAGCCTCCTCCCTAAAGAGCAAAAACTAGATACAAAGGCTGCTGGTTTTTCTCTTTGTAAATACAAAGTAAATTTCCCAAATAGGTTAGAATAGGCACCAAATGAAAAAATATCAAGCTAAGAACTATGCGGAGAAGTCAAATCCCTGTGCAATGAAATGAGTGTGCCAGCACACTCTTCTGTCAGGGAACAAAAATTCCAAAGATTTGCCCATTATGGAATCTGCTAGTATATATTTGCAAAATACAAACACATTTGAGTGCACTTCAATACTCACTTTGCCATCCCCCTTTGGATTTAAGTAAACAACATAATGTCCACCATGGTTATCTCCACTGTGTACTAGAACTGCATGAAGAATGTAATTCGCAGGATCTTTAGGGTCTGTTTTTTGCAAAAATTCATCTAGTGGCAACTGTTCAGGAAACTCAAACCTAGTTTTGAAAGAAATTAAGACACTTGTAGTTACAACTGACACATGCTATTATGCAGGACATCAGAACTTACTCCTAAAGCAAGCTACATAAACTGAACAAGTTACTATTACAATGCTGTTTCTATCCATGATATACTGCATACTGTTTTAATATAGAGTAAAAATCATATTCATAAGCACCTCCGAAAAAGTATGCCCTCAGTAGCAAGGACAAGAGCACTTTAACTCATATAGTGCTGTTTTGGATTCACTGCGTCAAGGGAAAAGCTCAAAACCTGTTATTTTCTAGTACATAAATACAGCTTTTCTAAGCACAGGTACCACTGGACTGGAACATTATTTTGAAATGTCTTTCAGCTGCTGTAGTCTCACCTCCTTGGTGAGACTGAAATCCTTGCAATACAGATTTAGTTTACAACCAACAGTGTATCTCCTTGAGAAATTATTGGCCTCTACTTACAGTGAGCGGGCATGAAAATAGGAGGGAAAGCAGAGGACTGCTTATTCATCCTGCTTAGTCTTGTGGCAGCCTATGGGAATGTACTAACTTTCCCCACACAGCACAGAGAATGTTCCACAAAGCCTTAAAAGATGCATTTGCTTGTTTTGAATTCAAAACATCATCTACAAATTACTATTTAAGTATTCAACTTGTCATTCAGAACCTTAAAGTTCAATCAGTGCACCTTTTGGGGACCTCCACCATATGCGCCTGCACTCACATTCTTCTTGGGAGTTGAATCAAAAATGGGATTTTTGGCAAATTACTTTTTGGTACAATATATTCACAGGTCCAAATTCTACAACGAAAAAACCCAAACCAACTACCTACCAACTTACCTATCATTTATCTTGATGTTTTGGTCAGTCTGAGGATCATACATAAATCTCATGAGCTGTAGGTGTAATACTGGTGGCAACGTTAGGAACTTCACGCCTTTCTCTGCCTCCTAGACATTTTAAAGGAAACGGAGGGTTGAAATTGCAAGATTTTTAGTAACTTAAAATGCTCATCTGCTGCAGACACTCTTTATATGGAATTTTATTTTATAGGCTTGACAACACACTGTGCACCAAAGAATGGTTCACAATGGGTGGAATTTAATCTTAACACTGTACCAGCCTTCCCAGCTACTCCAGTAACACTTATAAGAACTCAGCTCATTTAAATTTAGGCCATTCATACAAGCACACATGAACATCTCACTGCATTTAACAGCAAGTTACCCGTATAAATAAAATTAAAAGTGAATTCAGAGGCAAAAACCTCATTTTTGATCAATTAAGAATTTCATGTTCATTGCATCCTGCCAACAAATATTTGGCTATCATGCTGTACCTTCTTAAGTACAGCTAAAGAATATAGAGAACATTACTGACAAAACCTGGTATGTGGAAGCTGCAGAAATAAGCTTTAGTAAAACAACATTTTTTAAGAAGAACTTCAGCTTCCTCCAGTGGGTAGAGCAAAGTGCAGCTGAAAAGCTCAGAAACACATGCACACACATAAATGTTTAAAACTCCACAGGTTCATTTGTCATTCCTGTTGATGATAGAAAAATGACCTCTCTAAAGTTACTTTTAGAGCTATGCCGCTTTTTTAATTAGACACGGAAGAACAGACTACTCTTAGAGGAAAAACTTTACTGATTCCAAAACTGAGAAATCACTGGAGAAGTTAACCATTCGAGTCACTAAAACAAAGGTATAAAAGCAAAACTCACTGCTGATTAGACTGTTTTAAATTCTCCATTTCAAGAAACGTAATAGCAACTAAAAGGAGCTACGTAAAAGCTTGCCTAAGGAGAAAATCCACCAAAAATCACTTGATACAACCTAGAAAGGGTTTGGCAACATTTTTTTGGCTACAATTAATTTTGTTAAGTTATTTTTATCAAGGACACAGAAATAAAATTTAAAACCAAATTAAAAAAAAAACCAAAATACCTGCAAGCCATGTTCTCCTGCATCGTACTTGTTATCACCATCCAACTGTTCCACTGCAACGTAGTCGATGAAGGACTCAAAAACTAAGTGAAAAAAGATTGTGGAATTGTGGGGAAGGACTAAGAAAAGTGTAAACTTACTCTAGCCTGAGAGCCTAACAGTGTATTCCTCAAGTAACATGAAGACATCAGAGCTTATGTTTGAATATTTCTGGCTTTATAAAACCAAAAAGGAAAGATTTATTCTGTTTAAGAAACACACCAAACTTAGGTGCATACATAAGAATATCAGCAGATTTTAAAATCACAATTTCAACTGTCTGCCAAACCTCCTATTCTCACTTTGCAACTGTTAAGTATCAAGCTAGATGGTTTTGTTTGCTGGAATCTTACATGCCCTTTATCATCTCTTCTATGTGAAGTACTTGGTAAAGTGATGACAGAGCAGTGTAACAGAGGTCCTTTAATTAGTTTATTCTTTTTATTTGCTTGCTACTATGGTTAGGTCTAAATAATAGTCTATTTTCTCCAAGTTCATCTTCATATATAAATTATAATCTACTGTGACAACACTACTGTTATCACCATGGCACAGTGTACACTTTTATTACACCGAGAAAACTCCTAAAAATGATAGAGTTTCATGAAAACATATCAGTGAGAGAATTAGGGAGGAAGGAGCAGGGAAGGGAGATGAGAGAAGGGAAAAACGATAATGTAAGCAAAAACATTTTCTGTAGAAAATGTTTCCTATGATGTGTCGAAGACTCCCTCCTCTGAAATTAAAGCACGGGTATTTCAAAGTGCTGAGCACCATCAAACCCATCTGAAACCAACAGGCACTAGCTATGTCCAACATGTTGAAGTATTTGATTAGTGAATATCACAACGTATCACTTACTATTTTTCTTTCCCTTTATACTTAGCTGGATGTCATAATAATCTTCTATCCGTTCAGATCGATAGTCTACATGTTTGCATTGGATATAAGACTGTAAACAAAAGCCAAAACACATAATTTCAATATATACAAGTAACAGCTAATTTCAACAAAATATTTATCTATATATTAAATACATACCACCATCTTCCCTCTGAACAATTTAGGAATAGTGCCTTCTACACATGTGCCTTTCATTTTATTTTCCACATTATCAAGCAGCTGAAAGAAAAATTAGTTTTTACATAGGATAAACTTGCAGGTTTCGAATTTATTCATCACACACAGATGACTACTTCACTGATTAAACCAAGTCACCTGCATAAAAATGAAAACATTAGTCTATTTGTAGTGCTATCTCCTTTCTAACCCTTTAAATCCTCCTCTTGCCCCTAAACACTGCAGAGGGCTACCCCAGCTACATTCCTTGGAGTTCGGAAAACCTCACAAATGTAACAAAGCATTTGCATCTTCAAAACTGCATTTCCCTCCATGGCTGTACAAGCACCACTAGCATACGGTCCATTTATTTTTAGCCTTACCTATCCTTTATGAACTCCTCACCTGCAAAAGGCCACACTCGATCCCATTCTTAAAAAAGAGAAATAAACCAAGGCAAAAACTCTACATCTTAAAGACCTAATTTGAACTAATCCATGCCACTATTACCAAGACTGTTACTAAATTATATGTACACGATATTGAGGGACAACATTATGCATCACAGATCAGTAAGAAATAGTAAAAACATACCACTCGACATAATTCCTGGACATCATGTTGCATGAAGCTGTCTAAAGTTTCCCACCTTTGGAAGGCAAATTAATACAAAATTACTATATTACAAAGAGAACTCACAGCAAAAAGACATTTTTGTCATTTCTTTGCAGACCAAGGATTTAACACATAGAAAGTTGTAAAGACTCTGAGATTTAGTACTGGCTGATGTGTACGTTTTTTTAGTTCTGTAGCATTTACTTGGCAGGACAAAGGGGCAGTGAACTTGTGGGACGTTTTGGCAGCCGTTCTGTGCCCACCTGCCGCCTTCTCTCTATGGGTCTGGGGACAGGGAAGGCACCGGAGTCAGCCGAAGAGGCCAGAGCTAGGCCATTGCTAGCAGAAGAGTTCTTCCAGTCTACAACCTAACCTCAGTTCACATCAAAAAAACTCTTAAGAAAAGGCCTGGGAGCAATTCAGTGCTGTCAGAGTAGTTTCCACAGCACGCTTCTAGCTGCCTCTCTTTTGAGGGCCCTTCAGGTGCAGCCAAGTAGTGTTCAGGGTTTATTTCAGCACATGAAAGGAAATAAATGGATTTATAGGAAATCCTGTCTCTTTTGTGCTCATCTAAGGAGTTAATCCTGGATGCAGAGAAACTCCAAGGATGCGATGAGGCACCAGATCCTGAATTGTCCATGTGCAAACACACCCACGTGAAGCTGGGTGAGAGCAGCAGTCTCTGAACGCCTCGTAGTCCAGGTGGCCCACTGCAACAAGGCTATTCAGCACTACTGCCTTCAATTAAAAAGCAGCATAAAGTGGTTTTATTTTAGCATGAAATATTTCTCCTATAAGCTCCTTAACTTGAACTCAAGAATGCCTTTCAAATTTTAAATATCTGGCAACTCTTTTTACAACAGTGGTCTCTCCCAACCATCTGGAATAAGCTGTGTTTACTGTAGGCTCTGGTTTCAGCATGAGGTTCAACCCCAGCCCTTGGAGCCACAAGCACAGGGGTGACCAGGAGCAATACTAACTTTAGCTTCCCCTCCCACTCTCCTCAGTGACCCACTTGCCACTGTCACACGGCACCACACAACTCGCAGAAGCGTGCCAGAACAATTGTGAGGGGGCCCACACTTAACAAAGCTGAATGAAGCGACTTGTAGGATAATTAAGAATGGAAAAATAACCTCCTGACTCCCTGGGCCTTCAACACTAGCCAACTTAAAGGAGAAAATCAAAGAAAAAGGTTACAGACTCAGACTAGGATAAAAAAGGGCTCCTTCAGACAATGGCATCACTTTCTACTGAAAGAAGCCAAACTTGGTTAGAAACTCCCAACACCAGTAAGAAGTTGTGCTCTACACAGCATACAGGTAGGTTTCACAATCAGAAACCCCTCTCTGATTTGATGGGGGGAAAAGACCAAATCTTCAAACGCATTCAAAAATTCTTTCCCAAGAACAGGCATGAATGTATTTGTAAAACCTTGCTCTCAGATACAAAATTAAGCATCTTCAACACCCTTGGGAAAGGCTTCATAATGCTACTAAAGATGACACAGTTGGGACCTTAACTTAAGATGAAATATTTAGTTATCAGCAAGTCTTTCCAGTGCAACAGGACAGCAAGTGTGCTGATAAACTAAGTATACAGTGTGCTAGTACGAAGAGGGTATGACCAGATAAACACACAACTCTGAGGTTACCAGTTTCATTTTAGAATTCCCCCCAAAAACGTCAAAAGGAAAGGTTACAAAGATGCAAGGTTACAAAGAGTCTTATCAAGATACAGCCACTATTACAAGCTTGAGCAGAAGATGCAGGTGGACACTAGGTCAGCTATGTGAAAAAGATGATACAAACTTCCTAACCAGCTTTTAAATAAAAAAATGCTTGTCAATATTACTACAAAAGACTAGTCTACAAATACAGTGTGACAAAGTAATGGGAAATACAATCTTTTAGAACAGTTTCTGATAAAATCCTACTCCACGCTTATACGACATGCAAAGAGAAGGCTTTTAAAGGCTATGCTGATCTTAATCTTCTGTCCTAACTTATGCTCAACTGAAACATCAAGCTATTAAAAAAAAAAAAAAAAAGACCAAAAGTCAACACCTTCAATGCAGCTATATTGTACAATTCTATGTCTAGATACTTCAGATTTAAAATTACACCCTGTAACACCATCTCACAAGAAGCACCGCCAGACTGGAAAAAATATCAGGCACTGAACTGGATACTGGGCAAAAATGAAAATAAAAAGCACGCCTTTTTGTAGATGTTTAATGGAGGAAAAGAGGGTGCTAGACTGAGGAAAATGCAAAGGATTGCTTAGCATGTGTGCTCTGACACCTTTACTTCATGGAACAGATATTCCTCTTAAACTTTAAATCACGAAACAGCATTAAATGCTTCTAAATCGTGCATTGGGGAAAATACGTGCATCTTTGATATGTCATAAGAAAATGTTACAACAGTCATCAATGCAGAACTAACAATATGGAAATGTAAATTACTGCTATTTCTCTAAATTTAAAACAGATTTAAATTTAAAAAAAGGACATTAACAATACATGAACTGCAGTGTTTCAGCAACAGATTTTGTCCTGAATTTTACTGAAGTAAAATGCATCACACTATTTTCATGTAACAGGTAGACTATAGCCCCATTACTAACAGCTCTGTTTTACTGTTTTACCACTCCCCTCCCCAAAAAACCTGACTCTTGGATCAGCTGTCTTTAGTACTGACTATAAATAAAAACCTATCCAAGTAAATGAAAAAAAGTTAGCAATTAACACAACGCTATATTAACAATTCTCTGCACCACTCTAAAAATACCCTTTTTTTATTTAAAAAGGTTTTTAAATAAAATCTTTTTAAAGAAAAGCTTTATGAAGCGCATAATAGCCCAATAAATAGTCTAAATTTCTGAAACTTACCCAAAAGATTTTGTTAACTTTTTAGTTCCAACTGGTTTGTCACTATGTTGCAGCTCATAAAACACTCTTTGCAATGCTAAAGGAACACTTTTGGATGAATCATCTCCTTCTGTGGGCATCATGTACACAGCCTGAAAAAGCATTTAGTCCAATTAGTATCTAAGGAAAAGTTTATTGCTTATATTGTTTAATGCATTCTTTCCTCTTCAGTGACTTCCTTCATGTAACCCGATTTAATCATCATTCCAAAAAAGTCTGAAAGAAATCTCGTACTGTAGTGTAAAAACATTGTCTGCAATGACTCTTTCTTAGAACACAGTGGTTAGAAAGATGTGAACAGCAGATTACATTCACGGTTAGTTTTTTTCTAAATAGTTCCCTTATTCCACCCTAGAAAAGTAAATGTACTAAAGCATTCAACACCTTCAAACAACTTATCACACCTGGTATGCCTACACAATGGTCACAGCAGGACCAGATACACTGATCAATACTACAGGCTTTTGAAAATAACTTCAGGTTTGTGCTGAAGCTTGCCTACCTGTGAATATCACCACCTACAGTGGGGAACAAAACCAGAGAACAAAAACCACAGCCACATGAAACCATAAAGGACAAGAAGCAAATGAAAACAGAAATGGGCCACACGGAGGAGGATGTCAGAGGAAGCTTTGAGATTCCCCGATACATTCATTCCTACTTAATGTCACCACTGCCCAGCAAATAAACAGCTCAACAATTCCTTCACTGATTATACTGATCTGGGAAGGACTGACAATAAAGAAATTACAAAAATAGACGAAACAGGGATTAGGAGAGTTCAATAGGCACTGGAGGGAGATTTACTGTTTAAAAAGCGTACGCTAATGTATCTAGGGAAAAGTAACAGCAAAGGAAAGGTATTTACAGGGAGATGCTCATTTGGAAAGTAAAAAGAAAACACAACTCTGGAAGGACAAAATAAAGACTCCAATATTAAGTAGCATACGAGCAAATAACCTGTTAAGAAACAGAAGAATTTTTGCTTGTGAAACAACAGGGAATGATATATCTGTGCAAGTGAAGCATTGAACTGGATCTCAGTAATTTTCACTCGCTTGCTGTGCCATCCTAGATCTCAGAGGTGTCCAGCACCTCTGATGGATCCTGTTCTTCGGTTCCTTATACGCAGAGCAAGGTTAGTTCTTCCAGTATATAGTCGAATTGTTGAGGAAACACATTTGTTTTTATATGAAAGCAGCACAGAGGTGATGGGAACCAGATGAGACGGACATTAGATTAAGACAAAGCTGATATAGAAAGAACACAAGGGAACGATGAAAAATAAAAGGAAGAAAGAAAAGAAGGCGAAAGAAGTTGTTAAGTTGGCAGGCCAGTTTCCTATTCCAATTCTGAATACCCACAATTTTTTTTCAAGAGTAGAGCAACACAAATACTTAGAAGAATAATATAATAAGAAACTCTCAGCAGAATAGCTACAGTAATAAGATGACAGGAAAGAAACGATTTTACTGAAATATCAAACAGTTTTGTAAAGAAAGCAAGTCCCTTACATTCAGACAGAAAAACATTGGTTAATTATGCAACTGTAAACCAATATGATAGTTCACATGACTTCATCTTTTAATTTCCAAAATTTAACAGTTTAATAGTTCTGAGCATATCCAGGAATGGAAACCCCACCACCTCTCCACACATCCTACTGTAAAGCTGGACCAATTATTACCCAAATGCAGAATTACAGTCAAGGATGCTGATCTGGGCAAACTCCAAATATAAGTAGCTAAGATTACACCTTTGATTTTACAAGCAAACATTACTTGCTGCTTTAAAACATAAACATCCAAACAAGTCAGCATCTTGCAGAGTTAACTTAACCTCTCCCTGTCCTTTTTATGAGCTGGTCTTCACTGGCTGAAGGTAGAAACAGGAAACAGTCAAATGACCAAGTCTCAAATCTTCCAAATATCTCTAATTAGCCCCTATTTATTGTTTCTGACATCTTATAAAGGCTTTTAAACAAACAAATCTCTTGTAAGTTACTTGCTATATTTAAACTGATAGAAATAAGATATGAAAATCAAGTAATGAAAAAATTCAAATATAGCCAGTGCTGGCACATTTTCATAAAATAAATATTAAAATGCTAAATATTCTTCAAAACAAACCAAGATGGTACTACAGCAGGCTAAAAGTCAACCTAGTGTTTGACCGTTCCATCAAAAGGCATAAATGGGAATTCAGAATACCTTGATAATTAATCAAAATCAGATCCTTTGCATTCAGTTCCTTTTTGGTTTCCTCATATACCATCTGGACAATTAACTCCTTTCCTGTATCTCTCAAGTGATATTAAAATAATCATTTGCAATTTATTTATAATTGCTACATTCCAGCCGCCTTTTCTTCTGAAATTCTAAATGCGTTACTACAAACGAAGCACTTAACACACAGCCTTCCTTTGTTTCTTCCTTCTGTTCATATATATTAGTATCAAAGCCCATTTCTCACACCTTACATGTTTCTCCAAGCTAAAACAAACCACTTTTCAAAATACAATCCTTTACAAACCCTATTTATATGCTTTACCCTCCAAACTCCGAAAGCTTCACCTCAAGATCAAGGAGTAAGGCATTTTGCTCCATTTGAAAAAAGCAGAATCTCTAATTTAACACCCGAGAAGTTCCCTCAGGAAACAAACACAAATGAATGACGGGGACATGTGTAGGCAATGGCTATAAGCAACAGACACAGAGATATGAGAAAAATCTGATGTTCACATAGTAAAAGAATGCTACAGATAAGCTCAAACACAGTGTTTAAAGTCAAGACAATTACTTGAAGAAAGGAAGAAAATACTGTGTATGAAATTCCAAAGTCAGGTACAATATATTCAATAAACTGAGGACAGCCGCATCAGGGAGAAACGTACTGGACTAGTATTTATGATTTTAGTGTAGTTGTATAAACATTCTGCAGTCTTTTCTTGACTTGTAGGGAATTTTTCAAGGGAATCGTTTTAAAATGGAACGAGTTTTAAAATGGACTGGATACAGCCCCTCAATTACTGTCTGGCTGGAGGCACTGATGACAGACACAGGAAGACTCATGTGATGTGGTCCAAGATCAAACCCGGAGCTATCTGGGAAGTTACCACCATCTCTTGCCTGGGTGGACTATGTTTAAGCATGCATTTAGCATACACAGACAAAGGAGATACGCTCTGCAGAGGAAGTTCCTTTGCTTTATTCCCTACCACCGAAGCCACCTGGTTGCTAATAAAGGGAGGTGTCATTTTAAATACCCAAGAACCTCCCATCTGTTGTCTGGAAACAGAGCATGGAAGAAAGGATCTCTCCATCAATCCTCACCCACGCTTCGCCAGACTCTGACTCTCCATAGGTACCTGCTTGTCTTTACTGCTGTTCATTGCCTTCCCAGCTCTACTCCTGACAGCAACTTCTCTGTTAACAAAGCTCTAAGGAACAGCAATAGAAATCATTATTTCTTCTAAGTAAGGTGGCTTAACAGAAATAATGGAATTGGTGATTAACAAACTGAGGATACTACACATTTTATTTTACTCAGTTTTAAGAGGAAAAAGTTCACTCAGAGTGAAAACAAAAATGTTGTAGAAATTCACTTTTCAAGATGAGACAACTGCGGATTCTTCCTTATATGTAATAATGGCAAGAAAGTATTAAAACTGTCTAAAACTACTGCTGTAGTCTGTTCTATTTATAGTGGCTCTGAAAACCTGAAGAATGAGAATTGGGCACTTCAGCTGATGTCCTGTAACATTTCCACAAAGGAAGCTGGAGTTACCAGCTAGTAAATCAAGCTCTCTCATATGGTTGCTATCCAGGTACTAACACTCCCCAAAAACTGATATTTATCTGGAGGAGAAGTGCAGGGGAATGCCTGAAAAGATCCGTTCAGTTGGAAAAAAAAAAATCTGTATCACGAAAAGAATTTCTTCTTCACAGAACAAGATTACTTCATGGTACATATTGATTTCCTGACTACAAGACAGTCTTGAAAGGAACTACTCAATTGGATTAGATGTAGCTATTATAAAAACACATTTTTCTTTCAAGAGCAACATGAAGTTGTCCAAAAAAATAAAACGCGCAAACATCATGAGCGCTGAGCAAAAAGGCATTATAATGAATGATAAACTGAATGGGTAAATTATACCTCTTGCAAAAAAGAAACAGGTGCATCGTGTAAAACAAGTCAAGAATGTATTTCTTGTACATGGCGTTGGTAAGATCTCCGTTACAGTCTATGGAGCTCAATGTGCTATTTTTTGCAGCGCTTCGGAGTAAGCAGCACATTGCAAATGAGAAAAAAGAAATCCCAACTGGGGCACTTACAGGCCACAGTGATATAAATAATGATACGATGGTGGAAAATTGACAGTGGAAAGTAGGTACACTAAAAAAGGGAAATTTTTCAAGAAAAGAAAGCTTAATGGAAAGGTAACAACCAGTATACACAAGAGAAAGCAGAAGCCCAAACAGTTCATTTTCACTAAGAGATACACAATAAGCACAGGAATGTGCAGAATGACGAATTGGGCTCAACAGGACACTCCAAATAAACTAAATGGTGCCAAGTCACATGTTTTCCCAAGTATATCCGCTTTTCCAGAGACCCACCTCCAATATCAAGTTGGCATTTATGTTTTTATCCCATTAAGGCTATTGCACTGTTTTAAAACACTACATTATCTAGTATATTTCATCCTGGGTTTGGATAAGATATTTATTAAGCTAATATTTAAAGCAATCCTTCCTTCCACAAGGAAATAACATCTACATCTATAAAAAAACGTATGAATGAAACAAATATAAAATGAAGTCATTTAAAGTACCGAAATTATAATGCTTTCCATACCTACAAAGATACTAAGCTAATAACAGAAAATTCAACTGTATAATATAAATTAAAAGACAAAACAAATTAACTACAAAGGTCATACATGTTTATCTTTGTACACTGTTTATTCCTGAGAAGTCATAATTGACTTTCCTGTTTTAACTATTTCAAGAAAGGAAAGTTGCTTCTGTCTCTCATCTGCAAAATGTACAGTCATCATCTTTTTAATTCCAACAATTCAGAGCAACATTAACACATAAGACAGTCTAAGAAACAGTCCTTAGGCTCGGATCTTCACCAGGTACTCTCCATGCTTTCACAAAAACCAAGAGCCTACGTTCAACAAACTACAGAAGGAAGCTTCCTGACCTCAGCCTCAAGTAAAATGTGCACCACCACGTAAGTCATAACTTCTCTGAGAGGATAAAGGAGGCAAAAGGAGGCAAATGCTGTTTTGAAGCATTTATAAATAGAACATCTTGTATATTTCAATTAGCAATCCCACTTTCTTTCACATAATAATTACCTTTCGTAGTTGATTTGTGAAAAATAATGTCTGTAACAAACTGTTCATGTAACAAGTTGCTCCCTGGTTCTTTAAGCCAACATATCCCGTGTGCTTCTTCGAATCCCACCTAGAAAAGAGTTAGTAGTTAAAAACAAGATAGCTTTGTATTAACTTTAATAAGGAGGATTTGTTCTAAGGTAGTACTGCTTGTGGATATCAGCTCCTCTTCATTATTAAGGTTCAAATAAAAGGCTACACTTCACCACTGCCTGCCAGTAACAACAGTCTTTGCAATTAAATGCTTCGTGATTTTGTTAGTTTGGGTTTTTTAAAAGATATTCTATATGGCAGGAAAATTGTTTACTATAGAAGCGTACTGGAACCCAGAACTCTACTTTTAAGGCCAAGTCTGCATTTGTTTAAAAGTGACATGAAATAGAATGACTCAGATGAGGCAGTTTTAAAACAACAGTAAACTAAGCGAAGTTTGACGGCAGAGCCACCTGCCTGCATCTGAAACCCTTACCAGCTATAAGATCAGAAACATTGAGGCTAGATTTGCAGAGGTGTTAAATCACAAATCAATTCACACAGAAGCTAAAGTTCCACAAATTATGCTGACTAATGCAAATGGAAAAATAACCTATACAAAAATCTCTGCGCAACTACTGAAAAACATTGCTGCGTGAGAATTCATCAATTAAAGGTGATAAAGTGAGAATCTCTAATGACAGCTACAAATATTAACAACACAAAATACTTGAACAATCTCAAGCAACATAAAAATATTAGAATTCTATAGTTAAACAAAGATACTTACGCTACTCCATGTGGAGCATCTGCTTGAACATAGACTTCAAAAGTCACTTTGTCCTCTTCTATAAAGCCTTTTTCAGGATCAGTAACTTCCTGTAAAACAGGAACAACACACGAACATGAAAACTGCATCTTGCAACATGACTGTAGCCAGTTAGACATCACTTAATTTCCAAGCCTTAGCCATCAGTTATAATAAACTGAAGAAGAAAAACTGAAGGACACCAACAAAGCTGGATTTCAGCTTCATACGCTTCAATATTTTTTTTAGTATCGACACAGGAAACTTGTTCCTGGCTTTTAAGATTTTGCAGCACTATTCCCATTTTATGTGGATAATAAGAGCCGATAATCAAAGGCTCTGATTCTTCTGGACAATACTCCAGCCAGATGAAAAATTAAGGGTCTGACCACTGAAAATGCTTAAAAGCTGTTTCAATTAAAGAAAAGCCTCAGTGTTATTATTAGGGCATTAAATATCTGTACAAATAGACAAAGAACACATGGAAATGCAAGAAAAATCTACATTGCTTCAGAATGACATTGAATATCATGTAGTGAAAACAAAAAACAAGTGTTCAGATATGCAGAAAATAATAACAAGGGACTATTTAGATCACAACATAAGTAAAAGCAATCTGAACAGGAATTTATTAAGAAATTGAAAAAGAATCTTCAGCAGTGACAGAAGAAAAAAACAGCTTGGGAAGAAAAAAAACACCAAACCCTTTTCTATAGGTATCTCAGTGCTCAAAACTGCTCCTATCTAGTAATAAATTAACACATGTCCGATTACTTACACTCCAGGCCATGAAGTTGGAGAAGCCCCAGTCATTTTCCTTATGAAAAAACAAGTGACTAATTCGACGACTGAATGATTTTTCATCGTCCTTGTAGTTTATTATCTTGAGAACTGCTTGTGCATGACAAGACCATGACCTATAAATGCAGAAGAAACATTTGAAGCTTATTCAAAACCAAGCTTTTTATAGTCATTAAAATTAATTCTTAGGTATTTTTAGTATATTATTTTCACGTATAGGATTTTTTTTCTTTTCCTAATTTGGTGTTAAGATTTGGTTAGTTGTTATTGAGGGCATGAATCCCTGGGGCTTTCTGGTCACATTATGAATGTGAAGCTGGAATAGAGGACAACAGTGTTGCTAGGAATGTACCATGGGGCAATTGCAGGTAATAGTGGTTTAAAAAGTCAACTGCTCTCTCCGGTGAGCTATTTCAGCGCAGATGGGTAGGCCAACTCCAAGCACTCTTGGTGTCTTTAGAGCATGGTAACTCAGCCTTTGGCTAAGGAAAGGAGGAAGCAGTTCTACCCCCCCTCCCACAGGATAAACTCCCCCAAATACTCTGATTTTCTCAGCAGCATTTCTTTCTGACCATTCCTGTTCAAATTCATCCCACTTGTGCAAGACAATCAGACTGAACCTCAGCTTGGACACGGTCTTGTCACTGCCTCATGCAGTGACATTATTGCTTGCTTAGCTCCACCAGCTGCACCTTGGTTGACACTTTTGAAGATCACATTATCCTTTTTCTGTGAGTACTTGTGTGTGAATGGCTTCTCCTGTGACTAGTTAATACGCTTAGAACTTCCTTCTTTACCTTCTGCACTGAGCACTCACCTTTTAGATTACAAAAACGATGGCAAAGACCAACTTATTATTCAGACTGAACTAAAAGTTGTGTGAGATTTGGTGCATGAACAGCGTTTACTCTACTGGAAAGGATACCTATGAGGGGTCTGCACTGTACCTGGATTAGCTGCAGCAATGCCCCAGAAATTTGTATTTATCTTTTTAAATTTCCCTATTATTTACAAAAGTGGTCAAAGATAGCCAATTTTGATTTGCATGGAGGACTCACAAACATGTACATGTTCTGGATCTCACCTGATGAGTGATCAACTCCGTTTAAGGAGATGACTACTCATACACTGCTCTGCCTCAGTTGCCAGCATTTACCTGCTCACACACTTTACAGGCAGGATTTACAGCTCAGCAGGGTTAGAGAAGCTCCAGTAGCGCTTCGATTTCAAATAAACCCAGAACTTTTCCCATGCCAAGAAAACTGTTAGTCAAAGACTCCTCCCCAGCAATCAAACAGAAATATATCTAAATTCTACCTCAAACCTGTAGCTACACAAGCTACTTCTAGCTTCTCCTAAAGAGCGAATTGCTCTTGTGCTTTGGGATTTAGAAAGATGGGGGGGGAAGGGGACTCAAACCCTTGCAAGAATTCTTTCCTCTTGCAGGAAGCCAGGAAAACTAATTTTTCAGACGTTTGTACTCTTTGCAATACAGATTAACTAGCATCAGATGAAGATTTGTACAACAATTAATAGAGTCTTACGTGGAATCAGATTCAGCGTTGCACTGAAGGAAGAATCCTACGCTTTTTTGGTGTGGTCTGTCTGGGTAGAGTCGTGGCATAACCATGATCTTCCATGGCAAATTCCGTACAAAGCAGGGAGGACTGAGAACTGACTCGCTCAACCTGTTGAAGCGTTCGACTGTAAACTGAAATGTTGCTTCTGATCGCCAACTTGTATCTGTAACACACACACACACAGAATTATTTGAAAAACCTGATGTTCTTCACTCCAAAATGCCACTTCCAAAAAACATGTAACGTGAGTATGTTTTACGCAGTGGGATACTGGAAGCAACCAAAAAACTTTTTAATTTTGAAAAACAGCATTCAGAAAAACCAAGCACTGAAAGACACATTCCTTTTGTACACTATTTTCTTAAAAAAATCTTCTAGCTCTAGAATTTGCTACCGCTCGTTTCTTCTAAAGCAGTGGGTACAGCAAGACAGAGACATCAAATGCTTTACAACGCAAATCACAGCCCACTCGAACTCTTCTTGCTGTGTAGTATCTTCAGAGCCCAGTTTAAGTTCGCTGCTTGCAGGAACCAAGATGTGCAAAGGATTTTCACAATCTGTTCAACTGCCCTATTGATACCAAGTCACCATTTAGTTGTTTCCTGCTTGCAACAGTATCTATTCAAAACAGATGAACCTCATGGTTGGTTGGTGGGTTGGTTTTTTTTATTTAAAAAAAAACTCATCCCAGTTTGCTACAGAATAGCTTAAGAGTAAGGTCCTGTATTCTTTGTGGTATGTGAAAATTTTAGAGATTTTTAGTGGTCTTGAACAAAGTTAAATGAGACTGCTTTTTTTCCATAGCTTATTTTGACACACACAATAAACTAATTTTGCCTTCTTCCCACATCCCCAGTTCTTCATATACCACAATCTGTTCTGCTTCTGTTGTACACAGCTCTAAGGGGGTGCTGGAGACTGCGACAGCTTCAGGAAGGCTCGCTCTATCGTGACGTGCCTCATATCTCACACGGGGAGGAAAAACCTGCAACTTATCCCAATTATTTTACAGGCCAGGGATGAAGTATGGAGTATGCAGAAGACATTCCCCTTCTTTCCTCTGGTTCCAACCTAGCACCCGTGTAAGGCGTAAGGAGGCTGCTCTCACACAGCCCGCGGGCCGTGCAGAATGAAGCAGGTAAGTCATGGGGACACCCAAAGCCAAAAGCACCGAGGTACAATGACACCAAGCCAGAAATCAGTTCATCAAACTATGTGACAAGGCACACAGTATACAAATGCATTACTTCTGTAAAGGCAAAGCACTCAAAAAGCTTCATATGGCACCTGAGACAGTGCTGAATGGTATTTTTTTTTAAAGAACAGGTGAGCCTTGGTTACCACTTAAAAAAATTAAACTCTCCTAATTACAACATGCAATGATGTGAAGACTATACACTTCAATATAGAAAATTAACAAGTTTCATCCACAACTGCCACAGCTCTGACAGATTTCCTTCTTTTCCCTTGCAAAATGGTTTTCTTTTCAAGCAGATGTCCTAATTCTGATCTTGATCTTGGCAACAGAGTTGATCTTATTCGTGTATGGCCTGACAGCCCTACCATTCCCAATTATTTCTTGAAAGTAACAGTACTACAGCAGAAACCAGCTTCCTCTCTCCTCTACACCTGCAGTGACCTTCGCCTTATGCTGTGCTTCCTCAGTAACGGAAGAGTTCAAAGAATTATTTTCTTCCCTTTTTCCCTACATGTAAGTGTAGCCAACCGGCAGCCTACCACCGACTTAAAAACTGTTCCCTACCCATTTTACCTGCTCACTGCCTGTTGACAGAGTAGAGAGCTGGTCTTCTACAACCAGCAGCCGGAAGAGCCGTACGCTCTCAAACTCGACTCGCAGGCAGCATCAAAACCACCCTTAACACAGTTAAGAATTTAGAAATCAAGTCTGGCATCACGTGTATCTCAAACCAGCCCGAGAACGCCTCCCTATTCACCATCAAGATGAGTACTTCTGGCCTTAGTCTAAGCTTCCGAAAGATGAGCCGACCAAGTTTGCTTTCTGCCTCCTTTGAAGCAGCTTTCAGAGCACTTCAGTACGAGGATGCAGCAGCGCTGCCACGGCGTCAGCTAAAAGAGGCAGCCCACGCAGCATCTGCAGATGCTTCAGAGAAAGTTTGCCTGTATTTCTTGATTTCTTTTCAGGAAAGCCTGAGCATGAGAGCTCACCGAGGAAGGGTACTCTTGTGCGTGAAATATTTGAGCAATCACTAGTAACTACTCCACAGAAATGCAGCCTCATAACAAAGGTCAACATTAAAATAGAAGTTTCTTTAAAAATACAAACCACAACCCCCCAAAATAACAACCTTTCTTCTTTCCTTCCAGAAAGCCCATATTTTTGGCAAGTGTAATCGATTAAAACATGAATTATATTTAAAAATGAAGTTTAAATAATAAGTGTGATGAGTATTCCGAGCACATAAATAAAAAAACCTTTTTTTTTTTTACCATCACA
Organism: Limnodromus scolopaceus; assembly: GCA_028565335.1. Taxonomy (NCBI): domain Eukaryota; kingdom Metazoa; phylum Chordata; class Aves; order Charadriiformes; family Scolopacidae; genus Limnodromus; species Limnodromus scolopaceus. The sequence continues at coordinate 13,314,480 of JAOXNO010000070.1, read as the reverse complement.
AACATGTCAGTCGGTTTCCAATAAAAGACTACAATTGGCAGCAGGATAATCTCATAGTGACTGACAAGTAAGACTATAAATCCCCGAACTACAAATTTGACACCTGATCCTGAACACAAGGTAAAAAGAACAGACCCAGCTGACAGTGCTCGGTGCATTTACATGCAATGGATTATATTTGCTACGTGGAAAAGATTTTTTCACTGATGAGATGAATGTCACATTTAGCACCTTGATACGACAAAGATCATTCTAACCAGAGATCCAAATACAGAACACAATCCATTTTAAGACTGAAGTACATGTTTAAGTGTTTATACCTTTGAGAAAAGCAGATTTCTTTATTCTCTTAGTAAATGCTGCTACCTTTAAAGTACACTGAGGTTATTAAAATATTCTGAACCTGAATTATTAATAGAGAAACTGGCTGAATATTCTATGAATATTTTAATAATGATCCAAATACAGCATGCAATACTAGCATATGGCTAAGACTGATGCTTCTGAAAGTCTCCTAGCCCAGCAATTCTTCACAGAAATGAGACTTCAGTAGGTAATTGCAAAGCTGTGAGTTTATGTTTAGCTAGGGACCTTCTGTTTGAACTTTAACTTCTAAGGGAATTTTATTCTACGTGCTGTTTCAAATACTTACACACTCGAAAAGAAAATTTGATCAGAACCTTGTTTTTATTAATTTTTATTTTATTTGCAGAAGCTGCTATTCCAGCTCACAAAGCTTGTTTCATTGAGTCATTCTCTGCACAAAGCAGAGCACATTCCTTCAACCGGTTCTTTTAATTGCTAAGAGATCACACGTGGCAACACCAGGTTCTAGTCAAAACGATTGAGAGAACACAGCCTTATCTGAAAGTCCTGGTGGTCCACTGCTGGCCCCATTACGTGTTCCTCACAATGCCTGTGGTTAGTTGCCTAGCAAAGGGGATGAGAGCTGCACTTTTTTCCCCAATCTTATCAGTCATTTCTAAGCAGGAAGAACAAAATCACTTCAGAAGTTTCTTGAGCTCAGAAATTCACCAGAAAGCTGGTTTCTGTGATCCAGCTGGAAGCATCAACCTTTTATCCTACTGTTCACCTCTTTTGCAGGAACCATTAAACTCATTAAGATTTTCACTAAAGAGGTATCTAAATTCTCTTCATGCATTCTTTATCAGCTCAGATTGGTCTCACTTGCTATGAATAACTGCAATGAGAAACAGAGCATGTTTATCAGAGGCCCATGTCTTCCTATATTTTTTTTTCCTATCTTGGGCATCTCCAAGCTGACCATTCTAAATGTACATCCAGCTACAAACCAGGATAAGAAGAGAACAAACAGCAGGAGAGCAATTGCCCTGATATGTAAATAATGCAACAGCAAGTAACTAATCTGATTTACAAGACTTGGAAAAGAGGCATCATCTTCTTACATGATGCAAGTCTTCAGGAATGTTTTTGCAATTATAACATTTTGCAATAACACTATTTTCTATACGTGTCAATGCAGAGCTATCATAGCACCAAGATGTATCCAGATACTCCTTATTCAAATATGATAATGAGGAACTATTAGAATATTGCTTAATAATCACATTTTAACCATGAAAGAAGCCTCACAGCAGACTGGACCAAAGCTCCTGACCAGAGTGAAGAGTGAATGTCCAAGAAGACACTAGTATTACCATAAGCGCAGAAGCTTCCACAAGCCTTTCACCAAATACCTTCAGATACTTCTCCTGGCTGCGACACCTTCATATCCAGTTCTCTGAGAACAGTCGAATATTTAGTAAATGACACAAACTGTTTTACAGCAGCTTTTTGGTTAAAGAGTCAATGTTACTCTGCATGAAGAGGTGAACATCTGATTACCTGCCACCCTAGACATGGCCTGGGTTTCATGAGATTCTTCTGTAGCTTAAGCCCCTTTAGCTTTATTTGTGCAAGTATATACAGACCAACTTCTGGACGGATGTCTGTACTGACCATGTGTTATCTACTGGCTGTGTTGACAGCAAACACCATCAGGCTTTCTGCCTATAAACATCGTTATTGAGAACGTAATTTCAGCTGTCCTTGCCAGGTGGTGTCAACCCATGCAATCTTCTCTTGCCAACCTCCAAATAGCATGGCCTAACAAAACCACTTAAAATCTTTTATAACAGGTAACCTGATTTTGATATAAAACAGAATTCTCTATTTCAGTCTCAGCAAGTTACTCTGAGCAAGAAATCAAAGGCCCCTGAATGAGATCAGGCAATCAGACAAAAAAATTCATAGGCTAAGCAGATCTCATTTTTACTTTATTGTGAGAATCTGATCATGGGAAACTTTATCTTTGCCAATGATACAGAGGCAAATCAACCATGAGATGCTTTTGTCCTTAATTTAAACCATATTCTCTTCATGGAACATTACTATTTTCTACCAGTATTCTAACTATTGTATGTTCCTTGAATACATAAAAGTAAGCACTTTTTTGATGTTTAACATCAAACTCAAACAAAAATCACTCATCATTTTGCAGAAATCTAAATAAATATTTAAGTCTAGTCCTGAATATACTCTCACAAGACAGCATGAATTAAGGAATCAGAGGTGAAAAACCCTAAATATTTTGTCTCCCTTTTCCCAACTCAATTTTTAATTTAGTTCTTCAAAATAAGAGCAGTCCCCCCCAAATCCTCTCCTAAGAAATATCACTGTACATTTTCTTCACTAAATATAACAGACTTAAGTAAATTACAAACTCATTATCTTTCTTTAAGTAAGTCCAGACACATCTACTTAAAAATTAGTTGACCTTCTGTAACAGAAAAAGACACCCTAATTTTTATTTAATAGATCAACAAAAAAATTTCAAAACTACAAATCATTGTCCATTTTTATTAACAGGACATCAATATGTACTGCTTCCTTGGCATTTGCAAGTAAAAGAGCATCAGAATTGGGAAGGGGGGGTTGTGTTCCTCCATAGAACCAACAGAGTCGGGTTGTGTTCCTCCACAGAATAGTTACCACTGACTTAACATACAAAGATAAAAACTGATCACAGCTGCCACCTGACAAGAGCAGGACAGATAAGGATTCTAAACATCCTGAAGGAATTGCATAACTGACAAAAGTCATTATTCAGCAAAGCACCAGCTGCAGTATGTTTAAAGGGTCGTATCACAAAAATATAACAATGGACAGTATCACTTTCAGCAATTTTTAAATAAGTACCTAGAAAGAGCACGAGAAAAAAAATCCCAAGCCCTCAGATGCCTAATTCTATTGTACAGTTACATTAAAAGGATGCCTACACAGAAAAGCAACAGTCATAACTACAGAGGGTTTCATTTTTTTTAATGAACTGCAGTTCAGAGGACACAGTTAAGACATGGACGTTTTTGTCCTCAAAAATCATAAAGCAGCAAACAAACCATGTATTTTTATCACATATTTACTTACCATCTTCCATGTCTTCTTCAGTGTTGTTATGCCCATCAGCCATTGCTACGTTTCCATTAATGACAGGATTTTGAGTAATTCTTGGAGGATCATCTGTATCTCCAGCTAACACAGAAAAAAAAAAAGAATCAATCAGCTGTATTAACATTTGGTAGTGCTTACGAGAGGCAAATATTCCAAGAGAAAAAGGCACACTTGTTTCCTGCAAAACAGTATCTACTGAAGTTATAGCACAACAATTGTACTGGTAAGTGCCTCACTATAAAATTCCTCAAAAAGATGAATACCTATAGATCAAGCAAGAAGTCCACATTAATGCAGAATACAAATACAAAGAACATGAATTGATTCTTAAGTTTCCAAATGGCCTTGCAGTCAGCATCCATAACCAAGTCTCATTAAATAAAAATGATCTTTTAAATGGCTTTTTCTGGTGTTCCACATTTTTATACACATAAAAGTTTCTAATAGCAGACTTTCTAAACTAACAATTTACTTTAAGACTTCTTTGGTGTTACTGATTTTTTTAAAAAACAAAAAAACAAAACCCAAGCAAACCCAAAACATTTAATCAAATGTAACAGTAAGTTTTTTAATCTTACTTGGGAAAAAATGGAAAGGAAATAAATGCTTTTCCATTTCAGAAATATTGTAGAGGTAACATTTTCCAGTTTCTAGACATTACATTCTGCTACAGTAATGTAACCACCACTAAAACAAGAGATGTGAAAAGAGATGTGAAACTCCATGAACTAAAACCCCACTATTTTAAAGATGCATTGCTCTGATTGAACAAAACATATTCCTGATGTATCCAACAACTGAATAACGCCTCCTTCCATTGCTTGTGCATCAAAAGCTGATGGATCATTTCAAGACGATTACAGGGAAGCAGATATATTCTTGAATAAACTAGGTTTTATCACCAAACTGTAAAACCTATAACCCCTTGCAACTACCTCAAGGACAAGCACTACTTAAAAGACACTCTTTAAAGTCTCTGATAAGTTTCTTTTTGATATACCGGTCCTTCTATTAACTTGCATATCCTACCACACCGCAAACCCCGAACTCAGTGATTAAGAACAGTTTTCTGACCCCAAGCACGGGGTAGTGAGGGGTGTGTGCAAGGAGCTCGGGGAGCGCCCGGCCGCCCGTCAGCACCCTGGACAGAGCCGCCCGCGCCGGGGCTGAGCCGGGCCCCGACCGACCCGCGTTGGGGCTCCCGCCCGCGTTCGGGCCCCCTCCACCCGCGTTGGGGCTCCCACCCGCAGGCGTGGGGAGAGGTTGAGTATAGGGATGCCTGGCTGTGTGCAAGAACGGCTGGGAACAGCAGAAACAACGAGTCTAGACACTCCTCTCCCATCTGAATCTCTCCTGGGCAAACAGACATGACAAGTAGCACGAGCCACCGCAATCGCTGCGTGACAACGCTGGAGTCTTTCAAAAGGCAGGGAACTAAAGCCACAGCTACAGTACCCACACGAAGGGTGAAGTAGGATCAGCCACCAGTGGCTTCACAGTCCTCCCTCTCCTCACAGCCACGCTGAGGTGTGTGAAACACTTTTGCAGCCTGATTCCAATTCACAACAGAGGAGAAACGATACTTTCACAACCAGCATTCTATTCTGATCATTCACTCTTCTGGTAAACCCACAGAACTCATAACCTCTGCCCTGAGCGTGGACAGAGAGCAGGTCAGAGACTTACTCCTGGATTACAGAGCTACAAAAGATCATAAACTTAAGGCTCCAACACAGTTTTCGGAAGCTTGCTAGTACGCAGCAGATCTCACTGAGGCACGATTGAAGTGTGTATGCTGCACCATACAGAATGCAGCACCCACAAAGTGCAGGCCTTTCTCCTTTCTCATTATTAGCAGGAAAGCAAAATCAAGTATGATTTGAACTTTTGATTTCATTAGAACAAGGTCTGCAGCAGGCTGGCCTCTGGCAGTACAGCCGCGGAGGCGCCTGCTGGCAGCTCTCAGCACGGGCAACGCTGCGGCGCGGTACACCAGCAAGTTAAAATAAACAGAACTTAATTACAACAAAATTAAGGGGGGGACACACAAGTTTAAACTGCTGCAACTCAAGAACAGGAAAAGGGATAAAACGAAGAGCGAGGAGGAAAGATCCCTAAGTTTATTTCCACAGCTTGCCTTTTTTTTTTTTCCTTCTCTTTTTAATCTTCTAACAGCAGCAGGGTGAGAGTCTAACAAGGAAGCTGTCCTCCAGGTCACTCTCTCCTATCTGGAAGCACACAGCACGCCCACAGCAATGCAACAACTGCTTACACTAAATTAATGCTAGGATTTTTTTTAATTTTTTTTTTTTTTTTGAGTTATCATCAAGGCAATTTAGTATCTAGAAATGAACTGAAGCAAACACCTGAGGAATAGTCAGTTCTTCACTAAAAGCTCATCCGAAATACTCTTTTAGCAGAGGATTTAAATGTTGATACTACGTTTTATGGGGAAAGAACTGTCCTTAACTAAGAAAACAAAGCGCTTTCTATGAGTTACTGCTCTACATTCCTCAGAAGTATGAATGGTTAGCAGAGAGGAGGGAGAAAAATGCAGAATAGATCATAGCAAAAGCAATCAACTTAAAAGATAAACAGAGGCAGCTTCTGAGAGATGCTATTTAGTGATAAGATAAAGTGAACCATGATGTATGCCACTGCTGCTTTTCCTGACATTTATTGACACACATTTTGTAACACAGCTTTCAGATATAGACCCGATAACACTAGTGAATGTGTCTGGCTTCTGTGAATAAAAGAAAAAATTAACTTCTAACAAAATTCAACTATTACAGGAAAATACAGTTGTTGTTCAGCAGATTTACTAGCAAGCAGTATAACAGCATTTATTTTCAACTATAGCATTGAAAATCAGTAATCTATGTTTTCCTGTTGTGCTTAAGAGCTCTATATGAAAGAATTGTCAAATCACACAAAGATTTAATTAAGAAACATGTTTTCCTTTGCCTCAAGCAGAACGGTACGGATTAAGGAAAAATACCTGTCCACACTGGCCAGGAAAACCTTCCTACCAAACATACTACTTAATACACTGCAGCTGACACCAGTGTGTCAGCATCACCCCAGTCATGTCATCTGTCAGTTCCTAGACCAGAATACCCAGTTTTAATTGTAGCCCTGGAATAAATTAAAGATGCAGTCTATTAATCAACCGAAAGTTGACATAAACGACGTAAATTAAGAAAGCATTACAACAAAGCATGACATGACCTTATGAGTAAGGAATGTTTTTAACTCTTTAAATACAGTACTGCAAAATATTAAATAATAAATAAATAATAAAGGCTTTCAATAGCAGAATTTTAGACACTGTCAGACTGTTTGGTGAAGAGCACTTAAGCTGTTTTCCACCTCCCCAAAATGCAACACATACAACTTTGTAGATATTCTTTTATTACAAAAAAGAATGCAAGGCAACACAACGAATAGTGATGACAATTTTTTCTGAAATATTTAACATTTAAGGTTTCTATCTACTCATGCCACTGCATTACAAACAAACAACATTGCTTGAAGTGCTTAAAGGGGGCCTCTGCAGGTTGGAAGTGAAGACTCCTTCCAAAAGCTATTTCAAGATATTAGTAAGTTTGAGCAAAAGAAAAGCTTTCACTGATTTGCTAAAATATCATTAATGCTGAAATAAAATCAAGTCTTAAAACTGATGTACACAACTGGAAAGAAACTGGAGCCTGACAATATAGTTTGGGAAGTTAATAAGACGTGTCAGTCACCTTATATAGACACATTACCAGATCACCTAGAAATGACTCTGCAGGTGTATACTTCTCATCGTTCATTAACTAAGTCTGTCACTGAAGTGTTGATATGAAAGCCTGAAAGCAAAATGGTTATTGTAATTGATGCCGGGGGAGGAAGGTAAAATTCTCTTAAACTACAATCTTGCCATAGGATGCCAGATCTTACAGAAAGTATTAAAAAAAAATAAAAAATCTCCTTCTTATGGCCTCTGACCTCAACATCAACATACTCAAATACTCTCTCTATTAAGTAATCAGAACACAAATAGCACCAATGATTAAAAAAGACTGTACT
>JAOXNO010000070.1:13281414-13306922 GCA_028565335.1 Limnodromus scolopaceus | reverse complement strand
GGGGGGGGGGGGAAGAGCTGCTCAAATGGATTCATCTGGTTTAATAAGATGAACTCAATGTCACTGGAAGATATATTGCTCTATTGTTCTACTGCTCACAGAAATTAAAATCTACAGGGAAGGAATCTCAAAGTTTGCCGTATTTGCTATATATGCAGAAAAGATTTTGTCAGGATCATATGGTGTTTGGCCTGTTAAGTCCTGTTCTAAGACAGAAGTACTGCAGAATTTCACCTTTCTCCAAAACGTAGGACACGTTGTGCAGCAGCAAACACGTGCTGGCAGTCACATGTGGACAAAAGCTACAGAATGACTCCACTATGGCACCAATTAAATTACAGCAGAATACTGCTACTATTTTAACAACGATGACAGCGGGCTACTAACTTCATAGGTTTCAGTCATGAGTCATAGCACATTTTGAAAGATTATCTACAATGTTTGTCATTGGCTTTTGGATGTGGCAGCCACAGAGGAGAAACTGAAGCAGTCTCCCTAGCAGGTTATGAAACATTTCTGTTTCCTTTTGAGGTTAAAGAGACCACAATGGGGGAGTAATAGTGATACTTTAGTGATACTAAAATCTTGCTTACAATTATCATGTTCAACGGCCTCATGACGGAGATCACCAGCACCGAGGACTTTCACATGTCACTACAGACACAGACCTCCACGCAGAGCTGCCACAGCTATTCCAGAAATGAGGAGGGAGCTGCAGTAACGGTGGCATCAGCAGCCCAAGAGAGGTCAGACAGTCCCTCACTGCTGGCAGCAGCTCCAAGACATTCACAAGCCAAGCTTCATATCCAGGGCTCTGCCTTTAGGAGGGGGGAAGCTGAGAACACACAACTTTCTCCTCTGCTGCTGGGCTACATGGACATTCTAGAATCAAAGCCTTCATAAAAGTTTTTAAAGGGCCTTTCAATAGTACTTTTTTTTTTTTTAAAATATAAATAAACTCCTCTCCAATCATGGAATCTATTAGGACATCTTTTTAAGAGTACATCAGTATTTTAAATATGTCAAATAAACCTCTAGAAGTTTACTTCTTCAGTGTAAACTAAAATTCAAAATGCCAATCTCACATGGATAATACCACACAAGTTAAAAAAATTTAAAATATCAACATTGCTAGAAATTATAATTAAAAAAACATTCAGTGATTTCAAGCGCTGTATTAAATATCACTTCTTCTACCACCAAATTGACCTTTGTGATTGTAACTATTGGGCAGCATATCAAAATACATAATTGAAGAGTTTCTAAAGCAAGCAGTAAACACAGTGCTTTCTGAAGCAGTTACCGAACTGTGGTGGTGCAAAGAGGACACTGATGAGACTCATTCAGAAAATCTTAAAGAAAGAATATTACTCCTTGAAAGCAAACAGGAAAGTTAGAGTAATGTGAAGAAGATAAAATACTTCCCTTTAACTGGAAAAAAAGATATGAACACATTGCTTCACAAATCTCTGTAGCAGAGGCAGGTACTCTACTGGACCACCAGAACTGGTTGTTATGTCCCTATACTAATAGCTCACATGAAAACCTGCGGCCCCCAGCGACTTGCTTCTCCAAAAGTCTGGAAATCATTGCTACGAAAGCTAGACTCGGAGGAGGCAGGGTTTAAAAGCAAAAAAAGCCCCAAACCCCCCAAAACAACATACAACCAAAACCAAACCAACCACACACACCAAAATTAGCCAAACAAGTTCCCAACTCTATGATCTGAATGAAATTAACTTACAATAGTCAATTTCCCAATTAATTTACACTAGTCAATGTCCCCTCACTTACTCTGGAAGAACTCAGCCTTTCAAGTGTAAGATAAACTATTTGGTCTCAAATCCCTCCCTGCAGTTAGAATCCAACCACCACTCACTGCACAAAGGGACTCAGGAGAAAAGGAATTAAATGAAAAGTGTTCTACACCGTTTCATTTTTTCAAGACAGTCCTAGGTTGCTGTAATGAAAATCTGAAGAGGTATGAACCAATTTCTGTAGTGTGGCTGCCTTTCAAAAGGCATCCAAAAATAAAGCAATCCACCTAGAACATTTTTAAAGGATAAAACAGTAACAGAGGTGGAGATCAATTTGGCCAAGAGAGTGGGAGTAGGGGAAAGGGAAGTACATAAATCCCCAAGATCCTACAGACTGATGTCAAAGTGCAGATAACTGCTGCTACAGATGCTTCCATGACTTGTAAAAATCATGTGATTTGCCTTTACAGCTAGAAGTTAATTCTCACACTAGCAAAATGGTGGATAATTTACTTTTGTTTCATTTATTATTTTTCTTCCCTCATAGTTCACTATTTTTTAATCACTTGATCTGGTGTCAAAAGGTGTATGTAGTGATGTAACCCTCTAAACAAGAAGGCTATGAAGGATGATGACTAAGTCTTAAGGAGAAGAGATTTCTCGAGAAGTATCAGGAGGCAAGAGGCAAACTTACGGACTGAGGGAGAAAGGTGCTATAAGCATAGGAAGTGAGATGACTTGTAGCTGGGGGGACAAGGTTTAAAGGTATTCAATGCTTTCAAAATTTACCTTAGCAAATTTAGAAAGAAAGAAAGAAAGTAGAAAGAACATTTATTTAATAAAGAGCAAGTAGCCAACGTTAGATCTTAAAAAAAATAGAAACAGTATTATACAGAAGTCTCTTGCCCTCTAATTGTCATCTGAAACAAATAATTATTGCATTTTTGACTGTTAATTGCAAATCCTCCCCCCCCCCCCCCCCCAGAAGGAGATGATGCTACACGAGAGAGTAAATGAAGACGACGACATTACTGTGATGGGACAACTTCCTGGAAGCAGCCTCATCATCTCTGCCATGCCTACAGAACATTTAGCCATGACTAGACAGACAGTAACCTGTGGCTGCAGCCACCACTTATTACACTGATCGATCATTATATTGCTGTTGCCGTGTATTCCTATCATTATGCCTGCCTGTCCAAAGAGAACATTTTGACAAAACATAGGATGGCAAGACCAGTTTTAAATTGCACCAATGTACCTTGTGAATATAAAAAATAACAATAAAAAAATTAGAATGGTTACACGACAATTCTATTCTTAGATAAACCAAAGTTACTACCCTAAGAATCTCCTGAACACTAAACAATATGCATGAAACATATCAGTGAAAATGAAAGGGAGCTACAATGTAACTTTGTGGTTAGAAAAACAGCTGAGAACAAATAGCCTACACAGAACCTGCTCTATGAACTAGGCAATTTGCTGCAACAACTCATTTATCTGCTTATCTTTGAAGAGAGAAGCTCTCTGATGGCACTTTACAAAACAAAATTTTAAGTCTTAAAAATGTGATTAACTTCTTATAGGCATGTATGAAGCATTTGGGGTATTCTCAATGCAATTACTCAGCGGACCAAAAGCTGCCATTTAAGAAGTCACCTCGAAAAATTTACTAAAACAAATTACTGTCTGCTTTCAGCAGTTTAACTCATTGCTTTATGAATAATTCAGTGTTAAATGAAAGGCAGCACGCACCAGAGTTCAATTTGGACACTAACAACACACCTATAATTACTCAACATATTTGCAATCTTATGCTGTTGCTGAAGGAGTTTTATAGGCAACCTTCTCATTTTAAGAAGTTTTCCATACACTTCCTAAGCTCCAGGTGTTGGGGTAGACAGCAGCACCAGCATGAGTTTTTCTTCACTACAGTGATGTTATTTATCAGAAAGACACCAACCTGCCTGTCTCTCTAACTTGGCTTTACACATTCTGTGGTGCCAGAACCCTTGGCAGTCATCAGGGCAAGAGAAGGTCTGCTGAAAAATCTCCTGTATTTCCTTTTCTTAGTCCAATGAGCTTTGTTAGCTTGGGTTACACTTCTAGAAAACTATCAGATCAAGAAGAAAGGAAGGAAGACTGTGTCTGGCTCCCATGTAATACTCCAAACCAAGTAACTAGAACAGTTGACAAGACAAATTATTTTCTTTCACGATAAGGAAAGGCTGAAACGTCAGAAATGTCATGACCTATTATGGCAAGAGCTACTGGACTTGCACTACCTTCCCTTAGCTGCATCTAGAGGACCAAGGCTATAGAAGCAACTACCCTAACTCGTCACGTCTTGTCTCCGCGCATTCCAGAGATGGTAGTATGATTACATCTTTGCTGAAGACAAGGCACTGAGTCCCAACCTACTGAACACACCCTAAACAATGTGTTTTTCCAGTATCACACCCCTCTTTATGTTTTACTGCTTTACTGAGTAATGGACTTATCTCTTGCAACAGCAAACGCTAAGCTCTTCGGCAATCATCACTAGAAAAGCTGAAAAAACTCCTCAAAGAGAAATGAACTTCTGACACATGGGAGGAAAGGATAGACTCTCAGCTGGAGCCAGGGCAGCCCAAGCATCACAGAGCATTTACGTTCACACATGACACTACACAGCATGCTTTAGTGCTGTGATCACATCCTTGGTGTTTTAAAAAAGACAATTAAGTAGCAATTAAAATATGAGTTTATTTGGATAATAATATAAGCACGTTATGGGACTGGTGATTACACTCCCATTAGCACCTCCCTCTTTTCTTGCGAAAGTATAGCAAAGCAAGCACCTTCGCCACCTGGGCCAGCATGATTTTTAGTAGTCAGTCAGCTTTCAGAACTCACTTCTGTATCATTTTGGATGAGTACAGTCCACAGTTTCAGAATGCAGAACGTTTCGGGGTATATCAGAGTAAATACCATTACTGAATGATTTCTATACATTTAAGCAGCAAGAAGGTTTTGCATGTTTAGCAGTAATATAAAATGTTGCGTTACTCTTTCTGAAAAAAAGGGTTACATATACTACTTGTCCAAACCAGCTCTAAAGGTAGACTGAGTCTGTGTTGTTATGTTGTTACACAGTCAAAACGTTACTCACCATTATTTCAGAATCTGAAATTCTGTTTGAGAATCGATTCATACTTACAGCAAGTGCTAATTGCACTGCTCAGTCTTGAAGTATGCTGAGCTTTGCTCACACTAGCAGTAGCATGGAAAGGCAGCATGAATGTATTATATCTTTTTTTCCTAATACTGACATAATTGTTTAAACTGTTAAAACGCTATTGATCTGTCCATGTTAGAGTTTAAGTCCAAAAATAATTACCTAGCAAAGAACATTAGTGGATAATATGGATTTTGCACTGCAATTAATTCTACAAACACTAGGAGGAAAATAAATTAACTTTTAGCCTTATACCTTGATTTACCTTTAAACAGGACAGATGACCCTGAGCTAGAGAAACTACGCAATGTGCCCATCAGAGCCCTCGCACCTTGGATCTAACCCCTCCAGTATTTCTTCCTGTTATTTTCAGTAATGCTTTTCAAGGTTTTCTTTATCACTGGATTTGCTAGTGTTGATCTTGTTTTACCTCTCCTTCCTTATGCTTTCTGCTGTGCAGAGAAATGGACAGATACGTAATGCAGGTTCGCAGGACTCTGACAATGGTTACAGGTAGGTAGGAGTTCCGAGACCAGGCTTTTGTGAGAAGAGGGAAAGGCAAACAAATCAGACTCAGGAGAGTAACTTTACAAACTGTTATACAATTGTGAAAAAGAAAGCAGAGTGAATAGCGTTTCCTTCTCATTTGACAACACAAGTAAGTTTATATCCAGGCTTCTTTGCTGAATAGTAAAGAAGTCTAAATCAAATATGCTCACAAGAAATTACTCCTTTTATGCTAAACTATACAACTACTAAATCTGTTTTAAAGGTGGCTATTATAGCAAAGCAGCATGAAATCACAAGCCAAACCACCTACAAACTTGATCTGGTAGTCCCATGGCAGATCCAGAAAGATGCAAACCCATCCATGGGTACACAGACAGCGGTGATTTATGCCACATTCCAGATGCTCTGCTCAGCTGGGATGCACAACTGGAAGAACTTAGGGCTTCCTAATCACAGTATCTGACTATACTGTTCTTGAAGCAGTGCCTCTACAAAGAGCTACTATGGCTCTAATAAGCACAGAGCACTGAATACTACAACAATCTGAATTGTAATATGGAAGCAAAAAGATAGTGTTTATAAGGGAGAACTGCAAATAAAGCCTGCCATGTGTGCTGGTTTGGTTTCTTCATGTAACACATTAACAGGTTAAGAACAAGGACAGAGAAAACAGGCTACATATATTCACTTCAGAGAAAAAGTGACTAAAACAGGGGTATGAGATAGGATATGCCAGACAAATACCCTGAACAGCACAGTGGGGGGATGTAAACACACAAAAAACTACGAGAGAACAGTTATTTTCTACTACTTACAATACAAGGGGATTCACATGAAATCACCAGAATGTGAGTTTAAAGGAAACAAATTAAATCCTTTTTCATGGCACACGTGAAACTTGTGAGAGCTCTGAAACAATTTGTCAGAAGACGTTGTGGAGGCCAAGACACCTTCTCAGCTCCCCCTGGTTCAAAGGCAGTGGCACTACTGCAAAACAGAAGGTCCACAAAGCACTGTATGCAGGTTCACACCGGCCCATGAAGGAAGCCATGGCAGACTGAAGGGAACAGGAACAGGGAGGGACACTGCTGGAGGGCACCCTCCCAGGGCCCCATCATCTGTGGACAGTGTCCCCACATTTCAAAATGCTCCATGAGCATTTGCCCCAGCTTTGCGAACTAGTAGACACAACTAGTATTTACAACGTCCCAGCAAGTGCCACAGTTTAACTATATTATACAAAATAACTCCTTTTTCTTTATGTTTCAATCTGCCCTCTGATGTTCTCTGGGTCTTACATTGCTTCTGTTTCACCTTCTCCTGCTACTTTTTCTTTCCAGACTTTTAGTACATCTTACCTCAGTTATCCATGACACTAGGGCCAGAGGATGCTTCCCAGTCTACTTAAGTCACTACTGCTACAGTGGTCATTTGATACCTTTTATGATCTTTATTTTCCTCATCGTAACTTCTTTACTTCTATACCTTTTTAAGATGAAGGAGGAAAGCAAGGCTGTTAAACAGGCTGCACTCAGTGTTCAAGACGCAGAAGCACAGTATACAAAGCATATATGATTCCCCATTCGCTTCCGAAGGCAAAGCAATGAATGGAAGCAGATTCCATCAGGAGTGGTGAGAGGTAGGGGGGCAACCTGGTTGGGCTCAGACACCCTCAGGGTGAGCACAGCAGGAATGGAACTCACTGTACCTCCCCTGCCCAACATTTAACGGGAGCATCTGCGACTGAGAGCCCCCAAGACACCAGGTGAAACACAATTTTTACTCAATTTGGGGTGGCTAATTTTATTTAGATACGCAGGGTTTCTGTAAGAAGCTCTTGAACATTCATATTGAAAAACCTGTTACCAACCTAAAGTTCACACTGTATGAATGAGGTAAAATAAATAAATAAACCCCCAAGATTCCTGACTCAGAGCACAGTTTTGCACTGTCTATAAACTTTACTGCAGAAAAAAAAAATGCCTATCGCAGAAGCATTTAGCACTTTGCATTCAAAGTAAAAGTGCACCCAGGTCACGCTTCTCTTCCACTTCAAGAAAAACAATCCCAGTGGCCAGAAGCATCCCTGGGATGTGGGTCGGGGAGCGGGATCGGTCCCGGGCTCCCACCCAGCCCTACGCCCACCGGGAATGGCTTCGCCGCCCAGCCCTGCACCCACTGGCGATGGCTTCGCCGCCCAGCCCTGCACCCACTGGCGATGGCTTCGCCGCCCAGCCCAGTGTCGGGGCTTCTGACAGTTTCCTGCTCCTTTGAGCCTGCCGCAGGAGGAACTGCACCCAACTGCATAGCAGATTAGTGGCCGCAGCAGTAAAGCCCAGAGCTGAACCAATTAGCATAGGTCTGCCCGGTGCTGATAAACCCTAACCTCATGTCAGGGTCGCTTTTACAAGTCTAGATTAACTGTGGGGAAAACGACAACAACAATTAAACCATTCAAGGTTTGGTGGTTGTTTTTTTTTTTGTTAAGTCCTTTATGTGAACTGACACACATGTACACACGCACGTCCTAGTAACAGAGGAACTGTTACTGTTTCCTCCCAGCGATATAAGGAACACTGCTGGCAAAAGCATTCTTTTCTACTGAAATTCAGTTTTCACTGTGTTTAAGTTCATTAATACATACATTTCAAGCATAATGGTAAACTATGATTTTAAGGGACTCCAACTAACAAAAAAAAAAATATCCTCTACACTTTGGGTTAAGTTTACCATTTGTTTTCACTGTAATTAACAAGAAGTAATTATTCTCTCATCTAAAATTAACAACTGTGGAACGAGCAAAACAAAAAACATTCCTTTTTCCGATGTGATCCTTTACAATGAGCTGGACAAGAAACTGCTTTTTTGTTCCCCAAGACACAGATTTCAAGAGTTTTCTATTCTCCACCAGTTTCCCAAATTCCTGAAAGACATGGTTCCCAGGAGTTTTGGAGGTTATTACTTAATAAGCTCAGTTTTCCAACCTCATCTGTTTGCATTGTTTCATATTCTACAAGAAGTTCACCGAGCCAAAGAGGACAAGCTGAGAATGCCTGTTGGTGGGAGGAATGCCTGGCTGGGACAGTGGGCTTGGTGACAATGTCCTTGGCTCTGAACAGGCAAGATGCTCAGGGCTGGTGCAGTTGCTGTGGGGTGGTTTGCTCCATCCCGCTCCTGTTTGGCATTGAAATCCTCTTCCCTATATCAGAAGCATCCCCATTTTGACCAGTCTCCATGAGGATTTTGGGGTCTGGACACTCCAAAGAAACCACAGTCATTACATTTCTGGCCAGCTGTAATTTACTGAGTCATCTCCCAGGTGGGTGCTCTGCCTTCTCCCACTTTGTGGCACACACACTAGCAACCACTAAAATAATTTTAAAAGCCTTAACAGAAGGCTGAACCAAGAGTCTTCCTCAGTCTTTACAAGAGAACCATTAGGTCCTAAAGCAGTTTAGGTTTTCTTCTGCATTCACTTTTAAATAAGATTTAACTTAAATTACTTAGGCTCTGAGAAAGAGCTGATTATTGTTGTAAAATGTTCTGAAGATCAGCTTCTCTTTAGTGCTTTGAAGATGTAAGTTACTGTACTGAAAACATCCAAATGTTAGATGCCAAAATTAGCACTGAATTGTGTTAATTATTTAATACTGTCTACATGAAGAACAACTTTCTTCAAATAACACAGCTGAAAAACTTCTATATAGAAAACCTACAGAATCTTGGGAGTTAGCTACCATTGTTTACCAAGGAATTCTTGAAAGAATACAGAATGGGAATTTTATAATCCTCAATTAAACACTCCACTGACAATTTTATCAACTTTTCTGTCAACAATTTTAAGTCTTTTTTTAAAAAAAATGAAAACAAGAAAACTTTTAATAAGTGTCATAAAAAGGCTGTTTCTGTTTAACTATTCAGCATTAAATAGCCAACCAGTTGTTTTGTTGCCAAAACGGCTGCCATGAGACCATGTAGCCAAGTCCATGTATTAGTTAAGCAAACACAATCAGAAATGAAGTTATAGTGTGTATTCTAGAGAAAACAACATACACACAAAAAGAGGCACAACCACATACACATTTTGAGGCTAGCTTTCTTTTTCAAATCCTAATACAAATGCACTGAAATTAATGAGGCAAAGAAACTACTGTGTACTCCACACCCACGTTAGCTGAGAACAGATAAATTCAGATCTCCAAAATCAAGCTACTTGGAATACAAACAAAAATAAAAAAAAGTCTACTGATAAACACTGGAACACCTGTAAAGAAGCAACCATTTTTAAAACTATTCTTTATCAGAGAGAGCTTCTTGAACCGTGTACATCATACGGTAACATTTGCAGCTGCAAACTTCAAAACTACGTGGTTTATGCAAATCATACAAACAACTATTTTAGAAACAGAAATTTGAGAGACACATTCAAGAAATGAGACCTTGCACCTACATAATTTAGATTCATCTTGCAGTGCAACCAAGTGGATGAAGGGTAGAGGGATGATGCTTCAGATGGAGTTTATTCTATATGTTGGGGCTCTTGCATATTTCAGCGCTCTTTTAAAGCTCTCATGTGCCCTCACCCCAAATAACCACCCCAATTAGTTTTTCCCTGAAAAGGGAGACAAAAGTTGGTCAAAATTCTTCTCCTTTTTCTTTGGAAAGCCAGTTACCCCCCATGTGGCAGCAGCTATAACTAGCACAATTTTGAGCAAAAATACATTCTGAAGAGGAAGTTGTACTTCCCTGCCCACATATTTGTTGTGTATTTACTTTCTGATTTATTACATAGTACATTTCAATTTTTGTTTCATGAGACAAACCCTCAGACAGTATTACAATAGGTTTCTGGTCAACTATTCTTAGAGCATAAAGGCAACAAAATATTCTTGAAAATGTGTTTTAGAACAGCTGACTACTGCATGTTACCCAATGAATTACATCTTTCTTATGCTCTGCAAAACACCCTAATTCCACAAATACACTCCCAATCTCAATACTCTATTCTTTCTGGCAAATCTTCCCAACTACTTCTATTTTTGCTCCATTGCTAGTGCCACTCATCTGAAGCAAATTTTGAGGACTTCCAAAATTAATTACTGCCTTCCTGCTTTGCCTCTGGCTAGAAGCTGGTATAAACATCACCACCGAATTAAGCTGTATCTCAAATTCCTTATTCTATTGACAATGAATGATTCTTCCTTTGTCTCAGGAAAATTGTAAGTCCCTTAAGTTTTCCTCCCACCCTTTATTTTCCTCTCTAATAACATAGCATTTGTGGTCTGTGGCATCATCAGCCACTACAAACAGGCACAGAGCTGGGACAGAAACCCTTACTAGTCACGCTTGTTTTGCTCTCCCTTTACATTTCCTGCTATAGTTTTCATCCCACAATTGCTCTCGGTGTTTTGAGTATAACCCCAGAGCATGCAAAAGCAGATTTTTTTGTCAGTCCTCCCCACTACTGGATCCTCATCTCATTTCCTCTCTTCCTCCTGGACTACTTTTCCATGACTTTAGAAGCACTAACAGTATTCCCTGGAGGAGGGTGAGCATGGGACAGTGCACGGCATTGGATCACACGAGAGGAGAGAGAAGTAAATCCAAACATACAGGTACGCCACAAACTGCCTAGCATGTAATTCCTGGCACTTCCTCAGCTCCAGACCTTTTCCATCGGGGGAAAAAAAAAAAGAAAAAAATCAATTAAGAATCCTTAAGGATGTTTCTCCTTTCAGAAGCAGAAAGGACACAGTTTAAGAGATTTTGCTTAAGAAATAAAAGTACATACAAAAGAAGTATCTACAACTAGTGTGCATTATTTGAAGATTTCTTATCTAAAAGTCACCATTTTTTTAATACATTGAACTGACAGAATTGAAGCAGAGAGCACCAATTTAAATGTCATTACAGTCAGGTCTGACTCAAACCTGAAACAAGCTCCAGATGTTACTGCTCAAAGTCAGAATAAAGACCAGGATTTCAGAATTACTAGAGATGGTAATAATTTAAACTGCAACTGTTACCCATGCAGGAATACCCTTCCCTTTCTGAAAGGGGAAACTTTGCTTCAGAAAAAAAAGGCAAGACATGCCATGCCTTTGCAATAAAGAACGAGATATAAAAGACAACAAAAACAAAGACAAAATGGACCGGGACTGAAAAGAGAATGGTTATTTTGCTGGAGGTTATCAAGGAGGAGAAGCCGCACTCCGGGACACAGCACTCAGACCTGCAGAAGAACCAAACCAACCCTTTGATACAATATTCAGTCATTTCACCTACAAAACCCAGGTGCCTGTAAGTGAGCAGCAATGTGTTGTGTTTATCAGGGTGGTAACCCAACACTGGCATACCTTTAACAGCTAAGCTACACAAAAGGAAATTTATCTGTGCACATGTAACAGGAGAGTCTTTACCTGTTCAAGCTTGTTCACAAACCCCATCAGACACAGTAAATTGTCTAGATTTTTACCTAGCAGATATACTTTTTTCCCCCTCCTTTGACCGTAAAAATATTAAAATAAAAGAATAAACATACACATGTTCTGATTCGCTCTAACTCATATGGCCAAATTCAGGTATTTTAATGTCCTTGTGGATTTTTCACTATTGATGCAATTTCAGCACACTTTTTAAGATCAAAGAAACCCCAAAAGACCAAAAAGACAGAGACATGGGATAGGGTGAGTAGGTGTCTGTCTCACTGTGGCTTGGACAGCCTGGGTAAACAAGAGACTCCACTAAACATCCAGATGATAATCTGTGGGATGCTAGAGATCTCTGGGATTTTATTAGAGAACTTCAATCAAGCTGTAGGATCTCTCCGTACTCCCCTTCTCAGGACAAGGCCCTGGGACTTAACCCACGCACAGCTGTATGGCAGGAGAGAGGAAATCCATCGCAAGGACCAGACTGCACAGGAGAAACATCACACCCACTACTGCTGGGTTGCACAATCAAAGACAAAAAAAGTGCTCTGTCATTGAGATTGTCATTGTAAATGCCATCCTCTCTTCTTTGAAAATTAAAATCATAGACTCATAGAATGGTCCAGGCCAGAAGGGACCTCCAAAGGTCATCTAGTCCGGCCTCCCCACAGTCAGCAGGGACACCACCAACTAGACCAGGTTGCCCAGGGCCTTGTCGAGCCTCACCCTGAATATCTCCAGGGAAGGGACCTCAACCACCTCCCTGGGCAACCTGTTCCAGTGCTCCACCACCCTCATAGTAAAGAACTTTTTCCTAATCTCCAATCTAAATCTGCCCTTTCCCAACTTAAAGCCATTGCCCCTCATCCTGTCACTGCAGGCCTTTGAAAACAGACTCTCCCCAGCCTTCCTGTAGGCCCCCTCAGGTACTGGAAGTATTGATTAGTGCTGCTTGAAAAACACATCTGAAAGAAGTGGTAGAGCTCTGTGGAAAGGAGAAGGCATTTCTCACCTCTACAAGCGGCATAGCTACAGCTATTTGTATTTTCTCCTAAATCTTACAACAGTGCAAGTGCTTACACATTCTGGATAGGCCATAAAGCCAATTATTCAGGTATGTCCAGGTACTGAACTGCCATTAAAATATCATCTTAAAATAGCTTTTGTTGCTGATGAATATCAGTGACAGTCCAAATTTTCCTGCAGATCCAGGAGGCAGCTCCATGCATTCAACCACAACATGTGACTTACAATTACAGATCTCAGTGAGTGAATTTACACAGGCGAGAAATACGGTAGGGCGAGGAAATACAATAACCACCTCAATATAACCAAGTACACAGCTACCTTTTGAACATAAGCTGAAGTTCTGAAGTTAAGATACACCACCAGAAATTCTTTGTTACCCATTTGATCGCTGCTGCCACTCCTTGCCTGGCAGGCAGTTAACATACCATCTCCTCGGTGGCGGCAGGAGAAAAGGAGCAGGCACCTCTCCAGCCTCTCCTCTGCTCAGGTCCTAAGAGCACCTAGACAAGGCTGCAGCTGTTCGCAGCTGCCTACTTCTCCAGGTGCTCTTCTGAACTGGACCAGTAGGCAGGACAAAATTACTCTTTTGGAAGTATTGACCTATTTTCAAAGCTTGTTCTCCCAAGGCATCCCTTCCTTGACCTTCGGTGCACCCTCACCTAGGAAAGGTAACAGGGGCGTAAAGCAGGCTTCTGCCATCCCGGCAAGTCACCCAGCTGGGAGACTGCTCCCCAGGAACGAGCGTTGCCAGTAACAGGACGGTGGGCAGGTTATAACTGGCCTGGCACACCATGTGGCTGTGGGGCTGCAATGCATCCCCACTGGAGAAGTATGTTACCAAATCAACAACCCCCCCCCCCAAATTTCTGAACACCATGTAGAAATCAAAGTGCAACACTGCCACCAAGAAGGGGTTTATAACACCGTGAGTTTAACTAGCTTTTCATAGTGTGCAGCTGTCCATATATAGGGTAGGAATCAGCCATGAATTACTCAACAATTCCACTTAAAAAAAATTTTTTCAGAAAACACAAATATCTCCCTATTTACGAAGTTGTATCCTGCCAAAATTTCAAATACTTTTACTGTATACCTATCCTTTGATTTAATAAAGCATGCATCTGAGGTGGTTAATGTGCGTTTCAAGGTATATTAAAAATGAGAGATCAAAAATTCACATTAGCCCATTTAATCTCTGCCAATATTTTCCTCCAGCAACACTAACTAGACCCTGTCTAGCATTAAGCCAGTCGGTACTAAACGACTTTTATATTCTTAAAACTAATCTGCAAACATGATGCTAATAGCAGTAGGTATACTTTAAGTTGAATTTAAAAAGACTGAAATTTCACGCTTCTTCCCCTGTAAACTTTCCAGATTAGGGAGCAGATTAACTCTGAAATTTCTTTTTAATGGACCTGCTAAAAACTTGTATGATCCAACCACGTTTCAAAAACCAGTGGCTCCTGTTTAAATTAGGACCGCTATGCTGGCCAGAGAGCTTGGCTGACAGAACAGCAGCAGTAAGCACCAACTCCAGGTCTGAACTGAACCTGCAAATTTCTATCACTGTGCTGAAAATACCAAAAGAAAAGCTAGTTTATACAGGAGGTTAAAATCCTCACAAATAAATTTAGATTATGATTTGAGGTAACTGTTTGAGATTTTAGTAGGTACTTAGATCAGAAAATAGTAACCACTTACTATAGGTGAGAAAGCAGAAGCTCCTTCAGATGTATCTTCAAGTTGGAAAATGCAAGAGACTTATTTTTAGCTACAAGGAATACCCTTGAGCACAAAAAAAAAAAAAAGTTAACAGAAGTGAAGACATTTAGAAGCAGACCTGCAATGGGAACAATTTCATCCCCAGAAGTGGTTTGCATCTGAACAATATTCAATGTTTATAATGGTAAAACCATGTGTCTGCACTAAGTGCTTTGTAAGCTTGGATTTGATACTCACCCTTGGAACTTTGCTGCTGCTCTGTCCCCCAATGTGTTTTCTGGGGGAGACAGGCCCAGGTGTCAAATAAAGGGTCTTGGGGAAATATAAAAAAAAGTTATAGAAGTCATTAATGGCTTAAGAGTTTTCTCTCCCTCCTGCCTTCTCAGTCAAGCTGACCCACTTGTTCGTGGGGCCAAACAACAAAGCAAAGCAGTGAGCTGAGCGAGGTTAAAAATAAACCCAAAATAAGGAAGTTATTTTAAATTCAGATCTCTTCATTCATCTCATTTACCATGTGCTCCCACACAGTTCTGTCAGTGCAAGTGAGGAGGCAAAAGGGAGGCGCAGAGGTCAAAAAAACCTGCTCTAGAAGATAGCTGTTCTCTGTAGCAGTGTTAGAGTGAACTAGGTTCTCCTGCCTCCCAGAAACAGAGGAACATCATCTGATATAATGCCCAAACCAAAATGCAGGATCTTCCCTGCAGCCTGTGCACAGTTTTGGGTTGGAGTCCTCTTTCTGGCAGGCACTATCCTCAGCTGCACACCACAGCCACCCAGCACCGCACCAGTTCAGAGGCACTCCTTGGATGAGGGAGATGTTTAACGCCTCTGACTCCCGAGAAATTTGAGAAATCTAGCACACGCACCTAACTGCGAGTGGGCTTCCGGTACACTAATGTAAGCAAAAGGTAAGCAACAGTAATAATCTTAAATAAAACAGGCCCTAAAGATGTTAATGAATTCAGTGCTACTAGTATAACCTTACTAGCAAAAGCATGCGTTTACACATTTGGACACACAAGGCATTAGGAAGGCTCCCATGGTTTATGTTCACACCTTGATTATGCGGTACATCAAGCAACCAACTACTTTTCTTGGATTTGACTTCAGTTTTGTTCTTCAAAGGTGCCACCAAAGTATCTAAATTTTGATTCATCTTCATTATTAGTTTGCAATATGGATTTATACAAACCCTTCTGGGGCATGCATAATTTGTAAGACAACCAACAGATAAACATACCAAAGAGAACCACTTGAGGCACGGTCTCCCCCTGCATTAATGTTAACACCTCTTGGTTCATTATTTTGAAGGCTACTGAAAAGTCTTACAGAAACAGTTAGAATGTTTCCTTAATCCAGCAAGAGAGGTCACGGACCAATAAACCTGAAGTGTTTTTAGCCCAAGTTTAGAAGTCTGAAGACAGATGCTGTGGTTTCACACACGTCTCTTCAGCGGCCGTGCCAAGGCGCCCAGTGCCCAGGCTCACGCACAGCCCTGCACCCTGCCCTCCCCAGAGCCAGCCCAGCGCCTCGCTCAGCTGCAGGGGCTGGGGAAAAAAACACCGGTTTCACCGCGTCTCCAGCAAAGCAGCGAGGACAGAACAAAGTCACAGCTGAATAGGGCTGCTCATGAATGGGCAACGGACACAGGTGAAATGAAATCCATTTTTGTGCAACTTTTTAATTATTTTTCCCCTTAATCTTGTGCTTCTGTCAAGGTGAAGAGAGGGCTTCCCCAGCAGAGCTCCACTACACAGCTCTCCCTCCTTCAGAGGAAAGCATTCAAGAATCCTTTCCAGTAAGGACCCTCTCCCACCCACACCAACCCTCTCCTATGTCAGACAATACACTCTGGGGCACAGGTTGCAAATCAAAGCAAGAGACCAATGAGCAAAACAGGTTAAAAAAAAAAAAAAACATGAGACAGATCTACTGAGAACAAGAAACTACCTTAAATCAATGTGAAACTGAAGCAATACATTTGGAAAGACACACACTTACTATCAAATCCTGTGGTTAAACTTTTTGAATAAACTACTTAAAAAAAAATTAGTAAATTTTGCTTTCTGACAGATTTTGGGTTGATTTTACTGCTGCTTATTTTTAATTCCTCAACTGTAAGGACACTTTAAAAAGAAAAAAAAAAAAAGAAAACCTCCTAAAATTATGCTTATGGTTTTACCTTCATGGCACAAGAGAAAGATTGCAAGGCGTTATATTTAAGGATACCTTTTTTTGGCGCGGGGTTAAAATCCAAGAAGTATCTGAAACAGTCAGACTGAAAGAGAGGAGATGATAACCACACAGGAAGAATGCGAAGAGGGAAAGGAAAGCAGAAGAAAATTGTGAAACACCACTGCTGTAATTGCCACTAGCAAGGAGGGTTTCGCATGTAGCTTGTGAGCCACTGTTCAATTCATCTAATTTACAGACATGTATTAGTTACCTGTGTTCAAACTTCTAATATTATATACTGTTCTCCAGAAATTAGGTTCACCCCTCAAAATTATTAAGCAACTAACACTTAACCAGGCAAAAAAACTCTTTAGAATAGGTCAGTTCCTTGCTACTCCCAGTGAAGAACGAATTCTAACTATCCTTAGCTTGATTTAATGAACACTAAAAGAGGGTTCACACAGCCTCTGCTTAAGCAGATTTCCTTTTTTAAAAAAAATACATCTCACATTGTCTTGGGACTTGAAACCTGTAAACCCAAGCAAGAGCATCCGAGTGTCTACTCGGCTCCAACATCTGTAACAGAAGAAAACCAACCATTTCTCTAAATGGAATAGTTAAGACATGCTGGGAAGGCAAACTTGTGCCTAAAAATTGTTACCTGATTTATGGTAACCTGGTTATGGTAACCATAATCGTTACCAGAAACATTCTAGTGATAGGTAACTGAGGCGTATTTCACGACTATTGAACAGCAACAGCAAAGAGTCGGCTGCAGCAGGAGAGCTGCCTGGCTTTGCAAGCAGGAAGGGAGATGGAAGTTCTTCTCCATCTCCAAATGAAGTATATCTGTTCTGGAAAAAAACCCAAAGATGATGCAGAAACGACCATGCTCTAGACTAGGACCACCAACTCCATCTTGAGTGCGTAGAACAAACTGTACTTTTACATGGGGAGGAAAGGGGCCAAGTGGGAGAGAAAAAAAAGACACTGATCACTCCCCAAACACTTTTCAACCTCTTAATTCTTTTCCAGTAATAAGAGGCTATCAAGATAAAAAAATGCAACAGGTTACTGTCCAAAAAACTGTAAATTGCTAAACAAGTGCAATTCAATGCAGACACTCCTCCAGTCACACAGGGGCTGGGACAGCCTGGTCCATGATGGTCCTTATCACCGCTGATGGATAAAATAGTGATCCCTGAAAATACAGATCCCAGATGCAAGGCATCCAGGCCTTCCATCTTAAGACCTACAAACCAGAAAGTTGGTATCACTACAAGCCACAGCCCCCTGCTGCTGCCACCACCATGTCCAGTGCAGTGGAAAAACTGCAGAACATGTGCAAGTTTAAAACGCCTACCCAAAAGTCCTCATCCTCTACCAAGAGATAAGGGCTACATGCACAGGTGAGCAATGTGAGGGGGTGGCAGACCTGCCCCACGCCTGTGCAGGGCAGCTGGGGGGTTCCCCCAGCCCACAAAGCATCCCTGAGCTGCTGGTGGATCCCAATGGACAGCCGGCATGGGCAACTACGCATGAGATGCTCACGAGTGCAGACAGATCACCCCACGGCCTAGACTTGAAACTGTGGTCCGCAATTTATCCACTACTTTCACGGCTCTGAAGCAAGTTTTACACGAAAAATTTCTTATCTAGTCACAGAATAATGTGTTGATCTTATACCGGGAAGTCTGTTTCATTTCTTAAAAATGTAATTTCACTTCTCTTAAATAACGTTTATATATAATCAACTCATTTATTAACTTACTTACTACAGATGTAGAGTCTGTACATTTTTAATTCACAAATTAGCTGTTTTATGAAACAACTTTAGACTACTAATCCCTGCCTGGTCTATTTAACAGTAAGAATATTAACCCATGAAGATGAATTTGCAATTTAAACCTTCACCAAGTTTTAATAGATGTTTGCATCCTCATACTTTTACCAGAATCTCCATCTAAGTTCTGCCAAACGGTATCAGTGATGTTAGAAAATAACACACCAAAACATACAGGAAGAAAAAAAAAAAAAAAAAATCTCTGTTGTGGAAACACACAACCATTCTTTTTAAACACAGCTCAACAGAAGTTCATCCAATTGTTGTATTAGTATAACATCACATTTAGAGTCCTAAAACAAAATTTTCAAAAACACACACACACAGCTGGAGATGCTGTATTTTTTAAGAACATCCCTACCTTGTGAAATCAGCAGATGATCAAGCTTAGAGCTGTGGTGAACACCAGTGATACTCCTACACATCCTTCCCTATTTACACTAGTAAAAGGGAAATTATGAAAAATGACCTTAAGAATGTTCACAGATTTCTGTATTTAAAGCAAGTTCTACTGGAATGCATTCAGTCCCCCAAAATACCAAATAGAAAGCTCCAAGTTCTGTTTTTCAGCGCTTCTATGATGTTTCATATCAAAGAGGTATGAATATTAAAAAAACAGGTCATCACCTCTCCCAGCCTGCAAAACACTGCAGTGGTGCTAAATATATATTTTATTTTTTTTTTATTTTCTTCTCACAGGACATTCCAGCTCGCTCACCACATCATCTTGCAATATGCTTTGGAGTGCAAGTTGAAGTGCTGGTTTCAATATGGAAAACCCCAAGATGTTCAGGATGTGTTGAAGACCGTCTATCTCCCCATAGCAGCATATACACAAGAGTAAGCTGAGGTACTAGTGTTTTCTCTTCCCCAATTTAAATAGGATGCTTCTGGCTCATCTTCTCTGAGTGGTATCACTCTGGAGCTTGCGTTACTGCTGCAGTCAGGGAGAACTCCAGGTTTGCAGACACTGAACGTCCTGCTCTACCAAGATGTTTGATGCTACAAAGCATGGTGGTTTTGTTTAAATCTTCACTATTAAATGAGTCATGAATGAATTATTTTGGTAATATTTAAAACAGCTGCCAAACAGCAATTAAAAACACAAACTGAGATATGCTATGCCGATTACACAGAACTTTAGTTTTATCAAAATTTACCATTAGGCTTAATCTCCATATTTTTAAGAGATACACACATGCTGTTATGCTGAACAATCAAGCTGTGCTATTCTAGATGAATATTAAATCCAATACAAAACAGTCTTCAAACGTGTTTTTATATTCTGAAGAGAATCCCAAAGTTTCCCCAGCACTGTGGTAAAAAACTAACACTGTCTTTCCCAAACTGCAAATACTTAGTACAGTTTCAGTATTTTCAAATCCGTCCACTAATTTCCAGCAGCTTAATTATTTCTAGTTGACAAAATCTCAGCCCCCTAGGGAAACTAGGCAAATACAAGTCAGAATAAAACACTATTTCCAGGCTGACCATTCTTCATTTTGCTGGCAAGTCATTCAGACTCCATTCAATGTTTCTAAACTTACAGAGCTTGTTTTACTACACTCAGTAAGCCAAGCCGAAAAAAAAAAAATTGTTTACCAGAAATATTAAAATGTGTTCAGTCTAAGCCTGCAACAATATGCACAGATACATTATGCTACAGCCATTGCCACTGATTAGGTGCACTTTCACTCTTTTCTGCTAGTGTATCAAATTAAAATGCTAAAATAATCAGAGCAAAATATTAAGTTACCAATAAAAAAAAGTTTCAGAAAACACCACCATGTATTTAATAACCTAACAAATAAGACAGCCAGTCTCCAGCTCCCATTCTACTCGCCAGGACACTTTATAACAACTGTTAATCCTGTCGCTGGTAATGTCAAACTAGCACACAGCAGGTTTTATATATATTAATATACATACGTATTTGAGGGGGGAAAGCACACTTGCTATGGATTACTAATGCCTTTTATTGCAAGCCACACAATATTTTACTCTTTCACAATCAACGTTCTACAGCCACAAGAGACAAAGTTAAATTAAAGCAACTGATCTGAGACACCTCAAAGGAAAAACTAAACCAAACAATGGCCTATTTTAAATTTATTATCATTTAAGAAAAATTGGATGCTTCACAAGCTCTAAACCAGTTCATTTTCACCCTTACCCCAAATATCGAATGATGTCATGCAAGATGTACTGGTTAAACTGGTTTAACTGCTAAAGGCTAGATGCACTGTTTAGATTTTCTTGTGATAAATTATTCTGCAGCAATGAAACCGATTCAGTTAGTCTCAAACAACTATCTCCACCTGCTTTTTTAAAGTTTGGGCTTATATTACTTTTATACACACAACCTGCTACTTAGTATAGCTACCTAGTAACAAGAGGGAGCAGATTTCACTTCTCTTCTAAATTCAGTCAATAGCATGGAACACCTGGAGTGCAGTAAGGAAGTCTGATACATACAGCTCATCCTGAACAGCG
Organism: Limnodromus scolopaceus; assembly: GCA_028565335.1. Taxonomy (NCBI): domain Eukaryota; kingdom Metazoa; phylum Chordata; class Aves; order Charadriiformes; family Scolopacidae; genus Limnodromus; species Limnodromus scolopaceus. The sequence goes on along the minus strand of JAOXNO010000070.1, from coordinate 13,285,739 downwards.
TGCTAGCTACATTTCCCTCTGAATTTTACACACATTTGCCACTATTCCACCATTTCCACTTCTCTTTCACAGAAAGTTTACTAAATCTGATGACCTGTTGAGCACCTAGCTCGTGAAGAATGCACAGAAGAAACTCTAGACTCAGCTAGCACTCTTCCAAAGTCACCGATGCTGCTCTCTTGGTTGGCACGAAGCGTTGAGCCAAGAACGATGCAATGCGCATCTTCACCCAAGGCCAAGCATGCTGTTTCCAGAGGTATTAAGCATTATCATTACTGGGAATAAGAGGCCAGGCCTGGTTTTTCGCTCTAGGTATAACCTCAGAATTAATTTAATTTTCTTGTTGTCTGCTGCATCGGCTTTTTTTATCTCCCCTCACTTGAGCATCATCTATTCCATGGAAAAATGTCAAGGCTGGAGATGGGAAGGGGCAGGAAGAACATATAAACAGGCAGACACCCACAGTCCTATGATGAATTTAGTCTGCATATTCTCATCACTTTTATCACGAAGCAATATAGAAGACAGTGAAGAAGCTCAAGGAAAAAGGCCTTCAGGAGAAAGGCATGGAAACAGGCAAAAAAAAGAAATGAACACAGTATTATGTATTCAAATTATATTAAATTGCCAGGAATTAAGAATACTAATGAGGACAAAATATGAGAGGGAAGTAAGCATTCAGAAAGACAGGCAAAAAAAAAATTAGTTACGTACTTGAGCCCAGTATCACACAGTGGGTCAGAAATCTAGTAAATTCTGCCAGTAGTGAGCAAACCAGGACTGACCAGGAAGCCACATGAACTGTCAATTGCGTGGAAACTGCAGGAAAGTGCAACTTCCAACTTTTCACACACATGTCAGTATTTTTTTTTCTTGTTCTTTGTAAACGCATTCCACCATTTCACCTGGAATTCAAATCTCAGCTTTAAATTGCCTTAGCTAGGGAAAAACTTAAAAGATGGCATTGCTAGAGAGGCTGCAGAGCTGACACAAGGAGAACGTGAGTGTGCAACCTGAACCACCAGTCACTGTGTGTTCAGGGACTGTGACACTGGCTTGATAAGCTTGTGCGGCTTATTTCAGAAGAGAAGCTTCCATAATGTGAAATAAACGTTCGTAAGGAACTATGGGCAGAGGCTGAACCTACCAAAAAGCTGATTCAAACTATAAACAGGGGAAATGTACAATTAAGCTGTAAATAAGACTTTCCAGAAAAGAACTTAATACAAATCTAAAGTTACATATTTCATTAAGTCAAGTTCTTTGAAGTTCAGACACATCTGTGAAAAGACGTTACAGAGGAAGTATATATAAAGTATCAGGACTTGGATTCAATTACACTTTATAGAGCAACTCACTAGCAACTAACAGCCCTAATTCTTGCGTGATAAAGCAACCCTCACACCCTACTTACAGTACAGAAAAGCTTTTTTTTCCCCCCGACTAAATTTATTTAGTATACAAATAAACTCTTCAGAATTTCTGCAGAATAATTTACTAATCACCACCCCAAACTGTTAATTTATCTAAAACTCGGGCACAAACGGTTCATGTGCGCACTCCCACTCTGTTCCAGCCCAAAGGCAGCCAGAATCACATGCTTTTATGCAGCAATGGATGAGGAGTGCACACAAAATCCATGACAAGTGACAACCTTTGGCCAGATAACTGCTAGACCTCAAGCAGCCCTTCTTGTTCCTTCCTGCCCCAATGCCAAACCTTCACCACATCCATCAACACTAAATGGGGCTGCAGGTTGAACCAAATGAAAAACCTAAACTACACTTTTAAAATCCCGCTTTTTATTTTTAATTTTGATCACTTTACAGTCACAGGGAGGTGCATTAGTCCAATCGCTGGCGTGGCACACGGGATGAAAACGAGCAGCAGCAAAGGCCGTGCTTCTCCAACCGCACCCTGAGCCAGGGAAGCGGCTGCCTTCAGCCGAGGGACGCAACCTCTTCTGGCAGTTCTCACTGCCAGAATTTAAATTTAAAGTTTCTCTGTCCACGTACCACTACTGCCAAGCCCCAGTAAGGCTACAGCTGATTACAAACAACATCCACAGGTAACAGACAGCTAAATAAGATGGTGATTTGTAACACTACAGCATTCTAGCTCAAGTATTGCAGTAGGTGAGCCTGCATCACACCTGGTACCACTGAGCAGGTACCTGCCCCTTATCAAGGCTGTCATTGCTTCTTTCCTTCATGATACAGAGATTAGGTATTTCTTTTCTTCCTAAAGGGAATGACTTCCTTCCTCCTGAAGTCCAATAGCCCTGTATAGTACTACTTCCATTTACTCAAAGTGTCCACAAGGTTGTCAAGAAAGAGTAAATTAGTCATAAGGGAAAGGAGAAAAACAGGAACATGACAGCAGACACTCAAAATACCGTATCTGATTTAATCCTAAAGTTTAATCCTACACTTATATTACTACATCTGAAATGGTTATTTCACTTACCAAAAATTGTTCATCTAGCATAGCTGTACACAGAACAAGTGAACCTCCACATAATTCAAAATCAAGATGTACAATTTTCCACTGCGCATTCTTCACATACCTCCTAAATCTAACATGATCACTCACTGAAGAATGGCATCCGACACTGTTCCGTGCATGTTAAAATTAAGCTAACTACATGTTATTAAATATTTTCCTCACTGCTTGAAATCACCTCTCTCAAGAAAGCAGAAACACCCATACATTAAGATGATGAATGCTGTTTTACGCACTAAATGAATATCTACCCATGATGTTAACTTGTATTAAAAGTTAGCAATAATCTGATCTCTGCAATCTTGTAAACTTACCACATTTCTTAAGAAAAATCAAGTTCTCAAAAAAAACCTCCAAAGGCTAAACCTTTTTAGTTTTGCATAAATGGACAGTTCTGTAAACTCTGGCAAATTAGTACGATCATAATATCACCCGGAATCAGCTGTGTGCACCCTAATAGATCTCAAATAGATCTCTAAGATCACGCTGTATTCTCAGTTCATTGTGTTGATATACAGAGAGACTCTTTCCTCACGCTTCCAATGGAAGTGGCCACCAGAGTAAGATTTCCACAACCATCAAAGGGACTTCCGCATGTATTTTGGACTCCTGTACCCCCGCTGTCAGAGGGGATGTGATCCAGAGAAGGCAGGACACCTTAAACTGCATAAAAATTTTCAGCATTTCACAATGTGCCCAGATTGGTAGAGCATCAAGCCCATAAAAAAATCAAAATAAAAACATTAAATACAGTCAATATTCTAAAGAACTTGAAAAGGACATTGAGAAAAAGCAGGTTGCTAAAGGCTACCAAACAATCTGCTGGAAAATAAAACCTACAAGATCTTAATATTTGGATGCATACAGACAAATACGAGGTATATTTTATATCACCTCCATTCATGTATTCGTCACACAGTATATAAACACCAGCTTGGAGGTTCTTCTAAAGCAAAACCAAAAACAGTTGCTCCAATAGCAAATAAGTTTGAGCTGTTATTTTATGAAATAGAGATTTATGTTTAAGAAAGCAAGCCTTTATGTAATGACCTTCTAATCTTGAAATGTAATCTCACAGTCCCTGTGACAAACTTCCATTAAAACACCTTTGCTCCTCCTGATTTCAATGGCTATTATTTAGCTGAAAGGTACATTTGCTAAGTCAATTGTCACGTTTCCAAGCAAAATATCTTCTGTTGCTGAATATTTATGTCAGTGTTGATTAAAACGGTCCTAACAGAACTGGCGTCTTCACAGCCAGGCATTCTAAACGATATTTAGGTAGTTGGTGTTTTTGACCTCCAAGTCAAATACCATCGCTACGAGCTGCGTACTGTGGCTGCCCTTCCTTAGGGAACAAAACCCCAAAACAAATATGAGGAACATTTGCCGAAAATAATTTCGCATCGTTGAATTCAGACGGAAGCTGTTGTTCAAAGGGGGGGGATGGTGTGTAAAAATAACAACACGATGCGAAAGAAAACGCTAAAGGCACCGCCGGAGCCCACCCCGGACGGGAGCAGGGCACAAGCCTGAAAACGTAGTGCCTCCTTTATGGAACCAGCGCAACTGCATGACGGTGCAGGATCCGGGCCGAGGGCTGTGCAGGGCTACACATGGCCAGCGCAGCCCGCCGACCCCGCGCTAGGCCCGCCCGGCAGCCGTTTCTGTAAATAACCCTCCGAGGAGGGTTAATTAAAAATGGCGAGCAGCGTGGCCGCTTGCATACAATGAGCGGCCGGGCCGCGCCGCCCCGCACGGCCCCGGGCAGGGCAGGGCTGGAGCCCACCGCCCGCCCCGCGGCGGCTGCGGGGGACGCGGGC
>JAOXNO010000070.1:13230076-13278920 GCA_028565335.1 Limnodromus scolopaceus | reverse complement strand
CATCCCTGGAGGTGTTCAAGGCCAGGCTGGATGGGGCTTTGAGCAACCTGGTCTGGTGGGAGGTGTCCCTGCCCAGGTGGGGATTGGAACTAGATGATCTTTAAGGTCCCTTCCAACCCAAACCATTCTATGATTCTATAAGGGAAGAGCTCAGGACATGCAAAATTGGACCTCCTGAAGGGACTGAAATGTACCCGAGCAGACAACGCTATTCTGACTGCAAGTCGATAAGTGAACAAAAAGTTCTTTTGTTTTTCTAGTTTATAAACTGAACAAATCAAAACCAATCTGGGGGACAAGTCCAGCCTGTCTGGGCTCCAGCTGGCCCCTTCTCAGCAACAGGGGAGGCTGCAGGGGTGAGCAGGAGAAGAAAATCGTTTACAAGTCTGAAGCACCACCTTAAATAGCAAAACTTCAGGGCTAGAAAGAGGGAAAATAAGGGAAGTCGAGGATATTAGTGGGAAGATGAAGTTTTAAAAACAGTTAATTTGATAGTTTGCCTTCCAAAAAGTGCATTCTGTCTTTTCCTGTTGTTTCTCTCAATTCTTAAAAGCTGTTTAAACAAAAAGCTATTTACAAACCTGAAAAAGGTTTGTTGCTATTGACATGACAAATCTGCTAAATCTGGTGTTACGATATCTCAGCCAAAAAGGGGGATTAGGTCAGAGGTTTGGACAGAGATTGATGCACAGATCTTTCATTTCTTAGCATCCTAAACTTCGAATTCCCCATTGCCAGTCTTCCCTATAATTACCTCCCAGAACAATTGCTCTTTCCTAATGACTTCCATTCCAACCTCCTAAATCATACATGGCTTTAAACTCATCCCTCTGTCCTCCCTCCACAAGTGATCCCCAACACAGGACAAACCAGTATGTCAGAAGAAGGTGGCTATGGGTTATTACCTGATTCTTCAACCATGGACATTGGGTTTGTGGGCATGGATCAACTGAGGAAAACAATTTCACTACTGCAAAGAACAAGTCCCTAAAGTTAACCATAAGCTGATGTTATCATAGGTGTTAAAAACATTCTTTTATATACAAAAAGTTCTCCGAGCTTCAGTTCATTTTAAGGTAGCTAATTTTACAAAACTGTTGAATTTTTCTACTGTTTTAGAGGAGCAGAAGTTGTGCAAAATTCATCCATACAAATCCTTTGCTGTGGAAAGGGCAGTATGGAAGGAAGAAGCAGGAAATTTCCGGTTGGTAACCAGACACAGGAACAATGTATCACGGGTTTGTGAAGATGGCATATCGCGATCAGGTACTTGATTGTATATTCATAATTTAAGTGAACTTTATCTTTTCAGACTCCAACTATAATATGGACTAAAGTACCTTACAATGTTTTGAAAAGGCATGTGAAAATGCATCATTTATATTGTGTGAAAATAGCTGTGAGTAAAAAAAAAAATCCATTGAGAATTCAGGTACTTATATTTAAGAGGGAATAAATTTTAAGTATGTGTATTTAATAATCTCAAATGCATTTCTGAAATAATTAAATAGTAGGCATGTTTTACCATCAGCCAGTGATTGTAGCATTGTGATTTGATAGTTTCTAGACAGGAAACAGAAATCTTATTAATTGCCAAGCCTAGGGTGAAGTCTAGATCTCAACATATGCTAACATTTTATCCCAACTACATGAAGAATGCTTCTGCTGAATGTTTCTGGCCCATTGCCCCTCCCTCCTGAAACTTTGTGCCCTTCACCGTTCTCCAGTACAAGACGCAAAAGCTGTGTCCTCTGAAGGAGAGGACGGTCACCTTTTGTATAACCACCTGGCCGTATGATTCCTGCTGGCATTTCACCCAGCCTCTACTACAGCACTGATATCCAATTGCTTATTTATCCAACTGTTCCATAAATGCCTTCTATTTTCTTAATAAATCTGTTTCTGCGCTGCACACCCCATCCTCCACAGCCACATCCCTCTGCACGTGATTTCCATCTACTGTAGTTCTGATGGCAAATTCCTTGTGCACCAAGAGATGGGCAAACCCCTGACAAGGGTTACTGATATTTAAAAAAATAAAAATAAAAATCACGAGAGGGAACATGATGAATACAGTCTATGTATCCATTCCTATCGCTTTATTCTTGTCCTTCCTTTTCTACTCCTTTCTTTCATTTCCTACACCCACTTATTGAATCTTGGCTAAATTTAGACCTCTGTCCTGTCAAATAATCCAGTCCGTCTTCGCCCTTTTGCCCACTCAAAGCACTGGGGAATCTGGCAAAGCTGCACCTGAGCAAAGGATTTCATCCTCCAGGTCACAGTTGTAGATTTGTGGGTGCAGGAGATCCCTCTCTGCTGCTCTCGGGGTCAATAGGGCTGTCAGACTCGCAGCAGCCTCCCGGCATTCCCTCCACATTAGTCATCATCATGAGAGATGAAGTTAAAGAGGTGCTATCATCTTTAAAATGCCATAGAAGAAATGGGCTTGGTTTTGTGAGGCTGACCTGCTCCCCAGCCTCCCTGAAATTTAAAAATAAATCCAACTTAGGCTGTTTATTTTTAAAACATTCGCAAGCCAGTGTTCATCTGCCTGTGTGCCAGGCTGAGCCTTTAGGAACCAGAGCAAGCCCCATGTCTGTGCTGCATTTCTGCCCTCCGGGTGAGAGATCCTGGCTGTGGCAGAGCCGGCAAGCTCACCCTGCTCTGCTGCTGCTCCTGAAGGCCTCTGTCCTGGAATACACCCCATCTTCAGCAGGGCCTGAAAACTATATGAGGGAACCACGGAAAGCTGGGCTGAAGGAAAGGAGGAGGATGCTTAGTCCATCTTCTGCCCCACAGCAGAATCTGCTGGACCAGGAGTGTTTCTGCCAGCCTGCTTATTTCCTCCCTGCTTCTTGGCTGCTTCAGGAAATCTGGCTTCCCACTTGGTTCCATTTGCTGCCCTGGCTTCAGCTTCAGAGATGTCCTGCCCTGGTCAGTCTCTACGCTTACTTCCAGCACCACTTATGGTGCTACATAATGGATGCGGGTGGCCGTGTCTATAATTAAGGAAATTTATAGCCATGTAATGACAGAAGGGCAATTACCCCAGCACACACCCTTAATACAGATGCACTCAACCAGCAAAACTGGGGTTACCACTTGTGCAGCTTACTCTACTGCACTTCTGGATGAATATACATTAATGCAAACGTGTCCCTGCGCCAGCACCGTGCTTCCTCAAGACACTGAGTTTGCGCTCATGGCATCATACCCGCAGTTACACAGGCTGCTTTCCCCACTCAGGCTGCCTCTTCTGGTCTCTCACAGCTTTTCTCCTTCGTCCTGTATCCATGATCAGGGACGCTTCATATTACAGTGATAAAAGTAGTTAAAATATTCTCATTGTTGCCAGAAGCTCTCTGTTCCCTTGTTGATGGTCCTTCTGATGCTTTGCCCTATTGCTAGTGCTGCCCGGCTTGCTTTGTACCTGAGGAGTGAAAGGTGGATCCCAGGAGACCTTATTTAGGGAGCCAAAGAATCAAATCCGATGTCCCAGGTGCTCTAAGTTAATGCAATCGCAAATCAGAGACCTTGCAGTTGAACCAGGCCATCAGCTGCTTTTGTGAAAAGCACTTTTAAGCTGAATGTGGGGAAGAAAATAATCACGAACCTCCTGCAGTGCATGAGACAGGAAGGCAACAGGCAAAAGGCAGAAAATGTTGTTAAAGGCACAAAATTAGATGGGAAAACTAGACAATTTGTTTGGCTGCAATGTATGTATTTAACTGTAACAACTTGTTGCACAAGTAGTGGGTCGGATGGAGTTTCATGTACTATAAATGTATTTTCCACATTTTCTAGCCCTCAACGTACTGCAATAACCCCCGATTTTCATGGCTTTTCTTTCCACAAAGTGACAAATAGCTCCAAATAACAGATAGGTATATTCTCAACAGCTCTTTTTAAAATGAATGTATTTTTAGTGGAAGAAAGGGGTTGCCTGTAAGAAAACTGATGCCTCCCATGTGGCGTGCGTTGTTTGCTGAAGCGCCTCCAGCTGCAGAGGTTCTCAAAATGCTTGTAATGTGGTGTTTGAATAATCTCTACGTGCCCTCCTCTATAAGGGAGGTGAGGTGGTTAAGACCACCATATTTACAAACAGGCAGCACAGGATGAAGTGACTTGTTGTGCATCACAGATCGTACAGCAGCTCACTCGCTGTTAGTGCCACAATGTGAGCTGTGTGTATGTCAAAGAAGTGAGTTGCGTGCTCTGGCCATCCCCGTATCACATCTGCAGTTACATGTGCAGATATTACCAGCGTGTGCCCCGACATGCAACGTGCGTGCAGCCTCCTAGCCCATGTGCACGTTGATGTTCTGGGACTGGAGACATCCAAGGAAAGGCGGCACAGAGTATTGGGATGAAAATCAGGTGAATTGTGGTGTGGCCGAGCAATTGATCACCCTGCTGCAGGTTTCCTGTTGTTTAAGTCTCTTGACTTTTGACATCAAAAGCGAGTATCACCTGTAACGGTGTTTGTCACTTGTCTGTTCAGCTGTGGAGGATACCAGAGGATTTCTGTGCCCCTGCCCAAAGGGCTCTCGAAGACAACAGGAACAGAAACTTTCTGGTTAAGGTACCTTAACTGCCTGCACACCAAATCCCCGCTTGGATACCCAGTTTAGCTTCTGTGCGCCATGAAGCTGATGGCAGCACAGGCATCTGCCTGAGACCTACAGTGCCATCTGTCCCATGCCATTTCCTTACCTCCTTACTCTACCTTCTTCATCAGAAGAAAGACCTGCCACCACAAATCCTTTCCTTCTTTCAAGAGTCCACATTAATGACTACCTCCTCTCTGCCACTGATTATTCTTCACCCTGCTCGTCGCTTTATTCTGACAGTTTAACAAACTGTAAAAACAGTGCAGGGGCAGCATAAGCATAGGTGATGCTATGGCTACATTGCATATTTATCTATCATATTAGAACAGTCTCTCGTATGCCAAGGTGTAGATTTGATTTCTTTTTAATGTGTTATTTAGAACCTGTCAGAGCTCAGTACAAATGTAGGAACTGATCCTGTAATTCGATCAGCCCAGGTAAACCCAATGAAGTCAGTGGAATCTGCACGGATGGATCAGATTCCGGTCCTGGAAATTATTCTTGTAAACTGTTTAACAAGCAAACCTCACAAAATCTTTAGTCACAAAATGGCTAAATAAAACACGGCAACTGAGATCTGCACTTGGCATTTTTACTTCAAATGACTGTTACAGCATTGACTGAATTAATCCATTTGTGGATTTGTGGCAGAGAAAAGATCCTAGAGAGGGAATAAATTAAAAGAAGTGGAACTAGTAACAGAAATAAACTTTTTAAAGATAAACTTGGAAAGATACACCTTTTGTTTTGAAGTGAGTAAAACTAGGTCCTAGAAGACATGACTGTATCACTTCTAAACAAGAGCCCTGATCCTTCAGGGAGCTCTGTGCAGACAGATCCAAGAACCACTGCAGTCTCCTTCAGTGCCTTGAGTTTTGATTTCTGGTCAGAAATTCCCAGCAAAATGGAAAAAAGTCCTGTCGTCCCCCCCTTCTTTTTTTTTTGGGGGGTGTGTGTGAAAGGAATATCAGAATTATGAAGCTTCATTGTTCCTCCAAGAAACTGCTGAAGTGAAAGTCCTTTGGCTTTTGATAAAGATGTGACTGCTGCCAGAATAAGTTGTCTCCTAAGTGTTATTAGGAATTTGAGTTCAGTGGGAGGAAGCAGGAGTTTGATTAGAAACCCCTGCCCTCTGACTGTTCAGATGCGAGCCCTGTTTTCATTGTCATCCTCCTGCTTTTCCTATGCTGTCTGCCAGCTAGCAAAGCTGGAGAGGTCACAGTGTGAGCAAGCCAAAAACCCAGGACAGAATAAAATAAGGTATCTTTAGCCTTTTGTCATAAAATCCATAAGAAACAAATGAGTTGGGGGGGAGGGGTTTCCTCCTCTTTAAGATGCTTTACAGAGGCAGAGGAATGATTGCTCCAGATATCTGACCAGAGACTGAGAATTAATTGCTAGAAAACTGCTCCTATATGTGGGGTCTGAGGAGGAGGAGTTTCTCACCACAGCAATGCCAGAACTGTTGCAGAATGTTGCAGAGGGGGAAGATACCAATTAGAGAAACAGAAAGAGCAGGGCTGGGAGCACAGAGATAAACATCTGGAAGGCTCCCTGGGGCAATTGCATTTGAAGACGTAAAAATAGGAAGGATGAATTTAACTGGGATCCTGAAATGGAACTGAAACTGGTAGAATTGTTTGCGGGTGGAATCACGTAATTGCACTTCTTCCTATTATCAGTGGTAGTTTACATTCGGAGGAGTTTAGGAAGCTGGACTTTTAAAGAACATAGGAGAACTGACAATAGAGTGTGGGAGGGAGAATGAGAGCATGAATTAACATTTCCACAGTGGTGAAGTCAAAGCCAAACGTGGCATCTGACTACCTTTATTTGTTCTCAATATTTGGCAATGAATATTAATTTTATTTAATACAAGCTATTTTGTTATTTTAATATGAAACTTACTTAAACATTCAGTTGGTGCTAACATCGCAGCTTAAAGCCGGCTGTCATTATTTCAGCATGCCTTGCTTTCTAGGCAACCTCTCCTATGTCCACTGTAGTGGAAGTGAAGTGGCCTTTCACTCAGGGTACATTTTGGTTGAGCTTGGTTTTTAGCAAGAATAAACCATTTAATTATTTTGAAAAAAAAATGGGGGGATTTATTGGGCAGTTTTAGATATATTGTATTTTAAATACTTCTGACGCATGGTGCAGAAGGTAGTAGTAGGGCATGCAGAGGAAAGAGAATCAGCAGTTTAAATTTTCAGACATGCCATGCTTGGAAAAACCCTTGAATTGGTCATTTTTAAAAACAGACTCTGGTCAGAATTCACTTCTTGCTCTGGGATACTTAGGGTGAGATAATTTTCAATAACTTTTTATTTGATCCTTGATGTCTGCAGTCACTGCATTAAGGAGGAAGCAGGATTCCTATGGTCATCACTTACCCTTTCCACCAAGCATATATATATATATGTATGTATATTTACTATCCCCCATCATTTCATTCTGACTGTACCTGGCAGAATCATCGCTGCTTTCCCAATGTTGAAGGCTGCTGCCTGGAGTGATATGATGCATGTAGGAACCTGCCTTGACACTTGATTTCCCTGGCTTCTCTGGCAGCTCCTCCAGTGTTTTGGCAGACTGCTGTTGTTGGTACTCATTATACTTCCTGTCTCAATGCTCAAGGTGCCTCAATCCTTTTTTTTTTTTTTAATTTTATTGAAGTTTTTCCTTAATAGCTTAACATGCAGTGTCTTCTACAAAAGCATTAATTTGGTGCTTCTACATGCTCAATGTGACGGCTTTTTTGTATTTCCATCCATAGGCCCAATAAACTACCACCATCAAACTGGAGGATTCTGCCAAGAGTTAGCTCATGGCCTCATCTGAATGCTTCTGTCACAGCAGGGGAGAGGGATTCTTCTTTATTAATAGGATTTCATGCTTCTGAGTAGCTTCAAGGAAATCAGTCCCAGAGGTCTTCCACCGCAGATGCTGAAGGAGCAAAAGCCATCTTTCAACACAGACCAAGCCTCAAGAGGCTGGAATATTTAAAGATTTTGTCAGGAGCTTTCTAACAAAGGCAAATCTTTTACCTCTGGCCTCAGATCAGAACAAGCAGAAGATTTTGAGTGATGTTCAGCTGGGTTTCAAATCTGGGAAGACCTACAACTGCAAGTGAAGAAGGACTGACACTTTTATTTGATGATTCTTTGGTAATTCAGTCCGTCAGAACCCAAACCTTAAAGCACTGACCTTCTCCAATACACATGGGAAGCAGTACATCCAAGTAGTCAGGCTCCTTGATGTAAAACTGCCAACAAGTTTTACCTCAACTGAATTACTCCAAGGCAGACTCTTAAGACTTTGTTATGAGTTCATATGGCAATGGGTATTTTTGAAACCTCCTACAAAAAGCTCTGTTCTAGGGTCTTTATGGGATCTGCCATTGCTGACTTCCTTGGAACCACTCGTTGTCTGGTTTCTTAAATACTTTCTTGGTGACATCAAGGGGGTTTCGTGCATCTGTCATTTATCTTCTCTTAGATTTTACATGGTAGTGTGCTGCAGAGAACTCATCCAAGAATCACTGCAAAGAGGAGACTTGAACTACTTTGCCATTTTCACCCTGCTTTTTATAATGAACTCCTGCTGTAAATTTTTTTTAGAAACCAGTTGTAAAGTGCTACTTGAGCAAACTAATTCCATGGGAAGGTCTAACTTACTGTCTCACTTGGTAGCAACACAACAGGCAACTCTGTTACCGAGGCCTTGTCTAACGGCTAAGCTACTCCAGTACATTTGGTTTTTATAACCTGTCTGGCCTGAAGGTTTAAATTATGTCAAACTGGATTTGATCTGAAGCAAAGCAACCTCCACTACTTGTCTCAGGGATATTTCCATCAAAGACAACTGCAAGTTTGCTGTGTGGACTTTCTCCATGCACTTACAAAACCACTATGATTTAGATTTGGTCTATAGCAAGGAATCCTATTTTAGTCATCCTGTGCTGTGGAAATTGTTTCCAATATTATAGTAATCAGGCTGTTCAACCCAGTAGAAATTTCATCTGTTGCAGGATAACATTACTTAGCTCTGAGTTTCTTTTGCTAAGTCTCATATGCATCTTTCAGAGTAAGTAATGCTATGCTGGAGATGGCTCCGATTTCTCTTACCTTTGTTTTAAATATGACTTGGCTTCTATATCCATCCCTTTCTCCTACCAATTCTATCCTTACATGGCTTTTCTCATTCTTGCAGGTTCTTTTTTGTCACCTCCTGACACTCCAGGGATAAGAATCCAGACAGACTTCTGGAGAGGGCCAGGTACCCACTAGAACTGACTTCTCTGAAGAGACTGTTCACCTCTATCCTATTGTTGGAGAGTCTCTGGTAAGATATTGATTTTGTAACTTCTGTGTTGTTCTGTCAGACTTTCTTCCCATTCCCATCCTCTTTTATTTTCTGCCCTCCTTGACTGATTTAGTTCTCTGGTAAAGCTCCTGCTCAAACTGGGAGATGGTTGGGGCAGCTGATCCAGTTGTGGAGAGCACCAGTTTGTGCTTGGAACTAGTACTGAGCCACCGCTGTATAGACCCAAACCTCACAGGGTTATAAAGGGCTGTGTTTATCTCATTCTGAGTTGTCAAGATGTAGGACTGAGAATCTTCACCAGAATGAGAATCTGAATGTTCTCTTCAAACTCAAAAATTATAGATCGGTAACTTTCTTTTTTTAGGCAGTTAATATTTCACAATCAATACTGTTTGGGATGTTACTAGTATAGTATAAGATCTCATTAGGCATTCACAACATTAAAGCTTTACCAAAACTAGAGAACAAACCAACAACTAGGGAAACCCATGCATATATTAATGCAGAAATGGATTATTCTATGAAATATTTCAGATTTACACAGGTACAAAGAAAAAAGAGCCATTATTTGTTCTGGGAATTTGAGTAAAGGTAAGAGCGGAGCGAGAATATTTTTTCAAAAACTTTAGGCTGAGTATGTGAAAAATGTTTTATTAGTGCTACTTACTAAATCAGGGACATTCATTCCCTTTTCAAGGGAAAAGGTGGACGCCTGTCCCTTGAGTGGTTTAAAATAGTAGGAAGCAATCCTGCATTAGCAGATAGGATGGGCTGAAGTGCTGGTTACACAAGCACTTAGGACTTGATGAAGGCAATAATTGCTTTAGCCAGCACAACTACAGCTGGAAGAGGATGAGTCTGAAACCCCCAGGGTCATGCACAGATTTTCAGTGGGGATATTCCCATGCGTAGCTTTACACATACACATTTGCAGACCTGCAAATCTAACGCAATTGATTTCTTCCTCCCTATAGCCTATAATTTGAGAGGTGACGATTATTTATAGTAGAGGGAGTATAGTTTAAACATGAGGGTAACGATGTTTAAATAGGTTGTTCTTTAAGGATACTTCCAACTTGTTACTGATCATCTCTCAATACAACAGCGTGGCACTAGTTTCAGGGAAGTAAGAATCTTTTTCCAGTCTGATGTCCTCATTTCCTATGTTCCTGAACAATAATTTATAGCAATGTCACGCAATCCCAGAAATATTACATTGCAGAAGTCAGTATGCCTAAAGGTGTCACTACTGTTAGTCATCTTTCCCATCCTCTTGCCAGGTGTCACTGCCCTCAAAAGCAAGGACAATTTTTGTGAATTAGCCTTGGACTGCTGCAGTTCTGTATTAAGGCCAACCCAGACCAGAGTTATTTTCCTTTGGTATATTGGGCTGATGACAGTGGCAATCTAGGATCTGATTCTCCAGAGGATCAGATGTCTCAGCCATGGAGAGGAGTGAGGCTGAAGGCAGCATAACCTCAGACTGCTGATTTTAATCTCCAGTCCCAAGTGTGCTGGAGCTTGGTTAAGCTTCAGATAGTGGCAGTGATGGAGAGGTGCTGGGCTACGTGACAGGTACTATAGGCCAGGTAGATTGTTTGTCTGATTTTGCTGGCTGTGGAGAGCTTGGCCATACTGATAAGCTATTTTTGAACCCTGCCAGGCAAAAGGGACCAGGTATCTAGAAATTCATGGGACATCCTCAATCCTCTTCTGCCCCAACGAAGGAGACAGAAAAGTGAAGTAGTTATCTTATATACACAGCAGCAGGACAGCAGGGAAACATGTGGAGCAGTCATAGCTGGAAGGACCCTGGTTGACTTTTTTAGGGGTTGCAAGAATGGCCCCTGATTTTGGGAATGGGTGGCTGAGTGGAGGGAGCTACAGCTGAGTGTGGGGGTGGGAGGAGGCAGGAGTGGAAGCCCAGGCTTACCCACTGCCTGAAGGGAAGGGAATTTCCAAAGGTAGGTGGAAACCCTGGCAAGGAGGGGTGAAATAGCTAAGATGGGGGCTCCTGAGAGCGTGGAAGCCCAGGCATGTACCTGGACCCTCTGGACAGGTGCAGTTCTGAAGGGAGATACAGTCATTTGATGTGTACATCACTTTGCAGTATGACAGTGCACACCCAGCTGGTGGGTCTGCCTGATCATCGGTGAGATCTGAAGCACTGCAAGGAAACTGCTGTTTCACACAGAGACATGTGCAAACACAGCCTCCTTGTGCAATGCTTGCGCTCCCACACTCACTCTCTCTTCTTTCCCTATCACATACAGCTCAGGTTCATTACTTTTCCTTCCCCATTATTTTGGAAAAAAATCACTGTTTTGGGAAAAAAAGTAAAAAAAGTAAAAAAAATCCATTTTATAATCATCAGGGAGGCCAGAACTGTTCAAAGCTTAATTCTTTAGAGCACTTTGAAAATTTCCACTAGAAAACAGCACATGAGGAAACCAGAGGGAGACGGAGCTGGTTCAGGAGTCATTTCTGGGGATATGAGACTTCAGGGGAGAGAAATAGCAGTAACCTTTGTGGAGGAGAAAGGCCTCTTGGTCCTCATGTTGTTGTTCTTCCTGTTCTTCTGGCTCCATCAGCTCTCTGCCGGTCCCTGCCCAGAGGAGCTTCCTCATTCTTTCCCTGGTATGTTTGAATCCGCCTCTTTCCATTTCCAAAAGACAGAACATGAAGTGGATTGATCTATTAAATAACGAATCTCGTGTTTCCTTATGCCCAGCAAATACTCCTGGAGCCCATCTGACAATTCCCGGGGTGGCCCTGGGAAGACCAGGCTGCACCAGAGGGGAGCAGGAGACACCAGGCTCAGTGCCTGTCCCATCTCTCTTTTCTTGAGAGTAAGGAAATTAAGTATTTTTAGAAATCTTTATGTAGAAAATCTTATTTTCGTTTGTTTTCCTAGACTGATGGCGCGTGATTCTTTGTGCTTTATTTAGGGAGAGATTATTTGGCCACATGATTAACTAACACAACAACCAATTACATGCATATTGTAGTAATTGGGAGTTTGTGTACAGAAAAATTACCATAGAAATTATATGAAATAGGCTCATCTCAGTGAAACAGAGGAAGACGGAAGAAGACCAGCTATTAGAGCAGGAAGAGTATAGACCATGTCATCCCATATAGATCTGTCATTTTGCTTTGCATTAGCAGACGCAGAGGTTCTTTTTCAAAACATACATTTGTGACATTTTTAAAAAACCTGTAGTTCACTAGATGCTCATGTATGGCATTTCTTATATCAAACCATGACACAAATAAGCTCCTCGTGGCCCATATTTGTTGCTAAATGCTTTTACTGTGCAAAAGGCAGTTGAATAGGGATGCTAATGAACGGAAGGCATTTGTGTGATGTTTTGCAGCCAACAGCCTGGTGTTGCCTCTGCTGCTTGGTACAATTCCTTAACTTTTATGCTAGGGAAAAAAAAAAAAAAGTATGTTTAGCTATTGCAGATGTCCTGTATAAACTGCTCCCAAGAGATAAGAGGCCTCAAATATCAATGGCTTCCCTGCTAGGAAATTTGTATCATTCCTTGAAGGACTGTGTAGCCTTAATTGCTGAATCCAGGAAGCAGAAAAATAGGTTAAGTAAGTGAAAGAAGCACAAAAGGATAAAAGTAACCTGTAGATAATCTCAGTTTGTCCCAGAGGAATTTTGTAACAGAAAGGCAAAATGATTCTGCAATATATCTGGAATTCAAAATTCACAAATTCAGACTACGTACTCCCACTCCCAGAATAATTTGCTGTAAGGTTTATCACCATCTTAGCACATTGACAATGAGCTGGAAGAAATGCCAGCTAATTCAGGACCAGAGGGGACTGGGCAGCAAGGTAAAGTGAATGAAGAGTTCTGTGATTTGTACCCCACCCTAGTAGAAAAGGTCAGCACCAAGATAACAATTCTAAGTCTAATTTTTCTTT
Source organism: Limnodromus scolopaceus (assembly GCA_028565335.1). Lineage (NCBI taxonomy): Eukaryota > Metazoa > Chordata > Aves > Charadriiformes > Scolopacidae > Limnodromus > Limnodromus scolopaceus. The sequence goes on along the minus strand of JAOXNO010000070.1, from coordinate 13,266,042 downwards.
ATGGATTTAAAACCATTGTTTTAAAACCAACCAGGACAATACATCTGTATACCTATGCTATTACTGTCAGTGATGTTAACAGAGATAAGGAAGGGCAGTCGTTATGGTCACCAAAAGTATAAATATAAAATTAAGGTTAAAGGAAGATACCGAAAACTGATAAAGGGAACCAAAAAAATTACTTGAGCGTATCCTCTGGATATCCTGGTCTTTCCCGAAGTGCGCAGCCTGCAGCAACTCCCCAAAGAGGTGCTCACTCACCAACAGCAGTTCATCCTGCAGGGAGAACACAGGACAGCCATGGGTGAAGGCATTCCCCCCACCCTGGGGAGCTACAGGATAATAACAAAATTACAAAGATAACACAGTTAACATGCAGCAGGCTTTGCAAGCTAAATCCTCAGCTGCTGTAAAGCTGAACAGTTCAGTGCAGTGAGCTCAGGCCACTGGAGGGTTCAGGGCTGTCAGGCACCACATCTTGCACATCTCAGGTGATACCGCATTCCTGGAGAAGCACAACAGAGAGGAAAACAATATGCCATAAACCATGGTGGTCGTGTCAAGCCAGCAGCGTCAGGTGACTTTCCATGTAGCCTTTACAACGGCCACAAATCAGGCCAGCATCGCCTGCCCATGCCATGTGCTCAGAAGACAGTCAGACATCTTTACTGCAGAGCAAGTACTGGTCACTTGTATTTTAATAATATTTTATATTCTCGCAAATGATCTGCTTGCTGAGAGCTTTAAAAGGGCAAGTTATGGTAGGACTGATGGAGACCCAGCCACTTGGAATATTATCTTGGTGATCTGAGGACATCCCCATGTATGCAGCACTTGGGATGAACCAGGAGGGCCGGGAAGGGCCATCTGCTATCTCTGGCCAACCACATGTGCTCTGCGTGCCTGGAGAAGGGCCATGGGAAGTCCGTTAGGAAAAAGATTGCCGTTTAGCTTATAAAAGCAAAGATGATCCCCAAGTTAGACACGTGGCACTACTTGTAATAGGCTGGGACAAAGCTCAGGTGTGCCAACCTGCTTTCAACGGCGAGGAAGTGCCCTCTGCATTGGTCCCTGGCACGTCTGTGTTGGGGCCAGACTGTGCCCTACACATTTTTTGTTTTCTCAAAAGAAGCAAAGAGATTAGCTCCCAAATGAATACATTCAGAGTGCTCCATGTGTCACTCTGATGGAGTTCTGCACAGGGGAGAAACCCACCATGTTCTCCCCTAGTATAAAAGCAAGAAGAGCACAACTCTGCTATCAGACATCAGAGAATCTATACCGGAGAACATGCAGAAACCAAGTCTCATCCTTTTTGCTGCTCATAGACCATTGTTTATAAGCAACATTTCTTCCTTTTGTAGGGTCCTTAGCCCTAATTGACTATATTTTAACAAGATTCTTGTCTGTCTTCCCTTAATTCTCAATGGGTTTCCATGCTGAGAGAGCAAGGGAAGCAGCCTCCTTCGTTCCCTTCCCTCCTCCCTGGGGATCTCTCCTTCCCCAAATTGCAGGCAGATTGAGATGTCTGGCATCCAGAGAAGTGGGAAAACAAACAACTCTCTCACAGCCCCAGTTCCACTTTTTGCCTCCTCTTTGAGACCAGCTTGGCGGACCGTGCTGGCTGCAAGAATGCAGGCAATTAGTTGCTGCACTGCTGGGCTCGGACGTCCCGGGCCATCACTTCAGTGTGCCGCCCTGAATTTTGTCCCTGGGCTGGTGTGAAGAGACACATGCTTTTACACTTTCGTTCTGGCCCACGTGAGGGAGGTTAGACTTCTGAAAAACTGTTTGCCTTAACTTTATTACATATCTTTTTTTTCCCTCCTCCTCTATAGACTGCAACGTAGGGAATTGAACATGTAGGAAAAAAGGCCGCCGACTTCTTTTGCAGCTCTCAATGGTTCAGATCAGGCGAGCAATCAAAGGGCAAGGCAGAGGCATGCCTTTTCATTGCCTGCTATAAACAATCAAACTCAGACTTTGCACCATGTAGAAGGCTGCATTACAAACAAACGCGGCTGCTCTCATATTACCATCCTGAGGCTGATTTATATAAACTGCCTTCTGAGCTCTGATTAGGCTCAAAACCACACGTGCCGTATAGGCAGAGCAGATTGCTGGAATAAAATTTTCAATATCACTTGTAATTATTCAGGTGCCTACTAGTGGGAAATTTCTGGTTCAGGGAAGTTGCATGCAGTTTCTGAAGTGTTTTAGGAGGAATGTAGTTAAGCAAATGAAGATGGACTGGTTTTTTGTCTTTGAATAGGTTGTATCTATTCTCTACATGCTGTATATTCAGGAGCAGTAACTCCGGTTTGGTAGATGACTGGAGGGACAAATAAATGTATTGTAATGTTAAAGTAGCGTGCAAGGAGCTGCATCGGGTCTTTTTAATTTATGCTATGGAAGGAATATTTCCAGCTAGTGAAATCCAAAGAGTTTTCAGGAATACTTTCCAAGGTTGTGATCGGGGCTACTTTAAAAGAACCTGCATGGTTCATACTTAACTATAAAAAGATTTTCCATCAAAGCATATAATAAAAAACCCCACTTTTTCTTCCGCTCAACATTTCAGAAATCACACAAGACCTTGATTGTAGACTTGTCTTCTGCTCCCATGACATAAACTCCTCCTCCTCCAAAGATTTTTGAGGCAAAGGCTCCCTCCGTATTTATGTGAAGATCCAGACGTACCTATGGCTTAGAATATATTTAACTCATGTCTGTTCAAATGACAGTACAGTGAGGCTGGGGACATGAGAACTGAACATTGTAGTGAAGGCTTAGCTGATTAGAAAAATGCTGCAAGCACTTAGGAAACAGCTGCCCCAAAATAAACTCCAAAAGGTGCTATTTAGTGCTGCAGCTTAAGCCCTGGGTTACTAGAAAAGTAGTGCAAATGTGCTAACCTTTATCAGTCAGAAGTCCCTGCTGTCCTGGATTCCCATGCAATTGAAAGCAGAGTCATCTGCAACAATGGGAGCTTTATTTATCCTGCACAATTGCTGCCAAAGCAGTCCTGGGACTTCCATGAGACTGCTATGAATATGTTTGGAGCGGGATGTATCTGGCAGAGTGCTGTGAAACTGCTGTATCACCAGTCTCAGGTCTGCTGGCTGGCTGCACTGATGGGCGATTTTTGTGCAGGGCTGCTAAGGAAATTTTAAAGCTTTTAGGAGGCTGAAATGGCACTGTTCAACCTGCCTGCCCTGTTATTCATGGTTGCTCTACCCTCTAGAGGCAGTGGAGAGGATATAATTGCTGCTGTTATGACAGCTGATGGAGATTTAGGGCAGGGACAGCAGTACATGCCCAGCCCTGCATCCTGCATATACTTATAGCTCCCACTCGAATGGTGGGAATTTTGAGGAGTGGTGACTAAAGAGATGAGTCAAGAGTGACGTGGGAATCTTTTTGCATCATCTTTCCAATGGCTCTCTGGTCCCTGTTATGAGATTGTCCCTTCTTTTCTTTATCGAAGGTAGAAGTACGTGTGTACCCAAAGAATAAGAATTTAAGTCTTTCCTTTGTCAGGGGCATTCAGCACTTTCAGATGTGCTGCAGGGTGCATGGCAGCTGCAGCAGGGAGACATCTGTGGCCTTCCGCGTGTCCTACTGAACTGGTTGTAATCCTGTTAGTCTCCCTAATACGACCTACTTCTTCCCAGGACTAAGAGTCATCCTGCTTTCATAGGAGATGGTAATGAAACTAAATCTGCTTTCCAGCATGTAGGACTCCTGAAAGAAGAGTAATTTGCTGACAAGTCTGGGCTTGTTACTGGAGAGGCAGCAGGACTGATAAGCTCCCACTGGTGAGTGGGCCCAGCAGCCTAGAAGCCTTCTCACTCGACATTATTAACAAGCTCATAGGGCTTAGGGAGCAGTAAGAATTTGGGGGCATCAAATTGATAACATAACTAGAAGGCTCACTGATTGCATCGCAGGAGATGGAGCCATTACAACAGAAGGACTTAAGCGCTCTGCATCCTATGAGAGCTTGGCATCTTTACGAGTCATGTAAAAATACTTCACTGCCTCTCAGCCAGGAAAAGCTCTGGGTCTTTTTTGTAAGGAGAATTTTCAAATCATCACTGAAAATAAAATAACAGTGAGAATTTTAAGGAGAATAATCTTTCCTGTTTCTTGAATATGCCTTTTTGTTTCTGCAGTCTTCCTGTCTCCTCACTACATGGACCCTCTAGGCATGAGGGCTGAATCTTGTCCTGACTAGGTCAGGATTGCTTTGGTGAATACAAGTTAAAGAAACAGGGAACAGCAAAACAACATGGAAAGTATTCTCTGGGATGATGCTGACCTTATTTCCTAATGACCTAAAAGAGATAAACAAAAAGCAAATATAAGATAATAGGAAATTTTATATTAACTGTCTACTTGAACTCTTTCCAGAGTGAAGATGAGAACCTTCTCAACAGCCAGCTTCCAGGAATCCGCGGTTAAGTGAGGAAATGTTAGTGAATGTTTCCCAGCAGGAGTTGTTCTAGGCTACTGTTAGGATTGGCTGTGAAGTCCAGACAGGACAGCAAGGGTGAGCATATACTGAGGGATTCTCATGTCAGATTTTGAAGATTTTAACTTGTCTTTGAAGATACAAGCTTGTCTTAGTGTCTTGTTGCAGCAGGTTTCCCAAGATAAGGTCTCCCATGTGGTCTTCATCGTTCAGTGCACTGCACACAAAACGTGGTGTTGAACACGGGTAAGGTGGTGGATGTAAAAGCCAAACTTTTAGATCTACCACTCAGGCAAAAGGAACTTGTCAGAGATCCAGAATTAGAGCCTGGTGTAAAGCCCAGAGTATTGCAGTGGCAAGCTCCTAACATGCTAAATGTCACAAACTTCTAAGCAATGCATGTAGACATAGCCAAAGTTTCTCTGTAACGTTCAGTTGTTATTTCTAACTTGAGATATATTGCAGGAAGGACACTATCACAGCTTGCAAGACCACCAACGAGAGGTATGTAGTGCATGCGAGACCACGTAAGAGAAGGATTCTCACTGGTTATCAGATGCCTGAGAGAATCTGTGTCATCCTGATACTAAGTGCAATAAAGTCATAAGTCAATGTAAAGCAAAGCCTGTAGGTTGACAGTGGCTCAAAAATATTTGGCAGTTACCCAAATGTTCATTTCCCCTGCCCATCATCACCTTCAGTTTGCTTAATGTCATTTGCTTTTCATTTTGGTTTAAACCTCCGTTAGCTCTGGCATGGTGTCAAACTGTGAGGCCCTTGGAAAACAGCTTGCTTACCTCTTGCCTCAACTCTTAATTCTCAGCATAAGACAACTTTCAGGGGGAAGAGCAAAATGTACTGCCCTGCTTTATTAAGGGACTGTAAGGCTCTACAGCACCCTAGTGAAAAAGTAAGAGGCAAAGCTCAGCAGTGGAGGAGGGTTGAAGGGCTTGCAGGAGGTCATGGGAACGCTTTAAGGAAGAAGACCAACTTTCATCTCTCCGTTGTTTTAGCCATATTGCTCTCTAAATGTATATTGCAGTCTCTGTCCCGAGAAGGTTACAGTTCATGTCACAGGCGGCTGTGATACAGTACTCAAATGTTAAGATGGTTGTTTGACAGCGATAACATGGCTCAGTGTTGGAAGGCTCTCAGTGCAGAAATGGATATTTGGAATACAGTGGAAAATAAAATAGGTCTTGAATCTTGATGCAGAAATGTCACTATGAGTATATAAAAAGATATAAAAAAATCTGTTAGTATGAACATAGTATGAAAATAATGTAATTGTCGTTGAGCAAAGTAACACAAAGACCTCTCTGAAATCTCTCTTCAGTACTCCCAAATTCATAAGTATCGGACGAGTAATTTTATTTCTCTGTCAGAGCCCATTATGAAAGGACAATGCATGCTCTGCATCCTTTCTGTGTCTAGGATTGGTATTTATCCCAAAATCACAGAATCACAGAATCACCTAGGTTGGAAGGGACCTTTTAAGATCATCGAGTCCAACCAATGGAAAAAAAAAAAACACAAAAAAACCAACCAAACAAACAAAACCCCCGCAAAAAACCCCACACCACACACAATACAACACCAACGCAACACTAAACCGTATCCCCGAGCACCATGTCAACTTGTCTCTTGAATACCTCCAGGGATGGTGCCTCAACCACCTCCCTGGGCAGCCCGTTCCAATGCCTGACGACCCTTTCAGTAAAATGTTCTGTATGTGAAAGTATCCTGTCCTTTGATTGACATTAGACCTCCCCAAATGCAGTTACAGTAATTTCACTGGGTATTATCTCCAGAGAAGGCAGGCGTAGGAACAAAAGCCCAATTTAAGGTGCACTGACACAGCTGGATGCTGAGCTGTGTCCAAGGAGTACTCCAGACAAGAGCAACATGCAGTTTCAGAGCTGTATTTCAGCTCTTTCTGCTCTGTGTGGTGACTACTGATCTGGTGGAATAGTGTAAAGTATCACATTAAAATAGTCTTTCAAGTAGAATTTGCTACCAGTCAAGTTACAAGTGGGATGAACAGCTCAAAAGAAACATTGACTTGTCAAGCTGAAACTGTTTGGGTTTTGCCCAAAACTTACTTTAAAAACAAAAACTGCACCAAGACTCCCCAGATCTTTAATAATATGCCCCAATTTAAGAAGAGTATAACCCAGAGATTCAGGCTGCACTACGGCAGGATTTCTTCTGTAAGTGTGTATCATCGCTACTCAGCAGCCAGACGTCGACCTGGTCCTCCAGTGCCAGCCCTGGTTCTGAATCTCCCACCCTTGCTCTGAGTAATGTGGCACTGCACAGTGCCTCAGATGATGCTGTCAGGGACCACGGTGTGAGATAAGTGTGATGACTCACTCATTGATCTGTTAAAGAAGGCTGTAAATATTATACAGATTGTCTTGATTCTAAAAGAGAAAAAAAAAAAAAGAAGAGTTTTTAGTGTTTCAGAACACAGTACACGGCAGAGCCACAGACAGACTGCATTACATTCCTGAGAACTGACAGTTTCTCTTTTTTTATGGGAGATATTTTTCATTCCTTTCACCAAGACAGGGGAGAGCCATCTTCCTGCCTGCCTCCCATTCTGCCTCCCACAAAAATGTTTCACTAGAACTTTTCTGATGGTGCCAAAACCTGATGTACAGAACATGAACTATGGCGCTATCAACATATGAATCAGTCACAAAGCACCTCTGTCCTGGTGAGGTGACACAGGTTAAAAACCAGACTGGGTAATTCCTGATGGATTTTCTGCAGAACCTCAGCCACCCAACCTCTTTTACTGTTATGCATAAAACAAAGACCGTTTTTGCTTGTGGAACATATCAACTTGCTTAAAACAATAGAAGCAAATGAAAACACAGCCCTGCCTCCTTTTTTTCAGTAAGTTTGCAAACCAGCATGGTCTAACCATTCATCCAAGAAAATTCAGAGGAATCTGGCACTCATTGCCTTGGCAGCAGGATGGAGGTCTGAATTAAATGGGAAAGTCTGCTCTTGACAGAAGAGAAGTTCCTTTCCTAGGTGGTATCAGACATACAGGCCCACATCCTCAGCTGTTAAAAGGGAGGCTTAATCTGTACCAGAAACCATCCCTTTCTTTCTCAGGTTGACTCCGATAGGGAAGATGAAAGAAGAAAACATTAAGGAGGAGCCAAGATATTAAAAAGGTTAATATTTATAGCACTGACCTATGACCAATTTGGACAAATAAACTCCTGCCCTCAAATAGGTTCGTTATCTGGAGGGCCCGTGTGCCAAGGAAAGGCATCGGGTGTTGGACTTGTTTGTAACCGGGAGGCAGAGCATGCCACCTCAAAAATCCTGAGCACCCACAAACCATGGCCCTCAGCTGCCTTCTCCTTCAGGCCATTAGGTGAGGGCTCTTCTGACCAAATGTAAGGCTCTATTCCTCATTTGCATCAAACAGCACTACTTGCATGTAGTCTATCAGGAAAGGTAGGGGTAGAAGAACTGGCAATAACAGCGCAGTGAAGTCTCTGCAGGAGCCTGTGGGCAGTAAGTGTAAACCGTGGACCTGGCATGCTGCCACCACCAACTGCCACATTGATAGGGTGAGATTGGCCTGGGGAACTTGCCCGCACAGCTCTGTTAGTCACTGCTGTCGTTGGTGGCAGATGTGTGGCTAAACATCAGATGTGCAGCAACGTCAAAGTCTCACTTGCGGTCTTCTCTCTGAAGGCTCACTCATGGGTGACCCAGTGGATGGTGGTCTTCAGGCCAAGTATCCTTATCCTTATTCACCTCTTACTCAGTAAAGAACTGATTGATTTCCATCTGGTGACTTAAGGAGTAGTTTACTATACTCAGATTGCCTCAGGCGGTATATTTTGTCTATTTATAGCCTCACAAAGGAGAAATAAATACAGGTAGATGACACGGGAAAGTGCCCAGAACCAAGCAGAAAGCTTTAGCGATAGCAGTTTTATCATATCTACTGCAGAAGATGCTTTAATATTGGGGAAAATGGTAGAACAGAAGTGAGAAGAAATGAAAAGAATTTGTATCTTTATGGATGAACTATAAACCATGACAGCAGGGCAGTTCAATCCTAAAAAAGGAATCCCACCCCCCTAACTGGTTTCTGTTACTCCCAATAGCTAAAAACTGATGGTGGTGGGTAAATTTTACCTCTAGACAAAATAAAGCATGCCCCAGCTGCACTACATAGCTTATTTTCCTGTCTGTGAGTGCACAGCGTGCACTCTGTGTAATGAAGGATAATTATGTCAGTACGTAATTAGAGATAAAAAAGCAGCGAGTGAGATGCCAGTGATGAGATCAGTATGGCAATCCTTCTAAAGAGATAGGTATTTACTTGCCACATGGTTTGAGGCCAGGTCTCAACGAGGGTCAAGAAACTACTCTCCCTGGACTGTTGCATGACCCTGAGGACAGTGTTTAACCTTTCTTTGCCCCTTTTCCCATGTGATGCAAATTCAGATGAACATCACCTCTCTGCAGAGGACCTATGAAAAATTCAAGCAATATTTGAATCATTTAAAGGTTCTTTCCAAAATGCACTGTAGCAAAGTTTACAGAGCAGCCCAAGGTCTGGAACACTTACAAGAAGAATTTAAAGGGATTATTTGTGAATTAGCTAAGCATTGATTAATGGGCAGTGTACAGAAGCAACCAGGAGGCATGCCTGCTATTTTACACTGTAAAAGTGCAGAAACATCATGAAAAATAATCAAAATAATAAAAAAAGAAAGAAACGTACCAGGAAGCCATCCAGCAGCTCCACCAGCCATCCAATGATTCCTGTTCCCCTGCATCAGCCGTCAACACGACATTTCAGAGATACACTCCTCAGAAGCTGGCAGTGGGTGCCAGACTGAGCGCAGTGCAACCTGGAGTCTCAGTATCTGCAGGAAAGGGAACTCATTTTCTGTCTCACAATCCATCACTTTGAATTCCCTTTTCAACACACGGTCAGCAATGGGTTTGTAGTGACAACTGTGAACAGGGGTATCTAACATAGACCATAAGCCATAATCAGGAGTGTTATCAAGAATAAGCATTTGAAAACTTTGGGCTTGATCATTTGTCGTCATAAAAAAAAGAAAAGAACAACACAGAAACTATAGCTTACTGCTTCTGACTTGCATTTTGTTCTTATTTTAAGAATACTCAAAAAGATGGGACTCAACGTGTCTGGTCAGGACTGTACTTGGGAGACCTGAGACCTGCTCAGGAGAGGATTCCAGCTGAAAATAGCCTCAGCAGCTGCTTCAAGGGCAATTATCTATCAATAAGATGGTGCAGGGCTAACCTATGCCAACCCTGTCCTTCCTCCTCCTTGGACTGGTCTCAGAACAGATCCTCTTCTCCTGAAATGCAAGGCCAACATCTCACCCGCTCAGTAGCTGATGGACGAGGAAGAGGAGGGAATGGGCAATGGTGAAGGCATCAATAATTGGGATGCGTCTAATCTGTGCTGTAAATTGTGGTGCTGAACATGAGATCTTGTTTTAGAGTGGAAGAAGAGATTCAAGTGGGGAGAGAGAGAGATGGGAAAAAATGGGATTTTCAGAAGAGGATAAGGTGGGGTAAAGAGGAATTGCAGAAGTGAAAAGAAGCCAGGAAGGGTCAGACAGCGGGGTCAGAGTTGGAAGAGGCTCCCCCTAGACATCAAGGACAATGGAGACCTGTTCAACCACGCCTAAGAGATGATGGGACCTCAGCAGGGAGACCTGAGCATGGCTGGGGTGCTCTCTCCATGACTGAAGCGAGCGTAAAACATTTGATCTGGGCAGCACCTGGAAAAATGGTTCTGGATCTAACCCCCCCAATACTGTTGGAAATGTGCCCCCAAGTGCCAGGTGAGGATCATCAGTCTTAGAGCTCCAGATGAAGGGCCCTTTTTAGAAGTGCAAGAGGTCTCGTGGTTAGTGACATCAAGAGGAGGGGACAGAGGAGGAAGGTCACCATGCCATGATGTGAGCAGAATTGCCCTGACTTGTGAGGGAGCGTGCTCAGCTGCGCAGCTGAACACAGAGAAAACAGAGGCATTGTTAAAAACCATTCTTTTGTGGGACATTCCTTTGTGGTTACTTCTCCACAACACTTTTAAAGGCCATTCATATAATGCTGGAACAAGAATGGGAAATGCCTTGTCCCAGACTTCCTGTTGTCAAAGGGAAAAAATAATCCAATATCCTCCTTTTTGGGTGCTGGCATGGGCCCAAAGGGCGCTTTATTACGGCGCGGGGGCTTTCGGATGGCTCGCACAGGAGCAGGGCACGGGGCTGGCACGGCAGGGCTGGGAGCGCTCCCTCTGCCGATGGGCACCGCGCCTGCTCTTCCGGGCCGTATTTTATTTTTAATTCAGATAGTCAGAGGCATGGAGAGAGGAAGAGGCGAGTGCTGCCCTGGGTTGAAGTCTAAAGAGCATTGTTTTCTCATTATGAGCATTGTGTTGCCATCATGGATAATTATAATCTTACATCTCAATTCTTTATTTTTTTAAAAACCACACAAAGGCACTGAAACCAGAGACTCCTTGGTGACAACCCAGGAGATGTCTGTTGTTCTTCCTGACTGCGTATTTTATCTTATGGGGATTCTAGGGTACTGCTGTGGAAATGCCAGATATTTAAATCTCATTATATTTCTGTTTGCAAAACAGATCCTAATCGCTCGCCGTCCTAGACAATTACCCTGGCAGGCAAATTCTGGAAAAACTAACAGCCAAAAAGGATGAAAAATTTTTTCTTTTGCTTTGTTGAAGCAGCAAAATCTGCATGCAAATTCACTTAGTCAGCCAAAATACCCTGCTAACACAGCCTTATTCCCAAGGAGGCACTTTTCCAATTTTCTAAAGTCAAGCTACTTGTGTCTCCTAAACCTTGTTCTAACTATAGCTATATTATAAAGTTAAATGTTTTTTCTGCAGCCTGTACCAGCATATAGAGCTTCAGTATGAAGTAGGGAGATGTGTTCCACCTTCACCTTCAGTCGCCTTTGGTGTGTAAATCACAGGAGAGAAGTGCACAGCCCTGCTGGTCCGGCTCATGTGAACAGAGGACTCAGATGGTCACCACTCATGATTCAGCGCAAAAAGCCTTGACATGAAGAATTAACAAGGCAACATTGGTGATTTCTGGTATCTTCTAGTCCCACAGAAAAAAAAAAGTCATGCAGTTTGGCTGGAGTTACTGAGATTCTCACTTCCCAAACTGAGAGGATTAATGTGGCAGAACTACTGCGGATTTACTGATGTCTAATACCATTGTCTCAATTTCACGGGGTCCTTGTATGTCTGTCCTTGTGTGAGTCTGAATTCCTTGGGGTCTCTGTTACCCCTTGGGGTCTCTCTTATATCAATCACAAGTCTCCTAATAGTCAGTCAGGTCTGTGATTAAAGCAAAACTCCCTTTAAAAGGTTCAGGAAGTACTGCTTTTGTGGCAGTTATTTGGCTAAATGACTGATACTATTGGAACATTTTCTTGCCATGGAGAAGATGAATTCCTTTTGCTGTTTTCCTCCCTGTAGAGTGTAGTCACTCCTTGACTCTGGAGAACTGTCTTCTTAACAGCTGGAACTAAACAGTCTGTGAGCTGCTGCTCCCAGGGCACCAGGTAGCTCCTGAGATTAGCAGCAGAGTCCCCTTCCAGGGCACCTTGTCCAGCAACTCTGAAGGGGCCATGTGAGAGCTGAGTTAAGCGCACTTGCTTCAAGATGGTCCAAATAAGCCCCTAGGTGCAGAGCTGGCCAGCGGGGTCTGTACATCTATCTGCTCCCAGACCACTCCCCAAAGACTCCAGCAGAACCTGCTGCCTCCCCCAGTAGCACCCCTTTTCTGGAGGGTGCAGAGAAGCTCCCTGGGGAGTCCCCTCTGCTTCCACCAAGACTTCAGCCCAGGGGGAAGCTCACAGAGGGGGTGCTCACTTCCCTCCAGCCTCCCAGGGGGAGAGGACACTGCTCTTGGGACACCGCGCTCGGGACACCACGCTCAGGCCACCAGGCAGCAGGATTCTGCAGTAAATTAGATGCATTGAGTATAGCAGCTGAAATACCTGAAAACCCCGAGTACAGGACACCCTGTAGGTCCGTGAGATATAGCAGGTGCCAGTAAATTAATTGGGGCAGTTTTCGTTTAGTGGCATTTACATATCGGATGATGAGACTCATGATGGGATGACGTGAGGGGATGATGTGAGGGACAGTGATGTCATTCTCCTATGTAAGCTGGCTTCTCACCTGGCCAACCCAACACCTCAGCACAGCACTGACTTCAACGGGTCGGGAAATTTATGAGAGATCACTACTCTCCTTCAGTGGCTGTAATTTTCTAAATATGCCGAAAGATAAATGTACGTTACGACTTGCTTTAATCCCACGCTTCACGGCTCAGCTCTCCGTGGCCGATGGATGTTTATTTACTGATTTCTTGAAAGTTTGGCACTCGCAATGGGAAGCCGAGCGCAGGTTTGAGTATTCCCAGCACAGAACCAGCAAGGGACAGATCACCGCAGACAGTGTCTGTCCCCCGCGCCGGGGAGCAGCGTTCGCTGTGTCCCCCCTCTGCCCCAGGCTCTGCTCAAGGCAGCGATTTAATGATAATCTGGCCTAATGGCCGTGATTTCCAAAGCACTCAGCGTTATTGTGCGTACCTTTTCAATCTTCTTCCCTCCTTAAATGCACACATGCGGCGTTTTACATTTGTTCCCCGGGCTCATCATCTCACAGTCCCCAAAGCAGTCCAGGAAAGCAGCCTGTCTTTAGGAGGAGGGCCGGCTGAGTCACTGGAAGGACAAGAGGACAAACCCAGGGGAGCTTGAGGGGCTCAGCCCTGCCACCACCCTTTCCAGTACAGCCCTTATCTCCCTCCCTGCCTCGGTTTTTCGGTCCACGAAACGGAACTGACAGTAATATCTGTCTTACATGAGTCAGTGAAGCAGCTTTAGCAATGCAACTGGGTGACATTATCTGAACTAAATGGATATTTACAGATGAAACGCAAAGTCTTAATATGTGGCATGACTTTGTAATGTGTTTGAACCTGAAAGTACCGGCAGTCAGTGGGTTAAGTGTAATTGAAATGGATGTAAGTGAAAAAAATCCCGTGTAACTGAAAGAGATTCTGTTTCCTCTAACAGTTGAGTCGGGGTTTATGTGAAAGATCAGCATTAAGGTCTGTGAAAATTACTTCTTCCCGGAAAGCGTAACTCATCCACTGGTTGTCCCAGGAGCAACTGCTTTAGAAGCCTTTCCAATGGCATTAGTCATTTAAGATCATAGTTTGGTTTTCTTATTTCATTAGAAAGGCATAGTTGTAAAGCTGCATAATTAAAAAAAAAGAAAAAAAAATCAAACCTAATTTTAGGACTTAAGGTGCTCCACTTGGTTTTGAATGTTATGCTGCATAGGGACTGATGCACTCAGATCCTCAGCCAAGGATTGCACAGCACCTAAAGACAAACGCACTGGAGAGAAATATTTCTGGTGAGGAAGTGGCCGTCGTGGAGACCTTTCACACTTCTTTAAGCGAAAGGGGCATTGTCTGCTGGAACAAGCCAGCCCTGTGCTCAGCCTCACCAGCGCTGGGGAGCCGCCGGCCCAGGGACAGCCCCGATCCTCCACCGCACATCGTGGGTTGCGATGCACGTACCTCACTGACACTCCATGTCGACGGTGTAAAGGGATTTTCTCGGGTGCTGTGACCATGAGGAAGGGGTTTTCATCAAAATGTTGCAATAACTCTGGTATCTTGAACCTGCTCTTCACTAATGCAGCAACATTGGGGTACGACGATGGATAGTCTCTGCATTCCCCTGTTCCCACAAAGTGCCTGGCATGTGGGATACAGCCACCCTGACACAGTTGGGTCCCCAGGGCCAGTCTGCTGTCCTCTCCCCCTTCATTTGACAGGTCTGGGAGAGGACCAGCTCCCTCCTTCCCTCCAAAGGGGTGCTGGTGCTGAGCTGCCAAGCACCAGTGCAGAGCCTTACCCTGGCCCCAGGGCTGCGCTCCCCAGATCTCCCCTTGCTGAAGCCTTATCTGAAAGGCTGTAACTCCGGGCAAGGTTTTTCAAAGGTGAGACCGGTGATGCAGGAAGGGGGACCTCTTCAGAGCTGCTGGATTCATCTGAAGTTTGCAAAATCCGCTTTGATGTTAAACAGAGCCAAGCTTTGTAAGGGCCATCTCTGCTCCCGCTTCTGGAGAAAGGAAAGTTTCATTGTTTTGGCCACAGGCGATGGCACCCATACAAACATTTAGTGTGCACAATGACAAATACTCTGTATCTTAGCACATTCATACTTCAAGAGTCACCAAGAGGGATTTAAACCCATCTGAGTGCTCAGCAGGAACTGGGAAGGACAGAAGATTGTGTTTAAACCTTTGTGGTCTTGCCTTAGCAAGAATTGCTGACAATTGAACGAGTCAGTCTGCAAGGAGCCCAGTACCAGGTAGTTCATGCAGGTCCCCTTTGCTGCACAAGGATTCTAGCCAAAAACCTGTCGCTTTATGTCAAGTGAGCGAATGTTGCCAGTCAGAGCAGAGGGTGGCGGGATGCTGCACTCCGCAGCGCAGGCACAAGGACATCGGTCTCAGGAACAGAGCAAACCGCGGTCCACCTTTGCGGGAGCTAAAAAATAACGCGTGTTGGGATTTGCAGAGCTAAAGCAGTAAATAAAACCTTAAAGCCCGAAGGGGAGGTCTTGTAAGGAAGAGGTGACTTTTTGTGCCCCGCTGATGGGGATGCTAGCCCGGGGAGGGCAGCTGCTTGCCACAGCCCACTGAGCCGAGATGGGTGGGAGATGTCTCCTTAACAGCCCGCATTCCTGGGCTCTGCCGGCTCCCCCTTATCTGTCCATCTTAATGGACAACAACCAACCATTTGTACCTGAACTGGTTGGCGGGTGAAAAGGCCTTTCAGGTGTACAAGCTCCTGCAGTGCTGCCAATTCTGAATTACTAGCTGAGGCATGTCACAATATTTTGTGTGCTTGGGGTTTTTTTAGATTTTTTTTTTCTAAAAGCTCCACATCTCGTCAGTCAATATGTGAGAATTTCAGCCCAGATTTCGCGTCTTTTTTTTTTTTTTTTTTTTTTTTCCAACCCCCAGCTTGCACTTTAAGAGGAGGGGACAGTGATTTGGGAAGCCGTGTGACATTAGAAGCAGTGCTTAGCCCAGAGCACTCCTCACCATGGACTGGGAGGGGAGTTGCTGTCGGGATGAGCCCCACCAGCCCCGAAAATACTCCTTGGGAAGCTGGAGGATGAAGGGGACACGCACAAGGCTTGGGAAGCAGGATGGGGCCGAAAGGGCAGCAGCTGGAGGCCTCTCTATTTTATCCCTGTTCAAAGCGAGTATGGCAGTGAGAGGTGTAATTTTAATTTTCCTTACAGCAGCACCGGGAGAAAGGTATTTGGAAAAACTTTTGGCACAATCTCATAGAAATGGCACTGCCAGCACGTCTTTCAGCACAAGGACCCAAAGGAGTCAGAGTACAGATGAACGTGGAGTTAGAAATGGTGAGCAGTTTGAAATAAGAATAATAAATATATTGCTATAACTTGTGCTGAAGATTTGTTCAGAGTTGCTCCGCTCTTCCGCGGTAAGTGCGGTATCATGAAGGGACATTTCCCTCTGCCTCACAGGACACAAGTACTAATGATGCTAATCAAGCACTAATGCGCAGCCCATCCCTTTCTGTATCCCACACAAAAGCCTGTGACCTTTTCTCATTGACAACTAGGAAGCAGGGGGCTGGATGGCCCTTCAAGGAACCTTGAGCAGGGGTGCAGAAACTGATCTATATTTCACAATTTCTCTCTGTAGTATTTCTCTAACTCGCTCCTTACATAACATATTATTTTTAACTCAAAAAAAAAAAAGGATTTTCTTTCATGGAAACACATGCTCTTAAACAGATTCCCAAAGCTAGAGTTACTTTGGTGTTTAATAATCTTTAAGAGTAAATTGAAATTTCCCACTTAAAACAGCAGGTAGAATTTAAATTGATGGTTTCTACTAGAGGAAAATGTTCCCTATGAAAATTTGCCGATGTGTACAGTGTAGTTAGTGCTCAAGTGACATTTATGGTTAATTATTCATTTTTGTACTTTGAAGTGCCTGGGGTGATGGTGTAATAACCCACGCAGCGCTAGGCAGAATTTATTTTGGAAGAAAAGTTATTTGTTGGAGTTTCTGAATATATTTTAGATCGATTTAAAAATAATTAAAAAAAACCCTGAAAGGTCAGTATGTGGAAGCCTGTGGGGAAGCGTGACCACCCTTCTCCTTCCCTAGCGGTGGGTATTAAGCTAAAGAAATGAGGAAATCTGTCTTAGCTTAAAATAGAGAAACACTATTTGTGTTGTGCAAATACTCCTTGTGAGGCGGGGAAGCCCTGGGTACCAGCTCGGATGCCGGGATGGGACGTGGAGGCGGCGGCGGCAGCGGGCAGGAACAGGCAGCAGGGGACAGCAGGGGACAGAAGCAGGCAGGAGTGGGCAGGAACAGCCAGCAGTGGGCAGGAGCGGGCAGCAGGGGACAGCGGAGTGTAGTAGGGGACAGAAACGGGCAGGAACAGGCAGGAGGGCACAGCGGAGGGCAAGAACGGCCAGCAGCGGGCAGGAATGGGCAGCAGGGGAAAGTGGAGGGCAGCAGGGGACAATGGTGGGCAGCAGGGGACAGAAGCAGGCAGGAGGGGACAGCAGAGGGCAGGAGTGGGCAGGAGCAGCCAGCAGTGGGGAGGAGCAGGCAGCAGGGGACAGTGGAGGGCAGCAGGGGACAGAAGCAGGCAGGAGCGGGCAGGAGTGGGCAGCAGGGGACAGCAGAGGCCAGCAGGGGACAGCGACGGGCAGCCAGGGGACAGAAGCAGGCAGGAGTGGGCAGCAGGGGACAATGGTGGACAGGAGTGGACAGAAGCAGGCAGGAACAGGCAGCAGGGGACAGCAGAGGGCAGCAGGGGACAGCGGAGGGCAGCAGGGGACAGAAGCGGGCAGGAGTGGGCAGGAGTGGGCAGCAGGGGACAGCGGAGGGCAGCAGCGGGCAGGAGCAGGCACTGGGGAAGTTTCCCCCAGGCCAGGGAGACCCAAGAGCTGCTTTAGAAAATAATTATTAGAGAGGATTTCTGTGACAGCAGGGAGAGTACAAGGGAAGTTTCTAAAATCACCAGGCAGGGGCTGAGTAAGTGTGCGTGGATAAGGACCACCGGCTGTTTTCAGGGAACGCACACCCTCAGTATGGATGTAGGGAATCCCAGCTGGGAATTTTCCCACAAAATTGCAACTGACATAAACAGAGACCAGTCAAGGAACCACAGGCATCTAAACTGATAAAGGGTAAGTAAAATACTCTCTGAAAGCTGCTGGCTCGGCTGCTCCGGGCTGGCAGGCGGGGACAGGGGACAGAAGAGCCAGCAGTGCCCTTCCAGCGGTGTCTCCGCAGCACTCGCCCTGCCACTGCTGCTGCCAGCTCCCCGGTGCCCTAAAGAGACACCGTTTCCTTGGGCCTTGCACAGCAGCACCAATGCAATGGCTGGATGAAAAGGCATTAAAGCAAAGGCAAGAGCGGAATTCATGACCGTATATATGTGCTTAAAAAGCTCTAGCATCATGGGATCCTGAGAGTGGATCGCTGGGTGCGTTATGGTATATACGTAACTGGCATAAAGTCTAAATGCATCTCTTGCCACAGTTTAGCCCCGCTAGTAACCACAGGAATAACAAGGAGATCTAAACTTTCTTCTGACACTTAGATGCTTCACATATTTTTCTTGTAGTATTGTTTATTCTAGGTCTCCTGCAGACCCCCGGGGGATCATTCAAAGGCTTCTTAAACCCCAGATGGGGCTAAGAGGATCCAGCTGCCACCACAAGGGGCAGCAAATATATCCCATCTTTACGTTTGTCGTACTTGGGCTTAAGCTAATGCTGTGTTCTAGGAACCACCTTCTTACCCAGGGCTGTGGGCACAGGTCTCTGAAGATCTTCACGAGGTTTCCAGTAAGATTTTGAATCAACCAAAAAAGGAAAGCCCTGTAAACTATTGCAACATAGATTTTATATTCGATCATGTGCTCAGGGGGTTTAACAAGAACCTTACAGATGCAAAGGCTATGAAAATGGTGTACATCTAGTAGGGTTTTCTTTCAATATCAAATTTTAAGTCTTGTAGTTAAAAATCTTCATAACATAAAACACTTACAAGTTATGCAACATTTCAAATATTTTATAAAGATAATTCTTGGAGAAAATAGGAGAATGTATGCATTATGAAATGCACGAATTAGGAAGATCTTTTGTACATTACATACAAATAAAACAGCAGCCTTGGGAGCAAGGTTTTCCCTCACTGATGAAGAATGTCAGAGCACAGATTAAGCCAACTGCCTGAAATCAGGAACCAGCAGTGCAGAACCCACTCGTGTCATCTCATTGTATTTGGGGATCACTTTTCCACAGCCACTAAACAAAGTTCCTCAAAGCACAGGTAGAGCTCACATTGCTTTGGGATACAATGAGCGAACCCCTGTGTCACAGCTACGGCAGTGGGTGAAACAGGGATTCCTTAAGGCAGGCAGCACATCCCTGCCTGGGCGAGCAGGAAGCGCCTTTACTACTGAAATGAAGGTTTGCTGACAAAAGAACAAGATAAAGGTCATCTCCTGTATTGGCTCAGTCAAGTCTTCTGCTGGTGTGGCTCTCTGGAGGAGAAAAGGCAAGGATTGCTGCGTGTGAGTGGTGCAGGAAAGGTTCAGTGCTGTCCTCTCCTCCCGCAGGCCGGCGGGCAGCGGCAGCAGCAGCAGCCTGGTGAAGAATGGTGGGCACGCAGCCTGATTGCTTACACATGTGCCCACCACGTGCCTTCAGAGCAAAACGGAAAAATAACTTGGTTATAGAGCTTTGTGCCTGGTGCTGTTAAATAGTCCCAGCCTGGGATTGTGAACGTTCTGGGAAATAGTGAATTGAAACAATTTTCTCAAAGTAAGAGAAGCAGCTTGCTCTAGGTGGTAGGACTGTAAGCTGTGAACATGTCTCTGGAGGAGCGCAGCAGCTATGGCTGTGTCCATCACACCACCAGTATTTCATCTCCACCATGAAAGGTCTCTCCTGTTGTGACATGCTGCAGAAGTGTTATCTGCTTATTTTACTGTGGGGATTTTGTCCCCAAAGGATCTGCCCTTCCCAGGAAGTGACTTGGGAGACAGTTTGGTTTCAGGCTGGACTCTGTTCTGCATTATTAAACCAAGGTTATGGTGTGAAATCATTGCATAACATGAGTGCCTGAAAAGTGTTACCCAGCCTGGTGCTCGTGTAGTAGAGGCTGAAGACTCTGTCTCTTTCTAGGACTGCATTGACTGTGTGAGCAGGGGAAGCTGGTGTAAACTGCCCGTGCCACAGTTAACATCTGTACAAGGAACACGTTACTCCTGGAAACACGCTTCGAGATCCTCCAATAGAAGACAGTGGTTGTATTGCTTTCTTCAGTCTGGAAGTTTGAAAAGGAATTTGAGGTATAGTTAGTTCAGAAAATATACAAGTTCTTAAATTCTACAAAAAGACAATTTAATTTGAATTACTTATGCCAAAACCAATTTCAGGGAGCAGGTGATTATAGATGTTAGATGGCAGAGGCGTCTCCGGTGTTTGCAGAGCTGCTCTCACCACTCGCAGCCCAGCAGCCCAAAGCAAACCAACACTCGTTCTGGCTATCTAACTCCAGGTCGGTCAGACAAGGGCAGCGTGCTGTTCCTGCCATGGTAATTGCTGGGATGCCCTGTCCTGGGGAAGGGGACATCTGCACGGTGGGTTTGGCAGACAGCTGGCAACAGGCAACCCCCTCTTCACACTACCAGCAAGCTTGTGACGTTCCTAGCAAACACCAGGTAAGATGTTATCCAGAGGGAAGAATGTATCAATCATCTATTTTAGCAAAAATCTCCCCAAAACATACTCTAAACTGTGCGATTCCTAATGCTCCTTCCCAGGGGAGCCACTTGCTCCAGACTTCGGGGACTGGGCAGAGGCAGTACCCTCCGACTGCTCACGCTCACGCCAGAGTTTATTCAGGCAGAGCAGCTCCAGCTGCCCTTCTCCGGCAGATCCCAGCTAGCGAGGTGGAAGGACACGTTGCTACCCTGATATTGCACATCTATTTTAACTCAGGCACTTCAGCAGTTGTTTGAATGCTTGCTTTGCTTAAGGGTGTTTTGCT
This sequence comes from Limnodromus scolopaceus, assembly GCA_028565335.1. Lineage (NCBI taxonomy): Eukaryota > Metazoa > Chordata > Aves > Charadriiformes > Scolopacidae > Limnodromus > Limnodromus scolopaceus. The sequence goes on along the minus strand of JAOXNO010000070.1, from coordinate 13,245,355 downwards.
TCAGGTGTGAATCACTGAGCACAGCTCTTCCAGTTTCAGAATTCTTAAAATAATAACAATGTGCTGGTATCTAGGGGTTTTGCCCAAGCGCATCATGGATTTCACACCTAGCCTGGGAAATGGCACTTTTTATGACCATACCAGGAAAGGCAGAGTTTATAATGGATTTAACACCCCACAGAGCAGCCCAGAGCCGACCGGCAGCCCCTGCCACCACCGCTGCCACGAGCCAGCACACTGCGAGAGACAACCCCTCCATTAACAGCTAAAGGGAATGTACAGTGCAGTGTATGTGCCCAGACCTCTGTAATTCAGCCTCACAACACACGCACATGTATGATCAGCGGAACTGTTTTCTCTCCATCGGCTGTGCGTGCAACAGTTGGAATGCGCGTTGTTTTCTTCCTTCCATCAGTTCCAAACAAGTAGCCCGAGTGTTCCAGGACCCAGAGAGAGCTCAGCTCTCGCATATTTTTATCCATCCAGAAAACTGCCTCTGAAGATTGGAAAACAATTGGCAATTTTTAAGCTAGTGGAATAATTCTTTATTGTTCATTCTACCAGCGTGCTCAGCAGCACAGTCTGAGCCAGCCACGCATCGTAGCTATTCTGTCACTGACCGAATCAGGCGCGCTCAGGAGGTGCCGATGAACTACACCATGTAGCCATGTGTTTCTTGGTAAACATCAGTAACGTATAACATTAAAGATTTATACGGGCCTAAGTCTGCTTTGGCTTCACAATAACCTCCCTTAGAGCAGAAGGTGTCTGTATCTTGAGATTTTCAAAGCCAGTGATACCGGGTGGGCCACAAGATGCAGATCCCGGCTTCCCGGGAGCATCCCGGTGTGCTTCTGAAACAGGGGGGGCCGGTTCCCCTCGGTGCGGGGGTGAGTCCTGATCAGGGCTGCAGGGAAACAGCGGCAGAGAGAGCCTCTACCCATCACCCTGCCCCGGGGGCTGTCACCGGAGCGCTCCGTGATTTTTATATAGGTCAGGGAATCTTTGAACATCGTGTCTCTCACATCAGACCTTCCTGTGCAGGAGATTTTATTTATAGACAGACACAGATACAGATGCAGAGATACAGACTTCAGCCTTCACAGGGGAGTGGTTGTTTCTCATTAAACCCTTGGACCCAATTTCCTTTGGGATGTGTCATCTTAAAGCGTTGCCAGAGACTGCTGTATTGCATCCAGATAGAAGGTGACAAGCGCTATATACCCAAACCATAAAATTAATCAAGTCATTTGATATTTGAAAGAAAAAATTCTTCTCCCAGAGTTCATAATTTATTAAAACCTGAAATCAAGAGCTGAATATTTATAGTTTACTTTTGTTCCTCTTTCTGGAGCTCTCTAGACAGACATTTTGTTCAGTTGGCCTAAAAAATAAGATCCGCATTCAGAAAGAACAAATCTGAAATGCTTTCACAGATTTAGTTCCTCTTGGAAGAAATTAAGAGTTTTCCCTGCTTAAGTGCATGATTTTCCCCAGCTGACCAGCTCTCTGGCCTTTGGCAACTCTGGGTTTGTCTCATGCAGTACAACATGGTGACCGTAGAGCCCGTGCGACCGGGGATGCTCGGTGTGCCCCCTCCCTGGGGCTGTCACACCTCGCTTCTCGGTCACCAATACTCATGCTCAGACCGCACAGGAGCCCGTGCACACCTGGAGATGCCTGATGGCCCAGAAAGCAGTTTTCAGCCGGGTCATTTCAGAGCACGCGTTTGAACCCAGGCGCTGGGTCGAGCATGGGCAGTGACCCCCTGCTCTCGCTGCCAGGGCTCAGGTTAGCCCGAGGCCTTGCGTAGCCTGGAGTCTTTTCATGTTTGCCAAGTTTTCCTCCAAGTCTCGACTCCGCCAGCTGCAAAGCCCATCCAAGTTGCCCGAGCAGCAAATATTCCAGCATCAATAAGTGACTTTCTGTCTGCTTTTTGTTTCTGTGGGGCACTGCTGGAAAGTTTTCCTCCTGTTTTTTTAAAGAGGAGAAGAGCTGAAATAGGTAGGTGCTATGTGACGTAGTTACGCTTTGAGAAACCCACAACAATTTATTGTCATTTAGACAATTATTCTATCACCCGATGAGCCCTCCCCACCCGGGAAGGGGACTTAGGGAAAAACAAGGAAACATGAGAGCTAAAATATAAATAGATTGAATTGGATAAGACAAAACAATTACCATTAATAACACTAAAGAACCAATATTGATCCCAATACCAATATAAAATATACGAGGATTTTACTCAGCCTATTCTATCAGCGGGAAGCTGTGCGCTCCCCGCAGGGAGACACTGAGCACTGCGGCTTCGGGAGGAAGGGATGGGCTCAGGGGTCCAGCACCGGGGCAAGGAGTTCTCAGGATCCCAGCCATCAAGGGAGAGAGGGACTACGCAGCAAACTTTCTATTTTATATCGAATGTGACATTCATGGTATGAAATAACCCCATTCACCAGCTTGGGTCAAGTGCCCGGGTCTCACTCCTCCTCATCCCTGCACCCGAGACCTTGAAACCCACATAGCCTAGCTGGCTATAAAGTAGATATTTTCACAAATTCACACACTAGAGTCTTCTAAAAGTGAAGTTTTCAGTTTCCTCAAACATTAGAAGATAAATTAGTCTTGTGTCGCTCAAACCAGGACATAAAACTGGTGTGTTATGGGGGGAAAAGGCCAAATCGGGAAGTATTAATCTCCTCAAGTTGGGCTGGTCCTTGGACCACTTCCAACAGATTTTCTTTAACAGTAAATACTTCGGTGCTTTTAGTTACACCTCAAAGCCTCCTGAGGCATGTGGTGAAGTTTTAACGCAGAAGCACTTTGCATAAAGGCACCTGCTTAGGAGAAAAAATGATGGCACAAGTGACAGCTGAACAGGTTCTTCTCTGCACTGCTGCAGGTCGTGAATACTAGTGCAAATGTCACACAAAAAGAAGTTGTTTTATTTACTCAGGCAGAAGGCCAAAGCCCTGGCTGGAGCTGTGTACGGTGTGTTTCAGGGGTCAGGGAATCAGAGAAGGCATCGGCCCTGAAGTCAGTGGTGGGAGAGGGAGAGACAAGCGACATGGGATGCTGGCTCTGGAGGGAGATCCAGCCACCAGCTTCCTTGCTGTCATACACGGAAGGGCTCAGCACTGTCTGACAGATAAGAGACATCTGTGGATCTGATCTTCCAGCTGGACGTGTGAGGAGTGCAGGGGACTGGCAATATATACACAAGGATCATACTCCTCCTCTGGGAGAAAGACACCTCCAGTGGCAAGGCCTCAATCCTGATGGAAACACGCTTGAAGTGTGATATTTTCTCCCCGCTGTTGAGACGGAAGTTATTGACTTTGCCAGATTTTTCTCTGCTTGAATAATAATTTCAAGTCTGAAGACACCACTATGAAAATCTGCTTAGCACACAGCAGCGAAATTCTGCCACCGAGCTTTACACAAGGCAGCGTAAACTGCCCAGAAGCGCAGAGGATCCACACTTGTGCTTCAGTGTAACAGGATTCTCATTCCAGCTCTAAAAAGATCATTTTCTCATGGGCTATCTGGCAAGGAGCAAGCAAGCGGCTTGCCATACGCTTCCTGCAACATATGCAATTATACAATACAGCCCTGCTTTGCAATTACACAGCCTCTTTCATTCACATGCCGCAAATCATATTGCAAGCATTCATTAAATAACTTGCACAACAACCTTGCTGATAAAGTACACATGCTAATCATGTCTCAGCATCACAGGCTGAGGCAGAGAGAGATGCAGGGACTCGCTCAGGGTCACGCTTTGAGGATCAATAGGAATCACTGGCATCTTCCCTCTCATTATCTAATGCCAGTTTCAATATGCAACTTCCTCTGTTCGGGTTTTAAATACAGATGACTGATGCCATCTTTCTATTCCTGTTGGGAGAAATCCATGTGTCAAATCTGAGTGTGAAAATCCCATGTTTTGATACAAATATATGCCATAAAAGGAGCTCATGCTAGTAGAGCTTGTGAACTCATAGCCGTTTAAGTCCTGAAGCATCTCAAAGAGCTCTTCCCTGAGTATTTATATGATTTTCACTTTGCCACCTCTCAAATGGAACATAACATTCCCTTCACAGCACACAGCAATACTCAGCACTGAAAGTCAGGAGCCATATCCAAGGATGGGGCCGAAAATGAGAAGGGATTTAAACCCAGAAATAGGGTAGTGCTTCAACAAAAGGCTTGATCTAGAATTCCCATTTATTTTTCCCTGCTTACCTGAAACACTATTATGAAAATCTGCCTCATCTTCTGCTTATCACAGAGCAGAGAGTTTCAGCCGCACAGTTTTATACCAGGGAGTGCCAAGTGTCCCGAAGGGCAGAGTCCTCACCCTTACACCTCGACACAAGCGTCCTTCTGGGTCACCGAAGCGTCGCTCACCCCTGGGCCAGAAGGAAGGGAAAAAGCTTCTGACAGTCTGGTTTGCTGAAAAGACCCCCTAGTATATAACTTCCCAACAGCTTTGTCTTTATTCATAAAGTGACAGATCCTTTTGTTCCGGTTCTCTTGTATTCACAATGGGACTCTTTTGCTGTTTCAGTCTCCTTTGAGCGCTCGGGTGGGTGTTTTCTCAGGAGCAAACACCCATCCCCCGCAGGGCCGCAGCAGGCTCCAGCCGGAGGAGGGCAGCCCCGCGGCAGCGCCGCAGGAACGGACAGGACGGAGCGGATGCTCCCCATCTGCTCCAGCGCCAGGTTCACTGTCCCAGCTTCTGCCCCCGTGGATGCCCCCTAAACTCAACACTCTGCCTTTTTATGGGGCGTACAGGTGAAGGATAGGAACACTCAGAGAATGGGGGGATTGGGTGAGGTGAGAGACAGCATCTCGGGCTGCCTCAGCAGTTTCTGGAGGGAACGCCGAAAGAGATTCAGCTGCTCCGAGCTGCGGGGTTGCACCTAGTTTATACCACTGTTCCCAAATCTATTTGAGAAATACAAGGAGTTTAAAGCTGGTTCAGACGCGGTGCAGCACAAATCCCTGCTCTCAGTGGCTACACATTAAGGACCCATTTACTGTAAACTGTATGATTTACACCATGTCAAGCAACGACACTGAGTTTTAAAGAACAAAGGTCATCGCGAGGGGTAACCATCATCATATCTAGACTTGAGCCTTCTGTCCGTGTCCGAGACACTGGAGGGGAACAGTAATGGGCACTCTGGCACCCATTTCCCTCCTTCCCTTTGTAGTTCTTCCCCAAAGATGTTGATACGCATCTTCCTGACCTTTCTGATGAGCCACCTCTTTCACAGACAGGCTCTAAGGGCGGAGAGGAACTGCTGACAGAGACCTTCCCCTGTTCACCTGCTGCTCGTATGGCCGTGTCTGCCTTCCAAAGGTCTGATGGAGATAACTGCTCAGACTGTGCTCTGCTCCAGGACAGCAGCCAGGGGAGGAGGCACCGCTGTTCCCATCTCTCCTCCCACACACAATTTGTGTAAACGTGGAGTTTCTGTTCTATTTTTTAATTCGGTGTCCTCCCGTGAATGCTTATGGGGGTAGAAATTTAGGAAATCAAGTTCTAAATGTTTGGGTGTTCAGATCCTGTTAATCAAGGATGGAATTTCTTAATGAAGGAAGTCAAGAGCAGCACTTTGCTTTCGTTTTCATTTCTGTGCAGAGGAGAGGACTCCAGAAGTTAAGTGCTACTTTTACTATCCATTGAAATACACCCAGGTCAGTGCAATAACTCAGCTAATGACATCTGTAATTATTTGATTACAGTTGCTGAACTAGGGATTTCTGAATATTAAAAATATTATACACTAATATAAAGCCAAGGGATAATCTGTCATGAATTCAATTAAAACAGCTATAAAAAATCGTATGTTCAGTATTAAGCCCTCAAAAGGAAATTTCTTCCCTTCCAAACTCAAACTCAATGTGATGCTTCTAGGCTATTTAGAGAAACATATTACTATTTAGAACAGATAAACTACCTATTTTTTTCCAAATATTTCAATATCTGTATACTGAGACATCTCTTCTCCTCCACCACCCTCATTCCCAATGTCCTTAGAAGTCAGCTGTGGCACATCAGGAGCCAGGACATTAAGTCTGCTCCAGACAAGGAAATTCAGACATTTCTTAGCCCATACGTATTTTTACAACCTGTTTCTGCTGATTCATAGATAAGGACCTGGCACAGTGATCTTTAGACAGAAATAAATACAAACACACCTTTTAAATGAGATACATGATGACAATTCTCCCCCAGATGAAGAAAACATTTTGTAGAAAGCATGATGTGCCACGTGGACAAGAACAACTCAGTTTTGGGGAAAAAAAAAAAAAAAGAGGTCACAGTAGCAAAGCATGACTTCAGAGAAAGAATAGTAAAAGTTCATGAGAAGCAGGGAAATGTATCAAAAAGCTGATCTCATTGCTGCCTCTCTGTGACGATTACAGAGGTACAGGGTATAGGAAAACCCCCAATATAAAAGTGGTTTACAAAATATCTAACAAGACCAAACTAGTGCCCCTGAAAACACGTCACAGGCACCTTCTAGCCAGGTTTTACTCATTGTAAACACTAAGCTACCAAACTTGTCCTGCTAGAAGTGGTCAAGCAGAGTCTCTTCAAACCTCGGAGACGGAGCTAAGCCAGCACCGAAAACCAACCCAACCCTCCAAACTGTGATAAAGCCCAGAAATTCCCAGCGTGAGCAGCCCCTCCAGGTCCCGTGGGTTATCAGGTGCTACATGTCCAGCACCTACCCGCAGACCAGGCACCTCGCTTTCTGTTTCGCGCAAGGGGATTTTAATAAAGATAAGTTACTGCCTGGATGGCAACGGCAACAATCCACGGTGCTGGCAGGGCGCGTGCTGACACAGTCTAGCAAAGCTGTGCACTTAGTGGGGGCACAGGGGATTAAAAATAAATTTGAACTGAGTTTTTAGCGTGCCTTACTTGTTCTACAGGTTGTACTGGAATTATTTATGATTTTTCCTCCTCATCTGAGCAGATATTTTCTCCCCAGGGAAGGCCAATATCTAAAAATCCCTCCTTCCTGTATTTTCTTCCCCCCCGTTTGCTCCCCAAAAGACAATTTAAAGGTGAAGGAGTTAGCTAATAATTTACTTCAGAAGAGAAGAATAACTTAAACTACAATATTTAGCTGTTGTAGCTTGATTCAAGTCTGCTTTGTCACCAGAATGTTTCTCACCATTTCCACATCACATGAGCCCAAAAAGCCAGCTCAGGGAACTGATATGACTGAAAACTAGTATTTTTTCAAACACGATAAGACAAAAAAAATTGTTTTTAATCTGATCTGGGTTTTTTTTTTTATTTTTTCTTAAGCTGACATAAAAGAAATGGAGGGAAAAATCTGGCTGAGGAGAAACTTTTGGTGAATGCCCATCCTTTGCCTAAACCTCATTTTGGTTGACACTGCCCTCATCTCCCGGTAAATGAAATGGGGGTGAGCTGGAGTGGGAACAGTAGGCAGAAGTACCCAAACTGCCTCGAGCTGCAAGGCCAGAACCAGAACTTCAGAACTGGAGTAAAAGGCAAAGAAAATACAGAAAAAAAAAAAAGGTTTTTTTATGAAAGGAAGCTTATCCCATTTCCATGTTTATTGGATTTAAGGGTCTGTTTCTGTTCTATTCCCTGGAGAAAAATACAGGAAGAGTTACAGAACATTTGTTGACAACAACTGACTATAGTGATGGGGGGAGAAAAATATGCTCTGGAGTAAGTGCTCCAGCATCCTCATAAATCTGCACTGGAATAGACTCTCGCCATTGTATTTCTTGGGCTGTTACAACAGAGCACAGCAGGACATACTCTCACCATAGCAACCCAGAAAACTGCCCCATCAGAGTACGTTTCCACTCTCTGCAACACCAATCTTTGCCTGTCCTTGCTTCTCAAAGGAAATTGATATATTCGGGTCCTGAAGTAGCACTCAAAGCCCGAGTCCGGGCTCCAGTGCCACTTAAAGTCTCCTGCATTCCATCGAACAGCAGCAACGGGAAACATCAGTAGCACCTCTCTTATGCTGCAGAGAGTTATTGAAAAATGGGGTCAAAGCTGGGAAAGAGTCTTTTCACTTCCTTCAATACACACCAACTTTTTGGGGCCCAGCACTCGCTCTTAATGGCACGTATTGGAGAGACTGAATGATCTGAGATGAAGTTCTAGTTGTGTTCTTCACAACTAGCCCCCACCATGAAGAAGGGGGCCCAGTTCACAGCCTGAGTCCTGAAGAAAGTGATTTTAGACCAAGTTGCTGGGCTGCACCGTGGGAGCTGACCCTGGGGCTCGCACGGAGCCCTGCCACCCCGGCTGCCGTGGCTGTGGCTTCTGGCACAGGCCAGCCAGGCTGCTGGAGGGGGTAATGCCAGGTTACATCTACTAATCCAGAACCTGTCTGTTAAACCTCATATTCTTCAGTATTTTCATCATGTTTCATTTTAAATATTTTATTAACCCTTCACGTCAAAAATATGTTCTTATGCATCATTCCTGGTGAAATAAGGTATTTCATTAAGCACTTACCGACTCAATAGGACATCACCCTTATTTTTTGTGAACTAGAAAACCAGGCAATCCAGAAGAGAAACCGCATACGTTATCCACTGAGACCGAATGACTCTATTGCTGTCCCCAGTTCACTACGTCCTGTTTGCTCAGGACAAATTGTTAAGAAGATTTTAAAGAACTGACACTACTGGGATCCCTGAAGGGCAGATACTAATTCCATTCTTCTTACAGAATAGAAGTGCATTATCTCCTTTATATAGGTGGAGAATTAGGCAGAGAAGCTAGAGGACCCATTTTGGGGAGTGCTGTGCATCTTACTCCCACACAAACTAAATGAAGTCTTCCCTGGCCAGGGTCCCAAGAGATTACTGGTATTCAAACAGCTATTGAATCCTCCAATAGCCGAGCTGCAGAACTGCAAATATTATATTTAGCACTTGAAATGCTTTAAACTCGAACAGTCAGTCCTTACAACGTGGGAGTAGGTGGTTTGATTTTTTTTTTTTTCTACTCAACTGATTAGAAGAGCGTGGGGAGAGATGTACTTTTGAAATAAATCATTTGGTCAAGAACTGAAAGGACGTTGCTATTGAAGCTGGAATCCGAGATGTGATGTCTACCCTCTGTGCACATTACCGCTTGCCTCTGTGCACGGCTGTGCACGATACGCCCACTTGCCCTTTTAAAGACAAGTTCCGACTCAGTTGTCCTTGAGCAAGCGAAATATTCAGTAGCTTCGGTGGGGTTTCTGCTGAGCCTCCGAGGTTTGATCAGGGAGATTGCTTTTCATGGCTTATTCAGCCATCTAATCCTGCTAAAAGCGTTTCCCACAGAGCTCTGCAGGCGCGACTGAGCCAGACCCTCCTGCGCTCCCGCTCGCGTGTGCCTCCCGCGGCTGCGAGCACTGCCAGCGAGGCTGAGGCAGGCTCAGCTCTAGGACTGGTGTGTGCTACGAGATAGAAGGGGGACATTTATTCTCACTGCAACAATATCAGGTAGAGAAAGATTATGGCGTCCCTGCTCTTCAAAGCTGACTCCAGCGGTATAAAACGAGTGTTCTCATGACTGTACCCAAGGAGGCTAGGCAGAAAACTAATGCTCTACCCGTGACCCCGCTTCTTGATTTCAGAAGTGGTGGGTTATGTGACATTACCAGCTGTACGGAGGTAAGCTGACAACTCAAAAATGAAGCTACTGGAGTGGGACTTTCTGTCTAGAAACAAAAAAACCCCAACTCATCTCTGAGCACAGGGTTAACTTAAGAAACACTGAGATTCCAAACCACTCTGCAAAGAGTGATCCAGCAAACTACTTTTTCTTTTATAGTCTGTGATGCGCTAAAAAAAAAAAAGAAGAGGGGAGGTAAATGCTGAAGTGATTCATAACTGCCTTTGGGAGTGTGCAGGCAACCTACTGTAGACCTTTGGCATCCTGCTGCTCCTTCCACTAATAAATGACAGTAAGTGGTGAAGCACCTGCCAGCTGCAGCAAATTGCATAGTGCCAAATATCCCAACATCACATCACAAGACCACGTGGAGAACTTCTACTTTCATTTGTACTCTACTAAGGATTTTTAAAAGCCTTGGCTTCCTGTCTCATTAAGGCACTGGAGCAAGCAATCTACTCAGCAAGCAAAGGAAACTCCACTTAGATGACCCCCACAATGATTTTTTTCCCCCCAATCCTTCATTTACTCTGTAGCCTTTTTGTTTTACAGGCCAGTCATGTCTTTGCAGTAAGTGATTAAGATGCTTTATAGTCAGACTTTGACCTGCAGTAGTTGGAGATTATTGGATATTGTTTCGCTTGCAGCTTTGGACGTGGCTTTGGGATTGAATTTTGGGTAAAAATGTCCATATTGGGCCAACAGTTATACGAACCATAGCACGAGCTCCCAAACTGAATTCAGCTTCGAGATATGTCTGTCTTCCTACTGACAACAGAAATAGCAGCTTATGCACAGACTGATAAGGTTGTGTTATTAGAAGGAATAGTCATCTGCTCATTCATCGTATATCATGGAAATAAGATGCGCACTTTTTTCTTCCTTTGTGTTTTAATTGCCAGTCCTTCACAGAAAAGATCATCTCTTTCATTTGTACACAGCCCACGGCAATAGGACCTTGTCTGTGAATCTTAATTAATGTGCTATGCAGAAAATGTTTTTATTTTTCATGATGCACTAGAGATTTGAATCTAGAGGAAAAAAAGCTGTTTAGAGAAGTAGCATAGACAAGCAGCGTTCTCCTCTGAAGAAAGATCAGGCTGCTCTGAAGTACTGAGCAGGAGGACAACTGCATATTCGCCACGGGCTTTATCCTGTTATGAAAGGAACACCATTTATTTCAGTGGAACCAAATATGTAGTAAGGTACTACCCAGCAAAACTGAAAGCTGTCTGCTACTCTTTTTGGTAGAGTTTGAATTCACAGGTAAATGACCTGTATCTCAGTGTAGTCTTAAAGTCTTTCTTGCAAAAGGGGAGTCTTGCTCCTTGTCTGGATGGTTTAATGATTTTGGTATCAGAGGTTTTGAGGATCTTGTTCCCACAGAGTCAAACTGCTTTCCTTCTCATTCTGAGCATGGCTTTTGGGGTAAAAAGTCTCTGGATTTCTATTTTAGGCAAAAATAAACTGACCAAGCTTTAATCACATAGTTTCAAGTTGCTCTTACATAACAGCATCTTGATCATGGTCTTAGAAGTGCTCTACTAAAGTGCTCCCAGGAAATCGCAGGAAGGGTGCAGACACTGGTGCAATATTCTTTTTTTATTTAAGGTTATCAACATTTTACAATTCCAAGCACTATTCAGATAGCCTTTTTGCAGTGCTTATCTAGTTTTGGGTTTTGGAACATACCATTACCCAGGAGCACATATTGGAAAAGAAATCCTTTCATCCTATTTCCTTTCTTTTCTACTTCCCATGACTCCAAAACAGGAGAATATGAGGCTCTTATGACCATTATGAACCCTCATAGACTGACGCTATTGACATCTCTCAATCTGTTTCTGTTTCAGACTGATCATGGGTTTCTAAGGGTGCTATATCTTCAGTTTTTCAGTGGGAAATAGCAGTAACAAGCCAATATACATAAAAGCCCAACTGACCGCAGCAATAACAGGTTAAATTGTCTTGATGATGTGATATGCAGCAGCCGGCACACTGCTGTCCTCTAGAAACCAGATTTCCCATAGATACCTGCTGCTTGCTAGCTCAGGCACACATACCACTTCAGAGGTACTTGGGCTCAAAATTTTTGCCTGAGAAGCATTACAATTTCCAGCTGAACAATTTCCTTCCCTGCTGACCTGTTTTTTTTTGGAGGAGAGCATACCTAGAGTCTGATCCCAAAGGACAGAATGGTGAGGGGAAATGAAAATATTGTCACTCAGACCTGTTTTTTTCGTTTTTCTGAAATGAATTCCTGCTCCCTTCAGTTCCTCCAGTACCAGAAACTACCATGTACAAGTAGCCACACATTTGGCTGTAGCACTGTGAAAACATTTCACGTCTTTATGCAGCTATCTATACATTCAGATATTTTAAAACATTAGTGTTCACTTTGGATAGATTATATTATCAATAAACTCATCTCTTCCTCCAATTTCATATCTTCATATTTAAAAAATGTTTTCCTTTATTTATCATTAAATTCAACTCCCAGTAAGAGTCTGCATAAGGGAATAAAACAAGTCTTCAGAGCCTTCTACAATTAGCATACCCTCATCATGCTCCAGTAATTATCTCCCCTGAGACTTCAGCTGGGATGCCACACTGCTCTCATCACTACAGCGCTCCCACGGGGGAAATTAAGAGGCAAAACACCCAGATTACTCAGACGCCACATTCACCGTGCGCACACCATTGATCTCCCAGTCTCTCTGCATTTGACTCTAGCCAACAAATCGCTCACCAGTGACCAAAACCAGCACAGCTGCGTTTGTCCCAGGCCAACGGGGGCAGGTCAAAATGGATTAGCATGAAACTCGTTCTTTATTTACAGGGAAGAAAAATTCTGTAGTGACTCAGTATTGCTCATAGGATACGGGCACTAGGCCTCTTGGAAGGCATCAGGGAGAAGCGTGTTTGGGTGTGTTTGCACATGGTGCTTTTGTTCCTTTTTCTTCTCTCCTTTGCTGCCTCCTCCACAATTTACCCAAGAAAAGTCAATCAATGTTCTCTTCATTCTCCATGTAATGCTCCTTCTCAACCTGCAGGACTGCTTTGGCACATAATCCTTCTAGTCCCAGGAAATGCTTGACTCCTTTCCCAGGTCCCTAACACCCCTTTTATCTTCAGGTGGCATAAAGAAGTCTGTAGACCAAGTTAAAGTTCTCTAATCCATTCTATTAAAAAATGACAAAAGTATTCCAATTTCAAAATTCAGTATCCCAATTCTCAGCTGTGTGAAGCCTCTCCACAGAAAGGGAGAGAAGCCTCTCCATTCAGAAATGGCCATTTCTGAACACTGTGAAAAACAATTGCTACAACAACTCCAATGTTACCCACCCCACTTGGCCCAATGTGTGTAAAAAAGAAAACAGCCTTCTTAAAATCTCAGCGGTCTCTATCAGCTGTAGGTATTCCTGAGACCTGTGTGTACCCAGGTTTCTGTAAATTAAAGCAGGAAACACGGGTGCCACGCTTTTGCCCAGGATTACCGACTGCTGCATCACAACCCCCTGCTTGACCCACCCTGAATGGGCATCAGTCACAGCCGAATTTCAGGACTGTGTGCTTGATAAATCATGACTAACGCTACATTGTATTGCAGTAACCAACTGCTTGTTTCACAGCTGCCAACGTTATGCAACTCTTTAGAAACATTCAGAAAACCAGATGTGTGGAACACAAACCCCATGGCAGCCGCGTCCCCCTCTACATCAAGCTCCTCGCAGCAACGGCTCGTCTCAGGTCTCACGGGAGCATCTGCAAAGGCCACTAACGATGGCAGGAGCGTTTCTGCTCACCTTCTGATGAGGGAGGTGGTTACTGGAGAACTGCTTGAACACAGTCCCATCACACATTCCCACTTGATGCCTTTCAGTATTTAAACAGTTTAAGAGTCTAAGGAACGAACGTTTCCAAGTTGTAGGTAGTTTATAAGAAATTCTATTCAATAGAAAAGATAGATTCCTCTTCTGTTCTTTGTTTTCCTTAAAAGTTTCTCCTTTGTTTCTCCTAAAAAAGGAGAAAAATCCATGTCCCACCACAATATGTGCTACTGATCAATACATGATTTACAAGCCTGATTTTAATTTGTCAACATTTTAATTTTTTTTATTCCTTTCTTCTCTATGCTATCTCTGTGCATTCATAAAAGCCCAATACCTTAGACCTAGGAGTAGTCCTAAACTTGCTGAAGCTCAGAATCCTAAACAAGGATTGGGCAGAGCTTTACCTGGACAGGAACAGAACATCCATCCTCTGTGCGTGTGCATTAGTGTTACAAAACGTGTGCTAAAAAGCCAGTGCCACAAGTTTGATTTAAGAGCACGTGCGCAGAGGTACGGACACTGGCATCCTTTCTACTCACACGGAGCACCAGGGCACAGCCCCCAAAGCAGGAGGTCCCTGGTTGTTGGTCTTGGTGGTCTAGGAAATAAAGTAGCCTGCAGCTTCAGTTTTCAGTTGTCCTCAGAGGTAAAAAAACCCCAACAGTTCTAATTATATCCACGTGCCATCTCTTTCCTCACTACCTATGATTTAGGCTTGAATTCCTGCGCGTTTTAGGAAGTTGTTTGCAGATCCATGTTCAAAGTGGACACAAGTATGGGCTGAATAAAAGACTGTCAGAGGAGGAAGCAGCCCCTGAAGCCTGTGTTTTCAGCAGCCAGTGGGTTTGGGTAGGATGGGTGCACCAGAGAGTGTAACACCAGCTGGACAGCAGGGAAGGGCTGGTGTGAAACCCGGCCACGGGCGCAGCGGTGGCACCGCGGGCGCACACCGGGTGCGTCCAGCCTTTGCACAAACCCCAGAGAATGTTAGAGAGGCCAGAGGGGGAACTCAAGGCGCTCTCCTGTCATTGCCACCCCAGGCCATGGCTGGGCTCGCACGCTGGGACGTTTGCTCCGTCTGAAAGGAGCGGCGTGGCTGTTGTAGTTTGGAAGAAGATTTTCACGGCAGCATTTGGAAGAGATCGTGAGGTAAGCCAATGCTTCAAACACATGCAAACCCGTGATTTCAGTCTCGTTTGGAATTTTGCCTGGCACAGTGCAAACACACCGCCAAGAAACGCTAAATATTAAAAGCGTGTAAAACGGTGGAAAAGGGATGGCGAGGGTTTGAATCCTCAGCGCAACTCTCCCAGCCCACACCGTGTCCCCTCAGGCGCTGGGGCCGGGCTCGCCCGTGCAGCAGGGCCCGGCCCCGCCGCGGCAGCCATTTTCCCCCGGGCCCGGCCCCGGCCTCGGCCGCAGGCCGGGCGGAGGAAATCCCCTCCGGGGCGGAGACCTGCTCCTCCTGTGGGCAGCGCGGCGGCCGGCCCTCACCTCACGGGCTTCAGCCCCGCCGGCAGCGGCTGAGGCGAGCCCGAGGCGGGGGAAGCCCGAGGCGGGGAAACGCCTCGCCCCGCTCGGGGCAAGCCCCAACGCCAAGATGGCAGAACCGCCCAGCCCCCGCGGGCACCCCGACCCGCCCAGCCCAGCCCAGCCTAGCCCAGCCCAGCCGCGGGGCTCCAGCCCCCCCCCGGCGGCGGGGGGGTTAGGGGCGGCGGGCAGGCGGAGCCGCCGCCGGGCCCGGCGCATCAGGCCAGGGGGAGG
>JAOXNO010000070.1:13208576-13228893 GCA_028565335.1 Limnodromus scolopaceus | reverse complement strand
GGCAGACCGGGAAGCCCGGCCCTGCCGGCGGCGGCTCCTGACGCCCAGCCCAGGGAAGAGACTCCCGACAAAATGGCGAAGTGAGGGGCCGGCCCCATTGTGCGGCGGGGGCTGCGGGCGGGGGCCGGGCAGGGCGCTCCCCCGGCGGGCTGGGGGAGCCACCGCCGCCGCGCCCGTCGCCCGGGAGCGGGCCAGCCGCCGGCCCGCCCTTCTCGGCCCTGATCCCGGGTTGCCTTCGGAAGGTGGAACAAAATGGCGAAACCTAACATGGCCGTTCGGAGTTGGTGACTCCAAAATAAACAGCGTGTGTCCTTCCCTCCCTGCAGACCGGGTGTGCCAGCAGCCGGGGCTCTCCCTCTGGGTCCCCTTCCAGAACGCCGCCACTGCGGTCACCAACCTCTACAAAGGTAAGGGGCTGCCCCCCCTGCTGCCCCGGCAGCCCTCCCTGCCAGCCGGGCCCCGCTCTCCTCCTGCCCCGGCTTACTCATAAGCAGGGCCTGTTAATGTCTCTTATTCACCCTGATAAAATCTAACCCGAGACTGCTTCCTGAATCTTTGCAAGTTTTCCCTGGGCCACTTTAGCTGACGGTAGCTGAATCTTTTTGGTTGCCTCATGTTGGTGACTAATAACTTAAAAGCTGTTTTATTTTGAGACCCTTGAAAAAGGGTGTTCTTAATCTGGCTTGCTCTCATGAATTCAAGGAAAGAGCTTGAATAGCTCTTGAATAGCTTATGAAACAGTACTTAAATTTCCTGCATTTTGTATATTTCATGGTGTGTTAAATGTTGGGATATCAGTATAATTACATTTGCAGTGGAGCATAGGTTGGGTTTAGTGTCTGTAAAATTCTGCATAGATGTTAGGTGACAAAGTTTTATCTTGTTGTGACAGCGTGGCATCCCAGTTTATTTTAGAATAATAAAATGTAAACCGGGAATAAGTCTCCCAGTTTATTTTAAATGCTAGAATGTCACTGTGACTGTGTCCAGGGTGGCTGTAAGAAAGCAGCATTAGCCAAAACTTTGGTAAGAGTGCACTCTGCATGTGGCTGTGCTGGTTTACTGTGTGTTTGTCTGTCAGGATCTGTTTCTGAGCTCTGATGTTTGGGTTGTCACAAGAATTACTGTCTGCAGAAGAATTATTCAGTGGTTTCTAGTTTGTGTGCAAGATTTTACAAAAATGATATCTCTATTAGTGGAGCCTTAAATTGGCACAGTGCGATTGCCATTGTTACTGTGTTCCATTCCTAGGAATGGAAAAAAACTTTTGAAGTTCCAAATTGTTGTTTTTATGACTTTTAGTTTGATTTTTTTTTTATTGAGTTGTGGGATGGTGTGTTTTTTTTTTTCTTGGTCTGTACAGCATTATCTGTAGCTCTACCTGCACATTCTTTCATTTGTTGTCAGTTTTTCCATTTTGGATTTGCAGTTGAACTTAGTAATGTGTGTGTGATGGCTTATCAGGTTTCTGACTGATGTGGACAGAATAAGGAGGAAATGTAGGTGCATAACCCTCACTGCCAGAGACTTGACTTTTGCAGAAAGTGCATTTGGATGTTGTGTGTGTTGTGAGTCATATAGAGGGGCAGCACATCATGTAACAGGGTAGGTGTTGGCCCAAGGGCCACTAGAACGTGGTCTGGGACACAAGTCACCTGAGCATGGTGCTAGAGCAGCAATAGGCAGTATTAATAAGTTATCTGGAATAATTAGTCTTTTTTTTTTTTACAAATGGCATTGCTCTCCATTACAGCACCTTTACTATGAAGACTTAGGCTGTTTTTTTGTTATCTCATTTGATTGCTTTCGCTATAGGTGAAATGAGCCCTATTTTTCTGCAGTGATGTGATTAACAGAAGAGTTACGGAAACTAGAATTTAAATAGGAAGCTGGCTTTAGTCAGGTGTAGTGTAATACTTCAAAAAGCAGCATTTGAAGCAAATCTTTCCTTAAAACAGATCTTTAAGTAGTGCCGAAGTACCTTGGTTACTCAGAACTACTGTCTTTGGATTTTAAATTAACCACCTAGGCACTGGCATACCAGGCAAGTTGGAGTCTCTTAATGTGAATTTCCCTGCCCTAGTGATGAATGTGGCTCTCTAAAAATCTCCTGTTGTTTCTCACATTCTCAGTAGTGTTTGTGTTTTGGAGGACTCTGTTGAAGCACTGGAGAAGTTCTTGGCATGGTAAACTGAACACCACAAACTGCCCTCTGCCCTGTCAGATGGTTTCTGATGTTTGCAATTTTGAGGCATCAAAATTCTTTTAACAAGAGCTACATGAGGAACAGTGCATAAGGAGAATTCCATGATGTCTTGAATGTCAGCACTTTTTCTGAAAACAGATTAGAAGTTTAATATCATACCACACTGTGAAGGTCTTGGATCACGGGTTTCTGATTGGTGCTAGTGATAGAGGCCTTGTTCAAAGACATTTGATTATCTTCCAGATTGCACTAAAGAAGTGGAGCCATGACTTGTAACATAGGATTTAGAACCTAAGGCCACTGTAGAAAGCTCTAGGTGTATATTAAAATAAAACTTCTGAGCCTACAACTTACCAAACATTCAGCTCTTTTTTAATAATGTTATTAATTTCAGTACATAGGCAACCTGACTGCTTGCATCTTGCAAGCTTAACTGTAAACAAAGTAGTTGTAACTTTTACCATAAAAATCTAATCTTTCCCAGGGTACTGACGCTTGAAATTTGTCCAGGCTACATCAGCAGTCAGTGTGTTTGACCTCATCACTAGTTCATAGTTGGTCCTTTGTAAAAGCATTCTTGTACACAAGGAAAGCAGAGTATTGACTTAAAGCTGGGCTCCTCGCCTCTCAGAAGGACCTTCTCATGGTATTTCAGGAAGTGATTAAAGGAATATTGTCAGTTTCCAGATTAGCCCCAGAGTGTTAGGGGAGCCCTTATGGTAAGTGCAATGGAGCCCGAGAGGCTGTGTAGGATAAAATGGCTGGAGGAATAATCTGTCATGTTGCCATTCCTTTCACAGGAATTAGCATTTGTAAATCTTCTAGCCTTTGGATTACAAAGCACCATAAGCAAAATACTCTTAAAGTGTGCAAAAGTAACTAACGTGTTAATGGTACACTATGTATACCTGTATAGCTTATATTCTAAAAGCCCCAAGATTTAGCTGTGACCAATTTGAGATGTTTTCTTTTTTTGTAGATTGTGTTATATTTGAAGTGCTGCTCTTTGATAGCATAGACTTTAGTGCTGTCCTTGTGGACCATATAGTGGTGCCTTAAAATGTAAGTCTAAGAATAGCATTTAATAGTGATTATTTTGGGGTTTTTTGAGTGTGAGAAAACTAGATTAGATGTGTATGTCACTGTTTACCTGTAAACCAATATCTTGGACAGCTGTTCTTAAATAAATCTCTTAAGAGCCATTTGCCCAGAATAATATTATGTTGGACTTCATTAGTAAAGCAAGAATATAAAAAGCTGTTTTAATCAGCTCTGCCAGATTAAAAAAAAAATCTATGGAAACCAAATAAATGAAATTGGAGTGGATATGTTGATGTTTTTTAATGGAGCAAGAGCTAACATAGCACTAATTTTCATAAAACTGAAATAGCTGTTGGCAAAGCTCTGATAACAAATCTATCTCAAACAAGATGAGCATAATTGTGTAGAGAGTGTGGTATGTCCCACCTGTTACTGTTGTGTGAAATTTACTCAAACTAGTAGCCAGAAATGTACTTACTGAAATTTGAAAGCAATGTAGTACAGGGCATTTAAGAGTTTCTTAGAGGCATCGTTACAACTGATGTGCACAGGTGACCAATTACATCAATGGAGAATGAAATTGTATTTTGTAGTAGGATTAATTGGAAACAATATGTATTTAAGCTTTTGTATATCAAATTTGCAGTGGAATCTTAAATGGGGAAGGAAATTTTTTTTTAGACTTCCTTTGTAAATGGTATGTTGCCTAATTGAAAGGCACTGGGGACAATTGTTGTCTAACTAGTTTCAAAACTATGGCCTTCTGCAATTGAAATTGAGATGAAACTAGAGGGACTAAAGAAATGTGACTTCCCTGAAAATTCCTTACCTATCAGAATCAACAAAAGCAGTTACCCAGTTGGTTTCATGGGATTTCTTGACTGTACTAGTGCCCTTTAAGAGAAACTCTTGAAGTGCATTGCCTGTTGATTTAAGTACCTTCCTCAGATGGACAAGCTCAAAGTGTGTTTTTAATGTTAATACAATATGGTTTTGTAAACAGTGCTGTAGTGTTGACCTGAAGAATAATAAATGCTATTTAGGTGGTGCTTGAGTTGCTGTTGACTTTCTGACTTGTAAAGGGGGTGGAACTTCTTAGCTAATATTTATTTCTTTAGGTTTAATAGGACTCATCCTCAATGTTAGTGTGACAGTAACCTGTAGCAGATACTCTTCTTTCCCATGGTTGACAGGAAGCCATATCGGTGGTGTGCCATACTATACATTGCTCTCTCTGTAATGCTTACTAAGAACTTTTTTTCTGTCTTCTTGCAGAAAGTGTGGATGCCCATCAGCGAAGCTTTGATGTAGGAATTCAAATTGGCTATCAGCGTCGGAATAAGGATGTGTTAGCCTGGGTTAAAAAACGCAGAAGAACTATTCGTAGAGAAGATTTAATCAGCTTCCTATGTGGAAAAGTTCCTCCTCCAAGGAATTCTAGAGCTCCCCCAAGACTGACTGTAGTATCCCCTAACCGAGCTACTTCAACAGAAACTAGCTCATCTGTAGAGACTGATTTGCAACCCTTCCGTGAAGCCATAGCTCTGCATGGTAACAGTAATTTTTTCAATACTACTTGGTTAAAATTGGGTGGGGGTTCTTAAAGCATGTCTGGCCCTTGGCCGTTGTTGGTGTTGTCATATGTCATGTACCTGATACTCCAGCTGAAGGCATGTCCTTCATTCTCTAAGGGAGTTTTTGCATGTATAAGGCATGTAGCTACTAAAAAGTTGCGTAGTCAAATATTTTGAATGAGAGAACTACTGTATAAAAATGAGGTTTGGAGCTGTAATATTCTATAGCTGTGAACTCAACAGTTAAGTGTCATCTTCTGATAGGGTTTTTGAAGCATGAAGAGAATTAGCATTCATACCAATGTTAAACAGAATTCTTGGAAAACGATAATACTATGCTAGCAAGTAGTTAAATATTAAGATTTGACTAGTATCAAATAGCTAGGAGATCTTTCCAGGGTTAGGGAGGGAATTTGAGGTCTGAAGCTTCTGTCTCTAAGGGGTACCTTACTCTAGTACCCTTGTTGTTATGCAGTGGATAATATGGCTTAGCATTCTATTTAAAGTACCCTGGGAAGTGTGCTTCACTTGCACATCATTGCAGTAATTGAGTCCTCTTCAGAATTTGGTTCTAGCTCACTTTCAGTCTTAAATGTCTTCCACTGTCATACTGAATTTCCTTCCTTGTTATCGCCAACAGTGTTGGTTGTATATCTTTTCTTCTCCTTTTCAGATATGAATATTCAGTAGTTTATTCTGCACTGGGCTGTTACATAGCAAGTAATAAAGGAAAATGTGTTTTAAATTGCTCCTGAGGTGAAATGAGGCAGTTCAGCTATGGGGGTTAATGCCTTCTAAAATTCCAAAGGGTAGCAGATATCTTGAGGTATAATAGTAGACCATTCTAACAGTAAAAAATCAAGCTATCTAGAAATAAACATGTGAAACTTAAATGACATTTTTACTGTCTCAGTATTGTCAGTGGGGGGTGCAATTAATGAGTTAGATGAGTGGATTCCTGAAGATGCAGTATTTGCTTCTGCTATGCTGTGGTGGCTTTTCAAGATACGCAAGCCAGACACTGTTACTGTCTAGGTGACAGCCTAATTCTGGTATTGTTTGCTGCTCCGTTGCCATGTAAATCAAGCATGCTTCCACCCAGTCATGTAGTTTTTACAGCTTTCCTTCTCATACTGGAAGCTGGCTAGAGAATTCTGTGCACCAGTGTTTGCTTATTCAGTAGGTAAAGCTAATTTCATGAGGAGAACAACTGCAGAAGCTGACTTTCACCTGATAATGATGTGATAAACACCCTCTTATAAAAAAAAAAATAATCTTGTTTTCTGAAACTGGTTGAATCCAGTGTGCTGTTGGCTTTACAGTTAAAGGCTTACTGTCAGGTGAGAGTAAGCTGGGTAGACTCACTTCAGTACAGTGAACTTTCAAGCAGAATAAACACAGGCATTTTTATCGGTAACATGGCTCTCTTCATGTCATTGTATTGCTGCTTAGCATCTGCTTTGTATAGGTTTATGGAAGTCACTTCTTTATAATGTGGGAATCTGAACCATGAAGTATAAAGTTTTTTCATTTATTACCTAATACAGGGTCATGAGGACTGTAGGAAGTTCCCTGTTCTGTACTGGCACTGCAGGGGCTAAAATGCACTCTCCCCCTCATCAGCTGGTTGACAAGATTACATGTCAGTCACCTTTGGGATTAGGTTCTCCTGATATCAGTTTCAATCTGGTCTTTGACATAAATGCTTTTGTGCTGATCCTTTAGTGACTAGGCTTGTATTTGGCCTCATAACTGTTTTCAGGTTATTGCCTGTCATGTGTGTTCCTCCAGCTTCTCCTCTCCTTTAACATTAAGGAAGTTGTAATTAAACAATCTCCCAAACTATTTTCCTATTTATCATAGGGCTTCTCAGAACTATGTTTTGATTTTTTGAAACCTGTGTAGGATCTTCAGATGTTTGTAAATTAATGCCCTGTGTAGGGCCATGTTTGTCTTAATTTTTGACAGGCTGTTTAAAAGTTATTTTCTGCTTCTAGGTATTGTGAGGAAATGTAAAACCTGATGATAGTGAGTAGCAGTCTCAGCAAGTGTTCAGGGCTAAGGCTTCAAGGGGTGTTCCTGTATGTAAAGGAGTGAGGCTTTGTTTTCTGCTGATAAGCTTCCTATCAGTGGAAGTGATAGGAAGGAGGAAATAGAGTATTTAATGGTGATGTGGATGGGCTGAATTAGATTTGGTGGGTAATGCTGAAACTTGCTGCTGTAAGCAAGGTGTCTTTTAGTGAGGCAGGGATAGGTATGATTGTGATATTATGACACTAATGTGTGTATCTGTTGAAGTTGAGCTGGTTTATTGACTTCTCAAATAGGTACAATATATGTCTAAAGACCATGGGCCTATACTTTGTTGATCTTGCCCTTTGATAGGGGAAACACTTGTATTTTGAAGCACGTAGAGGGTACACTATCAAAATCAGATCCAAAAACTTTGACAGAAGTTGTGGCATCAATGTAGCTAACAATTAAATATTTCCTGGAACATCAAACTAGGTGTATTCCCTAGACTAAATAAAACATTAGAGGAGAAACTTGAATTGTGAATGCCTGGAAAGAAATGAAAGCTTTCAGGAGAAGCTGGGTAGTTAGCTCAAGGAAATACATGCTATTTTACTCTGAGGTTTAAGTAGTGTTTTTTCTGAAACTTCAAGAATTGTGCATCTGATGAAGCCTAGTGTTTTAAGATGTGATGGTAGAAGATAAGTACCTTCGTTCAACACCTCAAATAGAGCTGGGTTTTTAATATCCAAAAGACCCTAAAATGTCCTTACAGTTAGCATAGGTATGGCTATGCCTTCACCTACTTTCTGGATGTGTATTGCCATATCCAATTCTGTAAGAGTTTCAAATGCCAGAATTAAATCAAACTGAGCTAGTAGTCATAAGATTCCCAAAAGCTGACATGTTCCAGGTCATTTTCTGCTTGGCTGTAGCTAGCATACTAAGTCTCATAGTGCTGGTGGCTGTGCACAGTCCATGTTTGAAATGATGCTTTGGTCTTTTAATGTGGGATGTGCTCTGTACTTTACCAATCATTCTCCCAGCATAATAGGAGAAAATGCTATGATTTGAGGAGGGTGAAGAAGCAAGCATGGGAAGGCAATGCTGAAATGCATTAGACTGGAGCATTCTTCACTAAAAGTAGGCAACAGCGCAGTGAGGGACTGTTAGTTCTTTTAGCTTCTTAACTTTAAGGTTGATGTATATTGCTAATGCGATTCAGTCTCTCTGTGAGGTAGAGCTGTGGCTCTAGCATGGAGAAGTGTAGGTCTTGGCTCCTTTGAAGAGCCTGACTTTCCATTAGGCCTTCTTACTATCTCCAAATATTAAACTGCACATTAAACATAAGCACTTGTTTGTGGAGTGGAGAAGAAGCAGTTGGTAGAGGAGATGGGAGAGCGGAGTTCAGGTTAGTTTGAAAGAGTTTAAGTTAAAGGTTGTGTATATATATAGCTGTCACAAAGTTGTGTATTGGTATGTCCTGCTAAAACTTGCTTGTTGAGCAGTACTGTGAAAGGGTGAGTATGACATAGAGGAGTGACAAGGATCTATCTGCATGCCATTTTGTATTTATCTGGGGTTATTAACTAATTCCTCCTTTAGTCACGCTTATCTAAGTGTGAATATTCTTTTTGAGACTTTGTGATTAAAACTTCTGAAACCCAATATTTAATACTGTTACTATAGTGAACAGTAGTTATCTGGTATATTATGCTGTGGTAGTGATCTGAATAACTCATACTATGGACATAGTTATAGTGTAGATAAAACAGTATTTTCAGTTTGTTAGGGCAGAGTTGATAAACTTGCTGATTTTGCATTGATGGTCAACCTTAAGTATTTCATACTCCATAAAACATATTTTTAGCCAAGCATTCTAATCACTTGATAGTTTTGGAGAGTGCTTAGTAATAAGTTAGCTAGTATCGGTCTCAATTTCTTCTATACTGCAGCTTTTTCTAATAGTACTAAATTAATACTTTAGAATATAGATTCAGATAAAAGCAGGTTTTTCTGAAACTGCTGGCTATGAAACACCCATGTTGTTGATGACTTGGCTGAAAGATATTGCAGGAGTGAGAATGTAGTTGGTACTGCAAGATATTTCAAATATGCTTTCCACTTCAGTCCTTTCAAGTTTAAAAAGGAAAGACCTGTGTACCTTTCTTAAAGGCCTCTCAAAAAAGGAATCGTCTCCTGTAGAAAGCAGTGGGAGTCTGCAGGGGTGGTCATGAGATCACAAAAGTAAAGACACTTTAGTAGCTGTTTGAGTCTCTATCCTGTTGTATAGACAAAACTGATGTGCCTGTGATTAGGTCATGTTAATCACAACATAGAAATTTGAGGTTGTGAAATGGTGTTGCTAACTAATGTTGTCTTACTACTTCCTAGTATCTATCGCTGCTTGCTTTACTGTTCTGAATGGTTAATTGCTTTCGGAAGAAGTCTGAGTCCACTGAAAACCAGAATAATTCACAATAAATGGGTTTTCTGAGATTTCCTCTGTGTTACAACAGCTTTCCAAGAAAAAATGAACTGTGGATCGCAGCTCCTGAGAGATGCTTTCTCTGTCAACAAAAAAAAAAATAGGTCTTTTAAATTGCATTGCTGGTTGTCTTCAAAGACATTGATGCCATGAAATGGCAACTTGATAATTCAGTGCATGCCTTGACTTACCTTTCTGATTCTTCCATGTTGGCTTGATTGCCCAGTCCTAAGCTGTGATCTAAATGTTTCATTTGACAGTTCTGCTCTCTTGGATTGATGTGTAGTGCTATGTAATATGGTTAACTGGCAGTAACTGATGGCAAGTTGTCACTCAGTCTGTTAGCATACCCAGTAATGACTGTTACTCACTAGTTCAGTATTAAATACCTATATGAGATGCAAGATTAAACTGCAACTAGAAGTTGTGATGCAAAATCCTTGTACTCCTATCTTTATAGAAATTAATTAAAAACTATTCTCCTGCCTTTGACATCAGGTTTGAATGAAGATTTTAACTTGTCTCTTGAAGGCTGTTTGTGTATTTCAATGTACAGTGATTCAGTATTACCTAAATATTGGAAAGTCAATGCCCACTTGAGGTATTGCTGGCAAACCTTGGCAGTCTGTTTTAGAATATGCTGGAACATATTACAGATGCATCTTTTCTGACTTCTGTATCTACTGTTTTAAAAAATGTTTGTTACTTGAAAAGGCTCTACTTAAAAACAATTGTTGTGTGTTGCCAAAAAAAGGTATCCTCTGTCACGGGTCAGTTTTGGGATTTATTACAGTATAATTTTACTCTCCTTCCTTGAGCATTAGATGTAATGCACAGGTGTCATGATGAAACTGAATTAGTGTATTGGTAATTTGGTTACAAGTTGTATAATTCATGAGTAAATGGCTGAAGTGGTGTAAATTGTTGACTCAGTGGAAGTAACAACACTGAACTTGGGTGTTCAGAGCAATTTTGTTTGGAATAGTTATATGGGGGGGAAATCTCTGCAATCAGTTTGGATTTGAAGCAATACTGCCTTCTGTGCACTGTCAGTTTTTTCCAATTTACATGTACAGGATGAATTAATGTTTTTTTTCTAATGTAATGCCAGTTGAAATTAAACTTGCTGCTGTCTTTGAATTGTGAAGTGACTTGTTACCTGTCCAAATTTTGCACGTTGGTGGTTTATCCAAGTTATGGTATCTGAATTGGCTTTTTGCTTGTTAATCTATGTCATCCAATTAGCTTCTTTACTTTCTTTAGTAGATGTATAGGAACCTCTTCATAATGGTTTTGAATTTAAACTTGACCTTAATCCTGGGAATACTGGAACAAACCTTGTTTCTGAATTATCTTTTCACTAAAACAGCTTCTACTGTTTAAATACTTTCCGCCATTGTGAATAAAAGATGATTTTAATACTAATAAAACCCACAGGGTCCCTGTCAGACTTCAAACCATGCTTCTGAGTCATGTTGGAACACCACTTTAAGCTGTAAGCAGAAACTAAGAAAGCATCAACGATCAGTGGCTGTTCCTGCGTAATGCCCAATCTGGGTAAAAAGTATATCCCATGCTGTTATAAGGTTGAAGCTTTAAATGTTCAGCAGTGATGTGCAATAGAGTGGAACTGGTTGGCCTGTTCTATCCTGTGTATCAACCTGCTACTGCTGCAGATGGCTTTAGAATTTGTTTTCTAACTGTGGTTTCTGGCAACTGATGTAGTAGCTCTAGCAGTCTTCACAGATCCTCTGAAGTTGGTTATTTGGCCTATCAGCAGTTAATAAATAGGGTTTTGTTAGGTTTTGTTTATCAGTGTGTGACTTCTGGCTGCATATGTGACCATATATGAAGATGTGTGTTAAATGGCTTTGTGCACACACAAGATGTGATGGTTGGACAAAGGTATAGAGTATGAGACTGGAGAAAACCTCAGAGATCAAGATTTTGAATGCTACTGAGACAGAAGTCTTCCTGGACAGCTTAACTTCTTGCTCTTATTGCTAGAAAAATATAAAGATGTAGATCTTGTTCTTTTAATCTTCCTGTGTGACTCTTGCTTTGGTACTTTATTTCTAGGACCAACAGATGTTTTTGTACTTTCCTAGCAATTCTCAGATTTGAAGCGGTTGTTGTAGCAAAGATGTTTCTTATTTCTGAGCTGCAGTTTATCTACAAATATAGCCTGAATTCCAAACTGAGAATTGTTAGGCTTTCATGTACAAGCCCTTACTAAGCTTATGTTTTGGAATGTCCTGCTTTTGCAAAGTTACTGTAATAATAACATTACTGAAGACAAAGTTTAAATTAGTTATGAAGTTCATTATTTTCTTGTTTATGGCCTTGTTTCTTCAATACATAAACCTCTGCTTTAATTAAACATTTTATTAATAACCTGAGTATGAAGCAAAGTAATTCCAGGGTACCTGTGACAGTGTTTTGGGTCAGATCTGTCAATAGCAATTTTGAGGGGATTGTCATATGTCTTTGCTTGGCTTATTTGGTATTTATTGCTCTTCTGAATTCTGATAATACTAATGTGTGGGCCAATAGCAGCAGCCATGAAATAAAATTCTGATTTAAAAACTAGCTGTGGTATACACCTGTCAGATCTGCTGGCATACTGTGGTGTTCTGTAGAATGACAATAACTGAGGGAGTGAAGGGGGAGCGGGGTGGTGGTGTTTGAAACAAGACCAAGGCAGGTCAACCTGGAAAGCCCTTGGTAGGGCATTTTCCTTCTGTGTAACTATTGGTCTAGTGTGAACCCTCTGTACCGAAATAGTCTGCTCTTGAGTATGTACACGTTTTGCATAGCATGTTATGCTTCTGGGACAACCTGATGTATAAACTCATTTTGAATGTCTTAAAGCACTTCTAGTGACTGTTAGATTCTTTATATATATAAGGTGGGAAGATGTGGTCTGGACTTCAGATAAGTGTGGTGCAAGTAATAGGATGAAGTGCCTTTTGCTTCTCGCTAGAAGTCAGATAAGCGTCATCCCTTCTGCCGCACATGGGAAGTTAACTTTCTTTACTGTTTGACCTAAATGCTCTTTCTTTTTTTCCCCTAGGTCTTAGTGGTGCAATGGCTAGTATAAGTGTTCGCTCAAGTACCCCAGGCTCGCCCACTCACGTGAGCAGTGGCTCCAATGCTAGTCGAAGGAGAAATGGACTCCATGATGTTGATTTGAACACTTTCATATCAGAAGAAATGGCACTCCACTTGGACAATGGTGGAACTAGAAAGCGTACCTCAGCCCAGTGTGGCGATGTCATTACAGACTCACCAACTCATAAACGCAACAGAATGATCTAAACTGCAAAAATTTCAAACCCACCATGCTGCTTGAAAGCCACTTGATCCTCAGAGTACTATTGAAAAGGAAACATGAGGCCATCTTTCCATATTCACTGTTTAAGACAAATGAATTCAATAATTGCCATAAAGGAAATTTTAGATATTACATTAGATGCCTCTTGTAACTGCGGCTTTCTTAAACTATATTCTTAGCAGAGGACATCAGATATTGTGTAGTAGTTAGCAAGATCATCATAGGCGAACATGTATCCGTTCCAAGGCTAAAAGTGACCTTACTTGTATTCTTAAAGGGAAAGGAAATTTCAGATGTTTATTTGGTTATAGAATGCTTTTTTTTTTGTCCTTTATTTCCTGCTGTGTTGAGTATTTGCTTAAACAGTATTGCCAGTTTGACTGAAATTGTCTACAACATGACTTGGCATCTTTGTCAAAACTGCAGGCTTCCATTTTTGCAGCACTGTACCATGCACCTAGTTTCTATATAGTAACAGTGTGCAAGTTATAAATATTGGACTGTACCCTTTTTAGTTTTAAAAGCAGTTGATAATTCTGGTGATTGTGTGATAATGTAAAGAGGTGCTATGATGGTCATGCAGTTAATACTTAATATTGAATCAATACAAGGATCTTTATTGGATTCACTTTGTGTGTTTTAGTGCTCTGAAGTAGCAATATTAAACTTTTCCCCGATTAACTTCATAGGCTTTTAAATCAGTTTGAGAAAATATATGTACTTACTGGTATTATCCTCGTGGTAATCATACACAGTGCAGACTGCACCAGTGCTGACCTAAATTTAGAGAAAGATGTCCTGTAATTGGAAAATAGGCTTTTCTGTTCAGTATTAGTGAAGGGTAGGTTTTGTGTACACCCATATCCCATTTTGCATTTCTTGTGAAGTAATTGCCCATTGCTGGGGAGGGGTGGGAGGAGAGGGAATGAGGGGGAATAGTTGGAAAAGGGGTGTGTTCTAACAAGTAAGACTTCTGGTCACATGTGGAAGCTTGGACTAACTTAAACAAGATTCTGTGTGATGCTCCCTCCTTTGGAGGGAGTGACATGCAGGTTCAATGAAGTGCTAAGAAAATAATTTAAAACTGGAAGTTGATAAAGCTCTGGATAAACATGCCGTAAGGATGAATGAAAAAGGATAAATGGCTTTCTTTTTGTGTTGAGCTTACATTCATAGGATTGAACTCTGGCTGCCATAACTTAAGCATACTCTAAAGTAGAGATCAAGACTGATCTGCTGCAAATCCGTTTCTGAATGGGGAAGGATAAGTGTCAGTCTCAAAAGAGTGTCCTAACTATTTTTACATGTAGATGCAGCAAGTCTGGTGGAGAGCTCTGGCTTTAAGGGCCTCTAACTCTCTGCCAAGGAAAGGGATAGTACAGGAGGAATAAGAAAATGAAGAGCTCCAAACCTGCAAGTTGGTAGGAGGTATTTAGTGAGGTGGTATGTATGCATGCTTTAACTGGAAGCATAGGCTGATTCTTGGATGAAATGCAGCTATGCTAGATTCACAATACTAAAAGAATTGTGATGTTCTAGCTAAGTTAAGGCACCCTGAGCTTCACATTAATACACAGCTCTTCAAGACTTTTGCTTACGTGCTTGTAGAGTCAGATCTTTTTTGTATTATCTTCCCTGTTTGAAACAGACTTCACTGTAGTTTTGCTCCCTTTTACCCTGATGTCCTCTCATTGGTGTTCTGTAGTCAAGGCAAGACAGCAGTGATGTGTCAAATTCTCAGAATTCAAGGCGCTCTGCTAAGAGCATAATTTCCTTGCTTTGTGGTGCTTCCATCAGATTTCTTTACATCTAAGAGCTCTTGAAGATGTCAACAGTTGCACAGTACTGTAGCTAGAGGTTCTGTAGTTCATGGGACAATTGTAAGAACTGTCCAAAGCAAGATGGTAAGAACTGTTCAAAACCCCCACCTGTGTTACACAGCTGAACTTGCACATCACCTGAAGACTCAGTATACGTTAATTTCAGTTACTGCTATTAACTACGATTCATAAGATTTATTTTATGTAAAATATTAATACTGCATAAATCTAGTTTTCATTTGGAGACTGCATTTTCAACAAAGATTTTGAAGATGGTATCTAAATATATGTTAGTATTTATTAGGCTGTTGGCAGTGAGATTTTTCTGTTCCAGAAGAAAAATCTGGAGTCCTGAACAGAAAGGACATGTGTGAGAACCATTCTTCAGCTCTTCTGTTTATTCATTAACTGGCTTGTACAACTAAGATGCTTATGCTCCGCAACTTCTAACACACTTTACTATTACATGTGGTAAAGGTAATAACATACTGGGATCGGTTCTGCATATATGGACTGAACTGTAACAGTGCTTCTGGTCTAGCCCAAATATACAGAGCCTGTTCAAATTTCTTATCCCTTTCCTTGCAGTGAAATAAATCCTGTTAATGCTTTGAAGCATTAATTCAGTCTACTACCATCTAAAACTAAATTTGTCTGGCTTTTTATTTAATTTGTGCCATTTTTCTTTGAAAGAAAGCAGGCTTAAGTATTAAACTGGTTGCATTAGTGTTTTTTTTGCTTGTATCTTAAATATTTGGCAACTCTTTGAGTGTTTTTTGTTTAGCCCCGACTGTTTGCTCTCTGTTAACCTCTGCCAGAATGATCAAAAATGCATGTATTCACCTGGTAAACACAAGGAGAACAGGTTGTCTCTTAAGAAAAAAAAAAAATAAAAAAAAGTCCAGTACCTGTTGCTTTGAAGACTATTTCTTGTGCCAGTGTAGAAAATTGATGTTCTGGAAATAGCTTTCAGCTATTATCCGAACTGTAGCTCCTGGAGCCAGAAATGAGTTGATTCTTTTTTTTTTCCTCTAAGAAACACTGAATTGAGAACTGTTTAGTTTGGTAAAAATGGTGCTTACTTTTGCTTTCTCCTATGAATCGTATAGTTGACCGGTCTCTTCTCCATGTACATCAAATCTAACATGAATGTGCGGCAAGTTACATAAAGTACATCCTGCACTGAAGCTACTGAGCTTGGCTTGCTTATTAATGAAGTAAGTTTTAAATGTTAAATTTAAATCTATATTACAATAAAGTAATGCAAAAATGATTTTGGCTGAAACTGAAGTCCTGCAGTTAAACTTACTCAAATGTGGTTTACCCAGCTGGAGTAATAGAAACTCTTAAGTCATAATAAACCTAATAAAAAAAATAAATAAATACAACTAATCAGGCTGCTTTGTAGTTCTTTAAGTTTCTGAATAGCACAGTCCATCAGTGAACCCAAGGGAAGATGTGGTTAGTGCCAGTGACAGGCTTATGTGCTTCTGCAGAGCAGCATTTTTCTTTGGGAATGCAGTTTGATGGCAGCTCTTCAGTCTGGCCACACTTAAGAGGCTTTCCTTTTGCCTTTTATGGACTAATGAAGATATTAAGACTAGGGGCACACTGTTACATTTGTACAAGACGTTCTGCAGAGTTTAACATCACTAATACTTAGGAAGGGCATCTTAAATTATGCCACTTAAAACCGCTTTAGAAAGTTAAGTGGTGTTGACTTGAATAGTAGTGCTTTCTAGTCTCTTGCAAGAGTCTTTGGACTTAAGTGAAATTAGGTCCTTTATTTGGCATCTTTTCCTGTTTTATGTGGGTGTCCCTAAACCTGCAAACTGTTTTCCACTTGGAATATCAGCGGGTCTTTGAATTTCATAATGAAGGAAGGCTTTATTTCACGGGAGCTTTTAAGTTAAAAATGTCTTTTTAATTAATATTAACATTTTTTCACTTCTAGCCAGTGAAATGTTGCGGTGGGGATTTGGGAAGTATTCTTAAATGACTTAAAAACCTTTCCAATGCCAGCCTAGGGCTAGTAGTATTTTGGTAGAAATAAGGAATGTGCTCCTGACTTGTCCCACTGTCCCCTGCACAGGTGGGGCAGATGTGGCTGGCTGGGGTAGCTGCAAGGCCTGTGGCTTGCTCCCTCCCTGATGGTTTGGGGCAATGAGGAAGGCATGAGCACTGGCCAGAAGCTGTGCCTGGTAAACTCGGAGCTGCTGAGATGCTCTGCAGTCACCACTGGTGCTGTCTGCTGGCACTCTGAGCTGCTCTCAGAGCATCGCAAATGGAAAACTGAATGTGTCTCAAGCTCACAGGGTAGGAGTGAATAAACCAACTAAACCCCACTTTTGTGCAGCATGGAAGCAATGCCTGGCTCTGTCTGTCTCGAGGGAGACTTGGAAGCGAGATGTCTCAGTGGGTAATGAGATTCTGGTGTTTCTGATGTGACCTCGGGCTGCGCTGCTGCTGGTGTGGCTGATGTGACAGCAGCTGCCTGGGCCTTCTGAGCACGGGGACTCTACACGGGGCTGTATGTTCACTGGCTGAGATGGGATGTATTGGGGGAGTGCACAAGAATATGACCTTATTGAAATCTGCTGCAAGCCCATGGAGCATACACTGTGCTTTGTAGAAAATCCTGGAATTTCAGTATAAAAAGTACAGATCAATTTGTTAAAATAGCATTTAAGATGACTCTTAATCATGCTTTGTAATATTTTGTTATTTATATCAACCTTGTTTTAACTGTAAAGTCAGTTCTGGATGCCGCGTGACAGTGCACAAGCTGTGCATGGAAGGACACACTGGGACCTACATCAGAAGGTGCTTCTCCAGCTCCAAAACTCAAGCCACAAGAACTCTGGTGTTTGTACACCTACTGCCCTTTTTATGGAGCATCGAAGCAGAAGACACAAAATGCCTTTAAACTACATGCACTGAAATCTTGTTCTAGGTTTCTGCTAGGGTTTTGGTAGGGTGGCTTCCAGCTCCTGCCCATACAGCTGTGGGTACCTCTGCTCCCAGGATGTGCCTGATGAACAGTCCTAAGGTTAGCATTTGTTGCTTTATTAATCCATATTTTTATATTGATAATGGTTTGAACTAAGCTTTCTTGCTTTGAAGTAAATTTCTTGATTTTTATTTAACTGTAATGCAGGAGGCAAGACAAAGAGTAAGATGGGGAGGAAATATTGAGTTTGTTCTCCTCCTTAACTGAGTTAATTACTTGATCTCATACAGTTAATAACTCCAGCTGTCTATAGCACTGTCTTTCTGCAAATCGATGATTGTTAGGCTACTTTCAAACCACAAAAATCTTTGGGATGCTTTAGGCTGGTCTTGTAGCTATTTTTAAAAAATACCTACTGTGTTTTTTTGAATATAATTAAAACTTTAAAGCTCTGGGGACAAAGTCTTGCCATAAGTTGGCAGCAGTGATGGTGCCCTGTGCCTCTTTCGTAAAGCACAGCTGAACATCACTAATGCTGCCTTCAACAAGTTTTATAAACCTGTTTTCCTGCTCTCTCTAAAAGCACCAACAGAAAGAAATGTGTGGATTTCTGGTGAGTGGACCTCTCAGCTAAGGTGGACCATCTTCTAGAGACTTGCATTGAGTATCCTGCCAGTAATCCAATTCTTCATCTTCCTGAGGCAATCATAGTTTGTATTATTTCTTTCATCTCTAAGCCTTTCTGCTGGCAAAGCTCACACAGTTAAGTCTGCTCTTCCATGGCTGCGTGTAAATGACTTCCCGTGGAAGAGCATCTGTGATCTCCCATGGTAGGCAGGCTTTTTTCCTCTCTCCCTGGAGATACCGTTGTCGTTAACGTGAATCACTGAAGGTGCGTTTCTAGATGTTAAAGCACATTTCAAAGTCTTTATGACTGAAATGATCATTGTTTCCCAGAGCAGGAAACGGCTGAAGATGTGAATATTGTAGCTGCAGAGGCTTGCGTGCTGCCAGATGCCAGTGCAGTGGTGCAACTCATTTGGAGTACTAGATTATTTATTAAAAAATGATTTATCTGCCTGTCCTTGCTCTCTGATAGCTTCAGATGTGGCCTTGCCAAAATTCACATTTCCTTAGGCCCACATGCATTTCCCAAAATACAGGCAATTCATCTCTCCCCTGTAGAAATTTTCTAGGGAAATAGGTTCAACGTATTTAAATCCCAATAACTGGGGACTTTAATAATAGTTTCAACACAAGAAGACCTAAGAGCTCCTTCAGAGTTAGTTTTCAGGTTGGTTTGATCCTTCCCAAAGCATACACCTATAAGCCATGTCTGCGTCTGTTTTTTTCCCTCCTGTTTGTGACTCTGGACCATTCTGAATTCTTTTCCATCAAGGAGCATCTCCCTGTCTGGATGCAGCATGCCTGAACGTCAAGATGTTTCTGGTAAGTGCTTTTATGTGATACGTGTGGTGGTTTTTTTAAATTAACATGATCTTGGGTTGCCCACAGGTTGTGGCATTTACATCCCTGGAGATACTCGGGACTGAAAGGAACACACGCCGGAGCATCCTGCTCTGGGACCTGCTTTCAGCAGGGGTTGGACCAGGTAACGCCCCGGCTGCCTTTCCACTCCAGGATCCACTATATACTGTCCTTGATGCAGTTTTACCCGAGAGGGGGATAAAAGACACTGGTGTCCTTGCTGCGTAGTGGTACCTGCTGCTCAGATAACAACCCACCACTGATGGTAACTTAGGAAAGGAAAATCGTCCCTTCCTATGGGGCACCTACCTCTCCGGAAACATAAAGGTTGTTCTATCAAAATTGCTACTCCATAATTTCCTAAGGATATACAGCCTTGGAAAGTACAAACTGGTCCCTAATTTGACCACTGGAATTTCTTGCTCCCGTGTTGCACATTTTGTGGGCTTTGCAGTAACGGAGTTGTTTTGGGCTGAGTTGTGAAGCTGCTGCTGTGGTGGATGGTTGCTCTACATCATCTGCTCAGCTGGTGGGAATGTCATCTCCAAAGGACGGGAAAGAGCTTGGCTTTGATAAGTCATAAAAAGGCCATTTTCTAAGAGGTGAAACGCCAATTAAGAGTAGCTAAGTGCTTCTGTATTAAGGCCAAAGCCCCTCCTTGTTAATGTTCTGGCAGACTGGTAAAGCAATATTGTATGTGAGCTTCTGTGGGTGCACGTTTTGATGTGATCTGGTATAGGGGAAACGGGGTAGAAAAGTGGAACTGTCAACACAGATTAGACATATAATCAGTTAAAGCTCTAATTGTCATTATGTCCATTTCTCATATGACTTATTGGAGACAAATGGTAAAATCGTATCAGTTATAAAGGTCTAAAACTTTCCACTTACCGGACACTGTCTGTGCTGGAGATTCAGAAAAGCACAAGTGGACCAATGACAGTTTGAAAATGTTTTTCACAAACCTGGGAATTGCCTGAAAAGTAGGGTATGGATTAGAGTTACTCTGTTCCAATCTAAGATCTCTGGAAATGCAGATTTTTGAAGTTGTTCCAGTGCCCAAGTTTGCTATGAACTGGAACTGCATTACTTAAATTTTTTATTTCCTGAAATAGTCAGACTTCTGTGTATTCCACTGAGACTAAAGCAGCCGGTCCCAGCTGAGCATCCTTCCTTTCAAGGATATGTCAAATTCACAACAGTAACTAGTGGCAAGTGTGAAAAATAATACTGAATGTGTATTAAGTATTCTGGCTTGGGAGGAAACCTGTTGGCCACAGGTACTTGCAAGTGCCTGCTGCAGTGATCTTTCCTTTTTTTTTTATACTTGGACTCCTAGTTTATGATCTCATTATGACAATGGTATTTAACGGTTTTAAATTGGAAGAGGGGAGATTTAGATT
>JAOXNO010000070.1:13196482-13208476 GCA_028565335.1 Limnodromus scolopaceus | reverse complement strand
CAACCTGCTCTAGTGGGAGGTGTCCCTGCCCATGGCAGGGGGGTTGGAACTAGATGATCTTTAGGGTCCCTTCCAACTCAAACGATCCTATGATTCTATGACAATACTGGAATACTTTTAACACAGCCAACAGTTTCTTGCTTTTCCAGAAGACGGGCCGAACAGATCAGAGATGTCACTGGAAGGTGCCAAAAATGGGGGCAAACATGTGAAGGGCGGGTGGCTTTGGAGACTTAGTCCATTGGAGGCTGATCTGGTACCACCTGGAGTAAACAGGTGTCTGTAGATTTGATCACGTGAAGTTCTGTAGTTATGTTTCTTTAGTTTTAAGTGTTTGTATGGATGTAAAATTGCATGAGGTTCCCAGCACTGCTGTCAGTCACCCACCAGGCCTTGCCTGTCACTTGTTCCTTACATTCTTCAAGACCGTCTCCTGCTGACCGTCTGTAGAGGATCTAGGGGTCTCATAGGGCCGCCAAGCTCTACATGAATGCAACTACCACAAGGATTTACAGGTTGACCCAAAGCACTGCACTGGGAAAGTTTATGGTTGGGCAGGTTGTGGAATCAGCCTTTAGATTTGTCATCTCTGTTCAGAACAGCTGTGGCAAAATAGATGCATGGCGGGGACAAAAAAGTTGACAGCATTATCTCAAATCCACACACAGGTAAATGATGAGCTAGAAAGTCAGTCTCATTTGAAAGCTGCTTGGTCAACACAGAAAGACAAGGTGGTACAGGAAGATTGGAAGGTGAAGTGAAATTGCCCATGAGCTGTCACAGCCCTCAACTACAGTAACTCTGAAGCTTAGACTGCAATAGTTTTGTGTTCCTGCTGTACTGGCCAACTGATGGCCTGGGTGCCTTCAAAAAGTCATTTTTATAACAGCCCACGTGCTCTATTACTTAAAGCTACATAAAACAAGTGACTTCAGTTCCTGAAGAAAGGCATGATGCACTAGTATGGAGAAGAATCCCTTTTTTAAGCCATAGTTTGGTACATGGTTTAGGCCCGGTGGAGACATCTCTGTTCTTATCACAGGGGATTTCATGGGGATGATGCTGATGCTTTGAAGTATCTCTGAGGTTCTCAAAGCTTTAAAGCGATGCAAAGAGCCCTTGGGGTTATTTAACTGCCATGCCCAGTCCCTTTACCCCTCTGAAAACCAGTTGTTCAGCAAGCAAGAATAATCCCTCTGGTGACTCTTGCCAATGATGTTCTTTGTAAAGTGAAATGTCCAGAGTCAAGTAAGGAGTCTCACAGGCTGCGCTGGGAGGCAGGAAGATGACAGCTCTAAGGAGTGCTGACGTGCTGTTACTGCACTAAGCATCTCATTGCTCACAGAGAGAAATGTACTGCTCTGACCATGAAAATGAGGTTTTGGCCTGGGTGTTGTGTAGCTGCATTGCAGATCAGGTGTTGGCTGCTCATGGCCATGGTGTGGGGCAAAGTGGCAGTGGTGCTGCTGTTGGGTGGCTGGAGGAGAATACTCCTGGTGCCCAAGTGTTGACTGGGGGGCAGGTGCAGTCTACAGTTGTTTTCTGCAAAGGCTGATGTTTAGTAACAAATAAAATCTGGATATGGAGGGAGGACGAGGTGTAATTTGTCAGAAACAAAAACAGATTATGTGATAAGATTTTCTACAATTTCCGTCTCGCTTGAGCTGCTTGCTGTAGTGTAGTTAACAGGATACTGGAGCAGAAGTGGAGAGAGGGGACTCAGCCAAACCCTTATGCCTTAATTCCATTATCTGCTGTCTCTCCAACCTGCCTGGCAAGCGCTTGGTTAGGTGTGAATAAGGATCTCTCGAAGGAACACGAAAAGGGCCACCAGGGGCCATCACCTTGAACTTGTCCTTTCAAGTGTTATCTATAAATATGGTCCCCCAGAGCAATCCAGCTGGCACCCTCTAGTCAAGCTCATTGCAACCTCAGATAAAACTGCTGTCAAGTGGAGCCAGATCTTCAGCTGCTTGATGGAGCTGTGCCCATCTGCGCTGCTTGGGAGCGTGAATCAGAGGAGCTCCTTCCTTCCCATGGCGCAGCCTCCCAGCCCGGCGGCAGGGAAGGAAGAACCTCCCAGTGGAAGGTGGACCTCAGTGCCCTGGTGTTCACAGCGTGCAAGTGGAGAGGAAGAGGAGAAAATCCAACAGAGGTGATGTGGCCCTGTAAATCCCATGTGTGGTGCAGCCCCTGATGCTTCAGGAGGCTCACCCCAGTGCGCACCCATAACGTGACAGTGATCCAGCTGCCGCCTGAAAAATGTTTTATAAAAGCAGCATGAGCCCCCATGTTAACTGGCAGAGGAAAGACGAGCTGACGTGGCCCAAGGTGCAGGGAAGGAATCCTGGCTCTCCTGAACTCTGGAGAAGTTTTTCTGCTTGTGTTTTAGCCCAGACTTTCTTTCGGTACGTGGCATCCGGCAGGTTGTGCCGATGGCTGTGCTGTGTGATGGCAGGGCTGGGTCTGCGTCCTTCAAACAATGCCTTTGCCGGCTAGCGCGGCTGACGAGGAATCGATGCTTTTTTTAGCCGATGAACTCTAATATCATCAGATGAACAGAACTATGGAACAGAAAATCTCTCTTGAATTTACTAGCTGTATTTGTATCCTTAAAAGAGCTATGTGCTGTCATCTGTCCTTTGTGAAGACCAAAATATATCTTGACAGCCTGCTTTCCTCCTTTCTCAGTGGCTGAAGGCAACTTTGCAGGCCCTTGGTGCTGAAACTGTCACTTTTTGTTAATCCTGTATGTTTCCTACATTTAAACTTTCAAATATATCGGTAGAGTTGGTGTCATCTCCATAATCATAACTTTATTATACAAAAAATAACTCTTGCGTATCTCGCCCGAAGTTCCCTCTCCTCAGACAGCAGTGGGACAGGCACGGACATGGCCAGGACACTTTCCAGGTGACGTGGTGGTGGCACGGCCTGGCTGAGGGGGACTCGGGCTGGTGCCTCGGTTGCCGCAGGGTGATGCACGAGGCAGTGGATGGAGTGATGCCCTGTGCTTTCCTGCTTCTGCAACTTGTATCTCATTCACAGTTTTACGTTTGTGGATGTATTGTTTCCATTATCAGCCGGAGTGACACTTAATCCATATGGTGAAATCCAGGCTTAGCATTTCACATAATGAAACCAATAATACATTGCAAATTAAGCAACATTATTGGCTTTCTCTTTTTTCCTCTGAACTTTTGATCACGTCCCGTACGGAAACAGAAATGCAAGATGGAAAAAGAAAGTCAATATTCGTTGACAGTAAAATATTAATGCTCCTTCAAAATGAGGGGTGGAATAGAGCGCTTGCTTTTCTTCTATGTGGCCCCAGGTCTGGGGAAATTCACGCCCAGGAGGTCACTGCAGCGGTGACCACGGTCCCTCAGGGTAATGCGGAGTTTTCAGGTGAATCTGGAGAGCAGGGGGTAGTGCAAGCACAGGCAGGGAGAGAAGAAATGCCCGATATGGGTTATCAGGCATCACCTTCCTCCCTGCCAGAGGAAAGGGTTGAGACGAGCAGAGCTCAGAGGAAGGGCAAGTCTCCGTGTCCCAAGTCGTGACCTGCCTGGTTTTTTGGAAGATCCTTATCCTGTGTTGGAAAAAGATTTCAGGTGGGCAGGGTGCGCCTGTTTAGCCCCATGTTTGGTCTTGGCAACCTTGCCTTGCCCAGAGCATCGACTGATGTCGCTGCTGGCAGGAGTCTCGCCTTGGCAGGCAAATAACTCAGAAACCCTTTTACCTTTGTCTCTCCGTCCTGCCCTGGGGCTTACGCAGGGCTCTGGTGTGAGCTGACTCCCCTGGGCTGTCTGAAGCTCCCTGACAAACCTCTCACGGCGAAGTGAGTGCTGGTTCCGCGTGGCAGGGGTGCCCAGCATCACCTGCTGCCATGTGGAAAAATCCCCACAGGGTGTGCTTCCACTGCTGTCGGGTGGGTGTAACGGGGATGTCTCCGCAGCTTCTGCTGGCCAGCATTGTCCCCCTGCAGCCATCTCTCCCCATCTACCCTGTGCCCACGCCGGCTCCCCACTCCTTGGCTGCTGCTTTCCTGTTGTCTGGGTATTGAGGTGAAATTAGGGGAGTTGGACAAGAAGCGTTTCCATACTGAAAAAAGTAAAATTATCTGAAGGTGTGGGCGTGACTTAGAAATGATTATGCAGGGAAATAGACAAACTTTCCCTTACGTTGTGGCTATTACCTTTACCCAGGTGTTCAGCCTTCCCAGTTATGCAAAGGCAGTATCCTTACAGCAGGTTTACCACCATTGTTGTGCCAGAAAAGCCCAGAAGGTAACAGAGAAGTGGACTGTCCCAGTGCCCTTTGTGGGCAGAGCTGGCTCCCTGCTCCCCACCCGGCCCGAGGGGAGCAGTGTCCCGGTGACTGGTGCCGATCCCAGGGACTGTGATTCCTGAGCGTCCAGAAATGCTTTGGCTTCCAGGATTTATTATTTTTTTAGATTGAGGCCTTCACATAGGATTTACATAGAATCATAGAGTCATCTGGGCCGGAAGGCCATCTAGTCCAACCCCCCCGCAGTCAGCAGGGACACCCCCAACTTTTACATGAAGGTAAAAAGCAGATTTCTCCTGGCAGATGGGTTCCCGGGCCCATTCTTTGGCTGGTGCTGCCATCTAGGGTGCGAGTGTGCGGAGGCTTCGCTGCGGACACAGCAGCCACATTCGCAAAATACTTTCCACTGAGTTTTCCACGCCGTTTGTTCCCCGGGTGCCGCTCAGGGAGGGTGCAGGGACAGCCAGGGCAGAGCCCACAGCGGCTGCCGGGGCAGAGCAGCGCTTAGAGGCTCAGTGTGTGTCTGTATGTTAATACAAGACATTATTCCATGGAAAAAGCCGCATGAAAAACTGCGGAAGAGCATTGCATTGCGGCTTGGGCATTAGTGTGCTCTTGGGGAGACGGCGGGGGGGGTGGTTTCTGGCTTTGCTGTGAGCTCGCTGTGTCCCACAGCAGCACCATCGCTGCCGTTGCTGGTTGTGGGTGTCTTGTCCCCACCGGGGTCAGCCCTGATGTGGGGGCAGCCTTCTGCACCTGGTTGGGCTCCACCTTTCTTTGTTTCTTTCTTTCTAAGTGCCCGTGCAGCTTGCCAGGGTTTGGGGAAGAGATCAGAGATGGCTGCCAGCGGCTGCAAGCTCTCCATGGAGCACCCCTTACTCCTGGCACGTGCGGTTCTTTTCTGTAGATCCAAGAAGTTCTCACACGTGTGTGGAGAAAGCCTGAGCCAAATCCGGGCTGTGGGCCGGTTCCTGCCCGGGCTCCGGGGCACGGTTAGGGAGCAGATGTTTAATTCTGACTGAAATCAATCCCGAGCTTGAAATCTGCACTAATGGCTCTGACCCCACATCAAGGCCTTCAAAGAAGAGGGAAACTTTTTTTGTAGTTCCAGCTCGGGTGCAACTGAAATTCCATTTTACAGACCGCTTTCCACGGACTTCATATTTGTAAAGCCCAGCAAACGGGCCTCTCCCTTTGCTGCATTAAAGCTGAGCCCGGCTGCACGCACTGAAGCCACACGAGTCTGCCCTAGGCTTATCCTGCTGTACGAGTCAAAGACCTCAGCAAATCCAGCTGGTATTTTACCCTTAGCTCAAATTCCTGGTTAAATGAATTTACATACAGTCTTAAATTCCTGCTGGCTGGCTGTCTCAGAGGCAGGTGAAGAGGGGCTGCCGGGGCTGTTTCGCCATCCATCGCTATAGATGAACAAGATATTTAATAGTCCAGATCAATACCCGCTGCCGTTCTTCTCCAGCGGTGTCACTGTGACCTTCCCGATTGAAGGAAAGGCCTCCGTGAAAGCGTGTGTACTTTGGGACAGAGAGATACGACAGCCGTAAAGAGGAGAGTATATTTTTTCAACTGCCTTTTGTGTTTAACTGTTTATGGCAGTAAAACTAAGGCAGCGCAGTTTGCTGTGGGTCTGCATCCCGTTCTTACGA
Source organism: Limnodromus scolopaceus (assembly GCA_028565335.1). NCBI lineage: Eukaryota > Metazoa > Chordata > Aves > Charadriiformes > Scolopacidae > Limnodromus > Limnodromus scolopaceus. Next base: position 13,202,522 of record JAOXNO010000070.1, on the reverse strand, counting down.
ATCCCTGCTTCCCTGTTCCTCCTGGTAACGCCTCTATATTCTGCCTTTATTCATATATGTAAGAATAATACATACCTCACATTTTCTGTCATTATTCCTTTTCCTCACATCCTCTAATTTTTGCATTGTTTTAAATAAGTCTGTGTTGAAATGATCTGTATAGTCCACAGTATGGACAGTGTCGAGACAAAGTCCACCAGTGGGTCAGCAGGAATTAGGTGTTTTCGTCTGGATGGGAGCTTTACTTGTTTCCAGGTTCCCCAGTGATTCTGGTGAATTTCAGCAACTTGGAGCACAGATTCTGACACGTTTTTGATGTGTTGTGGCTGTAGAATGAACTATGGATCAGATTTTCAAAACTATATCATGTTTAAAATGGTTTTACGTATTTTTCTGGAAAGCTTTATGAAGTAATTAAGCCATGCAGGTAACTTTCTTTTCTCCCCAAATCAGTCTCAGATACAGGTGCTACAACCTTTTGCTCTTTTGGTATAAGGGTTGGGTTGATCAAACCTCAACAGATGCTCAGTAGTGGAGGCAGGATTTAAAACCTGCAAAATAATACTGGAGTGAAGACGGCTGTTGCTTGTAATGCTGCAGGCAGTGGGTCAGGTTTAGAGCTATGTGGTTCTACACCAAGACTTAGGGTCTCACTTTTTACTTACAATCAATCAATATTAGTAAATACAAGTACTTACTGCTCAGATTTGCTACACTGATGTCTTCTTTCATGTTTTTAAAATTATATGAAGGTGAAAGAAAATATTCTTCCCTCTGAAAGAAAGCAGAAGAGTCCCTTTAGTTGGTAGTTTATTGAATTTTCTGTTTGGTAGCCCCCCATTTTTCCCTTGCCGTTGAAAGTCCATGGCAGAACTCATGCGTTGTTGCATCCTCGGGGGCTGCTCCCATTTTTAGGGCTTCTTGTTAGACATCTTCCCCCTCTCTGAAACACGTTTTGGAGCCCTGTGGTGCTGGTAGGTAGGTGATTCTGTTTCTAGAAAAATGTCTAGCTGGCACTTTTTAATGTGTGGTTTTTTTAGATTAATCTCAAATGAGTACATTTAAAGCCGTATTGATTTTGGTGTGCTTTGCACTTGACCTTTTCCTTCTTATTTGTTAATGTGGATGTAGCTATCTGAGATAACTATTAAGTATTACGGATGGACTGAAATCCATCAGAGTGCAATTAAATGCTTCCTACTTTTAGGTACTCTAGAGATTTTGAAGACTGCAAGGCTGGTGATTCTGGTATCAATACACTTCTAGTTATCACAAGTAACTGTTGTATGGTATATGTATTTACACAATTTATATATATTATACCTTGAAGCGGTGCTTTTTGGCCATAAACAAGAGGAAAAGTGAAGGCTTCACTGAGGAGGCTCTCAGGATGGGCACCATGAAGGATGGTGGTGTCCCTGCGGCGGTGATACCGAACCACAGTAAGTCCCTCTCCTGAGCTAAGCGTGGATGCCGTTTCTCTGGGGTAGATATTGCCTGAAGTTGCCCTGAGCACATGGACCGCGAAAGCAGCTGGAAATCGTGTTCCTTGCAGGGCAGGTGGAAGGGAAACGCTGAATTTCAGTCAGCAGTGATTTCATAGAGAAAAGCAGCTTGTTAGGCATAGTCATCAGCTGTAACTAGAAATTTCAGGAGACGCCTTTTGTGCCGTAAGTAGCTTTAAAGTCATTGAATAAATAATGTTTGTGTCCTGCAGAGAAGGAAACCTTCAGCAGCCTCCCTTAGCACCCATGCAGAGCTTGAAGGAGAGTCGTGGGGTGGATTTGCAGCAGACCCTGGCAGCCATGCTCTGAACTTGCTGTGCACTGACTGATGTGGAGCTGCAGCAGGGACCTCACCTGCAGGGGACATGCACACCTTCAGTGTCTGTTTTCGCGGTCCACATCACCATCTGAATGGATGGCTCCATCCTCTCCTGGATCATGCCCTGGCTGGTACCCCAGGTACTGCCCACACTTACACACAGGACATGAACCAGCTTGAGGAAGCTCCCAGCTCAGCTGCTGCTGTTTCAGGCCAGAGGACCCCAAACCCGGTGTTTTTGATGTAAAGGAGTTGATTTCTCTGACTGATCTGATGAAGATGCTCTTCAGTACAGGTAGGCTCCTACACGTACAACTTTCGCTTCATATTTTATGTTAGAACTGATTTTCTCAGAAGTATGGGGCGTAATTTCCTGCTTGCATATCTGTCTGGCATCCACAGACAGTGAATATGGAAGTCCATTGATGGGCTTTTCCAAAAAGTGTTGTTGTAGGGCTACTGGGCATTTGGAGTTACAGCCACAAGTCATTGCACGTGGCTCCAACCAACCCAGCTTATGGTACAGGAACACTTTAGTATCTTCTAAACTTTTTTTTTTTTTTTTTTAGTGCAATACCTCCCCTGTTTCCTAAGAGCTCCAAAACTTGTTCTTGTATAAACCTCCCTATTTCCCAACTGGCTTTCAGCAAGTTCCAGATCTGGCCCTAATTAGTGCTGTGTGAACATATGTTACATGAAGAACTAACGAAACCCAAAATTTGTCATTAGAAAAGCCCTGGTATATTGATGTTTCTTATATGAGCATCCAACTGGGACAAATTAGTTTTCTTTCACAGATTTGAGTTGCAGAAAAAAAAATAAATTAGAGATGTCAAAATCTGCATATGAAAGCTGTGGGCAACTCCTGGGTGTTGCCATCTGAGGCCTCTGCATCCTTGCTCTGTGCTGTGAGCTTTGCTCTTTGGCTGGACCAGGGCTCCTCGGGGTTACTCCTGTGACCACAGCTCCGGTGTGGCCTCGCTTCTCCATGCCCTGTAGCAATGTCTCTGCTGGAGGGTCACCCCTGTGAACCCACACCAGGGCTCTGCTCCCAGAAGGAGCTGCCAGCAATAGGTTTGCAGAGAGGCAGTGGCAGGAAAGCTGGCAGCTGATAACAGAGCAGCTGGATTTGTTGTTTCTAACTGCCAAAACACAAAGCGAGAGTAATTTAAGCTACTATACAGGTTACTACAACTTTTGAGGTGAGGGAGACTATATAAATGTATTTCTCCTGTGCTGTTCTCTAAGTAAAATGAAGGAACAACATGCCATGTCAGGTTGCCCATCTGCACTTGCCTTCCATTGCTGGTTGTTGCTGGTGATGGTGAAAATAACTCTGAAACTGCGAGTGGCACGAGAGCCACTTTACAGGGCGAACTGTGTTCACCAGCTCATCTGGTGGGTTTCAACTGGTCAAAGTGGTACTGCTCCTGTTGGAGCAACTTAGGTTTTGGGAGGCACAGCATCCCCAGGAGCACAGTGTGACTTTGGACGATTTCCCATGGCACTGGTGGCAGAAGTGTCACCTAAGCCCTGCTCTGCCCAGCAGTGTAACAGCCAGGTGGCTGAAATTCCCACGTTACAGCATGACTCCAGGCAGGGGTGATTCAGAAGAAGGAAAGCAAGTTCCCTCTGTTTGTTGACACATTAATAACCATTCTGTCGTGTTTTTCCACTTTAATCTGATGTTTTGCCCCTCCTAAGGCATCTGAGGGACCTTGCCTTTGGGACTGTTTCTGTCTTGCAACAGGGAAAAGGTTTGCTGCTCATTCTTTTGACTCCTGCAGTTGCTTTAGGATGGGTGATAACTTTAGACCAGAAAGCAGCTTTGTCAGCGCTCCCCCTCAGAAATCCTGGGGGTAACTGAAAAACAAGAGTTGTTAGAAAACATGTTGCAGCATCACCACTGCTTTTGACGCTGTGGTAAAACAAGGATGAGTCTGTGCTGTCATAATTAAGTGATGGTGTGAAAAGACTGGAAAACAGTCCAGGTATAACGGGAGCATAAACTTCCCCGACGCCAGACCCGCTCGTGACTCCCCTTGGGCTTCGCTTTCCTCCTCTGTGACTTTGCAAATACATTTGGCAGCAGCTGGAGTTCCAGTTACAGCCACAGAAAGTAAAGCTGAATGTCATTGAAGATGTGCCCTGGAAAGAAGATCCAAGCCTGCTGTACTTAATGGAATGAGATACTTTGAGGATTATTTCTTCCTAAATGGCCCAACGCAAGCCATAACTCTTCTGGACCGCAGTGGAGAGGGGGCAGTGTCCAAGTAAGTTCTGCAGCCTTTTCACGTTTCCCTTAGCCTTACGAATACCACTTGTTATTAGTCGGCAGCAGAGCGTCAGGCTGTGTTTGGGAGTGTTTCCTGCCAGCCTCCGAAGGCACGGAGCGGGTGTGCGCTGAACAGGAGAGGGCACTGGCACTCCAGCAGCTCTGCCGGGCTCAGCACCCCGCCGGCTGCCTGCCTCCCGGCGCACACCTGCAGCACCTCGCACCCCTAATAAGAGACAGGAGCCTAAGAAACGAATGAATGAGCTGTGCTGACTGTCTGCGTCTCTCTGGAGATACAGAAATCGAAGGGTTGGGGCTAAATTGCCGTGCACTGGGTGGGAGCCTGCCCCCTTCCATAGGCAAGTTAATCTGCTGGTGTCTGGTACATCAGCTCTCGTAGGTGTTTTTTGAAAAACTCTGATTTAGTGTCCTTTTTTTGCACCTCCATTAGGTGTTCAGTGTACAAACTAAGGTGACATTCATGTTGTCTGAGGAAAACTCAGGTTGTCGCAGTCTCCCCCGCAGTTGTAAAAGTGAGCAGCCCTTCACCCCGAGAGCCAGCCCCTGCTGCCCTTCCTCCTGCCCCCAGCTCTCTGCCGCCAGAAGCTGTGAAATGCTGCAGTTCCCTCCTGCTTCATAGCATTAACGCACGGTGTGCTGGGGAGCAATTAGCAAGTGGCCCCTACTTGCCAGGACCACTGGGGCAGGCTCCGTCCCTCCAGCCACCATCTCTGATGGGGATGCTGGTGAGGGGCTCCCTGCCCCAAGTCAAAATGCTAAGTACAGGCCTCTTTCCCCCCCTCCCCTCTTAATTTCCATCCTTTTTTGTTTTAATCTTCTTTTGCTTTGCACAGGGAAAGAGTCTAAGTCTATTGTGTCAGAAAGAACCAAGTTCTGTTGGTTTTCAAATACAATTCTTAATTAGACCCAAAGTAAAGCTCCTGTGAAGCTGTTGGCATAATTACAGGCTGGGAGAGCCTCCTTCCTGAACCCCAATCCAGCCCCCAGCTTCCTGGTCCTGTCGGAGCGTGGGAAGAGGTGGCAGAGAGAAGGGGAGATGAGGCATAGGTGGCAGCAGCCCCTTTGTTAATCTCCCAAGTCCCTTTGCAGTTTCTCTGCTCCACATGAAGGTTTCTGAAAGGTAAAGCAGAAAGGCCTGACTGCAGCGGAAGGAAATATATTTAGAAACACGAAAAATAGGAAGGGAAAATGTTTTATTTGCATTATTCACCAGGTTCTATTATTTATTACATTGCTGTGCTGTGCTAGTGTATCATTTTATAACTCCCAAAGAAATGGCCGTGTTTCTGGAGGGCAGGTTTCTGCTGCCGCAGCCTGTCTTTTGAATATGGGCTCTTGATATGCGATGTCGTTTGGCAATTTCAGGGCTGCTTAGTTTAAACGATGAATTTGTCAGGTCGGGTTTTGACATAGGCCCAGGAGAAAGGCGCTTCGTGCAGCTTGCTGTCTCCCTCGCCCTGCCTTCTGCCAAATTTTTCCTTAAACCGGAGGTCATCTTGCGAGGGGGAGAGCCTGGGCAAGGGGAGCCAGCGCGGCGTGGTGGGCTGATTGCCACGCTGGATTTAACGAGGGTGATGGAACAGCAGGAGGTGCCTTCCTATCCCAAGCAGGTCAGTGGGGATTTCATCCTCCTCCATGACCTTCACAGCACCACCTTGTCCTCAGGCTCATCCAAACCAGAAGGAACCTCCTGGGCAGTGAAGGCACATTAGAGTGTAGCACATTTGGGTCTTGCATGAGCATGTTTAGGAGGTTTGGTGTTGCTCCTGAAGGGCTACAGGGCCTGGAGCACCTCTCCTATGAGGAGAGGCTGAGGTGCTTGGGTCTTTTTAGTCTTGAGAATAGAAGACTTAGGGGGGATCTGATCAATGCTTACAAATACTTAAAGGGAGGGTGTCAGGAGGACAGGGCTGGTCTTTT
>JAOXNO010000070.1:13141075-13180156 GCA_028565335.1 Limnodromus scolopaceus | reverse complement strand
GTGTGAGCTGTTATATCTCTCCCCACCAGGAGGAGGACCGAGACTGACAAATCCTATGGGCTGCAGCTGAGCGTAAGTCTTTCAGCTCGAAATAGTGCCTGGCAAGGATTTACCTGAGCTTCACTAGTTAAAATGTTAAGTTTCGGTGGGGTTTAGGGTCTACATTTACTGCATCTGTCTGCAAATTAATGGTGGAGGAAGAAAGAAAAGCCTGATAACTTCTGAAACCTTAAAATGAGGAAAGCATCAAATAGCAATTCAAGTAATACATAAATGCAATGCCATCTAATGAGAAATTACAGAGAAGAGAGCTGGACTCTTCAGAGCTGCACAGCAAAGGGCAAGAGGCTGTGAGCAGAATTTGCAGCAAGTGAAATTCTGGTTAGCTAGGAAAAACATTTTCACTCTGAGGGCAGTCAAACAGTGCAAGAGGGACCCAGGGACGTGGGACAACCTCTGACCTTGGAGACACTCAATGATTAACTGACCACAGCCCTGAGCAACCTGGTCTGACATTGAAGTTAGGCCCACTGTGAGCAGTGGTTGGAGTGGGGATCTCCTGCCCACCTCAGCTGTTCTCTGCTTCTGTGATTTACACGAGCAAATTCTCTGTTATTGTTAATCTATCATTTTATAGATCTATTTTTATCATGAAAATACATTGCTTCATAAGCGGTGGTATCTCTGAGCATTCATTATTCAGAAAAAGTTTGCCTTCCAATTACACAAGATCATAAGAATAAAAGTGACTGGTTTGTCAGAACTGCAGAGCTAAAATAAGCTGCAGCAAGCACATTTCCTTGGCATGGAGCTGGTGTCTCTAATTAGAAAAGCTCTGGAGAGTTAATCTACTTGGGTAGTGAGACCTATGGCTTCCTCCTGCAGCATGTGAGATGGCTGGAGCTGAGCATCTCAGAAAAAGGCCTGGAGGCTGGGCTTCAGATAACGAATATCTCTTATTTGGGAACTTTATATATATGTATTTCCAATATATATATATATATATTAATTACGTTTGGCGTGCTCCTGTCAAATGGATGAACTGTAGCAGGGCTGGGAATTGACTTAGAGATTTAAATTCTTTCAGTTAATAAAAAAGGGCTGAAAGTCCTAATCCCTGGAAAGCAGTGGTTGCAGGCAGTGGATTAAGTTACTGTAACATCTAGCTGGGTGAAAGAAGTGGTCTCATCAGGCATGAAAAACAGCAGCTGCTCAGAAGTGCCCAAAACTGGACCGGTTTCTTGTCTGGAGAAACCACGCCCCCACCCCTACATGTGTATCAGCAGTAGGAGGGGAAGAGGTTGTGATAATTAGCTAAAACAAGCCTCTTCTGGGCCAATAACCTCGCTTGTGCTGCTGAACAGATAACCTTGATATTTCAGTAAATATTGAAGCTATCTCCCACTCTCATGCTAATGCTCTCCAGAGCAGGGGGAGCAACTAATCAGGGTTACAGCAATCAGTTAGGTTTTCCTTGACACATGATGAGCTTAATTATTTTAGAGTTCACTCCATGTTCTTGTTAGCTATGGTGATGTTTATTCTGGGAGGCTTTTCTGCCTGAGGTGGTACAAGGGTTTTTAATTTCAGACAGGAGCTTACCAAGTCGGATGTTTGGCCTGGACTCCAAATTTCAAGAGTTTCCATAAAGCTGGTTATCTTTATCAGACTTTATCAGTCCTGGTTCCTCTTCTGAGACATCTACCACATATGACAGTTTTGACGTGGATACTGATGTACTAGAGTCGACTGATGAACGCTATTGGACAAAAATAGCTTGCATTTATTAGTGATTTGAACTAAACTGCTTGATTTAAAAGCAAAAGCCTTATCTGACTTGGCCAGTATGCTCCACTTTATCTCCTCCCCAGCAAAAATTCTAAACCTTGCTCTAGCTGAGCAGTTCATGAGCCGAAGATGTAAGAATGCCTCGTTAAAGGAGGTGAAGATGGGGCTGAGAGCGCTGCTCCTGCAATGGCTCTCGCTCGGGTTTTGCCATGTTGTGTTCAACACGGGCTGGTGCACCTCTGCTGGCTCTCCGGGACTTCAAAACACCTTCCTGGGGTGGTGGGCAGCTCTCCTTCAAACACCCAACAACCGTTTAGCAGGTTAGCATTGGTTAAGTAACCTCACACTTACTGAGTTGTTGGTCAGTGCTAAAAGCTCGGCAGGGCTCTCTGGCTTCAGGCAGCTGAGAGTTTACTCTCTGATGGGTGCTCTTCTGCCTGGTCACACCTGGGTAGAGCCAATGTTACCTCCCCTCAATTTAATACTTGCAGTTACTTAAGCAAATCTTCTTCTCAGTAACAGATTCTCACATCTGGATTGGCAAAAATTTGCTCTTTACCCATCTCAAGCTCTGCAAATAATATAAAAAGTGATGCTGTAGGACTTTTTTTCTTTGTCTCCACTGTCAATCTAGCTATTTCCTTTGAAGGCTACAAAAAACATTTTTATTATTGCAGGCAAACTCTCTGGGAATGTGCAATTGATTATTCAAACCTCACGGTGCTGCTGCTGCAGAGATTTGTGTGGCTGCAGCTGACTTTGATTCCCTGATAGCCTGTCTCATGCTTCTGTCCCCTAACGCAGCTGATAGCATTAAGTCATGCAGTTAATCAAGCGAAAGAAATTGCTTCTCCTTATCCAAAGACCTGATGACTTTATCCGACAGGGAGGGTCTCTAACAGAATGAGACAAGGAGAAGTAGATGAGATAAGAAACATCCATGGGATTCAATACGCTGTGGAGTAGGAGAGCTTTTAAGGGCTTCAAATTTGGGATAGAAAAACATATTGAATAATCTATTGATAAAAACAGCCCTCTGGCTGGCTCTTTCTTATTGAATTTTTCTGTATTAAGAAGCCAAAGATCAAGAATAAATTGAGTCCAGGTAATGATACACAAAATTGTTAATTTAAATGTGGAAAGTGAGCTCAGCTCATCAGCAGGCTGTTCAGACGTTTGAGTAGAGCACGGAGCACAGTAACTCCATAGAGGAGGCAGCTGGCAGAGGTGGGTGAAAAGTCCCATATTATCTATACGTGCATGGATTTCCATGTATTATTTCCAACAGTGATAATGAGTAATTAAAACATAATTTGCTAATGCATGAAAAGAAAGGTCTTTATAGGGTTGGGTACACCCAGGTAATGGTTATCCTGAGAGAATTAACTTAATTACAGGAGGTAGAATAATCATAGAATAGTTTCAGTTGGAATGGACCTTTAAAGGTTCAACCCCCCTGCAATGAGCAGGGGGAACTTCAACTAGATCAGGTTGCTCAGATCCCCTTCCAACCTGCCCTTGAGTGTTCCCAGGGATGGGGCATTGACCACTTCTCTGGGCAACCTGGGCCAGTGGTAAAAACTCATTGTAAAAACATTTCTTCTTTATAGCTAGCCTAAATCTACCCTCTTTTAATTTAAAACCATTAGCCCTTTTCCCTTCACAACAGACCCTGCTAAAAAGTTTGTCCTCTTCTTTCTTATAAGCCCCTTTAAGTACTGAAAGGCTACAAATAATCCCTCCTCCTTTTCTTGCTACCCCGTTATAACAATGATCTGTGCAAAAGCAATTTGACTGTTACGTTATTCCTACTAAAATAAACCAAAACCATTTACAAGCATCCTAGCAGGATTTGCTGCAAGTAGACGCCCGAGTGCTGCACGGCTTCCAGCACTGTTGGGTTGGGTTTGCTCCCTCCCCATTACCTACTTATGCAGAGCTACCCTCTCTGATACACAGTATTTCTGCATTACTGGAGAATGACAGCAGGCAGAACGGGGCACACTCCCTCCGAGGAGGCAATGACTGTGAGCTCTCCTTATCCTTCAACTTTAAGAGGTGGTCCCTTAAGAAGTCTTACATGGATTGCATGCAAAACTGCCTGGTTCACACGGGACAGGTCCCGGTCCGACCTCTGCTCTCATGAATTTATAATGGCTCTGCTACAGTGAAATGATTCTAAAGTTTTTCTAGCAAGGATGCAATAGAAATCACTCCCACTGGGAGCAGGAGTGCTGTATAGGAGTTTGCCTCCCGCACTGGGGCTGTGGGAAGTTTGACTGCCATGTAAAGCTCTGTTGGTTTTGTACAGGCAAATAAAAAGGGTAAGAAATAAGGTATTTTCAACAGATGGTGGGATTCTTTGGAGCAGTGAGTCCCCCAGGGAAGAAGAGAAACAGAAATCACATTTCTTTTATGCGTGCTGCACCACAGAAGGTATAAAAATGTACAAGTGTTTTACATGCCCAGGTTCATCTTTTGCTTTAGATTTTGGTGAACAGTAATATCAGTATGGAAAGTTAATGAAGATTGTGTGGAATAAGGGGCTGCAGGCTAAACGTGGACCAAAATATTCATAAATGAGAGTTTTATGTGAAATTGTATACCATTTTTTCTGACAGATGTTTACACATCTTCCTCTCCATTTAGACAAGATCTTACCTACAACCAGCTAATATAGCTATTGTACACCAGTCTGGATCAACTAGCTGAGCAATTGTAAAAGAAACCACCATTTTAGGGATAATCTATGTAGTCTTACTTGATTCTATAACTTGCTTGGATCAAGGAAAGACAAATATTTGCTTCTTGAAAAAAATGTACCCTGCAGAAAATGTCGGTGAGACACCAGTGGAATTATCGGATTTGAATATCTGGAGTCTTGAATGACAAGTTGTGGATTCAGCTGTGGAACAGGTAGAAGCAAGAGCCGTCAATGCTTCCAGCAGTGAAATACCACCCTGGTGTGCATTGGCTCTCCAGCTTTGTTGCACATGTGTGTGTCTGGCAACAAAGCCAATAATGGTCTATGAGAAATGCCAGAATTTTGAGTAAGGAGGGCTCCTCGGTCACATCCTTGCCCTAGTTTTCCTGGCTAGGATGATTTAGAGCACCTTAGCAGGTTGCTGTTTGGTTGTCGAATGCTTCTTAAAGTAAAAAGAAATGAGCCTGCATTTGTCATAACGTGTGACATTGACATCAGCCAGAGCTGCTCAGTGCTGTGGGTGTCATGCAGGATGTTGTGCTGGCATCCTGGAATTTATCACCTGTGTGTTGTCACATGTTAGAGGCCAACTGAAGATGAGCAGGCACCATGTGAAACGGTGTGTTGGCCAGGTAATCCATTTGGCATGTATTTAAGCTGTTGTGGGATCGATCTTTCTTGGTCAGGGCTGAACACCAGGTCCAGTTCGTTTAGCGAGAGATTGGGTATCTGCATTCTGTCACGTGTCATGTCCTCCTCGAAGGACTACCAGGGCCCTCAATTACCCTACCTGACAACCCGCATTTCACTCTCCATTGCATTTGTTTTCTAACAATTTTCTTTTGTTTTGCTCAAGCTAAGCTTGCACTAAAAATAATTGATTTGGAGCTCTGCAAAGTCAAGTGCTACTTGCATCCATTGACGTTTCAGGCTCATCTCTCTCGTCCACTGTAATTACTACAGAAAGCAGGAGGTGATAATGGTTAACATCAGGATTAATTTAAAAAAACAACCCCAAACACAAGAGGACATTGTAGCAGGCTTTGGCTAGAAAGGTGACAGGTACTTATGAAGAATTCCCCTGTACGTTTGTAAATGCTGATTTTGTTCTTGCAGTTTCTTACTCCATGCTCCCAGCGGCTTTCCATTCCCTGGTGATGAGCCAAGGCAGGGGAAATCCAGCCAGCTGCTGTGTCCCACACAGTGCCTTCCCAGATCATTCCTCCTGGCAGACTGGGAATCACCTTGATGCTGGGGTTGGTGCTGTTTTCCTGGTGGCTGGGACCTTTTATAACTCTTTCATTGCCCGTTCTGTTCAACTGCTAAAATGGTAAGATTCAAGCAATTATGCTGTTACTTTTTTTTGGACTGCTCTCTTGTTCCTGGGCTGTTCCTCATTTATTTCTTCAGACTATATTCAGACAACACTCAAGGTGAGTGCTGATTTTACCCTAAATGCAGTGGTTTAGGAGATGTTCTGTGTGCTGCGCTCATTCCTTCCCTTGGGACCCACTGAAGACTTTTCTTTCCTGGTGAGAGTCCAACGCTGTCAACCACAGGTGCTCTAACCATGGAGAACATAGAAGTGACTGTAGGAGTAGCTGGCTCCTATGCTGTGATACACTTTGTCACCCCTCTTCTACTGGTTTACGTCAGCCAAAAAGGCACCTGGGGAAGTTTGGTCTTTACCTAAAGCACACCTCACCGTTCCAGCACAGCCTCTGGGTAATGCTGGTCACCATTTTTGCAGTATTTGCCATAAACACTGTCACAAGGTTGTGTATAAAAATCTTAGTAAATGGATGGTCACTTTATATAATTGATGCAGAAAGAAAGTAGTCATTGTTGATGCTCAGGAAAAAACATAATTTATTGCTAAAAATAGAAGTGTGACACCTTGTGACTTACTAACTGGGTCTTGGTCAGGGTATATTACATTGACTTCCACTGTGCTGCACATTATTTTTAAGTCATAACCTATTTTTGGCCTTAGGAGAGCTTTGCAAACAGAAGGATATGTTGCATCATATCCATTTGGTAAATATTTTAGTAATAACATATGTTGTGATCAATTGGTTAGGCATTTCCTTCAGAGAATACGGCCCACTCGTCTGCTTGCTAAGGGCTGTCCCCCCAGTTTGTGGGAATTTAGGGATAGTTTGAGGAAATTTTCAAAAAAGGTTTTTTTGGCATCTTGGTAATTGGATATTATTAGTATTAAATTAATCGGATCTATTGAGAATAGATAAATATACTGTGATACTAAGCTATCCTATATGAAATCACAAATAGATCTACTGGCTACTTGGTGACTCAGTGGGCTTTCTGTCCTCTCTCCAGGGAAAGCCCCAGATAATTTCTTTCTCCTGAATCATGTCTCCACCACTGTTTTCCATCCATTTTGTCTATTAACGTAACTAAAGAGAAGTTCAGTCTAAGCTTCTACAACGGCTGTTCATACTTGCAAAGCTTTTACTGGTAGCATTGTTGTGTTAGTTATACTGTGCTTGTATCTCTAAAGATTATCTTACAGTATTTCTTTTATTGCATTATATACTCAAGCTGTCTGAGGCAGATATGATTAAGCCTGTGTGCTAGGGAATTTGTCTTCCGCGGGTTGCATGTAACGAGCATGCAGTAAACTGCTTAAACCAGCACAAGTCACAAGCAAAATCTAATTTAAGAGCAGAAGGGATAAAGGCTGAGGGTTTGCTGAGAGGAGGGGACCTCACCAGGTCAGGTCCTTGTTCTGCCAGCAAAGCAAAGGCTGCTGGCTCTGCCCAACGTCGAGGTGCTCTCTTTCAGGCAAGATGCTTTTCCAAAGTGGTCAACTCCTTTCTCTGCCTGTGCCCATCATTCCAATCAAACCATTCCTGCTCCTCAGCTCCGTTCCCAGCCTGCTGTTACTGTGCTGCTGCTGGGTGGCAGTGGCCTTCTGGATTAGGAGTAAGAACAGAGTCTGGATAGAACCTTTGCTTTTCTTGAACATATACAGGTGCCAGACACAGAACAGAATTTTTCAAATGGTTTTAGCTAGAACGCCAGCCTGAGGTCTCCGCTCAGCTCCAATAAGTGAGTCTCCCATGCTGAAGTTCGGGTTGCTTGGGGATGATTGCATGGGCATTGGTGTAGCAAAAAAGCATCAGGATGAGTAAAGAATTACTGATAAGCCATTCCAGGTGCGGTGAAATTAGTGAACCCTGTTGCTTCTGGATTTATGGATTTATCCGTGCATCCTTGCAGTACTCCTTGTGTTGGTGTTCATTGTTACTCCAGCCAGTAGCTCCAAGCCCTCTTGGTTTCCCCATGTATCCTTCTATATTCCCTCTCTCTCCTTGTGCCTCTCACACTGCATTGCCACTGCCTTTCAAGGTGGGGGCGTTTGTTTGGGTCCTTCCTGGCCAGAGATAGTTCAAAGAACAGGGATGACTTTAACACCTCTGAAACCACCACATCTTCGTTAAATTCAGCTGAAATCGGCTGGCAGGCTCAAAACTTATCAGAGTGGACAAAGAGGCAGCCAGCCCGAGTACATTGGCTTCACTGTCTTGGGAAATGAGGCTAAAAATAATAGTATATTTATTTTTGGAAGAATGAAATTGGGTTTGATCTACCAATCTCTTTAGCTAATAAGGGTAATGGAAATGAGATTACACTGGCTGATCTATTATTTCTAGTGGTTATTAATTATTGGGTTTTTCTTTCGAGTAATTAAAAAAGAATTTTTCCTGCTTTAAGTGAGTGCACTAGATCTCATTAATATGACTTTTTAAATATATTCTTAACCTAGAGACCCAAAGAAAATGCTAGTTTTCCTTATAACTGTTCATTTGCAATGTAAGACCATGAAGATAATCTTTCAAAGACTTCTTTGAAGCTTTCCATGTTTCTGTAAGCATATAAATCCTACTTGTGCCTTGGCTGTTTATTTGCATTTTGATTCTACCTTCCTCTGTTTCCTTGCTTTACAGCAGAGTCAGTTGTGCCTAATTTTAAGCACACATATAAAAAGATATTTGTTTGTTTGTTTGGTTTTTAACCATAAATTTCAATCTCCCTAAGGTGCAGACATGTGCAAGGGCCTTTACTGGTTATTTCTTAAAAGGGAGGCATGGATACTGGTGGTGGTTTTAGGTGGTAGCCCAGCTTCTTGCTCCAAGTGAATATTGTCGTCCAGAGGAGTAGAGGCAGTTTTCTGCCATGGAAGAGAGCTGGCCCAGCCAGAAGGATGCTGTGGGTTACTGCTGACATAAGTGCAGTCCGACAGCAGCAGGATGATGGCTTTTAAAAATAGGACTTCTTGCCATTTTGTATTCCGTCACCGTGTCACGAATGTCACAAGGTCAGGTTTGTTTTTCCTACCATTTTTCTCTTCTGGTTATTGCCTTCATCAAAGGAATAAATTAATTTTGTTGGTGTGGAATTTTGTCCTTGCGGTGACAGGAAAAGAAGGAATAAAAGCGCTTGACTTTTTGGCGGTGCCCGCGGCTCCCTCAGGACAGCAGCTTTGCATTCATAGCGCGGCATTTGCAATGTGAATTATGGGGCTGGGGCTGAGCTCTGCAGAGCACGGGGCTGAGTTTCTAATGCTCCCGTTACGAGGCACTTGACCTTTCCAAGGATAGAAGCGTCAGCTGCCCGCGGCACTGCAGCTGCCCGCGGCGCAGGACTCGGTGCTTCCCACCCGTCCCTTCCCCAGCACGAGCAGCCGACCTGCCCTCCGTCACCTTGTCCGCTGGTACCAGCACAGCAACAAAGAAAAGCAGCACATTCAACTGCTCGGAAAGATTGTTTTGACAAAAAACCGAAGCCAAACAAATCCTCTTCCCATGAAACTCGGCCACGCTGTGACACCTTGTAAGCAGAAAATAGGGAGAAAGAGAAGAGCAGGGTTTGGCTTGGTCAAACCAGTTGACTGAGTTATTCAAGCGCCTCTTGTCAGCCTTCTTGGCTGTCCCAAACCCTGATCACTGAAGTCTGGCGTACATGATCTCTGTAGAGTGCATGGCAGAGGGCTCTGGCGAGCCTGTAGGAATGCTGCAGTGAAATCAAGCTGGCCCTACAAGTTTCAGTAAAAGCCAAGGCTGTGGTTGGCATGAGGAATGATCCTCAGCGCCCACAGAGCTCGTACAGTGAGGGGCTGTGCTCATTTCCAGTAATTTCCAGCAGACTGTGCCCTCAGCTGGCCCTATCCCTTGGGCTGGCTGCATCTCCTGATGTTCATTTAACAGGAACAGTGGGTGGATGGGTGCTGGGGGACACCAGCTTCCTCGTGCAGGTGGGATCTCCCATGTCCCCTCTCTGTGTCAAAGTTTATTCAGCTGCAATATTGGAATAGTGAAAAGCTTAATCTTTGGGCTAAACCTCTATCCAAGTCCAAGGTGAGCTTTTTATTGCTTGTAGAAAATCATACGTGTGTCCCAAGGCTTCGTAATGAACCTTTTTTGTAAAGATGAAATCAATTTCTACAGTATCCTTGCAGAACTTCTGCATAATGCTTGCATTCTCTCTTGAAGGAGCTAACATTTATTATCCTTTAATAAATCCTGCAGAGACTCTTCTAGGGCTGGCAGCAGGAGTGTCCAGCTTTGAGCAATCACCTGCAGGTACCATTTACATGGAAATTTACCTTTGAACTAAAAAACAAAGTCCTCAACAAAGGAGAAACCACCTGCTTCAGAAACGGGGAGGGCAGTTTAGGAATATTCTTTTTCACTTTGTCAAAGTGAACAACCGAAAAGGCAGGTTTCTAGGAGAGGAGGAAGAAAATACCTCTCCTGAACTTGACAGCTGATAGGGAAATCTTTTTTAGAGCAATCGAATCCACTCAGACCCAATACCAACCCTCTAATTACTAACGCTAGGATATGGCTGATGTTAACCAGCAGCACTGAAGTATGTGATAGAGAAGACAGGAAATGAAGAAATGTCAGGAATTTGACCTCCCAGCAGAAAGTGTTGTGGAAAAACATATTCTCAAGCATATTTATACTTTCCAGAGAAATAAACAACATTCTCCAAAGGTACTCTAGCAAGCAGGTCTGCAGCAAAGAGGATCAAATGGGTAATTACTCTACATGCTGTCAGGCTGCCAAGATTAATCTAGGGAAAACAGAAAAATCAATGTAAAAGGAGGAACAGGATAAGGTTTAACAGAGGAAAAAACTAAGGTTTTCTCATGTGTCCATAATTTTATACTATTTTTTTCCCAAAGGGTCTGCAGAGCCGTCTCTTCTATCAGCATCAGAATAGTTGGGAAGCACGTGCAGGTAGGCATGATGGTGCTCGCTGCTGATCTGGTCTTCAGAGACGGTGGGGTGATGTTTGCACAATGACATTGATGGGGGATGAGCTAGAAAGTGTAAAGCCTGACTTTGTGCCATATGGAAACTCTTTGGAAGGTCAGGATTTGGAAAATTCTCACTTTGTTTTAAATTAAAAGAAAAGTTGATTATATTTCAGTAATATGATGATATGTTTTTAAAAAGCATGCCTTTTTTTCCAGAACGGGAATGTTGAAAATGTCAGGTGTGAAACAAGAAACGTTCATGTTAATAAACCTGTTCTTATTGCAAAGAAACCTTTGTTTTAAAACTTTTGACCAGTTCTAGGCAGAATACCAGAGTTATGAGACTGACTTCGAAATTCCCAGGTTTAGAAAGAAAAAGCTGTTCTCTGGGTTTAATACCTGATACGGCACATTCTCAAGTTTATCTTCACAGCCATAAGTGACAGGTATTGGGACAGAATACTTCTCCCAGTGCTGAGACACAGAAGCAATATTGAATATAGTGCAATATGTGATACGGTCCTGGGAGCTGATGCGTTAATTTGCATCTGGCTGTGGCAGTATGTTTTTGATGGAATTTAAAAGTAAGTTGGAGTTGTACTTTGGACTCTGGATTTATACACCATAAGCTTATGAATAATCAATATTGGCCAAATTACTTCCTAATAATAAAACCGCAGTCACTGTCACATCCAAGTCCCACTATTATGCTATAAAGTTACTGGGAGTTTTGCTATTGGTTTAAATAAAAACCATATTGCTTTCTCAAACCAAGCTAAAATCAGTGAGAATTACTGATTTTCAACACTTTTAAAACTGGGCCAATAAAATATGCTATGCATTACCTGATCTACTTCCAGAGTACCAGAAAGCATTGACATCTCTTAAACGGAGTTACTGTTTTTTAAAAAATAGTGAGATAAGAATGTAACCTGCAAATTTAGCATTTTGAAAAGAATGGTTTCTTGAATAAGAATGTTGTAAAACCAATCAAAGAGCAGAATGCTCCTAGGAGGATGTTGTTGCATAAGGTGCATGAGATAAAAATTTTACTGTTTTTCATGTTCTCATAAAATTTTACTGAAATGGAAGAGTTTTTTTTCTTTAAATCTCCTTTGTTATGAGCATGCTTTGCATAGAAAGATAATAGCTACCTTTGCCTAATCCTTATGGTCTGATTTGAATGTAGAGTTGGTATCGCTCTCCAGTTTCTTTGAACCTAGGGGAAAAATATCACTGTTTTATTCCAGAAGATTTGATGAGTTTTCAAGTTCCCCCAGCCATTAGAGAGATCTAATAATTTTAGCTCATGACTGAGCAAGATAATTAAATATGTGCCTGACTTTCAGGATGTGTTTAATAAGTGTCCATGAAATCAGTTGCAAAATTTATCTGTCTGCTTTAAATTTTAAATATCTCCCAGTATCAGGACACAGAATCTGATTTGCTTTTCAAAGCAATTTGAACTTTTTCAAACTGAATTTTTTTTTTCAAATGTGGGAATAGATTTTTTTTCTTCAGCACAACCTCTAAATGTACTTTGTTTGCCTCTTGAAGTGGATGGGAATTCTATGCAAGTTTCTTGTTTTAAGCCTGATTCTTACAATGACACATTTTCTATGATAGAGAACTTCATGTGATGGGTTCAGGGAGTTACATAGCCCAACAGGCTAGTGGTGTAAGGATGCACTATGCAGCGGTTTTATCACATTATGGATGTCAGGGCTTTGATCCTCATATTGAACAAATATTTTGATTGTCTAAAATGGAGTCACAACAAGGCCCAGTGCTTCAGCAAAACTGTTGGTCCTACAGACAATTCTGCCTTTTGTTCTGCTGCTCTGGATGAAGTCCATATTCCCAGCCTTTCACTGTCAGTAATTGTAAGCTTTTTCTTAACTGTAAGAATTATCTTTAAAAAAATACACTCACTTCAAGAGACTTCCCCAGAGCCATCCTTGCACCTGAGGAGTACCTGCAATGAATGGTTGATGCAGAGCTCTGCCTGGAAATCATGAGTCAAAGACATTAAACCATTGTAGGAGTGAGTCACTGAAGGTAACATAAATATTACTCTCCAGCCTAGAGATATGTTGTTCACTTTACAGAGGCGGCAGCTGTCTTCAGGTTAAAGAAGTGACTGATATAAACAGAATAGACTCCTGAAGAGGCATTTGCAGGATTATGCAAAGATTTGGGCTGGAACTGCATACACACAAAATGATGTGTACAAGCAGGTCTTGCATGGTGGTGGGCTCTGGATGCCATTGCCCATACTACTGCTTTCCTTAGGTGTTCCGACCCCTGTTCAGAAAAATAAGGGTTTATTTAAACTTAGTCTAATTGGGAAACTACTGATGTGTGTATTTAGCTTTAAGGATATTTTTAAAAAACACTCACTTTCATGGGACTGAAATACGTGCTTAATTTTAAACACACTTTAAAATACTTTCTGAAGCAGTGAGACCTTACTGTTTTAAAGCTTTTGTGTGAGCTCAAGGCTGCCTTATTAGTGATGCAGAAACAGTCACATTTATGCTTGGAAATACGGGGTCCATTTGCTGCTACTGACGCATAATCCTCAGTTAAAAACTGTGATCAGGGTCGTGGGACGAGCACTTAATTTTGACCTTCACAGAATCTTGCTGATTACATAGTAACTTGTAATTTATTAATTAAAAATAGATGGTGGGGTCTCTCACATTTCGATTACCCTAATAGATTTCACCGCAATAACTGAATTCGACCAGAGACATCATTATAACTTTTAAGAAAATGATCTGGAGTGCTATTGAGTACATCCCTTGAAACACTTTTACCTATTAGACAGCTAATCTGCATGAGTAACCACTTGGCAGCTGAACATAAACCACTATGGAAAACATCCTGCCACTGATTTTGTGATATTACCTTAAATCTTCCGGTCATGTGTGAGAAGCTCCATCAGTCGTCTTTTGGCTTTAACTAGATGTGTTTTCAGTGAGAGAAGACGTGAAGGATGAGGGGCTTTGACCTCCTATAAACCTGTGAACAAAGTGACAGACAGTAAGATGTAAACCTAGGACTAAAGCCAAGATGCAGTTTGATTATAGATGCACTGAGTGATTTGGAAAGATAAACTTTGCGTGACCCTGGGAAGAAGAATGTTGCTGAATGCTCAGTATTTCAAGTTAAGCCACTGGAGCGTTCAGTATTTCAAAGAAGAAGTTGTCTCTTTAGGGCTAAATCCAAATTTATATCCCATTTTGCAGGACAGCGTCCCCTCCTCCAGCCTCTCGCTCCTGCACTGATTTGAAGTCTGAACATAGAGGTGAATTACCTGTACTGCTTTTTGGAGGCATCTGGGTGCATCATGAAGTGCACTGTGACTGTTGTGTCGCTGCTCATTGTGGCTGCAAGGGGGAATCGTGCTTAGATATTTTTAAAACTGATGGTTTGCCATGCTGAAACGGATGGCTGTGGCTGTACCTGCAGTCAGGTGAATAGGTGGCCAGCTGCACCAGCAAAACCTGCTGTTAGTGTTTCAGGCAGGATCAGCTGAAGAAAGCTCAAAAGAGCAACAGTGGGAAGACTCATTAATAATGTCATATTTTCTTCTCCATCTCCTTCTCTCCTTTCCGTTCCCTGTCCAACTTCTTTGGAGAAATGTGACTCCGCATTCTGGGAGCGTTGCAAGTAAAGTACTGTCTTTTATCATCCTTTTACCTTGAAAAGTGGAAAAGGAATAAGGAAATAAGGAAGCAGGTAGCAGATATTAATTGCTTTCATATTTGAAATTCTTGTGTAATTCTGTAAAGTAAATAATGAGATTTATTGCTTTTTCTTTGTAGAAGTCGGAGAATTTTATATCATATCAGATTTCCCCTTCTCAGCACAATTCATTTCTAAGGGCTCAACACTGAACAACACATGTTTAACGTAACAGTAATTATGTTTATTACATTAAAAACACCTTTAGGAGAAAAGACTTCTAGTCAATTTTGATGCAGCGGTTCTGTTAATAACTGAGCTTTAGTGTGGGTTATAGCCAAAAAGATCATACATGTAATTTTACTCAATTTTTCAAATGTTGGGAATTTGATTGTGGTTTTAAGAATTTTAAGAAGCATGATTTTATAAGATCCAGACTGTAGCAAAACCTTTTTTCCCCAAAATGTAGGTACTAAGGTTGCATCATACCCAGAAGTGTTCTTAAAGACTAAACCAAACAATCCTACGTATTTTATTTAGCTCTGGAACCTGAGGAAAACCCTCTGGAAAGATAATACATGTTTTGTTTTTTCCCAAACAGGTCGTGTACCTTCATTCTACTCTATGCTCGCTATGAACTCAAGCTTTTCCCGAGTATCTTTTCATAGGGAACTCTCACCTTGATTGCTTCACGTGAGTTAAAAATTAAAGAATTTAGAGTTTTTGCCTAATTTGTTAGTTCAGAATTATGACATTTATCCCTTCTACACAGCAAGGCAAAAATGCAGTTGTCTACAATCGCTGTGGCCATGGAACCCCCGGGCAATTTTCTGGGCAGAACATCCCTGCACAGAAGAGCTGCTGAAGGCTGTTCCCTGAAATAGAAAGACTTCATTCTCCGGTCTTGAGCTCTCGTTTCACACAGGGGTAATTGCACTGGTATCGAGGTAAGTGTTTCTGACTTGTCCTGGGGTGCTGGGGAAATCCAGCCTTTCAGTTTTAAGTTAGAATAGACAAAGGGAAAATCTTCATGCTGGATACCTTCGACTGCAATCAGCAGTACATAAAACTCTGCTGTACCACTGCTTTTGATGCTGGATAACAGATGTCCTCAGAGGGGATTCTATAGGAGAGAAGGGATTCCAGACTAGAAGGCGGAATGTCTCTGAGCCAGTTGTGTATGTTTTTGCCTCCTACCAAGCGAGAAGGTGAGCCAGCCCTGCATGTTTGCCTGCTTGCTGAACTGATGTAAAGGTGTGCCCGTGTCGTGGCCATCGCTGTGGCTGCGGTTCAGGCAGGTGGACCCCAGATAGGTGAGGCATACTGGTGGCACGAGACATAACCCTACCAGACTCCGTTGTCACTGCCGCATGTCCAAGAAAGGCCCAGGTCAGGGCAGAGGACCTGCACTAGCGGTTATGCTATTGAGTCATACTGGAAGGGAGCTAGTTTAGGGTACGTGAATGGCAAGCACAGTAGTGAGCGCGTTATAACTGTACCGCGAGCTCGCCCGGCTGTCCTGAATTTACCTGACTCTGGTTTCCATCAGCTTTGAATGTGTCTGCTGAGTTGGTCTTGTTTTTTTTCTAATCTCCTTCAGATAGAGATTTCCCACATGGCTGGGGTAAATGCCAAGCTGTAGGCAATAGTTTATAATCCTTTCAAGACACTGGCACTTTAAAATATCTGTAAGTTATATCAAGAACATTTTTTTTTTTGAATCAGACACAATTCCTATACAGTGCTGAAGCAGATTACACACACTGTGTAGTGATGTTGCTGTTGCAGCCTTTCTGGTTTTGGTTAAGAAGGTCCCTGGGGATGTAAGCATGGGTTTTCCTCATTTATCAGCTTCAGGAAAGAGCATGAAATGGTTATTCTTTTGCTTGTGTATCATCAAAGAGTCTTTTACAGAGGTATGATTCCGATCAGAGATTCAGAGTTTCACTGAGGCCCCGGCTCTACTGGCCCACACAGAGGTAACCACTTAAAGTACCTGCTCATGCCCCACACACTTCAGAGAAGAAAATGGTTCTTGCTTGCTCTTCCCCTCTCTCAGGATAGTACATGCTTTAGCTGATATTTGCGCATGCCTGTTAGGACCAACTGAGTGAACTGCCACCATCTGCTTCTGCAGATGAGCTGTAGAGCTTATACATGTTTAACTGAAGTTAAATCTCAGCAATATGCCAATTATTTTGGTTTTGTTTACAAGTTTCTTATCAGTACTAAAATGACTTTTATAGACTACAGTATGAAAAAAGATGTAATTTTTATGTCAAAATTCTCAAGGTCATGGGATCTTCAAGAAGAAAGAGCAGTCACCTCCAAAGTCATTGCTGAAGATTACATCTTGGCACATAATTACTTCTTGGCACATGTTGGAAGCTGGTAACCACTTCGGTCTTGGAGGTGATATACAGCAGAAAGTCCTTTAAAGCACAAGCACTTTGCTCTACCTGTGAAATCAATGATCTTGTTCAACTAGAGTTTTGTTCCTATATGCTGATTGTTCCTATGCATTGATTCCTCTATATAATTGCAAAGTTTTGCTTGCTTCTGTTCAGTCTGCAACTTATCTGTCTTCATAGAGAGCATTAAGCCAGGAACCTGCAGCTTCTGGTGTCAGGATGGTAATCCACGGAAGGAAAAGGCCTTTAGGTTACTTGGGATATCTTCTAAAAATGCCCTTGAAATTGAATTTCTTTCTCCCTTAGGGCCTTTGGGAGTCACCTGTAATGAGTTGGAATAACATATGCCTTGAGATATGAAAGTGTGAACTTGTTCCATGAGCAGTGTTCATAATGCATAAGTCACAGTAAGAAAAAATTATTGTGCGTTTGGGAGAGATGAACATATTTCCAACAATTTCGCTTAATGACTGTGCCATTTTCTGACTAACACTCCCCAGATTTTAATGAAATAGCACGGGTTTGCCACAGACGCTTTTCCTAGGCAGTAAACAAAAGAACATTGATGGAAGCAAATTACCAGACAGAACGTTGACCTCAGAGCAAAATCCCTGCAAACAGGACGTAGGACATGGACTGCTACTCTGTGTTGTCAGATCACTACAGAAAGCAGATATGCAGATGACAATGTTCTCTCAGTAGACATTAGAAAAGAAGAGGCAAAGGTATCCTAGAGGATTAGGAACAACTGTCATAGCTATATCAAGACATGCAACATAGCTGTGAGCCTCAAGAGAGTCCAGCCCATCTGTTGTAAATGTGCAGCAGTCAGGAAGATGATAGGTAGCATACGAACCAGACCTTGCAACGTGTCCCTGTGGATGTTAATGACAAATCAATCCAAATCTCTTGAGATTCAGTACATTTTTTATTTTTGCCTAAATTCAAGTGAAAAAGATAATTCTGATGCAAAACCCATTTGTCATGTAATTTTAATTGTTAAGTGAGTCCTGATAGGAAACATTCACTTGCAGTATTTTCCTTTGTTAATAAGGTGTACTGCCCAGTTCAAGACTGATCCCACTGCTTGGGGCAGCGGTATCTCAACACACTGTGCGAGACAGGTCCATTCCCTAGAGATCTTTCACCTGAAAAACATAACAGTAGAGCAGAAACAGAAAAGGCAAATTGGCTTACCCAGGGTCATGAAGATCTCCAGCAAAGCCAGGAGTAGAGTTTGGATATTTAATTTATGTAACAACTCCCAACCACAGGATGTACCAACCTCCAGTAGCATCTGGAAGTGAGAATCTTTTAATCTCTCAGATGTACTGAGTTTATTTTTTGGGGAACTTTTCTTGTAGCTGGGGTATGGGAAGACCTAGAACGTTGTGAGCAGTTAGTAAGAGCAGCTAAAGCATGTAGATAGGCTCAGATTGCCATGGCTGCTCTCTTCTCGTGGGAGCCAACAAAAAGATGCTACAAATGTTTGCATATTGAGGCAAGATACATGGTGTCAGCTGTGCTCTTCCAGCCATAAGAGAAAAGACTTAGAAGATGGCAGAGTTTCCCTCTGTAGAAGCATCACATCTCCAGGTGTTTCACAATATTCCATCTCTATTCAGGTCACAAAGCTTTACAGTGGGTTTAGGTAGTGTTTTCAAGGGTCCT
Organism: Limnodromus scolopaceus; assembly: GCA_028565335.1. NCBI lineage: Eukaryota > Metazoa > Chordata > Aves > Charadriiformes > Scolopacidae > Limnodromus > Limnodromus scolopaceus. Next base: position 13,161,603 of record JAOXNO010000070.1, on the reverse strand, counting down.
ATGAAAATTAGACATCTGCTGTTACTGCCTTTCAGAGAAGTTTGGCTCCACGGCTGAAACAGGTGAAGCAGGAAGCTGCTCTGTCAGTACATTGACATAACCCACATGTTATCCAGATCACTGGAAACTGATGTAACCGTGTCAGGCTTTCATTTCCCCCCCCTTCTCAGTGATGATGTCTTCTGCCTCCAATACCTATCTGGAAATGGGTTTACAGATGTGCCAGCAAACAGCATTCGCCCGCGTGACTGCTCGGCTCAGCACGCACGCAGCACAATGCAGATGAGCATAATGGTATAACACTGCAGGGAGGCTGGAGGGGTGCAACGAGAGTCAGGGTTATGAAACCATGCAGCTCTGCTCTAAGACCCCACCGAGAACGCTACTGATGTTTTGAACTCTGCAGAAGATAAAATACATTGCTATATGTAAAGACATTCTGGGACTGGAGACAGTATCTGTTTCATGAATAAAGGGTATGATGAGGCCATTCTGCAAGAGGGAAAAGCAAACCAACAGAATAAAGCCTGCTGATTAATTTGGATAGAATTGGGACATAGATTTGAGGGAATTGCATATTGTTTTCATAAGGCACAAAGCAGCCTAGTCCAGAGAGGGAATCATAAAGCAAAGAGACAGAGAACCTGAAACTAATGCTGGGAGGCAATCTGGTGGCTCTTGAATGTGTGAATGAGCTGGCCATGCAAGGCAACATGCGGTAAAGCCCAAATAGACTTTAATCCCTTGTGGAAAGAGTAAGTATACCAAATAGTGAGGGGAGGAAATACCTCTTTGTTGATTCTCATAAATGTGTCCATGTTGTTATAAATTGATGTCAATGCAGCTTTCCTGTAAAAGGAGAAACAGGCTCTGTGGAAATAAGAATGCAGTTGTTACTTGTATGATGGTTGTGCGGATACGTCCTGATTCATACTTACCCTACACCATTGTCAGGCATGGTCATGGAGAAGGATAGGAAGGATTTCATGCTACTGTCTTAAATACTTAATTTAGGCACTGCAAGTTCTCTGTGTGCTCAAAGAGGAGAAGTAGCTGCTTTGGAAAGGACAGGAATGGCACCAGCTATATGATGTTGGAAACAAAGCCACAATGCTTTGGAGTTGAAGGGAATGAGAGCTGAAGTTTTAATAATATGAAGCAACTTTTCAAGTGGTGTGTAGCCATTCTGCAAGTTGGTGGGTCTGTTCTAGTCTGCATTATGTGTGTTCTAATGATAACCTGAGAATCAGTGTGCCTGGGTTGGAAAGTCAGTCCAAGTTGAGTATTTATAGCACAGACAAATTACAGATGAAATGAAGAAGCCCTTAAAGAAGTGGAGGGCACACAGAGACCTTCTGGCCTGCATAAGTAATGCTCCAGCACAAACATGCCCATCACTGCACATCCGTACTCGAATGGGGAGGGAAATGTGCTTTGACAGCTCAGGCACAGCAACTGGCAGCCAAACAACACCTCCTGTAAACAGGCCAAGACAGATCTGTTCCATAAGCTGATTAGGTTTTTGTATTTCCAAGTAATTATTAGTTATGAAAAGGGTTACAAATGTTCTTAACACCTTGAAGGCATCCCCAGGTCTGCTGTGGAGAAACGCGCTTACAGAGCAGCTGCTTTCTTTATTGGTAACAAGGCCAGTTAATGCTTTCAGTTCGTCATCGCTGTGAGCAAATCGCTGTGTAGCCACTGTGGGTAGCACCAGAGAGACAATTAGCCCCATGACTGTATGAGGCAGAGTCATGGCTTACGTGGCAGCTCAGATGAGGCAAACACGGGAGAGAGAAGTGAGGCTGCAGAATCATCCATCCTTCCTGCGTGGAGGTCAGGGAGTCACCTGGGGCTGCATCTCCAGGCACAGGAGCTGGGCAGATACGTTCAGTGCAGACCCATAAGCTTCTCTATCTCATCTGGTCTGCCACAGTCATAAGTCCCAGATGAATTATGATTTTGCTGTTATATTTTTATATATATACACACTTTTTTTTTTCATTCTTTCACCAAGAATATATGAGTAAACTGGTGCTTCAGATGAAGTTTACATGTGGACTTTAATCAGAATAAGACGTGGCAGTTCAGACCCATAGACAAAGTAGGAAGGACAAGAAAGCCAACTGATCCAAAGGCTGTCATTTCCTACAGCTGCAGTATCTGGAGTTCACATCCCATCTTTCCTTTATTTGCCATGATACAAAGTGATCCCAGAGCATATATTAATGAATAAGATGAGCCGCTAAGAAAAGGTAATTGGCATTTCATATTTTAGCAAAGTATGACTGTATTTGAAGTTGTGTATATTTTGTAGTGTCTCTGACCTACCAGCCTTTGTAATTTATCTTTCTGGGTGGTAAATTCATTTGTTTTCATACCTTTCTCTTCATTGGGCCAATTGCTGAGGCTCCAGTGAGACTAGGAGCATTGGGCAGGAAATGCTGTTAACACTTTAAAGATTTTAAAACCAGAAATCAGAGTCCTGTCTTGTCTGACCTTCTGAATGATAGACCACACGTTCCAGCCAGTGTTTCCTAGATGAAGTCTAATCGCCTGTGGTTGAACACCGTGCTTTCTAATTTAGAGACTCAATTGCTGATAGAGCCACGATATCCATGAGTGGACTACCACTGTTTGGTTGCATGAAGGTTAGATTTTATTTTCGGTGTGAATGTGGCTGACCACTTTTTAGACATGCCAGATGATTTTAATTTTCTATTTTTTTCCTCAAATTTTCTAGTCTCAGATATCTTCTCTCTAGGCTGATAATTATAGCTCGTGAACAAGGTGTCTTCACTTTGAATATCTTGCTAGACTGAACTCTTTCAGTTTCTCATAAAAATAGCAGATCAAAGAAACTAAGAAGTAGATATTTATTTAGCTCTGAGATGACTAAACAGTGGGAGTTACAGCACGTCAGGAGGTATCACTACTGGCCCCAACAAGAAGGAACAAAAGTGAGTGGGCCACATAATTTGCTCCATGTTCTTTTTATTTATTTATTTATTAAATTTGTCTTTACTCAAGGACTCTCAGCTGCTCGCCTTACTCCAGCTCTCACAACTCAGCTGGGATGCCGGTCATGTTCTCGTCCTGCTGCAATGAGCACCGGCATTGTACACAGAACTCCAAGGGACATGTATAAGAGGTGAAGAAATACAGGCAGGTGGGAGCACAAAACATATTGTATTGCTTGCATTTTGTGTGCCATGTTTATTTAGCACAGCACCATACCCGGAATACCATGTCAGCAGCAATAATTAATAATCTTTCATAATTCAACAGAAATGGGGAGAGAGCTGTAGGAACATAATGGATTCCAGCCCAACCAACTCATGTAAATGATGTTTTTTCGTTTGAGGATATTTTTAATTTAACCTTTAAGTGAATCTCTTTTCTGTACATGATTATGTATGTTTTCTTTGTTGCCTGCAATGCTCTCATTTATGTCTCTGCCAGGTATCTTGAAATGCATGTTGGCCTGGTTGACTATTGCTGCTTGTCTTCATGCATTTTGTTCTTCTCAGACGCCCGTAGCCAGTATCCAAGTAGGAAAAGAAAGGAGGAAAAGCTCTTAACAAAATTTGCCAGCAAAGCAGCATGTCATAAAAATGAAGCTAGAGTCCCTAGACCTTTGTGTTTTGAAAATCAAATGAGTCACAAGAAGGCCACAGGGACATATCTAGTAGGAATGTGATGGCCAGACTGTTTTCTGTGGATGATGGCATCTGGAGCAGCCAAACCATAAGGTGTTTTACTTAGAGCAAGTGCATCAGGAGCAGTTCCCTTATTGAAAGAGGAACTGGATTCTCTGGGGGTCTTTGTGATCTGAGCTGAGAACCAAGGACTGTAAGACGTGCTGGTGGCACACTCCACTGTCAGACCTGGCTGCGCCCTACACCACAGAATCACAGAATTATATGGGGTTGGAAGGGACCTCTGGAGATCATCTAGTCCAATCCCCCTGCGAAACCAGGTCCGGAGCAGGTTGCACAGGAACATGTCCAGGTGGGTTTTGAATGTCTCCAGAGCTGGAAAATCCACCATCTCCCTAGGCAGCCTGTTCCAGTGCTCTGCCACCCTCAAAGTAAAGAAGTTCCTCCTCATGTTTAGATGGAACTTCTTATGTTCCAGTTTGTGCCCATCTCCTCTTGTCCTGTCACTGGGGACCCATGAAAAGAGACTGGCCCCATCATCTCGACACCCACCCTTATTTATTTAAGTACTTATAGGCGTTGATGAGTCTTCTCTTCTCCAGACTAAAAAGACCCAAGTCCCTCAGCCTTCATATCTGAAATAAGCAATTTGGCTGTGAAATACATGTACTTAGGCTACAATTTTTTCTTCTTTACGGTGTGTTAGGGAAGCACTTTTCAACTGGGAAGTTCTGCCCCTGCTGAGGCACTGCCTGCTGAGTGAGCAATGAGCCCTTATGCCTCTGTGCTGGAAGCCTCAAAGTGTAATGAGGATGGGAAAGATTATGGTTTGATCACAGTGAGGCATAGCCTAGGTCTTCTCTGCCTTTCAGCCTCCAGTCTGTCCTGTGCTCATACCAAGCACAGGACATGCCAAGTATGCGGTCAAGGGACCCTGCCAAGGCGGATGAACTGGAGGAGGTCAATAGTTACGGTTGTCATTGGCTGCTATCTAGGATTGCCTTTCTTTCCCTGCTTCCACATCTATAAAACAACTTCTCGAAGAGCAATCATGGGCTTTGAATTTCATTACTGCTGATACATTTTGTAATAGCTCCTGACACTACTTTCTCAACTGATAATTTAGCTAAGCTCTCTGCTGCACATGCTAATGCTTCAATGTGGAGGCAGTGGAAAATTATTTAATAAAAATTTACGCTGCTTTCATTTCATGGCTGTTATTATCGAATATTAGTCATTGCTGAGAATCATTCCTTCAACATTCCCTTATCATCTGTATGCATTTGGCTATCACCTCTTTGAAATGCAGCATCATCTTGGGTGGTAAATGAAGGCAGCTTTCATTTTATTCAGTTATGCATCTTGAAAGCGGGTGTGATCTTAAACAGAAGTTATTGTCATTTCTGTGTCTTTTGTGGTAGCTTAGCATAAAAGATGAAGTTTTAGTTGAAGTCTCATGGAGGAACAGCAGGACTGAAAAACCTAGAAGTGATTCTGTTATCAATGAAGCTTGTTTCTCAACAAAAATGTATGTGCTTGTTTCAGTCAAAGTTAAGAAACTTTTTCTAGCTGTTGGGTCACAAATATCCTCTGCCTCCTATTTGAATTTGTAAGAGCTGGGGAGAATAGACCCACATCTTGTAAAGTTTTCTATACATGTGTGAATATACAGATACTGACTCTGGGTGTTCTTCTGCCTGTTCATATGAACAAATTCTATGTATAAGCATTCAAAAGATTTTCAAGCCCAGTAATGTTTCCATTGTGGCTTAAAAAGCCTGAATCCTGTTTATTTTCTCCTTATATTTGTTGGGTAGAGAAAATATGTGCTATTAATGTTACTTTGGTGAAGATCAATACATTCCTGCTTCCAATGATCTATTGAAAAGAAAGTGCCTGTCTTGTATAGGCTGCTCTCTCAGGGTAGAAAAGCACTGTATTTTGTGTTAGAGTCTAGATCTATGAAAATAAAAACCCTCAAACAATTTTTAGTAGTAGGGACATGTTTCATGATGTATCCTGCTTTGCCATGTTTTTTTTCTTATAATCTTCCATTCCAAAGGCTATACTTTCCAGTCAGGCAAAATCAAATCACTACATGCTGTTGGTACATATTCTACCCAAATAGCACCCAGCAGGCAGCACTACTTATATTATTTCTTTCCTACAGCTTAGATAACTTCTAAGCTGTTTGGAACCTGCTATGGCCTCATCTGTGCAATGGTGCTGTCAACTGCATTTCTCATGGCTTTGACTGGCTGGACCAACGCTAGTTCACCAGGAGAGATGAAGAGGTTTGGAACACCAGGAAGTCCAGGAATATCTGAAGCATCAGGAACATGCACATTCAAGTTTTGGATGGGACCGTGCTTACAGTCTCATGCATAAGAATGACAGTCCTGAAGGAGAAAGTGCCATGTTTCGTTCGTGCGTATGGTTTTATATTCACGTCTTAATGATGGTTAATTCTGTTTGTACAAAACCGGTGCTGCATGGGGCTTCCTAAGGAAGTGTTTAGTGTAACGGTGCTCTGCCACTTTAGAAAGCCAGCCGAGCCTGCCTTTATCATAGCTTCTCATTATGCCTTCCCTCAGATGCACTACCAATAGAAACATGGAAACCCTTCATTTGCTTTCTATCGTGTGGGCGTCTTGAGTAAACTCTCACTGTGGGTGACGGGGAAAGATGTTTTCTTACCCTTACAGCATCCATTATGCCTCTGTGTGAAGGGCAATGTCTCCTCTATGTAAATGAGGAATCTCTAAATGTTCAGCAGACTTTGAGAAGGTAACAAACTTAACTAAAACTGAAAAGAGATTTCCTCTTGTTATTTCCAAGGTCATCCCTACTTAAACTTTATTGAAACATGAATTAATTGCTAAATCATAAAAGGGCTTTCACAGAAGCATCACTGACTCCCAAACCAGAATTCTCTCCGTCTGACAGAAATGGGTCCTTCCCAAACTTTTTATCCAAGGCGTATTGCCGCTTTATGAGTCAGGTAGCAAACCTGATGTAAGAAAACCAAATCCCCTATCAATCAATTTCAGTTATTTTCTATTTGGAGTAAGATGTGTGGGAAGAGGCAATATATTTTATTGTCACACTTAGAAAGAATAGGCAAACGTCTGGGTGCACAAGTGTTTCTCAGGGGACAACATAACTTGTAGGATCTCTGTGTGTACCTGCCAAGTGGATTTCTCTTTTCCCCATGCAGCCATTCAGAGATGTCCTTGTGCTGTGAGGATGGCTGAGTGTCTGAGCATGTTTTCAGGAGGGCTGAACCCAGTGACCCAAGGTTAGTGCCTATGTTGACGTTCCACTTCCTTCCCTGCCTCCACCTGGGACAGTGCAGTTGTTTTCCTCTAGAGTGCCCAACTCTGGATTTCACCTCCCTTATTTCATCTTCATGGTCTTTGTGCTTCACAGAGCTGAGCTCAAAGGAAGTTACCCAATGAAACCCTGAGAAATTAATTTCTGCTCCAACTGAATCAGAAGTTGAGACATCTTTTGGCTTATCCATCCCTGAGATCCATCCCCAGGACCTTGCTCCTCCCTCGGCTGTGCAGGGCGCTGCACACCCATTAGCTCGCACACTGGAGACCCTTGCTTCCTGGCAGGCAGCCGGTGCATCTCGTGGTGGTGTGGGATCCTTTGGGATAAGCAGAGATCTATAAATGCAAAATGTGATAACTGCAGTATTATTTTAAAGGTCAGCCTGCCGTATTTGCACAGCAGGGTTGAGAGTGACTGTCCGCCTCAGATGATTTATGTGGACCAGGATTGTGTCCAAATATTAATAGTGCTGATTAAATAAGGCTGGGGAAAGTATTATATCTCTGCAAATATTGAACCTCCAAATATATTTATAATCCTATAATAACAGGAAAATTTAGTAAGAAAAATGGGCACATCTTCGATGTTATAGACTTATGGGAGTTTTTAACATTTTCAAAGCAAAACCCCACCCTCGTGGAGTCAGACGTCTGTAGGGGTAACGTCAGCCTGCCTTCTCTGACCAACGTAGCACAAACACAAATAACCTAAAGATCTAAAAATCAGGCACCTGAACTATAACCCAAAGCAAATCAACAGCAAAGCCATTAGAAGGATTTGGTTTCTTCAAATACCAAAAGCATTCGCAGGTATTTTTTCTGGGGGGAGAGAAAGCCTGAGGATCCTCAGAGGATTTAAAAAATATAAGCAGGTTAAAAAGCACCATGTGGGATTTTCAAAGGGGCTGTGGTAACTTATCTGCCTCAGGAATATGTATTCAGCAGTGAGTATCAGGGTCGGATGATTTATACAGGCCCAAAATCCCATTAATGCAGGCATTACATATTACAAAATTCCCTTTGTAGATAAAGATCAGCAAACTACAAGAACACCAGTAAATGATCAACAGAACCTAGAAAAAGGGCAAGGATTAACCTCATCCATCACTAACTAGCACATCTGTAGCAAATCCATAGAAAGAAAAAGAAAAAAGGGAGGGGGAAGATAAACATTTTTATCATCTTGTACTTGTTCCTCATTTATTACTGTGTGAAGGGTGAGTATCAGTACCACAGCTGGAAACAGAGAGAAATGACAAAGCAAAAGGCAACCTTTTGTGCTTCTTGAAACGGATCTGGGGCTTGTCAGGGAACTTGGGATGTGCCTGGTGGTGCAGCCTGCTCCCTGCATCCCCATGGTGCTCCAACAGGGAGACGGTGGGTCCAACTCTGCCCACTGCTCTCCATTCACAGGATCTCTACTCGTTTTGAGATCCGTCAGTGTTATGGCAGAGAACTTTGTCTTCTCTGAATTATTTTGTACCATGCATCCTCAACAGCATCCATCTTTTGGAAGCAGAGGCAATACCAGCAGCTCTTTACGTTCCCTGTATACCACACATCAGCACAGTGGCTGTAACTCTGCTGAGGGGTGAATTGTGACAGAATACCTCACCTGGACCCAGATTCCTCCCAAATGAAAGCCTCACTCCTGCTGCGGGCTCCCTGGAGGTGCTGCCATCATCTGAGCTTAATGGTCTTCTCCAGCACTCTGTGTTATACTTGCTACTAGACCCCAGTTGTTCGGGTCCATACAGCAAGAGACCAAAGGACTGTCAGGAAGGGGAAAAGGATGCATTAGCATCCTGCAAAAGGGTTGCAGGAGGACAGGAGTGGCAGCAGAGGAGGCTCCTTACTCATGCAGGTAACTGCTGCAGGGGCCTGAGCTCTGCCGTGCGCCACCAGCACACGGATTAATTTCATTAATCTGCCCTCTTATAAAATCCAGTACAACTCATTTGGCTCTGGGTATTTCTTCATAGACATAATCTCTACCACTGTAATAATGTTGTCCTTCATGCTTACGAAGAAACCTCTCTTTATTAGGAATTTATCATTTATTTGTGTCCTTCACTAAGCATCCAATCCTAAGTATGGTGGCATATTGAAAAGTGTTCTTTTAAATAACCAGACCTATAGCCATGCCAGTAAACAAGCTAGGAATGCTTTATGGTGCAAATCCTTGTTTTCATTGTGTTTTTCCAATTACTTTGTAATTCACAAGGCTCAGTAACTCACAATGGGTCTCCCAGCCATTACTGCAAATTTGCACAGTTCTGCTGTAGGTAAAATTACAGGATAGAAAACTCTAGCAAGAAAAGTAGCTACTTCCCTTTCTCCCAAGCCTTACTTCCCCTTGACTTTCTCCTGCCCCTGAAAGGTCTGTGTGCTCTTTGTTCTGTTCTGGCTACGAGGAACAAGTTTTCTACGCTACGGTTAGATACTTCAGGGAGCTTGATGGAAAATCAAAGTGAGATGGGACTCGAAATGCCTCTTTTCTGATCACTGAGAGTCCTTTTCAGGTATTAGGAGGAACAGCACTGCAGATTCTTGTGAGTTTTCAAGAAACAGCTGCCTTTAGTGCTGCTGTCTCTGAAGGAAGAGGAGCCTGGCATCCCTGCATCTGTACTGTGCTGTATTTATCAGAGGGAAGCTGGGATAACAGGCTTTAGCCCTCTCTGGGAAACTGTGAACATCTAGGAGAAGCATGAAGCCTGTTCATCTTTTTTTCTTATCTTTTTTTTTTTCTTTCTTTTTTTTTCTCTAGGCTCTCTATTGCTTCTCTTCCCTTCTTTTTCTCCTCTCTTTCCATTCTCCTCCTCTGAGCTGTGAGTGCTGAGAACAAGCTGTCTGAACACCCCTCCTGCTGCTCCTGCACTGATTGCTACAACAACAAGAAGTAGCCCTGCAGTGAGGTCATCAGGAACCACTTTATTTGCCAGAGGTAGATTACCATGGTGTAGCAAGGAAGCAAAAGTTTATTTGCAGGAGCAAACAGTAAACAACAATTTTTATAAACCAGCTCAGGCTTGCTGATTCCTAAAGAAAAGGAGGTGAAACCCAACATGACCTCTTTCTATACCCCAAACAGAGTGGATTTTCAAGAATTCAGCTCCAAAGTACAGATTTGGACTTTGCTTGTCTGGACTGTGTGTGCGTCTGCCCATCCCTCCCCGTCCCTCCTAATAGCTTCTGACACTGTCAGCCAATTCCATCAATATTTGATAGAGCGATAGGGCTCAAAGATACGGTTCCTATGAGATTCACAGCAATCCCTGTTAAATCCCTCCTCCTGTGTAAGGTGAGGAAAAGGTGGCACACAGCCAGCTCTCATTTGGTGCTGGAGAACCCAGGTGGACTCTGTCAGCGCCCCAGGCACGGGGAAAGCTTCCACTGAACTTTGTACTTTCCCAGGCCTCAGGGAACTTGGTAGAGTTCCAGATATGAATGTCAGGGCTGCTTCTTATTCTAGTTATTATGCAGATTTCAAAAACATTCTGTGATGTTCAAATTAAATCAATACAACTTGCTGGAAGGCTTTACTGGCCTCCACAGAAGACCTATGGAAGTAATGGATGGGAAAAGAGGGGGGCAGCTCCCTAGCAAGAAGAGGAACACTTTGAATGGGAGTGAGGGCAGCAGGAAGGGAAACACTGGACTATTCAACATTCATTTGAAAAGACCACTTTTCAATGGGATCAAAGTGACAATGGCTCAAAGTAAGGGTCTGAGGTGGAGCAGCGCAATTAGGTAATTAGACCCAACGCAGTAGTCAGGCAATAGCATTTTAATCCGTAGGAAATGCTGATGTCTGTTCCAGCCCTGAGCGGGGAGGAACAGGCCCAAAAGTGAAATGCAGGAGCGGAAAGCCCCTGCCAAGCTTCCACGTGGGCAGAGCAGATTGGATGCATCCTGCTGGAAACAGCACAATGGAGGCCAAGAAGGAGATGCCAAAAGAGAATGGGAATATTTTTTCTCTCTCTCTTTGTCACCACATTTTTCAGGAAGAATCAGGGGGAAATGCAGTGCAGAAAACCCTCAAAGGAAGTTGGAAAAACATTTATTGTTTTCAAAACCTGGGGGGGCGAAAGTATGAGATGAAAACTGACCTAATTTACCTGCTTGCATCTTGCCATGTCTAGAATTTACAAACTCTTATCTAAGAGAGTAGTTCTCTCTTAAAAGTAAGTTCTTAGTTTGTTGTTTCTAGTTCAGTTCACTAAAAAAGAGTAAACATTTACAAACTTGGTCTGGAAACTTGACCAGAAATTGCTGATGAACCAAAATAAAAAAGAGGAAAGCTGAGTAAACATAAAACAACTGTGTTAAGTGTCTGACTCTGAAGGGCCATAAAATCTATTTTGGAAAGTTCATCTGTGAGTTTAAGCATCAGGGTAGATTTAAGTAACTCAGCTAATTTTACAAGTGTTTTAAAATAGCCTTGAAAAGAACAAGACTGCTTAAATTGCTGAAGATCTCTAGGACATAATGCACGGACTCTCTCCTATGCCAGTTTAGGAATATACCATTAATGTTACAGCACTAAGCTGCTTTTCAGCCTAAAGGAGAAGGTACAGGTTCATCCACGGCTGATGGACAACACAAGAGCAAGCTGGCTGCTGGTCTCCAGAGAAGCCTGTTTGAGGTGTGAGGCAAGGCCTCTGTTGTACATACAGAAACATGGAATTCTGAGCAAACAATGAAGCTCACACGATAACCCTTTCTTTTTCTCTCTCAGATTTCCAGTTCTCATTCATCCTTCACTCCTAAGAGGGGGACAAATGTATTTACTGGAAATGCTATGGCCCTTAATGAGAACAGCTCATCTAGTGATACTAAATGTGACAGTTGTCCTCATGAGTTATTTATGATTATTTACTACAGGCTCATTGATAATAAAATATTTGTATAATAATTATTAGAGGCACTAATCCCTTTTGGTTGTAGTAACCACTACAGAATATGAACAGTTGTTCATATAACATGAAGCTGAGTTTGAATATTTTTTTGGTGAACCACATTTATTTTAATACAGTTTTTCTCTCAGCAATTCCACTGATTATCTTAAACATATGCCATATACTGTCATCCCAAAAGGTTAAATCCTAACTCCTACTTATTCTTCCCTCAGGGGCTGTCAGTGTCGAGATGCAGTATTTCATTAGAGTCCATTCCTGAGCAAGCTGCTTAAATCCCTCTGCATACTTGGAATACGTATCCTTATTACGGGTTTCCAAAGGCCAGATCCTGAAATGTGATGGCATATCTAGGGTTAGGCTTGTCTGAAAGGAAGCAGTTACTCTCACTGGGTGTCAGCCCAGTCTCTAGCTCACTATAACACATCGCAAGCAGAGTTTTCAGGGCTTCCTAAAGAAATTCAGCCGCCTGCAAATCATAATTCTATGTAATTTGAACAGCTTTCCTGACAGATTTGAGTGCTGTATAGACATCAGATAATTCACGTGTGCATGCATAGGGCTGTATGTAACAGCTCAGGAGGAACCATGGTGCATCCCTGAGGCAGCACAGCTCTCCTCAGGGTAGAGTTTGCAGTCATGAAACAGCGCGTGGAGGGGAAGAGGATGCATAAACACGTGTTACGCAACAACATCCAGGAATTTAATTGTGGTGGTGGTGCCTCTAAGATGAGGGTGAAACCGCTATTGAAAAGCTAGTCCAGTCATCATCAGTGTGTTGGTTGTAGCAGCATTTGGTTACAAGAAAATCAAAAGATGCTATCTATATCTTGAAAATGACACTAAATCTAGTTTTATTATAGTTATTCTGCAAATAAATTAAGGCTTTCAGATCTGCTACTGTCTTTCTGATTTCTTCCTAAATGAAAACCTTGAGATAAAAAAAGTTACCCTGATGTGGAAAATGTATCATGCTGTTCAACACTCTGTTCAAGCCATTCCTTACCCTTTCAGTAAAAGGTAATTTACAGAACATACCATATTCTTTCTGTTCTTCATTTTATCACTGACAGCCAGATAATAGAAATGTTCTGGAACAGTCATGGTGCTTCCAGAGATGATGTATGAGAAAGTGAGTGAGCAGCTCGATCCCTTCACAACAGAACTAGTCTGCAGGACCAAGAGGCAGAAATTAACTGTCTGGTGAAGGTATTGGCCAGAAAGGCTATTTGAAAGTGTCTGTAGCTCGGCATTAAGCATATCAGCCCAAAATAGATGTTTTCTGTTCAGTCTGGAAGAGGAAGTTCGACACTGCTGGTCCTGTGGTTGCAGGTTTGTATCTGTTCAGGACCAAAGTCACATGAGCACAAATTATATCAGGTTGAGTTATCTGGGGACCAGCAGTTGTTTGGTGAAAATCACCTATTTTCTCATGTCTAATTTTCGAAATTTGCCTGTTCTTCCAGGAAATCACTGCTGGAGTGCATAAGAGAAGGCTCTAGCCAGTTTAGACTAAAGATTTGTTGCATGTGCTCCCTTTTAAGCATTAAAGAAACCAAATCTACAGCTGGGCAGTGAAAGGTAAGGAGGACATGGGATATCTTAACTCTGTAAGATCAAAGCAGATGATGTAGTGCTGGAAAAGCATTCCCAGGTGTCTGTCCAAGAAACAAAACCTGACAGTTTGGCTGTTCCCAGGTCCTGGAAAGGCTCCCTGTGTGTAGGTCACAGAGCCACTGTGCAGTCCCTAACTCATTAACTCACCACAGGTTTGATAATGAGACTCCCAGGACGTGAGACTCTCAGATAACTCTGTGTTTCAGGATTATGATCACGTCTAGAAACACACTTCTTGTCTGAAAGGTTGAGCATAAAACCCAGTGCCACGTGTTTAAGAGCATCTTAGGAAGCTTCAGTTGATGGTAGGATGCCCTGGGCAGTGATGGGGACCCGGCTGTGCTCCTGCCCGGTGCACACCAGCGGGAGCAGCGCAGCTGCGTGCGGGATGCTTCCCGTGCTGGGTCAAGCTCTGCTCTCTAGCTCTGCATAACACTGTTAGAACCCAGAAGGGTCTTAGTGGCTCTAAAAACAACATTTGGATTAGTATAAGCTAATAAAAGCAAAGAATACACTTTCACCAGCTCCCTTTAGAGTCGGGAAAAGAGTTTTATTCTTACAGGACTTTATGGATGGATGTGCTCAGCTGCTGCTTGGCGATTCCTGCATTGCTCAGTGCCTCAGTCTCCCTGTTGGTAAATCGGCCTGGTCTCCTTTGTGGTCTCTGGGTGAGCCTTTGATTATCCTGAGGTCCCACCTGCAGCTGAGTTTGCAGCTTCCTGAAGCTGGTGCTCTGAAGGGAGCCATTCATCCAGCCTGGGACTGATGCTGCTCGGTCTGGTGGTGCTCCCCGTGCAGACACGCTCTCGGAAAGCAAGGTCAGCTGCCACCAGGGAAACTACAGCTGCTTTTCTACTTTGATTCATTTATTGCCTTGCGGGTACGTTCAGCTTGGAGCGATAGCAGATCTACAAAGCACTGATGTGCCACACAATGCAAGAGAACGATTGTGGTTTGTGCCCCCGTGTGTTTGGGTCAGCGGGTAGGTGCAGAGCAGAGGGGCTGCTGGGGCAAACAGCGGGTGTGTGAATGCGTCCCGTACTCCGGGAAACTCCCAAGCTTTAAATCAAAATACTATTGCTGCATATGGTATTGAGTACTCTACCATAATGCGTGTGGCCTCACAGCTATTCTCTCCCCAGTGTGTGCATTCTTTGGTTAAATTTGGTTTGTGTTTATCTTGGCACCTCTCTGGCAATGTATGTGGGTGTGTAAAGAAAGAAAGGTGCATAAAGAGGGTTGGGCCCCAGGTACTTGATGATATAGTTACATACTGTTTTTTCGGGTTACAAACTCTTTTGCCTCCACATACGCTGGGCAATGTTTTCAGCTGGTGTAAATTGTTGTCGTTCCTTTGACTTTAGTGCACCTGAGAGAGTTTCTACTGGTGAAGGGTCTGCCCATGGTGTTTTACATTGCAGTTTAATTCTTTTATATTGAGGCTAATTAAACTGACTGATTTTTAAAATTGCCAAAATGATTTACAAACCCAAGTTTGAGGCATCCTGAGGCATCCTGGCACCTCAGGGCCAGTGAGTACTGGGTAGGTGGAGATGCAGATGGGTGGTTAACCCAGGATGTGGTGTTTCACCAGGTGCCCTGCCTGCTGTTAAAAATTTCCTGTCAAGCCTTTATGTTTTCTTTTCAGAATTCCATAACTTCATAGGTTTCACTCTAGGTTGTTTTGCAAAATGGCTGCTGAATATTTTAAGTTGTTTTGAAAACTGTACTCAACCGAAAACACTACTATGAGATAACCCACCTGTAGAAGAAGAGCTAGGATTAGAAGATAGTGTAAGAGTTGTCCCTGAGAGGGACACTGGAAGGTGTAAGACAGCAGTGGAAGAGGTTTGGGAAGGTTACAGTGCTGTGGAAGGACACAGACAGCAGCTTCCTCTGACCACTGCCCTGTGGATGGTGGTTTGCGCCCAAAGGGAGCTGCTCCTGTGCCTCCCAGTGGGTGCCTGCTTGTGCAGAACTCCAGGTGTGGGGTGAAGCCAGGCAGCTCTGGCAACATGTATACACCTTATTTACCAGACCATGGGAGGTTTCACTGGGGCTTGGGTATGGTCAACAGGTCATGATCTGTTTGTGATTATTGCTAGTTTTGTTGGAAATGCAAAGCCATCGTGACTCAGTGTGGGTAATGTCTTGCAAGCCTCGTATCGTACATGAAATCCACAGTGGAAAGCAGTTCAAAGTTCTGTGCTTGTGTATAATTCTGTGTCTTGGAGACTGTTAAACCTCTTTCATGTAGTGACAGGGGGTCAGCATTATCTGCAGAGAGAGAAATTGGCGGTGGTTTAATAATAGATTAGTTGGTGCAAAAAGCTAAAGGTCTTCCCTATATGTTTTAACTTCCCAAAGCAAACTGGAAGTTAGGATACCTAATCTAAAAAGGCTGGAACAACTGTTTTTGACCCTTGCCTTCAGGCTATTAAATTCAAAACCTTCAGCACGATGAAGTTCCCAGAGAAGATGAGGAACAACCAGGTTCCCCTGTGCCAGCAAACAGAGGTGTGGGAGAGCAGAGCTTGCTGTGTGGGAGTGTAAATGGTGTGCTTCAGCTTCCAGAGGCATCAGGCTGTTTCACATACAACTGATGTGTCCAAGAAAGAGAAATGAGGAGACTGTCAGGTTTTAGGTCTAGTAAGTGCGAAGGAAATATCATTAGATGAAGCACTTCTGTTACAAAACCTGCCCCAATGCTGATTTCATCTGGAGTGGTGTCAGTGAGCTGTGCACAAATACCATCTGTTAAAACAAGATCCAAAGCAGGCTCTTTCATGTTTTCTGACCTTTCTTGAACTGTATTCCTGGACTTCCCATCCCACCTATGCTTAGGTATAGATTTCCACTTTTTCATGAAGTTCTCAATTCACCCGCTCTATAGAAATCCTGACTCTTTGGGGCTTTTTTAAAATTTTGGTTTTATTTTTTTATCTGGAGAATCCTCACTCAGCCATATCTGTGTTAGTACCTGGGAAGTGAATGAGAATCCTTCTGACTGCATGTGTTCCACATAGCACCCATGACGTTTGGTACCACCCAACGTTTCCCTCAAATCTGTTAACTAGGTTAGTACTGTACCTCCTGAGCAAACAGTGTCTCTC
Source organism: Limnodromus scolopaceus (assembly GCA_028565335.1). Taxonomy (NCBI): domain Eukaryota; kingdom Metazoa; phylum Chordata; class Aves; order Charadriiformes; family Scolopacidae; genus Limnodromus; species Limnodromus scolopaceus. The sequence continues at coordinate 13,144,963 of JAOXNO010000070.1, read as the reverse complement.
AATACAGTAAAAGAAATCCAAACTCATTATATTTGATAAGATTTGAGCTTATTGTAATTTGAGCTAAAATTTCATGAGCAGGGTGTGTGTGTGTTTTTCCTATTGAACTGGGTCACTTTTCCCTTGTCATGCATAATCCTTTATTATACCAGCAGAATTATTATACAAAGTACATTTAATTTTTCACACATAATGAAGACAAGCACTCACAACAACTCATGATGGCTCTTTGGAAAGTAAATATTTAATTTTCGAATGCATACATTTCTTCTTTGTTAGAAGATACAGAACTAATTATTCCCTGAGTATTATAACAAAATTAAAGCAGCACAGTCATGGTGTACTCATAAAATGCATACGTAATTGCAATAAGGGAGGAGGAAAATGGAAATTTCATTAGGGAGAGGCAATGTTTTACACGTTGCCATTACACAACTCCTGTGACAAAGGAGATCCCATGTATAGATGAATTCTTGTAAGAATTTAGGAACAGGAGGTTAGGTTTTTGTGAACATGTGCCCCATGACTTAAAACAGCCTTTGCAAATGCTGCACTGAATATTTCCACTTGGATACAAATGAATTATCAAGGATGCAGGAGTAGACTTTCATTGAGATATTCTATAGTCATCATAATACACACAGGTTTTTGAAGTGTCTAGATTTCGGGATGCTATATAAGCATAAATAGAGTAATATAGCTCACTGCATCTGCAGAAGTGTCTCATGAAATGCAAAATGAATGGCTGAAGAAAATATTCTTACTCAAGGAAAAATGGGCCTCCAGTGTGTGTCATAAATTTTGCTAACAGAATTTTAAACAGGGATACTGGTTATAGATTTCAAGCCCCCCCCAGCCCCCACCCTGTCTTGAGCAGCAACTAAATCTTCCTTCATTTTCAGTAAAGTCATGTTAAAACAACTCCATTCCAGCGCTACTGCTGACATACTGATTCCTGCTGTTGCACTGACATGACTGGACTATTTTCAAGGTCATTGCAGTCAGCAAAAACTCTAGTTGATGTCAGTTGGGATTTGGGTTTTCTTTGTCCTTTATTAATGTTGTAAAGAATGTAGAGTGCTGGTATAAAACAGCATGAGTCCTGGGGGCTTGTATATATATATATATATTTATAAGGAAATCTTATGAGATGTTTACTCCTGTTTACATGAGGGCATGCAGATGTTAACAAAACTTCTAGGATCTGTTTTCAGAGATAGGCAAAGATCTAGACAAGCTTTGAGCAGGAGGCCGGGCAGCAGGCTTTCCAGAGGTCCCTTCTCACCACAATTACTCTCCGATTCTCTGATTTTGTTTCAGAAAGTTGTTAGCACCTCTAAAATATGGTCCTACCATAAAAAAATAGCTTTTAGTATAGCACTCATTCCTTCAGTAAATATGTTCCATGTGGATATTTATAGTCCTGCCTGCTACCTTCAGTGAGAACAGAAAGTTCTTACTCCCATAAGCTCCATACAGCTGCCAGCAGAGATGGTGAACAAGCCTTTCCTTCCTTCATCTACAGCATTGCTCCGTGGATGTTCATTGGCTCCAGCTCTACAGAGCCTGTCATATCTATGGATTTGTGTGAGTGTCTAAAAGGATCTAATTTAAAAAGAGAACTGTCTCTTCCAGGCAGTGCTGGTGTCTGTGGGTGAGTTTGGTTGGCTTTCAGATCATGTGTTGATTCTGGGGACAAGAATAAAAAGAGGGAAAAAAATAATCCCCATCTGCTCATTCGGCTCCTTCTGTCCTTAGGGACACACGTGTGTCTCGTGTGTTGGAGCCTCTCTGACAGCAGTATCATGGCTCCTCGGGCTCTGACCGAGAGCAGATGTGGGGGCGAACTTGCTCCCCTCCCTCTCGGCTGCCCCTTTCCTGATGGTTCCTGCGTTCAGGCTGGAGCAGGCACCCAGACCTCCTGAGGGAGCCGAGTCAGTCAGCTGTATCCTGATAGCCTGCGGGGTAAAATAAAAGGCAATTGCTTGGACACTGGAGGCTTCCTACAGATGTACCTGGTGTCTGTGAGAACCCTTCCCTGATTGTGCTTCTGGGCACAGAGCAGCAAGAAATTCTCAGGATGGTTTGATTTCAATGGGGATGACATTTTTCCCCCTGCCAGCATTTCTCTCTTAGCTATATTACCTCTAATGAAATTACCCATTCGGTGTTAGGTTTGTAATCTAAAGTGAGTGCTATAGATTAGCGGTTGTTGCTGCTTTATTATTGAAATGAGAGTCATGGGATCAATTTAACTGTTCCTTGCTTCATTATTTGCTTAAGACAATAGAATCATCTCTGCAAATTCTATTGCTTTGTGGGTATTTTTAGCTTAATTATCATAGATATTAGCAACAATCAACAAAGATTTCCTAGGTGCGTGCTCTTGTTCCTTGGAACACTAGTTTTTTATAGACATTGTACTTTTAATTTGCCTTCCTTTTTGTAGAAAATCCAGTCTGCTCTCAGAAAAAAACCAACAAATGCAAACAAAATACCCCAATCCAACTTATTTTGCAAAACCACTAAGGCTTTCCTAGCAGTTCATTTTAAGAATTAAAGGCATAGTGAAGATTATGCCTTCTGTTGTACATGTAGCTAAATATCCTGGCAATTGGCCTGTACGATGGGGACTTCAGCAGTTTTGGGTTTTTTTTTTTTCCAAAAAGTTTAGAATAAATCAAAACCTGCCTTTGACGTGAGCTTTCAGTAAGGCTTGACTGATCCCAGGTTTACCTTTTTTGCAAGGTATCAAAGGTTAGACAGACACATTGCACAAATGTCTGCATCCAGTTGGACTTGGATTGTCGATTCCAGCCTGGCCAGTGATCACAGCTCCTGACCAGAGGTTAGTGCCTCCAATAAAGGGAGCTGGAGTTAGGGTCATACAATGTGAATTTAGATTAAAAAAATCAGGCCTACAGAATTGCCAACATCATTTTTTTTTCATCCTTCAGTATAATTTACTAGACGGCTCAATCATAAACTCAGCTATCGCTGATATTTGAATTAGTATTCCCCAGCTGGCTTAGAGCAGGGGAAATATGTGCCAAGGGAAAGTTCTCATTGTCCATTGAATACACTGAGTTTTGGATCCTGACATGAGTTCATTTGAAGTTTGTTGGACAACTCTACAGAGAATATGTAAACAAAAGTGTCTCTGATCAAATGGGGCATAGTTGGATATCCCAGCAAAATAAAGAAATCAACCTGTGGTTTTGTTTATACTGCCTATCTTCCATTTAAAATGTAGCAGGAAAAAGGCCTAATTAATATTTCTTAAGAGTGCCAGGAAAAGCATTAGGCAGTTTCTTGCATTTGAAGTACTGAAAAAGCAATTTTAATATCTAGTTTAATATAACATAAACGGGTTTAGCTTCCAGTTAACATTTTACCAACTATTTAGATTACATCTGTGTAATTTATACATAACCACTGGAAACCTTTTAAACTCCTTTCAAGCTGTATCCCTCACAAGATTTTTTTCTAAGAAAAAAATGTTTACGATTCGCATAGTTATCCTTGTGTCACAGTCCTTCTTCTCCTACCTCATCCCCTCTTCCTCTTTTCTGCTTTTTGCCTTCCTTCCAAAACAGGTAAGACAGCAGGAAACCAGGATTAATTTTATATTCATTTTAACAGATGGCAAACTGGTTAAAGGGATAGAGTGAGGAACGAGGGCTCTGTTTTAGCACTGCACCTCAAATCCTGTAGGGTTTACATGTGCTACTTGATGGTTAGGTGCTCTGCTGAATCCGGGCTTAAGTATTTTGCCCAAGGATGCAAAGAATAATTAGAAACGAATACACAAATTCTGGTTCAATACCACTTCCATCGGAGTGTACTCTCAATTGCTTCAGTTTTAATTGAGCTTTTCAAATTTTGGAC
>JAOXNO010000070.1:13086760-13140975 GCA_028565335.1 Limnodromus scolopaceus | reverse complement strand
CGCAGCCGCCCTCTGCAATCCTTCACCGCTCATTTGCACATTTCTCCATAATTTTGCCTGCAGTAGAGAGTATTTCTTCTTGAAAATAACAACCACCAAGATTTAATGAGAAGATTTAGTTTTCCTTTGATAAGATTGCAGCTGTAATAGAGTTTGCCTGCCTGCACAGTCCCAGCGGTGCAGACAGAAACTCCAATAAGTTTGCTTCTTTAGCATTATTTGACCAGCTAAAAATTCAAGCAAAGGGCTGCTTGTATTGAAAGAATGCAAATAATTTTTTTCTCAATGTTAGAACAAAAAGATATACACATATCTGTAGGTGGTATGGAAATGAGTGTTTGCTAGTGTATAGCCATGGGAAATAAATTGCTCCCAAATGATTACTTTTTTTTACTTTGCTATGCCAATCTAACATACCATAATTCTGAGAGAAGCTAAAGAAGATTTTTCAAGTAGAAGGTTCCAGTGAGAGTGAGACAGTGGTGTCTGCACAAAATAACTGCAGGCTAGAATATTGAAAAAAATAAGTATGTTAATAAATACTGCCTCATCTAACAAGCAGTCAGTAAATTAATATCCACCTTACCTGGGGTAGCTCTGCAATTCTCACTACTCATGTACAGAATGACTTTGTATCTCCCACATCTTCTGCCTGTGAAATTCTCAGGCTGTTCATATCATGAAAGGCTGTTCCTTTGCTGTGCTGGGCATGGATGTGCCCTTCAGTGTTGCCCTGGAAGAGATTAGCAGAAACACTTAGTGTGTCTCTGCTACGCATCTCTTCTTTCTTCAGTCTTTTTGTTGTAGCTGTGATTCTCCTTCTGAAAATAAATGCCCTGCAAGTTACTAACCTGTCTTCCATCATCTGAAGACGGATTTTTCATCTGGAGTCAGTGAGGCTATCTAAAAGGAGCTCCAAAGGCTGTATGTGCTGGGGAGAAGGTGGCCTCCTTTGCACATCACAGACTCCTGGAGGAGGTGTGTTTCAGGGCAGAATTCTACAGCAGTGAGAATTTTTGGGACCATGTCTTGGTTGAATTAGCATTGATTAAGGAGGTGATAGAAACCAAGGACTTTCTCTTACAGCCATAATTCAAACTGTATTACACTTACTGATTCGCATAAAAATCTTTGCTTTCTGTAGTAAATGCTCCTGTGTATGAACCTGTCATTCAACTAGGAAATCACTGTTTTAGAGTTCTAACTTTCACCCATGGTCTGAGTTTAAAACAGATGTTTTCTGTACTGCCAATTTGATTTTACCTGCCACAAGTACAGATCCCTCTAGGATACTTACTACAAATTCTTGTCAGCTTCTATCTTACAATGCCTGCCAACAAAGTCAACAGCTTCCTCCCGGTGGTGTTTTGAACACCTCATTGTTATGCAGTACCTAGATTAGGATGGCACGATGTGATATGTTGATGCCATTAGGTGATAATATTTGGTCAGTATGGATTTTGTTACTGTTACAGTAGACCTCTGTGTGTGGCTTATGTGAACTGAAAAAGAGCCCGCAGCAAGAACCCGATGTGCAGTCACTGTCCCGTGTGGCCAGAGATAACAAAAAGGTGATTGTGCTGTTCCCACCCAGCAGAAGTCAAGCTCCCAGGGGGAACACACAAGCCAGGTGCTAACGCAACAGGCCCCACTGGAGGAATGGGCTAACTGGGAGAAAAATAATGCCGTAGTGCAGACCCTCCTCCATTCTTATTTCCAGCCTTCACAGTTGTGTTGGGATGTCAGATTTTTACATTTAACTAGACGGAGTAGTGGAAGATGACCCCTACTGAGGATTTGGGTGCAGGTGTAATGAGATTAACAGCATGGCACAGCAGGGTGGAAAGCCATTAGCCAAGCACACCTCGTTCCTCACGAGAGGGCTATTGCATGGCTCCTGCCAGAACCAAGGAAAAAGCCTCTGTCCTTTTACTCCAGGTAGTTTGTAATGTGCTTTAACATCTTCTGAGGCGAGAGGAATATTTGTCACTGCCAATAAGTTTTGGTAATAAAGTAATAAATACAACATCAGGTCACAAGTTTTCAACTAAACCAGCTGAGGAGACCATTACAGACTATTTAACATGGCAGTAACTCTAATTACAGCATCTTCAATATTCGAGTGAAGCCAATGGCTGTCCTACTTTTCTCCTGTAGCAGCATCATTGCCAGATGATCTCTGCTCTCCCAGCTTTCCTGCAGCGAGAACCCCTGTGTCCTCAGTGATCCATGGGAGGATCAGTGTTCTACGGGCTGGAACTTTGCTCTTGTGATTTATCTGTCCTAGACCAGTGCCAGTCACTACAGTCTCAAGGCTCCTTCTGCAAGGACAAATGACTTGGCCTTTGGTCTCATAAATACAGCGGCTCACTGGGACTAGGTTATTACCCCATAAAACCTTTCATCCCACTAATGAAGAGAGCGTGAAGCATGTCAAATAGATAGTAATTGGTATAAGCAAGCTGGATACTGCAGCCTGGACTGATAGGGAATATTCCAGCCTACTTTATAACCAGAACTATGATTGTAAAAAATATTTATGGATAGGTGGGATTTTCCTACTGTTTTTAAGGCTGAGGAGTAGGTGGCGGGTTCAATCCTACCCATTTGTTTTCAAATAGTTACTCAGCAGAGTGGGATGGCTTTCTCAAAGGGGCATAGAAACATCCTTTGCTTGGGACTGCAGAGAAAGCCAAGAAAACAACAGCATGTTTGTTTTGTGTCTGGCTCATTTATTGCTTATAGTTTGACTGTGCTTTTATGAAAGCAAGGTGAATTTAAATGCAAACAGTAGAGAAATCCACTGAGAGAAAGATAAAAGAGTCTGAAACCGTTAGAGGCAAGTGGAATAATTGATGGTATGAATCTGGAGAGCAAGTGCATGTGAGGCCTAACGACATCTTGTCTTATTTTTGGGATAGTCATTTCCAACTGCCAACACTTGTGTGTGGCTGGAAGAGGGTACAATAATGCAGCCTGCTGCCTCTGCCTATCAGGAGAGACAACTTTCAAAGGCTCAACACTGAGGATCCTTCAGAGGGCTCAGAGCGAATGCAGCTACCCCAGTGCTTGCTGCTCTGCTTCTGACCGTACAGGTTATTTTCCACTCAGGTCTAGTCTGTGGAGAAAGGCTTGGGTCTTCTCAGAGTGGTGTGTGCTCATTTGAACTTCTTCCATGTATCGAAAACCAAAAGACATGTTTCTTGACAAGGGGATGGGAAAAGCCAAACGATTCTCTACGTTTCTGATTTGGAGCCCTGTGCCAGTACCAACTGCCAACATCCTGGTGCTGGTCTTCCCTTGTACTCACAGCTGCTTCATGTGTGTTGGTGACAACTTGTGCATGTTCCTGAGTGTCACTCTCCAGCTCTCTGGCCATCCAGGGTCCATCGGTAGCTATTTGCATATTGCAGGAAAGTTGTTCTTACAAGTGTGACCGTGGGATCAGATCAGTACACTGGATATATTGAAACTGGTGTAGTTACAGAACTTTACTCCTGCAGGAGGCCTGGTCCCCTGATCTGAGCTGTTTAAATGCTTCAAAGGTAATAGCAGTGATTTTGCTGTCATGGAAAAAGTACAACAGCAACAATATTAGAACTATTCCGAGTGACAAAGACCTGTGATTCATTGCAAAATTTTCTGTTGCAGATAATAAAACACAAGTGAAGAAATGCTTTCTCAAGTGATCATTCAATTTTTGCTGCTTATTTTTAATATTAAGAATCTTTTCGGTCATGCTTAATAATGTTGAATGATGTGCTCTTCCATGCAGTGGAATAAGCTGCACCAGATTCAAGGACTTAGTGTGAGCTGAAAAACAAGGAAGAGAGCTGAGCCAACCTGTACTTTGAAATCCACCTTATGGTAATTAATACCTGGCTCTCTTACTTCTCAGAGGAATCAGTCCAAATTTCCATCCTGAGGGACAAAGAAAACTCCAGTTCAATTGACTGTGAGTGTGGATTGGCCAAAACTGTAAAGAAAGAAAAATTGTGTAAGTGTCCATGAGAGAGGAAGAGCAGCTCTCATTCTGCATCTTAATGGCAGCAGAAAATGACCAGCACTTCTGCAGCAGATTAAGAGTCACATCTCCCATTACTGAGGAGCAGGCAGAATACATAACTACAGATACCACAGTGCTGTCTTCTCTGCTTCTCAAAATACTTCTCCTGTGGTTAAATAAAACTCTGAGGTGTTTTGGTTGTGCTATTCCCATCTGCTTTCATTGCCTTTTTTTTTTTTTTTTAATAGCAATAGAATATGCTGAGCTGCAAATGCTTTTACTCGCTGCATTCTTCCTCATCCCCAGAGTTATATGTTCATTTCCAGCTTGTAAAAATAACCTGTTTATTCCATTTCTAAGTCCTGCATGAGGTGGTTCTTATTTTCCCTGTGCTGGCTCCCTGTAGTTTTATCACATCTGGCTGCCCACCTGCATGCTTTGTCTCAGCTATGGAGTTTTCCTTCTCCAGAAAATTGCAGAGCAATTCTCTCCGGTAGCAGGGAAACGATGGCCAGTGCAAAAGTCTCCTCCCGTTGAACTAATTGCAAGCCCCACTGTTAATTTCAAAGAAGGTGGTATAGTGCTCTAACTTATCCTGGATGCTTTTGGGGATCATTTCTTTCTCTGGTTGCCTCCAGCCAGTCAAAGTAGAAGATCATATGCTCTGTACTCCCACCTCCCCACAGCTGATGTGTCTCACTTCATCACTCCTGCTCCCTGGGCTCCCAGGCCAGCCCGTCTGCTGGGGAGGCTGCAGCCTGCTCCTGCCACGGTACGGAGCTGACTTTCACTTCAACAGCAATCAGCGTGGTCACCATTGCCGCAGGGGAGAGACAAAAAGTGGTGGACTTCAGTTGTAACAAAGCAGACTGAGGCTGGGTGTTCAGAAAAATACACCTCCCAGTAAAAAAAAGGTAGCCAAGCCCAGGGAGATATCGTTAGGGGTTGGTGGAATTTTTTGTAGGTTGGACAAGCGTGTCTCAGGCCCTCTGTGGCCATAGCTGATGCTGTCTTGGACCTGAAGGATGGGCTGGCTGCCCTGACTTGGCCAGCTCCTTGCTTTTCCATGGCTGTACAATTGCTTGGTTTCCAAAGGAACTGTCCTTATTTCACTAGTCTTATTATCATTGCTTTGTTGTTTTCCATTCAGAGACTGCAAAACTGAATTACTAAGCACCCCCTAACTCCACCACTCTTTACACAGCTCTGGTCTCTTCTGAACCCATCCAGAACCATCTACTCTCAGTCAGATGTGTGCAGATGGATCCCTGGAGCATCTGTAGGACACATTTATGACTAATTACCTGTCATCTGGAAGGTTACAGAGCAGCAGCATAAATGTGACCTGCCTTCTGCATTTACATCTAACACAAGACTAAGAAACATCTCTAGCAGACTGGAAACCTCTCCAGCCCCGTAAAGCTTCTCCAACATGGATTATTTACTATCTAGCACCTATCAGAGGAATGAGAGCTCATCCAGCACAGTCTCTCTTATGTCCACTTCGTATCCTTTCTCCTTTAATCCATAAGGGTCTCAATCAGGATTGATCAAAATACTGAATAAGAAACTAGCCAGCATGGGGGATTTATTTTTGACCTATTTTATGACCTATTTTTTCATTTACAAACTGCTAGTAAATTGCACACTTGGCTTTGACACCCTGTGTGTGACACATGCAGAAATGTTTCCTGATTCATGTACGACAAAACTTTTCAGCCACCAGGCTGTCAAATACCACGTTCACTCTGATTGCCGCTCACAGCGCAGGACTCACCCACACAAGGCAGACAAGTGGCACGGTTTCTCTCTGACCTGCAGGACAGTCTCATGAAGATGACAGTCCTTCCATAGGACCTGATAGAACCCTCTCCACTAACCTCACTGGGAGCTCACAAATGGACAGGTGTCATCCACCCCCATGGCGACACCACAGCAGCCTTGGTTTGGACAGTTAGAGACACCAAAAGGGTTATGAGCCCCAGCCTGGACAGAAAGTCAGGAAAAACAGACATGTAAGTCTTTGGATTCCTTTGAAAACCTCGCCCATTTTCAGTAAAATTTGTGGAAGTCGTTTCTGTTATTTGACTGAAGTATTTTCACTTCTGACTGGAATAACAAGATATTTTTTTCCTACCCCATCACTAAACACAGCCTCTTCAACCCAGGGTGTAAGGCTCATCGCCTCGTGCCAGAGTTGGGGTCCTCTGATGGAGCTGCACAATATACAGCTGAGAAAGCTGCAGAGATACTGTGACCTTTTAATCTAATTTTCTATTTCAGCAATTCATGAATATATCTAGCAAAAGAAGTAGACCGTTTCTAGTTGCTACTAAAATACAGTTCTGGTGGCTCTAGTACTGGCAATCTATTCTGGGTACATTTTATGTTAGGTACGACAACTGTTAAGATGGCAGTTTAATCCACTTATTATAAACTCAGTATTTCTCCCTGAGTGATAAATAAAGAAAAAAAATTATCTTTTCATTCTTAGGCAAGGAGAAGAAATTTATCTGTGAAAACTAAACCATAAACAAAGCGCTGTTGTCACTGTCAAGGCTTCAAACAGAACAAAGGCATCAATTCCCAGCAATACATCTTCCTGGTGGGCAGCTGGCTGTTAATGCAACTCAACACATTGGCTTTTCTATTTATGATACCCCTTTATATGCCACTGTGGCAGAGACTGAAAATACAAACTTAACTTCAGCTGGAGACAGAGATTCAATCTGGTTGTTTGTCTGAAATGTCCTCTTTAGTCTGGAAACTGCTGATACGGTGAGTAGAGAAAATAATGTAACAAGATAAATGAGTCTATTCTATTTCATGGGACTTCTCTAAATGGAAGCAGCACTATGTGGGGCTTCTCTCTGTGCCAGCTCCAATCGAGAGCTACACTGCTACTTTGCTGTTTGCTTCTCCCAATTACAATGGCATCATCCAGACGGAAATCGCTTGTTTGACTCTCTGTGAACAAAATTAAGTCCTCTTGGGAAGTTTCCATCCCTCAGTCCGTAGGCCTGGCACAAATTTGGAAGTGCAGGGGAATTTCTTGAATTGTAACTTTTTAATAACCTTTTCCAAAACTCAGAGGTTGAATTTGGCCTGAGCTTTAGAAAATATTCAGGCCAGAGCTCATTATGTGCAAACTGTTTTGCTTCCTTTTAAACCAACATGAAAAAAAGAAGAAAAAGCTGAAGTTTCAGTTCTACAAACAGCTCAGCACTTCTGAGCTCTAGCTCAGTGGCCTCACTCCAAGACCTCTGTTGCCTCTTCCCTTCCTACCTGGAACACCTCGAGACTACACATCCAGAAAGTGTTTGGGGAAATCGTATGAAGAAGAGGTTTATGGAAATCTTACCTCATAATTATCTTTTTTAAAATTATTCGAACCACAAACTGTGCAAGTATTTGCAACAGCAAAATGAAACACATTTTAGAGACAGTTATATTCATGGGAAGTGAAACATAAAGGAAATGTATGATCCCTCTTCAAAAGTAATCCTATTTTTTCCCCACTTTTCATGAAGTCATTGATTCTTCAGAACTTCCCAAATGAATCCAGGGTAAAAGCAGTGCCTCGCTATGGGGTTTGACACTATTTTCGCCGCAGTCAAAGCGAACTCCCATTGTAAGCAGTAAAACCCCGGAGGGAATGTGCTAGCCAAAAGAGATTAAATATTCTTTCTATTGTATAACAAAAAGCGTTGTAAGGTTGATTACAATAAAAGCTTTCTAAAGTGACAGCATTGGGTTCCTTCTTCCCTTTCTTCCCCCTTAAGCTGTTACATAGTTATAAAAAGAAATAACATTTCAGTAAAGTGCACGGTTGTTCAGAAGCTGGGTAAAACATACATTCATTTTTCATGGATAGAGAACTTCACTCTCCTGTCCCTGGGGGTGAGCCGCGGAGCTGAGTCTCTGGCAGAAGGCTGTGCTGCTGGATTGTAAATGGGAAAATGTATCTTTAAAATACCCTGATATTGTTTTGAGATTGGCCAGGTTTATGTCAAACTTTCTAGTCTCCGGGAGGCAGTTTCATTAACGTCACAGCAGTTTGATAGGGGTTATATGACTTGTGGAGAGTCTCTATTTGTTTGTGGCTTTGATTGGATTTTTTGCAACACGCTTAGTTTAAAGTCAGAACGCTGAGAAAATTCCCGGCTATAATCCCAAATTTACTCACTGCAACTTGAAAATCGTTCAAACATCTCCCAGCAGATCGAGTTAGTCAAACTAACATCTGCCAACATCTAGTAAATCCTTCTGTCCAGTCAGACAGCCTGGCAGTGGATTACACCCCGTTTTCCTGGGACAGACCAGTGAGATTGGATCCCACCCTCACCTTAGAACACTTAGCCTGGTGGAAAATTGTGGAGACGAACAGCACAGATCATTCCTCCTTTTTCTCTTCATTTTACTCCAAGAAATTCAATGAGATTTACTTTTATTTATCTGGGGAATTCAAAATAAAAGTCAGAAAATGTAAACTAAAACAGTAGTCTGCCCTTTTGAAATGAAATACGTGACCTACAATTCCCGTGTAGCACCTGACACCTTGGGGTAATGCAGTTGTGCATTTATCCAATTAGGAACAAAATGGGGCAATGAACAAGATCTCATCAAGGAAATATTCCATCTGAATTTTCTTAAGAGAAAACCACTCTCAGTGATACCAAAGCTTTCTTGTCTTTGTGATAACTGTGTTTTCTGTGAGCAAACCATCCTGATAGAAATTTCCCGGCTATCTTTTTTAGGAATAATTGGGTCATGATAATACACTCCGTTGAAGAGAGACTGGAAAGATTAGGCATGCTTGCTTTGGAAAGATTAGCCATGCCTGTTTTGGAAAGTAGAGGTCATGATAAAAATAATGACTGCTTTATCTAAGGCATATCAGAAATCTTTAACCGTGTTTTTATACAAGAGTGGGAAGATATTTGTTAAAAAAATGACAAGTTCAAACTCATAAAAGGGAAAGCAAATTTAGTAAGACTTCAGACTATTGGATGAATAACAATAATAGACAGAAGTGACAAAGGTGGCATCGAACATCCCCAAACCTCAGACTAGAGTGTAACTGTCCCCAAACTGAAAGAAATGCTGAAACAAATCTCTCTGTGTGCAAATGCCATAAAAACCATGGAGTGCCCAAACGCTGTAGGCTTTTTGTACTGTTCTCTTTTCAGATGGGTTGAGCACTATCAAGTAAACCCTTGTTTACTTGAGGAGGAAAGGGTTTCAACTGAATTGAAGCTGCATTTTCAAAAAACCCCACAACAATTTCAAGGGATCTAGCCTCATGTCTGTCTGTTAAAAAAATCAAACAAGGCAAGCTTCCCTTAAGTGTTTGTTTATAGACGTGTTTTGTATTTCTGCTTTTCTTACTGGGAAGTTTGGAAAAGATATTTCTTTAGGATTTTGATGAACAACTGCAGATATCTGTTGCAAATAATAGCCTTTTCTCTGAACGTTACTTCTCAACAGCCGGGTGCCATGGAAAGGACAATTTTGCAGCAGGCTGTGTACATACAACAGTTCCTAGCCTCCTTGACACCTTGGTTTTCTCTGCAGGAGCAGAATCCACCTAGCTGCAAATGCTCAGCATCTCAGTCCAGATCCTACACAAAACAACCGTATTCATGGATAGAGAAGAGGCCATCTGCTTCATCTTCCTGCTCCAAAACAGTCACTAATCACCCTGAAGTTTCTTCAGCCCTTATGTTAACAAGGTTAGTTAATTTGAAAACACACATCTAAGCCCTATACCTCTCCTATTTGAATTGCCACCCTCTGTTTTCCTGATGTAATCAGAATTTTCGTTGTTTATTAATTCTTGCATTAGTACACAGACATCAAGGATGCTTGATGGGACAGGCTATTTACTCCCTTCTTATTCCTATTAGGGACAAATCTCTCCACCAGAGTTTTAGGTTCTTGCTGAGTCCACCATCACTTGTAGCTGCCTGTAGATTTTCTTCTCTTCCTTGTTATCCTACTTCATTATTGCTCCAGTGAAGACTAGAGCAGGAATAGGCAAAGGTTTCCTTCACTTTATGAAGTGCACTTCAGCTTTGATCATCAGCTCAGGATACCTCACCTTATGAGCAAGGAGGTTAAAATTATCCTCTGCAGCCAAGCAGATATCAAGGGCATGCTTATCAAACTGGGAGCAGTTATTTCCCCAAATCATGCTACTGCGTCCCAACAATTTTTAAGGCTGAGTCTTTGACTTAATGCTTTAAACAGGGCAGCTGATACAAAGACTTCTATTGATGTAAGATCAGGCTCTTCTTTCAGTCTATCCTGACTCCTGGGAAAACCCACTTCCTAGGCTTAAATATCCACCTGGAGAGCAGGAGATGTGTTCCTGTTGGGTCCCTTCCCAGGTGCAGTACCATGTCTCCTGGTGAGGCAGGGGCAAGCACAGCTGAACCTGCTCAGGGCCAAACCCTGCCCAGCAGGAGGGGAAGGGGATGAAAGGGGCACACCAGCGATACTGAGCTCATGTGGAGCTTATAAAGAAGGAAGCCAAGGCGCTTGGATGCTGTTGTGAACTCAGAAAGCATTCTTACTGAGAGGTTGGAGGTAAACTGATATTATTTAGGCTTATTTGGGTTTATTATTGGTTATTAGGTTTATTATTATGATTTAAGGTTACATAGGTGGGGGAGGAAAGTGGATGGAAGTTTAGCTTGTTGCCACATGTGAGTGATCCATCAGGCTGCTGCGATGGCTGGAGGAAGCAAACCACCCCTACAATGTGCTCTGAACAGTTTTTTCTGACCTGTTACCTTTGTGTTGTCAACCTTTGCTGCTAGTGATTTTCTTCATGCTCCTGAGAGCTGCTACATGGCCCTAGCAGGCACAGCAGACTAGATATTTGTGCTTTAGGGTTTGAGTTGTATCACCCACGCTATGGCAAACTGTGTTTGCAGAAGAAAACTTTTTGATATTTTTTCCCTTAAATATCGCATTTCTGGTTTATTACTAATTGAAAAAGGGATTTGGGCTTGAAGTTTTCTATTGTTGTTTCTCCACAGATGAATCCAAGCTGCACACTCACTGGACAACTGCCAAGGTATTTATCTGTTTTTCACTGGAGTTCTAGCTGGGTTTCCTTTTTGATATTTCAGTGGAGCAAATAATAACTGTATCTCTGTCAGTCCAGCAAAGTGTGTCAGCAGCACGCTTTTGCAGGTTTTCCTTGCTGGTGCAAACAGTGCCTGGTTCCCTGTGGAGTTGCTGTAGGGCCCAGGGTAGGATGCCCGTGGTGCTTTTAAAATGCCTCCCCGCAAATCTTTGCGTTAGGTGATGGTGGCACCCTGCTGGGTCTCTGTTGGAGTGTCATTTTGCAAGCCTCTGCTTTGAAGACTGGCAGGTCATGGAGTGCTCCTTCCCATGAGCTTGTTCTTAACCCCGTGGCACACCTCTGGTCGTCAGCTGTGCTCGGAGTTCATCTGGCTGAATAACAAGCTGATGAAAGTAGCGGTCACTTTTAAATCCCTGTCTTTCATCTGTTGCCCAGTTCGGCGTGCATCTGCAGAAAGCCCAGGGCAGCGTGCGGGTGGCTGGGAGCGAGCGGCAGGAGGGGGCGTAGAGGGAGGAGCCGTTTCCAAGCAAGGCTGCCAGCGAAGGAGACTCTCAGAAAACTGTAGCTTAGCTGAAGTAGATTTAGCTCTAAATATACAGAAAGCGAAGTAGGGTTTTTTTTAAGTTCTGCTTCTGAACCTTTGGAGAGTGTGGGCACTTGACACGTCATAGTGAGGGAGGAAGAAGAGTCTCTAGGCTTGCTGGAAGATTGGCAGCCATATCCCGTATGATACGGGTATAGGCAACGTGCGCACTGCTACAGGTTGGTTAGCCTTCCACCCGTGGGTCCCTGTGCTGCTTTTCCTCTGGGTCAGTCTTGTGACGTGTGAGTGTTATTAGCTCTTGGGAAAGGTCCTCACAACCTCTCCTGACCAAACCTTTTGTGAATTTCAGTATAAAATATCTCTTTTCTGTTGAACCCAAAGGAAATGGTACCAATTTGCAGATCTCTAGAAGGAATTATTGCTTTTCTGAATAGCTCACTCCTGCTAATGTGCAACAGTACCACTTCCAGTAGGTGCTGGAAAGTTCCAGCTCTGTGTTGTGAGCTTTTTTCTATTGCACAGCCCTTACTACTTACCATTATTCATCTTCAAGCCTGCAATTTATTGTGGCACATTGAGAGGCTGGTGTTCCTGTGTTGCAATGTAGTGACTCCTTTAACTATATGAAGATTTTAGCTGTAAATATGGGTATAAGGTGTATTTGTGAAAACTTAATTACTGAGTGTCCAATTTCAAGGACAGATATGCTGGATTTCCTGAAGATCCTTAGGGATTTAACCTATGGCTACCTTATTTAACTGTTTCAAATTTTGGACTTTGAATGCCCCTGTCTTCTGCTGTGGCAGAGTCATGAACTCGTATGGTTGCAGTTCTTGTATTGTTTGGATGCAGGCTGTGTCCAGAGGATGGAAAATCTGTGAGTAGGTGAGAGCTTTGTGTGTTAAACCTCTTTCAGTAAGTTCTGGGCTATTTAACAGTGGTGCCCTGTGTAGCATCTCCTCATTGTCGTTGGGTCCCAAATGCAGAAGGGCTTTCTGTGGGGGAAGGGAGACCCTGTGTTGCTGTTCCCCATGGGGTGACTATCAGGGAGAGCTTTCTTCTCTGAAGAATTCAGAGGGTTCAGAAGTCTGGATGTGTCTCCAGATACACCAATCTTTTCAGCTTCTCCAGTTGCAAACTCACTTTGACAGTCTCTATCACCACCCAAATCATCCAATGAATCAGCATTTGCTTTCTCTGGTATTTTCCCAGTGAAACACATTTAGTTTAGCGAGTCAGCAAGCAGTGTTGGTTATGATGGATGGAGGCATAAACGTAACTGTCCGTGTACTCTGACACTTGCTCAATGACAGACCAGTCAAGCAAAACCACCAAACGGGCAGCCGTTCACACCAGCACAATCCAATCGTACTGTCAGATAAGTCCTCAAGATGACCCCTATAGCTGTTGCCTCGAAAGTCAGTTTACTGGGGATGAGATCCCTCATGCTCACTGTTTCCAAAGTTTGCTTGATATGTTTTTATCACCCTTGCCTGAGAGTGAGGATTTCCATAAACTTTCCTGGAGGGTGTTTTGGCCTTGTTTGTCATGAGACAAGTTATCATTATCTGCCTCATGAAATCCTATGTAGCAACAGTATGACAGCAAATGCAGCACTTCTGATGGAAAACTGGTTCAAATGGTCTTGTATCGTTATTGAATCTTTAAATTGAATAAGGTTTTTCTTTTAGTGACTATATACAAAGAAATGTAGATAAAGATGTTTGGTTTGGGGGACAGCTTGAGTTGGTTGATCTGGTGTACTGGGGTTGTTTCATGTCTCGAGTGCTGTGTGACTGTTCTGAGCAGTCTCTATTGTATCAGAGACTGGGCAATGTATAGAGACTAAAATTAAGGCACTGCTCTGTTGTAGCTGTATGAATTCATTGCCCTGTGTTACTGTTCCAGGGAGTTTTCAGTGGGGAAAGCTGGATTCAGCTCCTATTCTGCTTAATTCATGCCTATAGGTCTCCTGCGAGCTGGGGATGTGCACGCCTGTGCCTGCAGCCAGGGGTCCGTGTGGCACCCAGCACTGCCCCCAGCTACAGGGCCTGTGTCAGTGCCCACCTCCACATTACATGTGCCTTGTCCCCTGGGGCTGTCAATGTGAAGGGAAGTTTGTAATTCTATACGTAATTAAGATAAAGTTGAAAGTGTTTTAATGAGGAAAAAAAAAAGTCCATTTACTTAAACACCTAAGGTTTTTTTTTCCCATCAAATATTTAAGGACAGTAGATCATGCCTTTGATTTTCATGAGATTGGTTAACTCAAAGGGCCTTCAGAGAGCAGTTAGGTGTTAGAAATGACTTCTCCTTTATGGTGCAAGCAGTGATAGGAAGCTTTTAAGGTGATAATGGCTCCTCAAGAGCTCAGGGGCTTTAAATGAGAGTATTGATGAACTTCACCAACAAAGTGCGAGCATGTCTAGGAAGAGTTTAGGATAGAACAGTTACACATTCTTTACTCCATGTCTCTAATTTACCTTAAATCTGGCCTCAGATGGTGTGTGTTCTGTATGCTAAATAAATTAACATAAACTAAATGTTTATACATGCAATGAACGTGCAAAGACTTATTGCCATAAGTAAAAGAGGATGATATTAAAACTGTGCTGAGATACAGACTTTGGAATGTAGGTGCCATATCTGCAACTGTGTACAAGAAAACTATAAAATGTCTGACATGAGATGAAGCACAGGATCCAATAGCTTATCTTTGAATTCTCATATTTAATAAACCTTTCAGACAAGGCAGGTTGGTTTTTTTTTTTTCCCCTTACTGATTTTTCTTAAGTTATTCAGTTGATGTGGACATCTGAGGGAATCTAGGCATACACTATCCATGTTTCATGGAGTGAAACACTTTGGCTAGCACTAGCCCATTTCTCAGAAAAACATTTGCGATACCAAATCCTATATTTACCCATTTTTCCCTGTGCTTTTGACTCCTACAAGCTTTTTCTGTCTGCAGCCTCAGTCTGTAATGATGGAAAACCCTAGAGAATTCAGATAAGCTGATCTTTTGTAAGGAGCTGAGGCGCAACAGAATATGAGAAGGATTTATGGCATAGAGCCACTGTATGTCCTGCTGAACTCAGAGCTCACTCTTGTGAACGTGAGATGCAAGATATCTATGCAGAGTGCCAGGGCTTTATCTCCCCGAGTGGCCTACCCTAGTTGCTTTTGAGAAAGATCACTTATAAGAAAAAAACATTGCCTCCTCCCCTGCAGTGCGATCTGATTCTGAGCCTTTCTACTGGACTGTGTTCTCTGGAGTCCTGGAGCTCTGAAAGAAAAGAAGAATAGGCTAAGAAACATGCTTTAACCTCTTTTACCATGAACATAAGATCCTATTTCAATGTTCAGGTAACAATTATTGGAAATGTTGTTTCCATTCCAACATTCTTAATAAACATGAATAAGGGAAATTTGTAAGCAGAACTATCCCTGCTTCAGTCATACCTAAAGATTGAGCTCTTCTGTAAAGAAGACTGCTTAAATCATTACAGTCCTTGTCATCACAGTTGAAGGACCTCTGAGATAGCAATGGCAAACTAAAATGAGGCAAAATATGCTACTTACTACGAAAACGCGACTCTTGTATGTTTTTAATTAAAGTGGATGACATTGATTAATTGAAATATTTTGACCAGATCTGCATATTGCAGAGTGCTGAGATGGGAGGATTTTATATTTTTAATTGCTATTTTGTAGCCTGTTTAGTGTTGGGTTTTTTTTCCCCCAATGATTTGTAGGAAAAGCAAGCCAGCTGCACGCTAAACCCATGAGCTCTCTAACAAAGCGGTCCAGAACACACACAGGCACTGCAGTTCTGACCACCAGCGAGGGTGAATTCAGAGGAACCTCAGTGTCAATATCAGGTTAGAACTAATATTCCCATTAACTTCAAGATAAAACCTATCTCAACATTCATTGCAGCAATAAACCCGTACACCTGTGGGTGGCATTATTTGCCTTCTTTTCACTTTACTGTGCAGGGCAAGAAAGCAATCACCAAACTGCAGTAGCAAAGATTGGTACAAACGTAAACGACTGATGCATAGAAGTTGAGTTTCTGACAAATTCCTTTCCTCGCAACACGAGGATTTTTGCAGAGAAAAAGACTGGTTATGACTACTCTCTACTTCAGCTTCTGCCTGGTTATTAAAAGCTGCATGAGCAAGTACAGCAGTCTGGAGTGTGCTCATGAAAGCTATTTGTACTGGCAAAAAGCAGTGAAATACCTATATGAATAAAGAATATCTCTAAGTGTCTTTAAAACCTAGCTACATCTGAAATGGATCCCAAAGGTTATGTTATCCAAGCTGCATCCCTATGATCGAATACATCTAAGCTGTAGACCTCTCTGGCCTTCTTAATCCCCTGTTAGCAGGACCCCTCTCGCCCTCCTCCCATCACTGCGAGGGGTTTCCCCAGGACTCTCTCCCACCTACTCCTCTCCTCAACTCGTACCTTGCACCTAGGTAACACCATTTGCAAGCACAAACTCTGGTCCGTCTCTTAGCTGACGTTTTCTACCATCTGAGCTATGTTCAAGAGAGTGCCTAAGTTTCTCTGATGCCCCTTCAGAGCTACATGGCTGCCAGCTCTAGCTCCCTGTAGCTACAGACAGATTAACAGTTAGTCCTACCCTGCTGCTGCTTTTATAGACCAATAGGGACAAAATCCTCTCTGTTAGATTGAAGCATTGTTCCCGACTGAGACTTCACTATAGATGCTTTTATTTGACCAATGTCTAAATCTTGCTGATTCTTGCTGCAAAACATTTTCTTTTTTTTTCCTCCCCACATCTATATACATGGACAAGGCCTGAAATGCAGCTTTAGTTGCATCCCATTTCAATTACTGTAGCAGCTGTTTTTCTCATCTTGGTAGCTGTGGTCTTCCTTCCTTGAAGTCGTTGGGATGCCTCTAGAAAGGTTGTTTCCTTAGCCTGTCCCCTCCACCGTGTCACTCTCTCTCTTTGCTTTCCTTCACTGCTTCCCTCTTCCCAGTCACACCAGGAATAAGCAGGCTGCTCTCGTTTGCTGGACTGCTCATGGCTGCTTCTCTCTTCTTCTCCTCCCTGCTATACTTTTCATTACTCTTGAGTAACACCCGGCCCCTGTTAAAACCCTTAGTGCAGCCATCTCCCAACCTTTTCTCTAGTTCCTGCATAAAAGTTTCCGTATTGTGAGGGGTGGGCAGCTGAGGGTTCCCCGTCCTGTGGACCTGCACGGGTGTCATTCCCCCCTCTGTCTGGGTTACAGCCTGTCTATTCCACAGCAGGGTTTAGTACTTGTCTTGCTATGCTATTTTGATGTCCTCTGTTTATTTGTCACTTTGAAGAATGGGATTCTGGTTCAGGTATAAGGTTTTTGGGCACTGCAGTAGTACAGATAATTAACTGAGGCTGTATATGTCTGACACTGGGTGTAGATGATAGCTTTTTTTTTTTTTACTGATATATTCCTTAGTACACTGCTGTGGCCAAGTCTGCTCTTGGCTTTGTGTACGTGACCTACTGATTTTGGTGACAGCAGGGGATTGTTAGCAAGAATATTGCAGTCTGGTTGCTGTTATTTCAC
Source organism: Limnodromus scolopaceus (assembly GCA_028565335.1). Classification (NCBI taxonomy): domain Eukaryota; kingdom Metazoa; phylum Chordata; class Aves; order Charadriiformes; family Scolopacidae; genus Limnodromus; species Limnodromus scolopaceus. Next base: position 13,123,744 of record JAOXNO010000070.1, on the reverse strand, counting down.
TATCAATGTAATTTATGGTGTGGTGAGATAATAAGAGTAGACAGGTTTTAGCTCTGTTTACAATGACTGCATTTAAGAGTAACTCAAAAAAGTTGGCACAGCTGACAAAAGGCATAAAAAAGAAAGAAATCAGGCTTGATTGTTTGTGAAGGGGAATGCGATTTCATCTCTTTTGTTGACATTAAATTTGGAGAAAAAGTATAGGTTCTCTTGCCAGTGATTAAAACTATAATTTAATATATTTTTTTTGGCAGACTATTTGTTTAAAATTGATCTTCAGGTCTTGGATTGGCATTTAAGAGGGAGAAAGGAGAGTTCTGAAAACAGTGTTATATGCTTTACCAGGGGATATCATAACCTTTCACTTTGATAAACTGAAAGAGATAGCAACCTCAGCAAAATTTCTTAGCTGCATAATAAATTCCATCTTTTTTTTTTTCCCCCTTAATTGCTTAAGGTTGCATTTGACTTTATTACCAAAATAGGATAAAGTTAAATCCTGACCCAGAGCCCATTGAAATCTGTGATTATTTCCAGTGGCCACAATGGTCTTTGAAAGACTCCTTGGAGAGGATTTGTTCCATCAAGCTTCAGACACTTAACTGAAGTGCTTGAACTCGGAGCATACTTAACCTGTGCTCCCCTATACATAATGAGTTGTTGGTTTCAGCAGGCAATTGATGTCCTGTGTGGGCTGAATTGCCTTCTGGAGATACCTGTCTCTATTCATTGCTAACTCTCTTCAGTGATTATGCTCTTTAGGTCCCTGAAGTTAAGTGGGATGAATGTGAAACTATGGTGTGAAGTACCCGGACTGGTCATGCTAGATACCAGTAGGGTACTGCTTCGGAGTGGTCACACATTTAATCCATAGAGGTTTTTAAAGCAATGATGCTTTTGCTAATGTGGACACTGCAAACTAGGTTTGGTGTGGGTATATAGGTTGCAGGCTTCCTCATTTCTTCTTGCCTACAAGTTTGATTTGACATTTGAAATGAAGCTATTGGGAAATCTTTCCATCCACTAACACCTCTCAGTTCAGATCCTTTCTTTTAATACCCACATCCCCCCAAATACGCACAAGTTTTGTGATTATATTGAGAGGAGAACAGAATCAGGTTGTCTTAATATGTTAACTTTCTGCACCTGAATGCACAGTTTTGAGTTCCTGGGATAATGCTGTGCAGGCTTTTTGATACCCTATCATTACTTTCCTCCACCACCCAGCAAAGAGCAATGTCTCACAACAACCAGAAGCGTTGAATCTCTATTGCTGGGGGCGATCAGTTTTGAGCCTCTCGTAGTTGTGCTGCCTTCTGAGCCTGAAATACCTTCTGCTTTGGAGGTGGTAAGCAAAGGCTGCATTACAGCCTTCCTGCAGTTGTTTTGACAAACCTTTACATTTTGTTGCCTACGTTTCAAGGTTGGAAAAAATTAGCTCTGAAGTATAAATCAGTCTTAAGCTCACAGCCTTAGGAAAGAAAGACGCTATAATAAACAAAGCTGAACGAGGTGAAGGATTGTAAGAGTCTCAGAGTTCTGTCTTTCTTGTTATAAAACCTTCTTTACTCCTGTGTGGACTGTCTACTCCTCCATTTTTTCCTCATTGCTTCAGTGCTTCATATCTTTCCTTAGGTCTCTCCCCCTCAGGCTTGATGTCAATTTGTCATTGTCCTTGCATTGTCTTCACAGCAATGATTTCTCATTTTGATTTATTTAGTACTTTTCAAACCTTTGCATTAGAACAAAATAATGAAGTAACTGCAAGGTGATGATAAATTGGGTTGTTTTTCTTCAGGGGCCCGATTCTCATCTTGGTAAACTGACATTGCTTCATGGCAATGAATGCTGTCATTGCTGGCTTCCATCTTCCAAATCTACAAGCAGCAGAGCTTAAGGAATGCAAGATGAAGTAATTTCACTGGAGAAGAGCTCTGTGCTTTGCGTGAGCTCTGGTTCCTGAGCACAGAGGAATCCTTATCAAGCCATTAGGAGAAATACGAAGTAATTTTGTATTATGAAGATATTGCAAGTGCCTTTTCTGGAACCTACAGTGCAGGGCATGGATGCTCCTAAGATGAAACAGAAGCAGCCAGCAGTGCCAGCAGCAAAAATATAATGTGTTTTCATGTCCTAGATAAACCCTGGGGCAAATCCCTGTGATTTATGTAAATCTCACCAGGACACGTGCCAAGGCCCTGAGACAGAATCCATGAGGCTCTTGGGTCCCTGTGCGTGTCCGGAGGGTGCTCGCTTTAAACTCCCTGCTGTCCGTCTTGTGGGTGAGATTTAATGGCTGAGTGTCTGTGGTGTTAATGACTAAATCTTTTCTGCTCCAGCACTTTATTTTATGACTTTCCAGTTGGATAGTTCCAGTACCAGTGGGGTGCGATATATCAAGCACATTAGGAATCTCCTATGTTACTGCTTCAGACCTACAGAAACCTTATATCTCCATGTTTATTGAAATCTCCAGTTGAGACCTCGGAGGTAAAAGTATTTGACTGCTAAGACGCTTCATGATGTAAACAGCTCAATAAGCTAGAGAAGACACAAGTTTTAAATTGCTAATAAAAGAGCAATGCCCCCTTGCAGTATTGAAGGCGCTCAATTCTTGAGCCCACAACACGGTGGTTGATGCCCAAAACTGTGTCAATAATGAACTGTGCAGAGCCTAAAGCCTCTGCCAGCCTGGCACCGTATCATCTCAACTTCAGCAAGGGATGATGCCCCATCCCTGGAAACATTCAAGGTCAGGTTGTATGAGGCTCTGAGCAACCCAATCGCGCTGAAGATGTCCCAGCTCATTGCAGGGGGGTTGGACTAGATGACCTTTAAAATTCCCTTCCAACCTAAATTGTTCTATGATTCTGAAAATGCAATTTTTTAATTAGTCTTGTCGTCTTATCAATGAAAGTTAATGTCTTTGGGACTACAGCAAAACACATGGGTTGTATTTTCTTCCTATTCCACTGGGACTTGTCATGGAGTAAAGCACTAGGAAGCATGACTAAGGTGGAGAGGCTAAAACCAGCTGGTTGAGCCTGAGGCAATCCCTGTCCCTGAGGGATTAAAATAACACTCTCATCTTTAAAAGTTCATTTTTGTTAAAACATTTGATTAAATAAGCTTAGAACATTCAGCCTCTGCACACAGAATCAGATAAGTAACAGGTATCTTAAATTCATATCCAATAATTTTCTCTTATGATTTGCATGCTAACAGGAAATAGAACAAAATTGTAGACATATATATAAAAATGTAAAAAATTAAAATCAGCAACACTGCACTCCAGTGATGGGAGCATGGATTTCCCACAATGTAGCCTGATTTCTGGTGATGGGTTTGCCACAAAGTTTGCTGCGTAATTCTGGCTAATTCTTTCCCTTCTATATTTTTATCTCTGCCTTTCTACTTGGGGGAATTACCAACAGGGACATTTTATCTTTATTCAGTCTTTCACCTAAAGTAAAACCTGGTTTTGATGCACAATTTTAAGATTTAATTATGTGCTATAACACTCCCAGATGAAGGTACTATGACTTACTTGTAGCATGATGGGATAAAAAACAGAGAAATTATTCCAAAAGACTAGTTTCCTAGCACTTTCTTTGCCAGGGCATTTCTTAGAAGGGGTAGTTCCCTTCCTGATCAAGTGATGTTCTCAGTTGCTAAAGCACAAACAGTGAATCCTTTGATAGTTACTTTATACCGCATGAAGATCTGGTGTCTGACTGGCAATGAACATCAAGAACCTATCTGGAATAGATATAGCTTTCCAAGAATAAAGTAGTTTTTAAAATCCCTTCTGAAAACAGTGAGACTGCAGAGGTTGCACACATGGTTTAAACAGAGGAGAAGCAAGTAATCCCATCTGGCAGGAGGCTGAGCACATAGTGTTTATCAGAACATTTTATCTACTCCAGGAGATTAGAGTCGTACATTCTCAAGCATCTCACATCTTAAGGTCAGAAGAAGACTAATGCAATTTTTATTTTTCAGAAAGTTCTGTTGTTTTATAATCTAACCTTTTTCTTTTCCTGGCCTGCTGTATTGTTACCAGCAACATTTCAGGGGATGTTTGCTTCACCGTATGTGAACCCCACTTTTACCTCTTTCTTCCCTACTGCTAAATGTTGAGGCTACAGCACCAGTTGCAATTCATGTCGCATCACGTATATCTTGATGACTGCAGTTGTGCAGATATTCAGCAGAGATGTGCAAAGCACTACTGTAGCTGTCTCTCAAATCCAAAACAAATCTGCAAACTAACAAACAGAACAGGGAATCATATGAAATATTACTGTTTTCTATCTGGCATGCCAATGTAATAGCAAACCTCTCTCCACATAAATCTGATTTTTGCACTAGCAGGGCCTGAGAATGGCCAAAAAGAAAAGGTGGGGGGTAGCAGGGAGCAATCTCTGCAAATCTGAAGGAAATCTTGAGAAAGCAAGGTACAGATAAAAACATAACTTGTAACAAATTGTCAGTGCGTGTTCAGTGCCCTGACCTCCAGAGGTCTGGAAAATCAGGCAGGGCTACATAGTGGGCAGGTACTGATTGAGTTGCTCATTCCTGTCAAAGAATTCTGCTCTCCCAAAATCCTGATGGATTTGTGAGTGCTCCTGTTATATCAGAACATTTAGATGAGCCTCTCTCAGCTGCTGTTTTCATACACAGTGTAATTAAACTTCTCTTCTATTTGTGGAATGACTGTGCTGAAGAAGAAACAAGAGTGTCTTTCATAAGATCTTCATTTGATGTTGACTGTCGATCCATCCCATCAAAATATTACCCTTCACATCCAGTGCTGCAGCTGTAGCAGATGCTGCAAATGAAGAGCCCTCCTTGTACAGGAGTCCCCCGAGAGGATTCAGATGGTCAGTCCATTACTCATGCTGGAGGGCAATCACTCCCAAGTAATCTTCTCTGATGTCAGAGTCTGCTATGGTATGAAACTCTAAAAATATATGCTGTAGGGGTTGAGATCCAACTTACTGTGTATTTGAAGTGAAGTGCCATTAAGGGGGGAATTGCTATGAAGGGAACGGCCATAAACTAAGTCATAAATACTGGTTTTTAAGTCTTCTCTAAGCAAAAAAGAAAAAAGTCTAATTCTAATAAGCACAGTAATACTAAAACTTGCATGATAGATATATAGAAGCCCTCAGCTTTATCTGTACCAAACAGACTATACTAAGATCAGTCAGAGGGCTGTGTGGGTGCAGTACCAAGTTAATTTACAAGCTACCCCCAGCATTTGGCAAACTGGTTTTGTAGACTTCACTCGGGTGGTCTCACTAGAGTCAGTGTGCTTCTGGAATCCATAGAGCTGATTTCCATGATTCCCAGCACCAGCAATCACTAAGGCAAGGACTGGTCTCCTTCCAGAATCATGTTAACAATTGATAAAGCCGTGGGTTGCTGTAGAAGTGCAGGGTCAAGGATAAAATATCTAACTCTGGGACTGCTCCTCTGTGTCTATTGGTGTTGCATCCTCCAGACTTCCAAGGTTAACAGGGTCTTGTCCTGACCTCCTGAAAATATGTAATTGAGGCAACTTACTAGCACCAGATTTTCTTCACAGGTGCAAGAACATAAATCTCCCTCATCTAAAAGAGCTAATGTAGTATCCCAATCCAGATTATTTGTGTGCCTTGGTATACCCAAGTACTGGTGTGAGGCTGATATTTGTGAGAGGAACACAAAATTAGCTGCATACTATTGCAGTTAAACATATATGATAACTTGGAAATATCTACAGTCTGTATTTCATTCTGATTTCTTCTTAAAACTCCTTTGATTTTAAAACTGGTCACCTCTAGTGTTGACACATCATTTGTGGAGATGTGTACTCAAGTTTGGTGCAGAAGGTCCAGAGCAGGCTGTACGGATGGTACTAATAAATGATTCACATTGTGGTAATGGTACTGCTGAAGCAGCCACTCAGGGATGGAGATTCAGAATTTAGCACTCTAGAAATGATGGGAGAAATGCCTTTAATCCCAGGCGAAATTAAATTTAGCTTGGAAAGAAAAATACAAAGTTCTCATAATATTTAGTGGAGCTGGAGCAGATGTAACCATATATTAATAATAAAACATAGCAGAATTCCATGCAGCTCTTACACTCAAAGATATTTAAGAAAAGAAGTGTTGAGAGAAATTGTAAGCAGCAGCACTCATACTTCGGGACCTTTGCCCAATGAAATGTGAAGGGAGAATAGGAGCTGGGAAGCTTTTAGAGCTGAGTCTCTTGGAGGACATACTACCCCTTAGAAGGTGGTATTTTGCTTGCAGCCATGTAATTACACAAACTGTGATGTCACCAGCTTCTGGAGTAAGAGAGAAGCTGATGATATAAAGAAAAGAGTCAATGGTACCAGTGCTGAAGACTGCCCATTGCAAGATTTATCACACCAAAAAATTTGTCAGAGACTTGAGTTCATGAGAGACTGATATGTAGACAGAAAACAAAAGGCAGTTTCTTTTCTTTTTATACCCTTTTTGCCACATCTGCCTATCAGCCTGGGAACTCCAAAACTCCAGTTTGTCCAAGATCGAGAGGCACTAATGTGTATGTTGCAAGGAGCTCAGAGGATTCTTTCTGTGAAGTGCTCTTGTTCTATAGATTAATAAGTGGATGTTTTGTTTTTATTTGTATTTTATGAGTGAGCCAGCAGGAAAATAATGAACCTTTCAAACAGAGAGGGCATCAGAGCTGCTGCCTGAGAAATGCTGTTTAGAATTATCTCGTTTGATTTTAATCATACTTTGTTTTGTTTTAAGTATTGTCATGACTGAAGAGAGAAATACTGTATTTGGCCAGGGTAAAGTTTTCTTACGGTGTTACCTCATCAGCTGCGCCTTACTTTCCTGTGCAGTCACCAGCTAGACAGGGGTGATTGAAGTAGAGCTTTCCTGAGCAGCATGAGAACATTGCAGTAATGAAGCACTTCCAAAGTCATAGTGAAGTGGTCTGTAAATTCAGCATCCCCCAGCTCCACTTAATTTTCGACTGCATTAACATTGGCAGGACAGTATCTGCTTTCAGTGATTGGAGGTTAACACTAAGTAGAGTATTTTTTTTTTTTCTTAGAAGTTTTTCTTGTTGTATGCCACCATTGAGGGGAGGGGGGAGAAAAAGTGTATTCCTGGGTAGTAGGGAAATCAGGTTCCCCCAGTCGCATCCGAGAAGACACTTTGGAAATGCCAGGAGGATGGACCAGAATATCAAAGAGGTCTTTCCTTTCTGTAATATCTTTAATCTTTGAAGCAAAATGCAGACATGCTTCCACTCAAAATTAACTTCAAGTTAGATCAGGTTGCTCAGGGCCTTGTGGCCTGTCAGTAGGCTCTCTTCTGTTTGTCAATGACTCTTATTCTAGAGGACACAAAACTGGATACAGTTTGATAATGTGACCTCATAAGTGCCATGTAGAGTGAAATAATCACTTCCCTTGACCTGCTGACTATGTTCTTGCTGGTGGTGTCCAGCTTGTAGTTGATCATCATTTGTATGTTCCTCACAGGCATGCTGCCAACCTGCATTCAAACTATTTAACCAATCTGTGTTTCTGAAATATTCTCAGGTCAGGGATTAGAAACTAAGTCTCATTTACTTCTCTCTCATTTCAGTGTATCTGTGACATTTCTGTAAGCCCTCTTTTAGGAATATTCTGCTGTGAAGAGCCCAGGCAGGAAGCTCAGATAGGGACTCAGGTGCATAACCGTACTCTTCGGTAGTAAGTTCCAGTGGAGAAGCTCGTTTCTTCTACTTCTTTCTTAAATTGCAGAGTAACTGGAAAGCCTGCAGTTCTCTCCATTCCACTTATGTCTTTCAGTGATTTAGAATGCTGGACTCCAAAACGGATGAAAGTTAAGAGACTGTATTCCTAGTCATGTGCTTTGCATCACCATGTAATGTTTTCTGGTACTTCATGAATTTCACTTGCAAGAAACACATACAGATATGTCTGCTTTTATGTGAAACTCTCTTACTTCCTCTGAAGTTGTTGCTTTGGGAAATGATAAAGATAAAACAATCTTTTACCTAAAATGCTCAGTGCCTTCCGTGTAACGTGGAGAACCGGGGGCTGCATTGGCAGATACTTTTGTTGTAAGAATGGAGGAGGTTTGCTGTACTGTGTGGTGTTTGGTTGGTTTGTTTTGCTTTGCTTTTAAAATGGGAATACTCCCAACTGTCCACTCTCGTATTGCACTGCAACACAGGCATGATGCTCCTGGGCTTACTGTACTGCCACTCTTAATGTTAGGTAAATGTAATGTTGTAACCTTTACCAGTAGCTTGCCATCTCCAGTTTTGGAGCCCTATATTCTTTGGAATGTGAATTTTATCAGAGAGATACAAATAGTGTGTGGTTCTAATTCCCACAGATACAAGTTATAACTTCAATGTCAGCTTCTCGTTAGATCACCTGAGTTGATAAGTGAGCAAGGTGAGGAAAGGGCATGTCTCAAACTCCAACTGCCTTTATTTGTGCAATGTCTGTTAAATATTACAGATACAGGCAGTACTTCTTCAAAGGAAGAGTGGTTCCAGTTTTGCGAAAATGAAGCAATTAAAAAAAAAGTTGTTTGCACTGACAACTACCCCACCTAGCTTCTATAGAGCTAAACTTCAAATCAAATGAAATTGTAGGGCAACATACAGATGGATGACAGGATGGGGAATATTAAATTAATATTGGGTAGCCTGGTTATCTTTTCATCTGCAGCTATTTCTTGTGCAAATAAGTTTCCCAGGTCTCTGTATTAACAAATATATGAAGACTAGTTCTGATGCACTTTTGAGGAACCTTGATCTTGGTTTTATTCATAAACAAATGTCTGTTTTGTACACAGTTTGGCCCATCATGTATCCTTTCCTCAAAAAAGCTACTGCATGTTTAATCTGTCTTTACATTAACGGAGACAAAGATAATCACATGTACTTGACTTGAGTTGCCCAGGATGTACGTAATGCCCGTCTGCATGATGTGAGGATGTAGCTGTACTGATAATACTTTGATCTTTCTGAAGAAGAATGGCTTACACAGAGCCAGTGTATTCTTCAGTGCCATCTTGAACCAATAAACCTAGACCGTTTTGGCAAAAAACCAAAATGAAACATTGTATTTTATTTCCAGGTTAGAGTGGAATCAATTCTCAATTGAAGGACTCAACCCGCACATTAAAACCAGTTTACAGCAGAGATGAGCAAACTTAGCACGCTGTGGCAGTGATAACCATCAAAGCTGCTATGCTCAGAAGTTAGACAACCATCTCATTTCAGTTCCTGTGGCTTGACTGGCAACACACCAACTGCCGTGGGCTGAAGTGCACATTTTTACCTAATTTTTCTAGCATGGAACTGAGTATTGTCACATCAGTGCTTTATAAATGATCTTGTTTACACAGTGTTTGGGTCTGTAAAGGTGATCTCGGTGCTGTTTGGTAAATAATTTTAGCTTCTCCCAGAGACAGCAAAACTCCAAGGGGAAAGAATTTTCCCTTTTCAGAAATTGAACACAAAGCACTTTTCAACTTGTTCAATGCTTTCAAGAAAGGCTTAAAAGTTGCCATGACCTTTTGTTGGTCCTAGGTTTTTCACCTAAAGTGAATAAAAATTATTTAAGCTTTTATTTATTTTCAGGGGTTGTTCTTTGTAAACAGTGAGTAATAAAGAATCTCAATTTATGCGTCTACCCTAAAATGAGGACAGCACAAAAAACTTGCATGTCTGGCTATGAAGAATTTTAGGTATGTAAACAGGTAGTACACTTGTTGGCTGAGAGCTCTATCTGTGAGATAATGAATAAGGAATGTCACTGCAGTGACTAGATACTTCCCTCTAACACATCGGTGTTTACAGATAATGCATCTTCACATAAAAAGAGCCAGGGCTGTAAGAGTAGGGCAGGTGGGTGTATCATGGCCATTACCTTGGCCATGGTCTTGATTGAGCAGGAGGTTAGAAGAGGTAAGGGTAAAGGTACTGCAATAAATAGCTGATTGTGTTAGTATGGGGTTGAGTGACAAGACCTGAACACTGATATTAGAAATTAAGAATCCCGTTCCTGGGTTAGTCTTTTTCCCTTTGCTTGGGTGCTGGATTTATCTTATAGCTTAAAATATATCTTAAAATTGTGTCAGAAAGTCACTGTAGACAATCCTTGAGGAAGGAAAATAATTTAGGTTTTAGAATAATTGATGATTTCTTTTGCTTTTCTGTAAAAAATGAAAAAAAAAAAAACCCCAAAAAATTGTTTCTGGTTTCTTACCTCTACTAATCTGAGGAATAAAGGCACTTACGCACCTTGAACTTGGTCTGCATTATTACGATATTGCACCTGCTGCTGCTATTGGAGTTGGGATGGGCTTGGCTGCACAAACATTTATCATCCCTTTCACTCTATCTTCTGGAGGTATAATACTTCGAGGCTGTCTAACACAAGGCAAATCATTCAATCTGGAGGGAGCAGCCCTGTTTCCTACAGAAACTAAAAAATTCTGATTTTTGACAGAATTGCCTATGGCAGTTGTTTTCAAAAGCAGTGGAGAAAGTCATAAAGCTGATTGCATGATCCTTCTTGTCAAGAATTCTTATGATAAATAAAAAGAACATAGGCCGCTTTATCAAGCCAGGATTTTCCAAATCCTGTTGGGAGCAGTTACATAGACAAAAATCCCAACCAACCAAAAACCCAACTCATATAAAAATCAATGGGATTTAATCATACTTCCTTATTGTTATTTTTTTACATCTAGCTTTTCTGAAGTATTAAACCTTCACCTCACTTTCTGCAATAAGATCTGACAGGACTGTAGCAGGGTTAGGGAAAGAGTGCCTTCCAACCCTTGTAGAGGGCTCAGGTTTAGTGCACTCTGCATACTATATGTTTAATTAGGCTGTATACTTCAGCAGGTGCCAATCCCTATAACAAGGCATCCAACTGACTGATACTCACAAATTAAGCACTGTATATAATATAGATTCCGTAACATGCAGAAGTGTATTAGGTGTAGCATGGCTGATACTTGTTGGTTTCTTCTAGCTTGCAATACTTAGAAGGATGTGGAGAAAAAAAACACTCTAAATTACTGAATAAAATATACAGCAGGGGTAATGAAGTTCTGAGAACTTTTAACTGTATCACTTTTATTTGACACAAGTAACATAGCTATTTACAATAACTACCCTCTGTTCCAAGGTTAGGAGTTACGTAGTTTGCACGTTACAATGCAGTAAGTAAGTGCACCAGCCAATATGTAAATGCTGCAGTAAGAACCCGGTCTTTATTCTCAAGTTGCATGAATGTGGAGTTGTGCAAAATCAAATCCAGACTTCAGTTTCACAAGGTAACGTCACACGTGACTAACCTTGAAAGTAGAGCTGGCCTAGGTGTCTATGTACTCTGGTGTCTACCATGCAGATCTGGATTATGATGGGATCACAGCAAAGGCCCCCACAAAATGGGTTAAGAGTGTTTTAAATGAAGCCTAAAATCCTCTGATTGAAGAGAACCACTGTTAACTTCAGCTGGAAGGCTGTGCTAGGACTGGGTCAAACTATTTTAGTTTCCTGGTGTTCCTATGCTCTGCTTCTGCTGTTGAGCAGCTGACCTGCGTCTGGTCAATCCTCCCATCCCCACGAGCAAGGCACGGGATGGTGGCCTGGGACAGGGTAGCTGTGTGAAGAGTAAGGATGGGAAATTTGTCTACAGTGTCGTTAAAAGAGAGAGAAAAGCCCTGAGGAGGTGTTGCAGGGAAGGACAACAGCAATAATGTTCCCTGGGTTGCTGGTGGGTCCTGTGGGCAGAGAACTGCCGCAATGTGCTGGAAGCACAAGGGCAGTCTGAGCAGAGATCAGGCTGGCACTTAAAATCAGTCTTTTCCTTTTAATATTTGATGATATATTAGGCTTGTGAGAGCTCTCCACAAATCTCATAGGGTAATACAGTTGAAACTGGAGAACAGGAGAATCTATTTGCTATTTGATGATTTCCTTTCCCGTAGGATGCTGGTGGGTGAGCACAGCAGGCAATGGGCTGCCTCTCCCTCCCTCGCTCCTGGCTGCAGGGCAGTCGGAGGCAAGGGGACGGCTTTCGGGAAGGGGGAAGGAAGAATCCTCCTTTCTGCAGTTTTAGCTTTCAAAAAGCGCTTGTTCAGAAACAAGACTACAGATATTTGCCAAAAAAAGTTAATTTTTGCATAGCTTCCTGTGATGTAGAAAGTGGAGCTAGGAAAGCTGGCTGAGTGTCAGCAAATCATGCACGGCACTCGGCTGGATGCAGCACAGAGATGCTGGGGAGATGATTGCTTTGCAGACTGACTGCACTAGTATGTTTTGGAAGAGGTATGTGCAATACAAACTGAATTTGAACCTCAAGCCAAAGTTTACAGAAGAGTCTGCAACACTGCAAATCATTAGTACTAAAACTTGAGAAACAGGGAATATGTTTATAGAAGTGTATAAACTGTGGAAAAACACAGACCAGCAATTTTTATTTACTTGCACTTATAAAATTGATCCCTCCATTCCTGGATTTTTTGTTCCTTACACATCCTCTGCTCCCAGTTAAAAATTGCTATGCAGCTGAACCAGTGGCTTAGTTGTGGAGTAACTATTGTGAGTACCACGGGACTTCAACTGCTCCATATACTGTTGTTATAAAACCTTAAATGGTAAATCACTGCAATGATAAAGACTCTGTAAAAAGCCATATAATAAGCACAGACTTCAATTATTTACCATACTACTAAAAATTCTTTTAAAATGTCACTGGAACTAGCTATAAAAATTTGTGGTACTAATTTAATGATGTGATAAAATATGTAATATATATATTTTGGATTGTAGAGGAAGAATTGAATATGGACAGATTTTGTGCAGGTTATTTTTTAATGTCTGCTGGTCTTGGACCTGTAAATCTTGTACTGAATTATGAAAATCAGGACTTGAGCACAGTGTTAACATTTGCACTTTTTTATGTGGCCATCACTGTGAATGGGGAGTTACACTTCCATTGCAAAAGAAACCTGCTGCATCTTAAGTACGAAAATATAATATTGAATGTTAGAACTTGTTCCTGAGCTTGATTATTTCTACTTACATTAGAGTGTGGTGGTTACCATGGGGGTGAGGTAAACCTCCTTTTGTCCAATGACTTGGCAATGACATTGGATTTTCATCCAATGACTACAGATCTTCTCCTTCTGTCTTCCAGGTGCCATTATGACAATGAAAGGCTGGCACTAGGTTGTATCTCCAAAAAACACTGGTTCCAGGATCTCTTTCTACCAATAACCCCTTAGCTAGAACCTGGGTGTCATGGTCCCCTGGGGACCCTGTGGAGGCCTGTGGGTTTGAGGGAGCCAGAAGGTACACAGAGCTTGATGTGCTGCTTCTGTCACGTGCGTTCGTTGGGAGGAATGGGCACTTCACACACCAGCTCTGGCCACAGATCTGGACTGCGGTGGCTTCCCAGCAGGTGGAGTTTGTTAGAGCTGATTTGCAGCATGACTGTAGTGCAAGGGAGCTGCAGAGATTTCTCCCTGAATGTAAAATGTCATAATTATTTTATAATCACATGAAAAAAAAAAAATTTGTTCTGGAACATGTTTAGTAGTGTCCAAGGATTTATGTCCTGAACATTTCACATGACAATGGAGTGAAGATCTATCTTTCAGGTTACAAATTAGTATATGGCAAGATGATACAGGATTTCTTCATTTGCATCCAGTTGGTCTGCAACTTGTAAGACATTTATCTTGTAATATATAGTCACAATACAACTCTGAAAATAACTCATGCTAGCTGTGGTTGACTGAAGATGCTTTGTAACTTAAAGGATAATTAGGGCTAAAATTTCAGTGGAAGATAAATACTGCAATAATGTCACCTTGTACTTGCAGAGCAGCTTTCATCTTAGAGGCTTCCAGCTTGCTTAGAGAACTGTGCTCACAAATAAATGTGACCATGCCAGCAAATAAGGCAATCAGGTTTGCAGTTGGAAAACTATCTCTTCTTCCTGTAAATGGAAGATTTCATAGTACTGCTAAGGGGAATAATCTCCATTTTCGCTTGTAGATATTTTGTTCAATGAATTATGATACATATTTAAAGCAGATATAATTATTAATCTTCATAATAAAATATCTACATATTTGCTTGTTGTCACAAGGATACTTATTTCCTGCTACCTTTTTTTTTTTTTTTTTTTTAAAAAGGCAAGTAATTACTGAGTGACAGCACAGTCAATTGACTTCTGGTGAATCTTGTGCTCAGATTCAGCTGGAAAGGGATTTGTTTCAGCTAATTTTCTCTAAGCTAGGTTACCTTTGTAACTGAGGAAGAAGTAGGCAGTTTTAGGGTGCTAGTCATTTCCTTAGGTAGGCATTTGACACAGATCAGACAACGCTGGAAATGTGCCAGTTTAATTCAATTGGCCATAAAGAGAATCAGTGACAATTGGGTGAGAAAGTCTAAAATGAATCCCACTATTATAATCCTACTAGATACTTCAAGGTATCAATATACATAACTATATGTTTTGAAGAAGAACGGGCTACTACTGGGACTACAAATTCTATGAACACTTTAAATACAGTGAACTTTACTCACATGAGCATTTCTTGAAGAGTGACTATAATTCCTTACCACCTTATTTATTTGTCTTTTGCACACATGACCTTCTTGGCATGGTGTGATTGGTTCCAAACTCATGTTTCACGTGGCTCAGGATAGAAGGCAGAGCATTTCATAGCATAGACCAGCAATCATTTGCTGAGAATAGGAGCAGATACTCAAGAATTATAGCCCACTTGTGGTTTTGGTAACAGAAGGCCTCTCTCACATGCTGACAGTGACCACGACCCGCTCTCTGACTGTGCAGCTCCCAGACAGATATTTGTTTACACTTAGCTGTATTTCTTATACCACATTCATTCTTATATGGCAAGGTCAGCATTTTGGGACACACACACACACAAATTTTCCTCTCATCCAGTTCCCATATAGAATACAAGAGAACCTCCTGTTTGCGCTTTGCTGTGCCACTCTGTCTTGGGAATGAGAGAAAACATACAGGAAAATCAGATGGAGCTGGAGTTTTAGCTGAGGTCTGAACACTGCACTCAGGATAAGAACTAGAAGCAGGATTTTATTCCTGACTGTATTTGACATATAGAGCTGCCTCTCCTCCACAGCTACTGCTCCTCACATACTGCCTGTTTCTTGGAAACGTTCCTGTTCAGACTTGTTCTGAGTGACTGAGGAGATGGACTGCAAAGTAGATTTTTATTTCAAACATTTGAAGTGTTTATCCCTGGTCACATTTCAGAGCAGACAACGAGCGTAATGGAATTTCAGAGCGTGGTGCCAGTAAAATAGGCAGCAGGGCAGCAGATGAAAGCAAAGCTTTAGGCTGTATATGGGTCCTTGGGTGGTTGTTTCCCAACAACTGGCAGTACGGGAGCCCTCTCTGCCCCTTGGCGGCCAGCCATTTCATTAGTGGTATTTAAAGGTCTACTAAGTGCTCTACCCTTATCTGTGCAAGATACTGCTTTGAAGGCTCTGCTTCCCACATGATGAATTCTACAATTAATTACTAATGTATTTATCAGTTAGTTTGCTTGTCTGCCCTGAAAAGGGGAAAATGGCTCTGAGAGCTCTTGTTTCTCACTGGTGCAAGAGCAGCTGCTTCTTACTGATTTCCTTCTGACATTTTGACATTTTAAGGTGGTGGAACACTTAATGTACAAGATATTCATTTAAATCTTCCACTTTTTTATTTATAGATCTAAAAAACAGGAAAAAATTAATTTCCTAGGGCAGGCTAGAGATATTAAAGGGTTCTGGACTCTGGAGATTCCAGACAGCGTTCATTGAGATTAACACTTATTTTTCCTGCTTCTGTGACACTATCTGGGATGCATTTATCAGTATAGCTCCACTGAAATCAATGAAAACCTGTTGATTTGCACTAAGAAGTCCAAGTTACTCCACCAAGAAAGTTATCCTCATTTCAGTGTAATCAAAATGTGAAGTTACAATACCTGCAATACTGGTATTGAGCATTGATGTCAAAAGCATCCAGTTCTTTTAAGAGGAGCTATTACAGTATTGATAATGATTCCAACTTCACCTAAAGTAATTGCTTTTAAATAACCTTTTGTCCTCTTCAGAAATAATCTTGATTTTTGCCAGAATTTTTTTGCCAGATTTTGCTCAGAAAAATCAAAACAAAGCAATAAACATCATCCACTCAAATACTTCTTGGATGAGCCTAAGTATTGACAAGTGTAACCAAACTGTATCAGAAAAAAATGTTTCAGTTTCCCCTTTTACTAGTGAGTGCTTTTGGAGAAAGATCTAAAAGGGCTTAAAAGGGGCCTTTTCATTTCTAAGGTCACAAACATGTCTCAATGCCCATAGCGTTATTGGTGTATAGATGCTCCCCGTCCTCCCCCCTTTTTCCTACACCTTGATTGTAGCTTTTCATTTACATTACCCAATAATATGCCTGCACAAAGCTGGGCAGCAGGTTATTGTGTAGCACTAACCCCAGAGCAAAGCATGCTGTGTTCGGTGCAATATCAGGATGAGTGATGGGATGCTTGCCTGTGTCCCAAGCACTTACAGGGGACCCACTGGCTGCACTGCAGAGAATTGATCAGGACAGGATGTTCTTCTGGAGACCACATTGCTTCGCTTTTTCTGGCTGGCCACTGGCAAGTTTTCGCTTTTATTTCTTTTTATTTTCCCCCAAAGTAACTTTTACTGATAGATTTGATGTATGCTATGAGTTACAGACTGCGCAAATAAATCTTTGTGCATGTCAACCTGTCTCAACATCCTTCGTGCAAAACATATTACTGCACAGATTACAGTTCACATCATCAAGAACTGGTGTGTGAGGCTTTATACATAGAAATAAACATCAGCTTCAGCTTTTGATTCTTCTTCTTCAGTTCTTTGACAGTATTACTTGTCAAGAGTTAGAGAATCAGTTTTATCATTCAATAAACCCCAATTTAAACTAGGCCTTTGCTCTACTATGATGCATTTCTGTAAGCTGGAGAAAACCTCCCCTGGAGATGGGACGAGATTCTAGGGAAACAACTGCCAAACAGGAGGCAAAGGCTGCCCCTGAGTGGCATCATGAAAATTTGAAGAGGTTTTCCTGTTGGAAACTCTGTGGTGCAATTGTCATTTGCAATAAACCATAATACTCTCCTTCTTTATTCATCGCAAACAAGAATGGATTTGCTCTTGGCCATAAGTAAGTCGCGGTTCAGGAAGTGACCTCCTTAAATTATTCATCATGAAGTATGCAAAATACATATCACATGAGATGAAATGGCTGAAATAAATCCTCCCCCCAATAGAAATGTGTGTGATAACACATTGCAGAAAGAAAATGTAGACATATTTTGGAAACAATAGATACATAAGCTTACAGTCCAGATGGCTTTATATATTATTTTTAAAAGTGCTCAATTAACCGAGTTTCCCATTTAAATAAATGCTAGAGAGGACAACACTAACATTGCATACTCTTCCCATCTCATTTCTCGATTACCTAAACAGTGTAGCTATTGCAGATAACAAAGCCTGAGTTTTATAATAAGAATGCACCAAGTACTTGGTTATACAGTGGGGAGCTACAGCAAAAAGGACTCTGAAGGTGAAAATACAATGGAGTTGTTTTCACTTTTCATCTTTAACCTTGGCAGGAGCTGTTGGCTTTGGAATCTTTTGAAGCACCATGGGACAGTCCTCGTTAATTCTAGCCCCTAAATATTCAGAGTACTGGGGAAGTAGAATGTAAAAAGAAAAATGAACACAAAAGAACCCTAAAAGGGATTATAAACGGATCACAGGCCAATTCCATCTTCAGAAGAGCACCTCTAATAATGTGTCTAAACTGGAAGCTGAATAGGTTGATTAATGAATGTAGAACCATTTCTCACTAAATCTATGTCTAGATGAGCATTTATTTTAAACACTCTGGGCTTATTTCTTACTTATATAAAGCCAATTTAGGACACTTTGGTCCTACTGCAGGTCATTTACATCCAATTTAAGTCTTTATACTAGAGCAAGCCTCAGAGAAAAGTCTTTCAATAGGGAATAAAAAGAACTATGTTTTGAATGATAAAATGGCTGTATTTCTGATGTGCTCTCTATGTCAGAATGGAATTGCACATGTGCCAAAAACTGAGCTGTGATTTGAAGGATGCTAGTAGAAAAAGCAAAGAGATAGGAACACTTGTTCCTCCTTTTAGAAGTAAGTGGTTGGGAATGATATGCATCTGTGCACTTTGGCTGTCTCTGTTCATACCTTGGTTTGAGCTCTATTTAGATGCTATTGTGGTTCAGAATTTAGGCTGGAATACAAGTAAAGCTAGCTTTGTACTTAATGGCCTGGCATATATAGTGTAGAGGAATTCTTCCATCAGAAATGGTGTAAATCAGATGAAGACCATCTCTTCTCATAAGAGTATTCCCATATGGGGCTGGAATCTCTCCAGCTCTTAGCTCTTCAGTGCTGATTTGAGTGAAGAGAACAGGAGGAAATAAGTGAGGAGGAGGGCAAATGTACGGGTACGTTATAGGACAAAGGAGTACTTGCAATGCTATTGATTGTATTCAAGGGGGAAAAAGGTTAATATTCCCTTAGGTCTTTCTGTGTAGACTCGCAAAACCAGAAATGAGCCTTTTTCAGGCAGACCAAGGATAAAGGATGGATACTAAAGTTCAAATGCAATTTCCTACTGTGAATCTGGAAACATCTTAAATATACAATTCTATTTTGACCTGGCTTGTGGAATGTGGTTATTCCTGTCTATGTGCTATAGTATTCCTAAGTAGTCGTATACAAACAATCCAAATAAATATAACTATCTCCTCTGTAAATCATGCAAAACTGCACATGCCAGCTGGTGCAATGTGGCCAGAAGCTACAGGCTTTCTTTGACTCTTACCACAATTATATTACTGACTTTCACTCTTCAAATTCTCTTGAAGGTCAAAGATGTGAAATCTGAGCACATGTGAAATCTGAGATGCCGTTGGTAGTAATGTTAAATGTATTCTGAAGTACATATTCTGAAGAATATGTACTATCTATTTTTAGCTGTAATCTTGGCTGAGTGGCAGAGTTAATGCACTGGTTGCAATGTGAATAATACATGAGACTTGTACTATGAGAACAATAATTTAGCTATAATCTGATGCATGGAGTAATGAGTGGTAATTTTCTCTTGAGATGCAGTAAGTCGCTATGTACCTTAGTAAACAAGTGTAAATGGTTTGGCAAGCACATGGTATTCATAATGGACTCATTTAGCCTCTTGTTGACATCACAAGAGTGATGGCAAGGCTACACTTGTCCCAGTGATGCAGAAGATCTGCAGCTGGAATGAAGAACAAAGCGTCCACCAGTAAATAAAATGTGTTTATTTCAGAAAAGTAAATGAGAATATTTATTTCTGTACTCTATGAAAAAACAGTTCTCTAGAGACAAAAACTATTGTGATTGCAACAGATTCAGGTTTTACTAAAAATTGCTTGATTGCATAAATTGTGTTTGTTTCCCCTAGCTATTGATCTTTCCCTCAGCAAAAGCAACGTTTTGCCCATATTAATTTCTGATCGGTTATCCTGACAAAAGAAAATGTAATGCAAATTGTCATTTGACAATGGCTTACCCGCAAGATAGGCATTGAAAGGAGAACAGTGACAAACATTCTCTGTTTAACTGGCTAAACTCTAGTCTTGGGTAGATTCACCCCAGATCCACGATCTGCTCATTTTCTGTGGTGATTGCATCTGTGGAATGTGAATGAGGTGTGTGTATACCTCAGGTGTTTTCTGGTCTTCCAATGCCCTAACCCCTCTTACGTTTAGTGAAGGAATTAACAGACAGAATTTTGGTGAGGTCTACAATATATCCATATCGAATCATAAACACAAGTCTTACAGCTCGCAATATCTATATGACAGTAGCTTTGTATATCTTTGGTATAAGCGTCTCTCCAAGCCAGATTTTCAAAGAAATTCTGTGATCAGTTTACTTTAAAATGCAAACTGAACTCTTTTGTAACTCTGGTCTGAAATTTTCCATTACTGCCAAATTCCTGGTGCGTTTGAAGGTCTTGCTTTCTGTTTTCTGTGCTTCAGGCATCAGCATGTGAGGCACTGGTTGAAGTCTCAGCCAGCTCTGAATCGTCCCAAAGAGAGAGAAAGGAGAGCCTAAAGACTTGTAAAGAAATTAATCTGTACAGTTAGGTCAATACATGCAGTAATTGCTAAAATCCTCCTGAGGTATAAGCTTTGAGCTCAGCTTTTTTCATGGCTCATTTAATGTTGCAATGATTGAGTAAAGGTGAAGTGAAAACATCCTTTGCTGGGAGTAGAGAAAAGATACCACTCCACTCAACTTTTGGGCAACAGAGAAAAAGTCTAGATTTCTCCCTAATCATAAAAAATAATATAAGTGCAACTGAGGTGTTCAGTCTGGTCAGGGCTATTGCTTCTGTCGCTATACCGCTGACTGACTTTACACTTGCATCCTCTTCTTTATGGCAGATGTCAAATATTTTAATTTTGTTATATGCACATTGTTGCATATGAATTTAGTGACTTTAGGAGTTTCAGGGAAGATGTTGGTTTCATCTCATGCAGTCCGTGCCCATCTCCAAGGTGGGGATGGACTCCCCCAGTGCCACCTAGTACTCAGAGAACACTCACAGGGATGCCATGGGCTTAGTATGTCCTTTGGGTATTTCAGGTCACTTTTCTAGGTGTTTTAGCCATTCCTCATTCCACTTAAGTGCAGTCTTGGATCCATACATCTATCAGGACCGGAGCTAAATTACTTACTAGAGAAATAGAATCTCGTGGGTTTGAGCAGTCTCATTAATAGAGTAGAGACAGTCTGATCTTCCAAGGCTAGAGAGCTGGGCACTGCAGTAAGAGGGGTTGTCTTACTCTGTGTTTATTTTAACAGTAGGATTTTAGCATTCTAATAGAATAGAACTTCCACAGGTAAGGAAATTATTTTAGACTCCTCTTTCCGAACTATTCTCAAAACATGACCAAAAATCATATCTTTCTCTTTCTTCTTTTTTTTTTTTTTTTTTCCTTCTTTTCTCGGGGGTGGAGAAAAAAAGGCATTTTAAAATGTACCACCTTCATGCTTGCACCAAAATAAAAATTAAGGAGAAAAACTTGAGTGAAAGACTTTTTGCTCTGTTCAAAGTGGGATGGAAAGGGCCAAGGGCTGCCTGGAGCAGGAGCAGCATTGATTTTATGCAGGTGAAAAGGTGAAGCCAAAGTTTGGTACTTTCTGCTCTCCAGAGCTCTGATGAGAGAAAACTCATATTGAGACTTCATTTGAAGAAGTTGATTGCTTTCAAAGCCTTGGCTCCTCTATGAATTCATTAAGTGATACTTTCACAATTTGAAAAGTTCAGAAAAATTACTACTAATCAACAAATTCATTTGTTATGAATTATTCAGTTAGCTCTGGTTATGAGGGTTGTGTTCCTTGTGCTGGAAGGAGCCCCCAGGGGAGGTGGGGAAGCCAGAAAACAGGAATGGCCATTTCCTACCTGGGTTAAACCCTGAGATGAGATGTGTCCTTGGCAAAGCAAGCACCTCTCCAAATATCAAATTGGGAATGAGACATGAAAACAAAATAAAGCTCACTGCTGATTTGGTCTGTATCCAGTGAGAATTGCAAACCCCTAGTCATCTTGCATTTTATTCCTTTGAAGTTGCCTCTGCTTTCTTTTTTTAGTTTTTAAGTTCCTGTTCCTGTGCCCTCCCAGACAACTAATTTCCCAGAATATGGTTTCTTACCTTTGACAACTATACCATGTTCAGCTCATAGAAACTGAGCAAAACAAAACAAGTCTATCAGCTTTAAAACACGTGCATAGAAACAATAAAATCTTATCTGCAAGATTTCTTCAGTTTTTGCTTGTAGTTTTAGATCTTTTATTTATTAAAGGGTTTTCTTTCCCATAGTGACACAACCAAACTGCAATCAAGGAACTACTAGAGGAAAAAAAAAATTGCAGATAAGGAAATGCTGGAGCTGTATCACAGAAGGAGTTACTTCTACTGCGGTGTATTGCCTAGCTTAAAAAATCAAGGTAGTGCTAAGTCAGGACATGCATCTTGGCAAACTTCAGCTGTCCCAGAACAGCTGGATGGACCTGCCAAGAGGAAAACCTGCTGCCAAAGCACCTTGGAGCTGAGGAGAGTAAAGTCCTGCTCCCGGCTGGGTGGCAGTTCTGTCCTGTCGGGTGCAGAGTGCCAGAGGGCACAGCCAGAGCAGGGCAAGGTCTGAGCCTGCACAGGGTGAAGAGAAGGGGCAAGAAGAAAAACTATGAATATACAAACAAAAAATCTGGGGAGAGGGGGAGACAGAAAGGGGATGGTGAGGTAGAGAGAAGAAAGCATTTAGAGAACAAGGACAGTGTGTCAAGTAAAAAGGAAATCCTAGAAATGTAGATCAGAGAAAGGAGAATAATGAAGCCAGAAGGCTTTAAGGCTTACTTGCTCAATGTACAGAGCAGCACAGATATCATGCTGAGCTTGCTCAGCGGAAGCACAATGTGAAAGAACAGAAAATAACCAAAGGAAGCTGTTTATGGCCTAACTCTATGATAAGTAACATAGACAACATCTGTAAGTACAGCTCAGTGTGGGTTAAGGCACGATGCTTCTTTATGCAGCTCCATAACAAATTTTAAATAGCTCTACTATGTGTCAGATAATCAGCTTCAAAATAAGCTCTACTGTGTGTCAGATTCCCACTCCTGGACAGATTTGGTCCAGGAGTAGATCAGTGCTGTGAAGTCCATATTTGTAATACCAGGGTGGAATGACACCTGGACAAGAGTTTTGCAGTGTTGGGGTAACCACATCCACACCTATACTACATTGACTGTGTTCCTGTTTGCTACAAGACGGCAGTGATGGAGGTTAGACCATTTTTAATCACTTCACAGCAATAAAGTTTTGTTTGACCGTGCAAAGGTAGTTAAGAATAATTTATCCCTAGTGCAACTATATGTATTCACCAGAGTTACTGAGAGGAGAAGCTAGTGTGCAGTATTTATAATAGAAGCAATTAGCACTGAAGCACAAATGTTTATAGCAGACTTCACTGTGGCTCATTTTTAATTATTTTACAACTTATGTACCAGTTTAATTATATAGCTGAGTTAAGCTGTATAAAAGTGACATTGTTATGATACAGTCACTTGAGATTCTGGCTTTTATAGCTTACAGGATGAAGCATCATCTTCAGAGAGCTCCCGTTGTCATTAGAGCTGAGAATGTTTAGCATCTTGTAGGAGCATCTTGGCTTCTTAGAAGGTTTACCCAGTACTGGTCCTCATTGAAAACAACATGATGATGACATAACAATAAAACCTGACGTAACATGTTCTTCAAATCGACCTGTCTAGTTCCATATAAGTTTCAAGCAAACAAGTTTACATGGTTTCCCACCCCCTCTCCCCAATTGCACTATCTGCATACTGCAACCTAAACACAACCTTTTAGGATTCCTATTAACCCCCAACTACCTACTGCACCCAGCTGCTCTGTGCACTAGTTAAGAATGCGTACCTCTGAATGGAGGTCAAGAGTTGAGGGATATTAAAGAACAAATCCATGAAGCTAAGAAAAAAAGCTAGTTTCACTGGGAAAGGTACCTTAGCTTTACTATATCTATGTAATCGGTTCCTAGAAAGAGTAAGGAAGAACTGAAGAAATTTATGTCTCTGTACTTCTGATGTACTGTTGAGGCCACCTCACTGGTCTTTCTTATGACAGGCACTTTGAATGTCTAAGATACAGTTAATAGGTAATATGCTAGATTTAATTAGTGTCCTACTTATGTGAGGGCTCTTACTGAGCAGATTTAGAAAAGTTGTGTTTTTATCATCAGTTTCCTAGATTAGCATGGAGCAAGGTTTCCTTTGGGACTGAGTAAATTAGTAGTGTGTTATCAAAGCTTATGGAGCTGAGCCAATCTACTGCTGCTGAGCTTTCTGTGGGCCATTCTCTCTGAATTTCCTAGCTAAACAATGGTGTTACTGGTAATTTCCCCTTGTCTCATCCAAGGCATGAACGCATCTACTAGACTGTGTTTTAAGACCTGTTTCTACCTACCTTGATGCTGTGTTTCTGGCCCTGTCGGAATGGATACCAGCACAAGGCTCTTGACCCCACTCCCCCACTGAAGAGACCTGTTGGGACCTGTTGCAGCTTACGCTGGGGTGGGAGCAGTGACCTGGACTGAGCGGTACAGCACTTGCATGGGCACACCAGGGCAGCTGGTACAGCTGCATCTGTGTGGTGCTGCTTGCTCCTGGAGTGCTTCCCGAGGCAGGTGATCCTCTTAGCGGGACGTAGATGAAGCTGGCTGGGCAGTCATTGATGCACAGGGAGTCATGTCCAGGAGAGACTCCTTTTTCTCCTGGGAAGAGAGTGGTTAGTCCTGAAGGGAAGTACCTGCACACAGCTGATGGTTCTCTTGTGCTGCATATCAGGGACACAGGCTTGTGAGAGGTGAAAGGAACAAGACTCTCTAACTTTGCTTACTTTGTCTCTTTCATGGGAACAATGAATTAAGTCTGTAGAGTATAATTAAGAAGAACTTGTGCTCTGCATCCAAACAGCAGCACCCGCCCCTCTTGTGTATGAAAACATGGAGACTCCCAAGAGGTTTCCAACCGTTTAAGTTACTTTCTCTACATGGGAGAGATTTTCTTGTCTTTTTGTCTCTGTCCTTTCTGTAGTGTATTGCCAGAGGGGTTTATTTAACAAAACTATTTTCATATATGCATATCTATTAGTTGCCACATCATGTTAAGTCTCAGCTGGTCTGTTTTCCTCTGTCAAATTTAATTACAGTCCAGGAGACAACATAACATGATACGAGTGACAAAAATTGACATAACACGTCACGACAAAAAGTGTCAGCCTGGAATATCCAGAAGGCAGTTCCCCAAGCAAAGAAGTGATCCCACCTGTCCCCCAGCTCTTCTCTCAGCTTCCTCTCCTACACAGATGAGTTCACGGTTCTTGGCTTGACTTACAACGTCTGAAAAGTTAAATTGTTTTCTTTCCTTATTGCCTGTCAAATCAGAAGTCACATCCTATGTATCATTTACTAAATGTCTTTTTTTTGTATATTATTGTTCTATAAGGCAATTCCTGCAGCCTTGTTTACATCTGGCCTTGTTTCTAATTCCTTCTAGTTCCTGTCTAGCTTATAGCTCCCTGCATCAAACCATCTTCTTCAGTCAGACGTCACATCTGCTCTCCTTGCTCTTGATCAGCATTAATGAAACACCCACCACTATTACATTCCTTTGGGCTTTATTTTTCTTGTCTATGTAGTAAATAATTTAGATTCTGAAGAGATAACAAAATTATTTGCTTGGTTTTTGTTATTCTGCAAAAACTACAGTCTTAAGCTGAAGGTTACAGCCATGTCCTTTACTAAGTAGTACAGTCAGAGTAGATGTTGGGACTAGTATGAGAAATTCTCTTCTAAATATATTTGAGAGAGAGAAAGATTTTCTTTAATCATGTTAATGGTGTCCTCATGATCAAGATATATGTGAAACAGGCAGTTTCTCCAATAATGATTCTCTCCCCGAGAGACTTATTTTGAAAACTTGCATTGGTGAGTGAACATCAGTTCAATTTCTTACACTGGCCAGCCTCCACTGAAATTTTGTTTTGATTATGAGATGCCATATTTCAGAATGACTTCAAGAACTTGCATTTGTTTGACTAAATGTCATGGAAAGGTAACTACTGAAGAATTGTAATGTGGAAGGAACATGTGTAAGTGCTCATACTTATGAATTAACTCCTCTTCCCTGTTAACAGAAAACTCATGAATCAAAATTAATTGATTCCTGTCATGTTTTGGGTTTTTTTTTCTTTTCTTTTTTTTTTTTTTTCCCTGATGTAGAAGAGGAGCATTTGGCTTTGTGAACGGGTTGCTTTATTGATTTACTACTGAAGCTGCTGAATCAGCGGTCTTGTTAGTATTGCTTTTTAGGACAGCAAAAATAAAGAGGTATAATTAAATCTGGATAATGCATTGCCAACCTCACGCAGCCATTGAGCCTAGCTATATCTATACACTGCCTCTTTGTATAATATACTGGTTTGGCTTTGGAAAGGCAGAAGGCTGGGTTGTTGCATTACTTGGCTCCTCTAAATAATTGATTCAAGCGAGTGATACAGTGGAGAGCACAGCTAATATATTTGCCTTAAAATTATTGAACCGAACTAGCTGATCTTGATTTTCCTTAATACAAAACAGAACTTCAGAAATTCTCAGTTAAATATTTTTAAAGTTATAAGATGGAGATATGGAAAAATGCAGATAAGAAAAGGTAATTGTGATTAGTGTAGATAACAGACTATTGTTTTGACCTGGACAGTTTAAAAAGACATGGAACCGTCTGAAGCAGGCTCAGTAAACCCCAGGCGCATTTCGATCCGAAAGGCTGGAGTGTGTGTCTGTGCATAACTCATAAGCACACCTCAGTGGAGCATTTTGAGAATGGAACTGCAGTTAATGAATTTGACTGCTGGAGCTGGGAAGTCAAGGTAAGAGAAATGAGAAAAAAATATGATAAAATGAACAAACACATTAATAAAGCTAAAACAACAATATGAACTTTAAAAAAAACTCTTAAGTTTCATCATGACTTTTTCAAGCTTCTGGAGTGAAAGGAGTAAGGCCTGTCTCTGTTTTGGCACTTAGATGCTGGTCAAAAGTGAAGTTGTGCTTCAGATCTGCTTGATTTACTCTGATGTTTCATTTCTGGTGTTCACAGCTGAGCCATAATTACCACAGAGATTGTTCTCTTCTGTTTCAGGTAACTTCTTCTCTGCTGGAGGAATATATACATTTTTCAAAAGGGAAAATTTCTTGTCCCGCAGGGCTTCTGCTACATCCCACAGAGCTCTTTTTTCCTTTTGAATCTTCCTGTCATTCTCCCTGAAAGCTATAGATTCTTCCCAGAGAATCAATTTGCTGCATGAGATAGCCAGCTCTTCCTCCCAGAAGACCTTGTCCTTCTTCCAGGAAGCCATATAGTCCTTCCAGAAAGCCTTGTTCTTTCCCTGCAGAGCTTTACTCTTTCCCTGCAGGATTTTGTTCTTCTCATAAATGGCTTTATTCTTTTCTTGGATATCTTGACTCTGTTTTAGGAAAGCCCTAACTGCATCCTGACCAGTCTTACTCCTTTCTTCAAGAACCTTGATCTCCTCCTTAGCAGCCTTCATTTTTTTCCAAAATTCTTCAAGCTTTTCCTGAATGCTACCAACTTGTTCCTGGAAAACTTTTTTTCTTGTATGGAAGTCCCTAATCTTCTGTGGGAAGCTGTTGCTTTCTTCTAAAACATCCTTGATCTCTTCCATGCCAGCTTTGTTCTTTCCCTGGAAGATCTCTATTTCCTTACATAAGGCTTTGGTCTCCTCGTGAAAGGCTTTGATCTCTTCCTGGAATTTCTTATTTGCTTTGCAGAAGGCTTTCATTTCCTTCTTGAATACCCTTTTCTCTTCTTTCAAAAGATGCTTCTTCTGGTAATTGGATAATTTTGCCTGGAAGTTCTTATTCTGTGTCTTTGAATAGTAGAAAGCAGGTATTTCACTGCCTTGTTTTATTTGCTCCATCCTTTGATTATGTTTTTGCTTTCTTTCATTTGGATTATAACTGGCACTATAGAAATTGGATGCTTGGATCTGACAGGGTGAAGCAAAGCAGTCTTCAAGTACCGATGCACTGTTACGCAGGATGCAGGCTGCTTCTCCCAGTGAAACAGGGGAGGTGTTTGTGCAAAGACACTGTTAAGATCCCTAAAACAAACTCAAAGAATACAAAAGCATGTAGCATTAGCTATGAACTCCGTGAACTGTAATTAAGCTGTGTTACATTAAGAAATTCTCAAATAAAACTAATCAGGCCATTCCATAAATGTAGTATGAGTCAGGCTATTAAAAATTAATGGTGAATGATTTTCCAAAGTGACATGTTATTTGCTACCTCTATTTTCAGAATCGAATGTGATGTACTTAAAAGGAGCTTGTCATGCAGTGTGGCATTCATAGCCACTAGTCACAATCATTTTGGGAGTATTGTATTACCTTATCACCAATTCTTTACCAAAGAGCTTACAGCTGTGCTGCTGTTTGCATTGACAAATCTGTTCACTGGGTACTGGCCACTGTGTGCCTTAATTTTAAAGGAAATTGTACCTACCTGCCTTCTACACCTGTACTTCTAGTTTAGTAGGGCCATGAGCATAGCACAAGGGGAAGAACAGTTTATGTCCTATGAATTATGCTCTGTGAGGAGATATGAATTCTTTGGACAGGTGTTTAAATGTGCTTTGTCGTTTTTGATCATTCTTTCAGGAACACTTTTGTATCTTTTCTGCTTTAGACTTTATCTTTTAAGGTTTATGAATTAATGATTCCATGAAATACACTGAACTCTTTCAGCTAATGACCTTTTTTCACCCCATAGACTACTTCTGTTAGCAGAGTGAGTGCATGTGTTTGTGGATATATGAGACAAGTTTTGTTCATTACAAGAGTGTGGTAATTAATGGTAATATAGAGGTGCAATACCATGTAATTTGCACTTCAGCTACTTCTTTTTATACAGTGTTGTTTGGAAAGTGGAGTCAACAGATCCAGTAGTATTATATTGTTTGCAAGGGATAAGAAAAACCAACTCATTACTATAAGTAACGTATGACCTAATGGCTGTGAGGAAAATCTGGCTTTGCTAATAAGCAGTGAGCATCTCAGACACATCCATGAACTCTGCTTCTGGGAAAACCGGGCAGATTCACTATTGAAGTTCTGTTTGGTCCACAAAAGGTTCAGGGTACACTTTCCTAAAAACCTGTGTCACAAGACCTTTCTCCGAAAGACCTTTCCCAGGACGGATGAAGTGGTTAGTGGATTCCTTTTTGTAACCTGTATCTCTCAGTACCTTGTGATGTTACATTTCAGTAACCAGTTTTTAAGACATATAAGATACTTTGGATCCCTTTTTTTGTAGACTAATTTGCTTACTCTTTTTATCTATAAATCAAATTAAAATATGAGTAAATCTTTTCTGCATCATAACTGACCCACTCCTCTGTCACACTGAGGGCTCTTGTGCTGCCTTTCTTAGCAGAGCTTGCATCCTGCAGGTGAGGAGCTTGGAAACCATCCAGCCAGTTCTAGAATGCGGAGTAGTTGCTAATCATCCCTAGTTGTGAGGTCACGCCATACGGGTTTCACTTCTCATTTGTTGGCCCTAACCACCTCTCAGGACTGGATCCAACATGTCTGATGGCAAAAAAATCACAAAATAGGAGTATTTGAATCTAAGGACAGAATTTGGAAATTGTGGTCTTTAGTTATCACTAGTTTCTTTATTGTCCCATTCAGAAAATCAAAGGTCAACTCTTAAACTAATTTAATAGTAACAAAAACATGCGGTCCTTCATGACTTAAAGCAGTTGAAGACTGAATTTCTTTCTAAAGGGAGCTTTTGTTTCAACACCAGTTACTGATTTCCTGAAGCAGTTTACCAAATGATATTCTTTGGCCTGTGTTATGCAGGAGGAAAAGCTCTTACTACACGATTGTGTCATCTCTAACTATAAAATGTCTTATGTTGGTTGTTCTCAGTTATTGTGTGGGTTGTTTTTTTGTTTTCCTTTGCCACTTTGATTGTCCACAATGCTAAGAGAGGATTTTTTTAATGCTTATTTTTTGCCTAGAAGTAAACAAAACTGCCCGTTTCTTTCATTGCAATAAATTAATTCCCTGTATTTTATTTTCTAGCTGTCTTAAGCAGTTTTTAAGTCTTAACATTTTCTGTGGTTATGTACTATTGGCCCGTTCTTGGGCTTCTCTGAATAACTTTTGTATCTTCTTCATGTCTAGATAAATTGACTGTGCTCTTCAGAAACTTTGAACCAGAAATGCATAGTGGGACAAAGATAATTGGGCAAATTCAGAAGTGGGCTAAAACTGGAATTAAACCCAGAAAAACATGAATATCCAGTCAGAGGTTTGAGTTCAAGCCCCCTCTTGAGTTGACACTATTTTTGTGAAGTATTCTGTATTCTGTGATTAAAGAATAATCCTGCAGAACAGCTATCAGTGAACACAAATCTTTATACTATTGTATGTAGTCTTCTGTGTACCCATGGACAAGCTTTTTCTTCCATTAAATCTATTTTCCTTCTCCCTTACAACTTGCCAACATTTGATCAAACATCATCATTTTTTCTATGTGAACCTTCAGGAACTCATTTCTCTGTTGCTCTCCCAGAAGCCTGAAGAAATCCATTAAGGTCTTGAAGCCAACGTAAGTCACTTTTATTTTCCTGAAAAATAGGGAGAAAGACTGTGATGGAAATAAACTAGTGCATTCGTATTTTTTTTTTGCAGTGCATGCACACGGGGTGAGTTTCAGCATAATCAAAAACTGATGAACTGTGTATGATGATCTTGGAGAATTTTCTTCTTCGTATTTCTTTGAAATCTTCCCTGAGGTGCCGTGTTTCTAATTCTAGTGTAAAACTAATTTTAAAGTTGGCCCTGCTTTAAGCACGGGCTTGGGCCAGATGACGTCCAAAGGTCCCAACCTAAATTATTTAATGATTCTAATGTTGGTTTTAAAATATTCTACAGAGTGTTACTGAAAAATGTTTTGTGCCCATCAAAGACCTGCTGATCCTAAAAACGTTGCTGCTTTGGCAGCTGATCAGCACAGAGGTTTCAGAGCATCTTTTGGATTAAGTCATTATGCTTGACATCTGCATCACCTCAGGCTAACACGAATGAACAAACACTGAAAAAGGCAATGGTTTACTTTCTCACTGAAATCAACAGTTCATGGAATTATCCCAAAGAGAGACACAATATATACGTGAGAGAAAATGGGCTGTTGTCTACCTGCGATGATTACTCTGGAAACTTCAGTATTAGTGCTTCGTTATCTGAGCTCATTTTGAGTACAAGGAAGGGAGAATTAGACAGCCGTATTCCTTTCTTGAAAGCATAGTTTTGAATTCAAGGGAATATGTAATGCCATTTTATGAAGCTGTGAGTGTCCGAACACTGCAGAGGTCAAAGCACCCTCTGCAGTCAGCTCAGCTTTACCATATAAATGTTTTTTACCTGTCATTTATGCATTTACCAGACTGGCTTGCCTTCTTTCTCCACTGCCCTCTCTCTCCTCTGCTCTCCCCTTTTCACTTATTCCAAGATACTTTGTCATAGGAACTGTCAGTAGAACATAGCAGGAATGTGGATTCCTATATCTGATTTCTGTAACTTCCTTGAAAAGGAATGAATTATAATGTATAAATGAATATTTTGATCACTTCCAGAGAACGAATGCTCTTATGGCACTCAGAGGAGTGAAATCATGGTTATTTCTAAGCATTATCCTCTTTCTTTTCAGTCTCCCAGTATCTGTTAAATTTCATCCCTTATGTACATCTTTGAGCTAGCTGGTATGTATGTGTTTCATGTCTTTTGAATATGACATGGACAGTGCCCCAAACCTTGTCATGTGCAAGAACAATTATAGATACAAAATTTTTTTGAGTTAATTTTATTTTTCAATCTAAAAGACAACTCTCTAAGTATATTCACCATTTACACTGATTTTTAATGAAAGAAAATTACTAACATTAAAAAAATTTCACTATCATTTTATTAGGAGAACTAGAAACTTGATGGTTAAGACTTATTCTTGATGGAGGTAAAATTTAGCAACTTTATCCGCCTGCTGGTGAGTTAGGACCAGGCAGTCAACCAGTGCTGTCACATCAGAGAAAACGGAGACAATTAACTGAGATTCAAAAAGGTCAACAGAGGAAATCTGGAAATAAAGGACTAAGGATTTCAAAGACTGGTCAAGGCTTTATTAAGTTAAGAAGGTGGAAGTGACTCTAAGCATGCAAGTGTCTCATCTTTGGTTTCTGGCTGTGAATGCGCTTTCTTCTGTGAATATTTTTACTTTCTGAGGAATTCCTGTTTCTCTTTCTGAAGTTCCCTCTTCCAAAGGTCCAGCTCAACTGTCGATTGATCTAGATCTTTTCCCCAGATCTCCACTTCCTCCATTAGTATGGTCTTGCCATTCCTCCAAAGGGTTATGTCTTTTTTCCAGAGTGTCATATTCTTTCTCCAGGCAACTTTATTCTTGTCTTGGAAGGCTGCGATCACATTCATGTTTTTTTCTGATAATGACTTAGTATTTTCTCTCCTTTCTCTCCTTTTCTGCTTCCTAAGGCTTTGGTTTTCTCCCAGTAATGTTACAGCCTTCTCCTGTAAATCTGTGATTATCTGGCTTGCCATATTCTTGAAATTAACCATTAGCTTGTAACCAAAGAAGAGAGATGATCTAGCAAATTGGGAAACTGTAAAGTACCATCTTGAAAGTGACATGACCGCAGGCCAGTTTGTGATGTGAAGAGGAACCTATAATGGCAATTACAAAACTGAGTTAAAAGACAAAACCATAATCCTATCAATGAGTTTGCAGCATAGCAAAAAATTACATCAGTTTATTATAAAATTTGTTTTATTGCAACCTCTATATAAATTCATAAGAAATATATAGTGCTATACTGTAATTGTTGAAATCTAATAAGGACTGAAAAAGTATAAAGTAGCCAAAGTAATCATTGGAATTCTGTTTTCATTCTACGTCCTTTCTATAAACACCTACAAGAATTTAAAGCTTAATTTTTCTTAGGATAGGAAAAAAGAACTTTGAAGGACAACTTTGGTAAAAGTTTCCCATGGTGCCTGACTATTAGTCCTCCATCAAACTGAAAAAGTCAGAGTAAGATGTAATGATAGTTTTCTTTAGTGACAGAAAATTGTCTGCTTTTTCACAGTTGGTTTGTTGTCATGGTTGCCTCCATGACGTGAAACACATAATTTATAAAGGGAATCAGAATTACTTTGAGCATAGTTCCATAGTGTCGGTACTGACGTATCAATGTATATCTAAAGAAGAACACTTTCGCTTAAATAGGATTTAGGGCTTGATGTAGGAATTAGTACATGAATTTTTGATGGCTGACCATAAACGGGCCAGTTTAGAGGATAACTATGTTTCTGCCGTTCAAATGTGTGGGTACCCACAGCTGGTATGACGTCTTAGTAAAATCAAAACCACTTGCAACAAACAAATAAAACTCTCAGGACGCCTCAGACATTTCTGTTCTATAAGCTGTCAGTAAAAACCTTGAGAAAGTATCCTTTGATTTGCATAAACTTTGTATGCACTGTGAGCTGGAGCTGGGCATATAAAGAATTTTGGAATTGGTGGTGGAAAAAAGAAAAGAAAGGAAAGGAAATGAAGGCAGAACTTAGGTGTGGGCTGCAAAAATTAGAAAATAGATATTCTGCTGCAAATAGAATTGTATATTTTCTCTCAGAAGTACACTTTGTCTTCCCTCTGTGTTTTCAGGTATTGCTCTCCTGATTTATATGTCCTTTTTCTGTGAGTCCCTTTTTGCCTGTCACACCAGTAGCTGCTTCTGCAATAATACTTGCAGTCCCTGTGACAAAAAAGGTCAGTAACAGAGAAAATGTCTCCTGTTTGTTTTGCTTTTAACATACCTCGGATCCCCTTAAAGTCAGAGGAATGCCTCAGTACCTCTCCTCCCCTTACATCTCCTTTTCTACCCTATGTACAACCCAGTCCCATCTCCATATCAGCACTTCTGTAACTGTTTCAGAAGGTCTTTTGTAGAGTGCTTTTTTTTTTTTTTTTAATATTAAGGAAGTTCTCCAAACTCATAATCCTAATCCAAACTCACTTGGGTGCTCCCTCACAGCCAGCCCTGTGCACCGGGTACTGACAGAACTGCTGAACTGTTGGGTCGTATCACCTGCCGTGATGTCATATCTCAGGCTGGTGACACTAGTGTCACAGTACTGATCGTGCCTGTGGTGGCCCTCAGGATGGGGCATATGTGTAAAAGAGGAGTAGCTCTGGGGGAAAGCCGACAGTCCCTTCTTTGTGCTTTTTCCGTTGATGCGGGCAGTGCTGGAGGGCAGCCTGCTTGGCCTGACTGTTTTAGGTTGGTTACATGCACAATTTTCATCCTCTCTGACATGGGCCTTGAAGTCCAGATGCAAATTTTCCAGGAGTTTGGCGTAATTGGAAACCTGTTTCTTCTGAAACAACCTACAGTTTGATCAGGTCTCACAAGTGACCTTAGTCAGCTGTCTTCTACCTTAGTTTGGGATGTTGAGAAGAGGGGATTTCCCTGTATAATGCAGCAATAATTAAGAGATACACAACCTGAAAACTGTGAAAGGAATGCTCTTTTTAGGACCTGCAGGCAACTGCATGGAACGTCAAGGACACATTTAGAGCAAGAAAGATAAGAGGATAATACAATAATAAAATAGACGTAGGCAAGATTAGTACAATCTGTTTCATTTGAAAGTGCTCACAAGTAGCATGGCATTGGGATTCATGTGGGTTGTACTAAGGAAGGAAACTGTCAGAGGTTATTTTTTTCAGACAGAAACAGCCTGAGAGGCAGAGCGAGCTCAGGAGCTGGCAATGGTGGAGGTGACACTATCCCCTCCTTCTCTAACGCTGTGCCACACAGGCGTAGTCTCTTGGCACTGCCTTTCAAGAAGATTATATGCTACAGGTCTGTGCTTCCCCTGACTGGCTCAGCTTCTGACCTCAGGGTGAACGGGGACCCGTTCATTCAACTCCACTCCTTTTACTGATTGCAACTTTGGTAGTGACACAGGCATTTCCTGATGCCTTTGGAATGCTTTGGGGGTGGGGGGGCTTGCTGTGCTCCCCGCCTTGCACCACAGAAATGAACACCTGCAGCCCCCAAAATATGGATATTTATTTTACTCCGGAATCTTTGCTTTTGTGTCGTGACAGGGACATGAAGGTAATTACAGGCTCGTTACGTTATTTTATAGATGAAAAATTAGTCAGGGATGTCTTTGATAGATGAGCTTGATTTGGCCACCAGGATATGGATTTTCCCCTGAATTAAGTGCTTTCTAGTGCAGCGTGCTAATGCAGTGCTATGCCACTCTGAGGGACAGCAGCTTGAATCACTGAAAGAACCAAATCACTCTCCGAAGACATCTCAAATTGTGCTGTAAAAGTGGCATTACTTGCTCTCCGGGTATTTCTCTAAGTCACCATCTATTTTGCTGTTTTCCCCACAGAGTCATTATTGGCTTTCTTACAATACATAAAAGCCGTCAGGAAAACACAGTATTTGTATGATTACATTAAGGCTTTTAGATTAATGGACAGTTTTATTCAGTATCCTTCAGAAAAGAATGAATCGAAATGCCTCCTTGCATGAGATCATCTGCATCTCTCCCAGTGCTGATAGGTGGTTCCCACGCAGGTTCTCCCTGCTCAGATCTCAGGACATCTCCTTTCATGCCCTGTGTAGTTATTTATAGCTGTGCAAATGAATACATAAGTATAATGCAGGTTCAAAAGCTTTGTATAAGGAATTAAGGTCAGTTATGAAGGCAGACTTTCTGTCATGTAAATATTGGAGAAACTTATCGTCGCAGACTAACTGTATTTCAAATTTGACAACAAAGAACTCTCAGCAGACTTTTTTTCCCCCTTTCTTCCCTCTTTCCCCCCACATTTTCTTTCATGGTGCAAGAATGTGCAGAGTGGGCTGTTCACTGCTGGTTGGCAAAGCTTTTGATGGTCAGATGCTATTCCAGCCCTCTGAATCCTGTCGTTAGCAAATTTAAGCAGAGAGACTGATTTCTCAGGGCAATGTTTAAACCTTGGGGATTCAGCAGCAGAGAAGGGAACACTGCTGTGCAGATTTTCTGTTTTCTCTTTCCTTCCTCTTAGTTTCCTCTGTTCAGATTGTTCTTTCCTGTCACAGCTTTCCTTTATTAAATCCCAGCCCTGTACCTGGTTATCAGTCCAATCTCCAAAGTACCTCAGTGATAGCAGTCTGTGTTTGTTCTTTGTGTTACCTGTGTCTGTGAAAAGGGTCTCTGCCAAAAGAGATAGGAGAGGCTCAGCTGGGAAATGAAAATGCTGTTCTGGAATGAGTGTGGGAGACTGCATTGCTGTGGGTGTGCTCCATGTATTGTTTTTACAGTATCTGTCCCAAATACCTACCTGTCAGACAGTACTTCAACAGCTAGTAAGACATCTGCAGTAAAATCTATGAAAAGTTATCAAAATTCCTAACATGAGCTTGACAAGTAAATTAAAATGTGTGGGCTGACACGTACCCCCAAACTAATCCTTAAACTCTGAAAAACCTGAACAGTTCACATACTCTTCTTGCTTTCTTTTTCTCAGTGAAGATACAATTTAGATATAAAAGTTGAACATGTTAAGGTCTGACCAATTCACTAATATTTTGAGTTGCTGGAAGCAAAAATAAACAACATAGAAATGATACAAAAACTTACAACTCTATTCCACGCACCTCCTACATGATATAACATAACCTGCAATAAGAAAGTGCATCAGCTGACTTTACAGACAGGCAACATCTTTGGAAACAGCCTGACTGCAAAGGACCAGACCAATAAAAAACCCATATTGCCTCCCCTCCCCAGTCCCCCTCCTGGCTGGGTAGCCTTGCTTGCTCCCCCAGGCACTTCATCCCTAGTACTGCACTTCTGCCCAAGCCTGTGACTGCCCAGCTGTTTAGGCAGCTGCGCACCTTATTTGGCTGCTGCAGGTCCCTGTGTTGCTCCAAAACACCTTCTAATCCATGATAGGTTCTGCCCTGAGCTCCTAGCCCCACTCTATACTTCCCTTTCCACTTATCAAAGAATCATAGAATCGTCTAGGTTGGAAGGGACCTTAAAGATCATCTAGTCCAACCATCAACCTAACTCTGACAAAAA
>JAOXNO010000070.1:13072931-13086660 GCA_028565335.1 Limnodromus scolopaceus | reverse complement strand
CCAACCATCAACCTAACTCTGACAAAAAAATAAATAAGAAATAGGAAATAAAAATTACTAAACCATATTCCTGAGGATCTGTTAATTAATTTCCTCCTTATTGGGATGATTTCTAATTCTCTTTTGCCGTCTCTGCCATGCTGAGAGTAAAAAATGTTGGGGTGGTTGTTTCTTCTGTCTGCCAGGAAGATCCCTGATCAGAAAGTGATATACGTTAGCCAGATGACCATTGAGCTCTACAAATCCCTTGTGCTCTGTCTGTGACCGTGCTGTAACTCAGGCAGGGCAGCCTCTCCCACAGAGGGACAGGCTGCATGGGCAGAGGGACCCAGTGATGCAGTTATTCCTAGAGAGACTAATTTGTAGCATCATTCAGAATTTATAAGCTTTATGCATAGATCCTTCTAGTGACTCATACACGTATGCTCCCTGAAACCAAAGATGTGCTTTGAAAGCTCCTTTTTTGCTTGCAGTGACTTCGGTTTACCAAGGCACTAACACAGTGTTGAACTGAGATGCTGTTGCACTGGCTGCTGTGCTAGTTCCCTGTCTTCTATCTCAGAACAGGAATAATGCTGCCTCAGTGCCCTGCAGTCCACCACAAACATTTTATGACAAAATACTTTGTGTAGGGCTTCTCAGCATAGAAATGTAATCTTCCAAAAGGCTTGGTCATAGTCATATTTTATCAGCCAGAGTTATACAATGTGATGTTAAATATTTCAGAAGAAATTAGAAGTTAATTCAGTAGCACCAATCATCTCCTTGTTCTGGTATGTGATTAAAGAGGTGCTGTCAAAGTGGGTAGGCCAGAAATTAACTTAGTTTGACAAGTGTCTCATTTAGTAGCTCTTTTCTTGGATATTCTGCTCCTGCTTCCTTGACTTTTAATTCAATGCTAAGCCAAAATACAAAAGCAACTGACAACAGCTTTCTTCTTGGTCTGGTTTCAAACAGACCTTCAGAAAGATGCAAGCTGCCTGATGGTGATGCATCAGGAAACAAGGTTGGCAGACAGTTGTTTGCCTCTTAATTTTCCTTGACTGTTATATAGACTGCTGCCACTTCTCCTCAGCCAGAGGTTGATGGCAGCAGGGCTAGCTTGGCAGTCTGCTTTCACATTCAGATCACAGAGCCAGGCCCTCTGCAATGACATCTTCTCAAGACCTGTCTCCCATCTCGGCTGGCAGCAAGTGACTCCTGTTGCAGACACTGGCCCAGCACACAGAAGCAGAGTGAAAATCCAGTGAGTGGCACTCGGTGTAGATGTTATTTCGGCTGCTTTTAGTTCCTTGTTGTCTCCACTTCTGGAGGAAAGTAAAGAATTACATTACTGCTGGAAAAACTCCGACTCAGCCAAAGATTCATATGAGAAACCACACTGCCCAGGAGAAGGAATTGCTCTGCTTATAATAAAACCTACTAAAACTAGCTAGCCTTTTCATACTGTGTCCTAAAATACAGCCATCACAGTCTGCGATGGGTGGGGATGAGAAAGGAAAGGTCGCTGAAATAGAAAATGCTGAAAAGTCAAAATAAGGTGTTCACATTGAGGGTACATGACACATTTGGACAGCTAAAGCTCACACTCATTGGAGGCAGGAAATAAAAGTTGAGTGGTATTTATTATTACCTCTTATGCTGACAATAATTGTGACGGGAATCATCACTGACACTGAGCTAAAGCACTCTTCCTGCAGTATCATTGTAGATTGTAATCTTGCTCTCTGCTTTGAATGCTGTAAGGAGTCGATGCACACACGGGAGCCGGGTGAGGAGGAAATCCTTGGTCTGAGGTCACCGAAGCAAGCGCTGTCAGTGCAGACTTCATTTTCTTGTTTGCAAATGCAGCAAAGCTTAGCTTGGGGTTTCTCATGATAACCTCTCTGAATTGCAGTTGCGTTATAAAGCAAATAAAAGTTGCAATAATAATACAAACTCACTGCTAGATACCCCAGGTTCCATCTTCTTCCAGAAACAGGCACTAATAGGAGTTCAAGTGTGGTCATGGCTGTACTTATGTCCCTCTGTACACTGCATGTTGATAATACAGCTTTTAGCTTCCTACTATTTTTCATACTGGCAGTGATTACTACATAGCCAGCCAGCACCATTTTCCCCCTAAGTATAAATGCTCCTTTTTTTCCAAGATGATAAGTTTGAGAGGTGTCCTACAAAGAAAACTAACACTTTGTTAACCATGCAATTGATGTGCACAGCTAGGCTGGCATTTTCAGTGTGAAGCTAATACTGAATGGTATTAAATGGAGGTAGAGAGGAAGAGAACTTCTCTTCTGGACTTGCAGTAAATGTTCTGCCTCTCTTGTACTGTGCTGGAAATAAAAAAACCATGAAATCCACTAGATATTAGGTTAAGACAGTTATTCTTGCAGATTTGTGTTGTGGCTTATTTGCCTACAAAAATGGTTTTGCTTCTTGCATCTTACTATGCTGCTTGCTCAGATCTGAGAAGCAAGTTAAAGTGTTTGTTTCTCCTGCCCTTTATGGATATTGCTACATGGGTGAATTTCTTAATGGGATTGCTGGGGAATTCTTGTGAGGGTGGATGTGTTGTTTGATTTTCCTAAAGAGGACAAGGCACTTCCCAGTGGTGAGAGCTGAATTCTAGTAGATCAGAGTATGTTCTCCCATGTTCCTGTAGCTGTTTCTTTGTTCTTCTGACTCCTATTTTTTCTCATCTGTGTAGATTGCTTTTCAATTCTTTGGTGCTCAACACAAAGACAAGAATATAACCCAGCAAGTCTGGGACTAGACAATTGAACATTTCTTTATGTCTTGGATATAAAACAGACATAGTAACAGTTAGTTTTCTAATTCCTTTGAAGCTTTGCTATTCATTTGTCCTTTACAAAGA
Source organism: Limnodromus scolopaceus (assembly GCA_028565335.1). Classification (NCBI taxonomy): domain Eukaryota; kingdom Metazoa; phylum Chordata; class Aves; order Charadriiformes; family Scolopacidae; genus Limnodromus; species Limnodromus scolopaceus. The sequence continues at coordinate 13,083,785 of JAOXNO010000070.1, read as the reverse complement.
AATTGGGGTAGGATAATACCTGCTATTTTTAAGGTTATGTAGTACTTCCAATGTTTAAATATAATTAATATACACTAAGATTTCTTATCCTATATGTTTGTCTCTGTCTTTTTTGTGTGTTGTGTTTTTGAACATTTCATTTGAAATGACCAAATCAATTTTAGAAGAAATGCTAGGAAAAATATGTTGCATGCAGCTGCAGGGTTTTGTTATTTCATTTCCTTTGACCATTTTGGTTGCAAAAATCTGCATCCCACTCCACTAACCCGCTGTACATTGCCCACATTGCTCTCCCTGTGTCTGTTCTGTTCTTAAAAACTTGCTTGGCAGAGTGAACATATATTCTACCTATTTAAGTCTAAAGTAAAGTCATCTTTTGTGACATACTGCCTAAGAGTTACTGCCCATCACAATGTTTTTCGTAGCTGGTTAAATGCTCCCCAGCTGTTGAAGCAAAATCATGCTATTTATGTTCATAATAGTTTTTAAGTAGTTTATGACATACACACAATACAATATATTCATGACCTTTTCTGCTTTCTTTTTTACTTCTTGGCTGGTGTAATTTCCTTGGAATGTAAATATTAGCATAGATGTTTCTTTTTCCATTGCCCTGTTGCTAAGACTATGCTCACAAGTCTCTAGTTCACAGATGGGGATAAGATCATTTCTAATATTTTGGGTCTAACTCCTAAAATACTAAGTCTAGTTCTAAGTATTCAGAAATTCTGTCCTGAAATAATAATAATTTTAAGTATGGGGTGCAAGAGGTCCTGAGCAACCTGATTCTAATTGGACCTGCTTTGAGTGCAGTGTTGTAATAGACACTTCCGGAGGTCCCACCCTGCCAAAATTGTTCTGTGATCCTGTGATTGTAACCTTTACCTTTGGGCTAACCATCACTGTGTGCCACTGTTCCAAAAAAATGTTGCTGGGCCAAAGAGGCTCTTTGGGAAAAGTGTATGAATAAAACCACCACGAGACTATCAAAACTTCCAGTGAGAGATCCCAACCTGCACTGAGGTCCATATGGGCTTTTTATATGCAAACTGCCCTGACTTCTCCCTAGCTGGTTATGAATTCCACATTGCAAGACAGTCATAAGACATTAACAGAAAGAGGAAAAAAATGGCGGAAGAAGAGATTTCATTGGTGTAAACTGCCATTGCATCTCTGTCCAGTTGTCCCTTCTGTAGTGTTGTGTCCTGGTTTGATACCCGTCCCTCAAGATCTGGGGAGCGTGACTTTATCAGGCTGCACGCAAATGGTGGGGAAATTGTGGAAGTCGCAACTCTGGAAATACAAAGTTTGCAGAATTGCGGAGCAGTGGTGGGAGGGAGGGACCTCAGGGCCTCACCTGCTCCAACTCCACAGCCATAGTGGGGCATGGGGAACGTAGCGGGGCTTGTGGGACAGTTTGGTGTGATTTCTTGCTGCATCACTTCTGTGCCCAGCCTTCACCTGTAAAGAGAATCAAAACCCTGACTTTTCTTACTGTGTCATACAGCGAGGCCTGCCTCTGTATTGGGTATAAATAGCAAGGTGCTGGCGGGGGCTGTGAGGGTGTCTGTGAGGAGAGGCCGGTGCCCCGTCCGCGCACAGCTGGTTCCAGCCGGTTCCTGAATGGCCTCACCTCAGCGGAGCTGAGCCCGTCATGGTGGCCCCTGATGATGCCTCTGGGGAAAATACATTTCAGAAAGTCAAACCCTGCCCAGGCAGTGAGGAGTGAGGAGACCCGTTGTGAGCCCCGGGGAGAGCGGGGGGGCAGGAGAGGCTGCGGGTGCCGGAGCAGGGATTCACCGGCGGCACCCGGGGAGACCATGGCGGAGCAGGGGAAGAGCATGAGGAGGAAGGAGCAGCAGAGAGGAGCTGTTATGGGCTGACCACAGGTCCCCTTGCGCTGCACCACTTGGGGTGGAAGGATGTCGAGAAGTTGGGAAAGAGGACTGAAGTTGAGAGCCTTGGAAAGAGGAAGAAAGTTTGTCTTTCTCACCTGCATCTGTTTTAATTGACAGTAAATCACATTAATTTTCCTCAAGTAGAGTCTGTTTCACCCATGACAATAGTCGGTAAGTGATCTTTCTGGCTTTATCTCCAATAATGAACTTTCTCATTCTGTTTTCTCCCGCTGGATGGGGGAGAGTCCTGTAGAGTTGATTGCTTCACATCACCATCACACTGTGGTTTCAAAGCTGTGTCAAACATTCATCCAAAGTAGCCTGAAAATGTCAAGAGCTACAGATCAATCAGAGCAAGAAGTTTTAAATAATTGCACCCTAGACTGGAAAGCAATATTAGCATGGCCTGTGTGAAGAGGGGAATGTGTGGACAGGGAAAAGAATGAAACCAAGAAGAAATGGTTGGGTTTTATTTGTTGTGCTTTCCACTTGTCATGTATATTACTGTGAAGAAATTGGAACAAATCTTGCACTAAGAGTGTTGAGTTGTGTTCAACGCACAAAGCTATTTGTCCATGTCTTTGCAAAATCATATATAACATCTTGAGACAGATAAAGTAAGAGCTATAGAGTGTTGCTAATGTCAAGATTAATGATGACTAAAGTACCTTCAGTGGAGAGTCGTTGCTGGATCGGACATTACACCACTGTTGTGTTTAAATCGGTGAGTTCCCGCCAGAAGTTGCTACTGGGGGAGCAGGGTGCTGTGCGCTTGTCTTGCTTTTATCCTCCAAACCACGGAGGACAGCATAGTTACTGTACTTTATGGGAAAAACTTTGAAGTGAAAAACTTCCATTTTCTATTTTTCACTTCTTTATTGGTACCACTGCAGTTTTACCTCACTTATAAATTATGCACTGTTTGCCCTCTTGAAATTGTCTGGGTTTTGAGTTTTATGCTTTCCAAATGTTTTTTCTTTCTGCACTGCTTTAGGTCACTTTGTACGGTATGTGACTCTAAGTGCTATTTATGGGGATTTGATTTATTGCCTTATTCTCTCAAATCTAGCCAGTCTATTTATGTATTTTGCTTTGCTCTCTCAGAACCACGTTTCCCCCATAAACTAGTCTAACTTGGTTTTGAAAGAAGGTCCTTTCTGAAAAAGGTCTACCTCATATATAGTCTTTGTACCTTTTTGAAAGGGAAAACCAATTCAGCCCAACGGATCTTTCCTATGTATTTTTTTTCTCCTTTCTGTGTTTCAAATAACATTAGAAGACTCTTGCACCCTTGCAGTTTCAAGATTTATTTTCCCAAGTTCTAAAATGGATGTCGTAAAGCAGTAGATCCACTCAATGTTTGTACAACAGATGGCTGACAACTTAGATGGGAAAGATTGTCACAACTGGTCAAGAAATGTGGGATTTAGCTGCCTACAGGAAGATGTATAATGAGGCTGGCTGACACAACGTAGGACTTGTTAGAACCCCAGGTTACCGCAGGTTATCTGAAATGGTATTAGACACCTAGGTTTAAGCAATTGAATATCCCAGTTGCCAGTCTCACTGAGCTAAATTACATAAGTAGAGATTAAAACGTGACTGTCCAAGGAGAAAGGGACACCAATGTATTTCTTTTCTGTATCTGCAAAGAAGGCATTTCCTGCCAGCAGCAGTGGGTGTCTTCTGCTGCTGTTCTGCTTCCTGGAGCCCATGTCCACAGCTGGATGAGAGTGAACAACTTAGTGAGCCTTTGTGAAGCGCAGGAAATGGAAAATGCAGAGGTAAAATGGAATGATTTTTCTTGCCATCCTCTGTTCCTGACCCAAGTGCACTTCAAAGCTGAGGTTTGAGGACAACATCACCCATGGCTTAAGCGGATGCAATTCTGCGGATTCCAAAGGAGTTGTTTTAATGGAAAATAGACTTGAATTTAACCCAGAGGTAACACAACCCTTTCGATGTAAAAGTAGTGGCTCATTTAAAAAATACCCACTACACACTTTTTATGTCTCCTTTAGAACCAACACTGAGCAGTTGCTTTTAGAGTCTAAGATTAAAGCAGGAGTTATGAGCACCGTGTAAGATAATGAACCTCCATATAAACTACCTGCCTGAGAGAATATGTCTCTACGTGTTAATAAGGACAATACACAGGGACAAACCATCTTGAGGACTTTATTTTTTTTCTATGCCTCTTTTTGGGCTCTGTGAATGCTCTGATAAGATCTTACCTACATCCTGGCTGTGTGGGAGTCAATTCTTCCTCCAAATTACAGAGTTATCCTAGCAGAAGTTTTGCCTAGTAGGCTGATGTAAATTAATGATTAGGCAAGAGGTTCATGTAATTTTTGCTTTGGATTGTAGCTACGTGGTTTCACAGTTCTTCGAGATCAGCTACATCAAATTTAGAGAAGTTGTTCTTGATTTATGGTGAAAATAAGGTGAGAAACAAGGCATTTATAAGTCCTTTGTCATTTAAATGAGCTGCAGAAACACAGCATTTCCATTCTAATCTAACTTCCTTCAGACATACAGTTAGTGCTGTGCCTGCCCTGCCTGCCTTGGTGTTATCAATGGGAAGCAGCAGCATGCTGCAGAACGGGCAGGGGACAAGACTGAGGGCAACTTACTTCATCTCCCTGCCTCTCTATCTCCTCTCGTCCTGTGTTCAGATGACAAAACTTCAAGACAGGACTGCCTACTGCTGTGTAGAGGCAAAGTGTGTAGGTCTTGGCTAAGTTTGAGACTGTGGTTGTATTGTAGTACAAGATACAGTCATGGTACAAACACTGCTGGGTTTAGTGTTCTGATTTTGCTCAGTTTGAAGGTTGCCATCTGTACTGGTTGCAGCAGGGATAGGATTAATTCTCCCCAGGCTCTGGCAGGGGACACAGGTATCCCATCCTGTCTGCACCGTCCCCAGTCTGCAGCTGGGAGCTGGACGGGGAGGGGGCAGGTAGTCGCTGCTTGGAGTGGGCTGGGGCATTCCAGGTCCAGTGGATGCGCGGTGGAACCGTAATCCTGTTTGTACATCCCTTTGTCAGTGTTATTGTTGTTTTCCTGTTCCCTTTGCTGTTCTGTTAAACCGCCTTTGTCCCAGCCCATGAGTTTTGCCTTTTTCTTCCGATTCTCCCCCACGGCTGTGAGAGAGGCCATGTGGTTCTTTGTTGCCAGCTGAGGCTAAACCACAACACCATCTACTATAAGTGCATGGAGAAGGAGCGTATGCAAACTTGGGATGCTGTCTCAGAGTATGGGTTATGCTGGGTATCACTGACTTTTTTTTGTGCCTGGCAAAAATATTTAAATCTTAGTGCCATGTTGTTGTTCTGTGGGCAGTCGTTCATGTAGCAGTTTCATTATCCAGCAGCAGAAATAGCCTATTGAGCAGAGAATTTGTTTCCAAGGGAATTGTTTCCTGGCCTCTAATCAAGTGGATGTTTTTAATGCTATAATATCAGATTATTCAGTGTTGTCATATGGGTACTTTGCAATGTTTTTCTATTGTTACAACATCAACATTTCATTAAGTGGAATGTTATTATACAGTTTCAATTATCTGAGTCTTGCTTCTGCAGACATTTCTAACACCTTTGTGTTAAAGCTAAATGTTTAATTTATATATATTTCTGCCTTATATGAAAGAGAGAAAAGCTCTTAGTTCTAACCAGGCAGTGGAGGTCCATCCCCAAAATATGCCAGGAAGGTTACCCTAAACTGCATATAAATCCCCTAGTAAAACTGCTGTTTTACCATATCTTTGCATTAGAAGATGATTTGAAATTTAGGTAAAACTAATAGTAAACATAGCTACTTGAAAAAGTAATATAACCTGATGACTCATGGAATACCTCTGGGCAAAGCAACCAGGTTAAGACAGAGAAAAGAGAGAATAGTTTTTTTAATGATCTAAAAATTACTGGCTGGAGTTTAGATCAGATGAATTCTTATTGGTATTCAACAGAACTACCACAGACACTGCAGCAATTAGGAAAAGGAAGCAGGAAGCAAAGACTATCCACTTTCATGTAGATTTTTATATGCGCCTTCAGTCGTGTTTCATTGAGACAGTGCCTGTGTTTAAGATAAACCATACCTAAATGCTAGATCAGGATAGGGATCAGTAGAGGAACATACGGTTTTGTTAGATACCTTATCCCCTCTACTAGGGAGAAGACAGGTGTGTAGCAAGCGGAGACGATGACTTGTATTGGCAGCAACCTCCTGCAGGAAAAGTGTTTGGGAGGCAGTTTGTTATGCAGTTCCATGCACATCAGTGGAGAGGCTGCTGGAGAACCTGGCTGTGTGGGCTGAGCACCGGGCAGCTAATTATCTCAGCTGACCACTGCCTTTCATGGCAGAATTTGTGCCATCCAGATGGGAACTGTGTCTTGTTTGTTCCAAGATAAAACCAAGAAAGAACCTGGGTCTTAGTAGACTTGGAGGGGAGGGAGAAACAGTCTTGATAGCTGTGGCAAGTTAAAGGGGGGCTTTATTCCTGTCCTACTACCACCATTTGCAATTCCAACACTTAAAAGAGCATTTACATGAAAAATCCAAACTAATTTTATAATTCAAAGGAAATGTAGGAAATATGCTAACTCTGAATTTCTTTTCATAACCAATTGAGACTTCCTCCTGTCTTCTGACTGGTGCTCAGATATGTATTTCCTGGTCCACTGCGAGTCTCTTTCCAAATCTCACTTGGATATGGCTTCTGCCTTCTGGCCTGGGATGTCTCTAAATCTTGCTTGAACTGCTATCCTGTGGGGCCCTGTTTGCATTGAATGTGTTTTGCACTGGCAGATGGTCCTGATTTTCATTGTAATTTAGATTTGGGTAGCATGGGGCATTGTACTGGGTACCAAGGGCATGAGCATCTTTGGGTGTTTAGAATATTTTGCAAAATTTTATATCAATTTGTACTGCTTTGAAGTAATGCATGTAGCTTAATTATTGAATAACCATTGCAAGCTCTGTGATAAAATTTCAGATTGTTTACTTAATTTGCAAGCAGATCAATATACATGAAGGCAGAGACTTCAGTGGAACTCAGGGGATTTAGGTGTACTAGTTCCACATTTTTTAATTGGATTGGTGATTCAAACTATTTTGCTGACACAAAAAAATTCTGTTTGTATATACGTTATATCGAATGCTATTAATTTTCATACTGCTTCAATATAATAAACAGTCTTTATGGCTATACTTCGCCTCAGGTCCTATGCATCCATATGACTTCCAACCTCCATAACATTGTGATCTATGTAAGTTTTTATTCTGAAACTAGTACGTTAAACTTCACAATAAGGAAGTTAAATCTCAAACAGGTCCTGACAGCTCTATAAATCATAGAAAAGACATGATTTTTGTTATGTGTCTTCACAGAGAATTTTATGCATAAAGAATTGTTTGTTTAATCTGAATAGTCTTCACAGAGGAATACCAGCCTTGAGAATGCAGTGGAGCTGTGCTGATGGACTAGAGCAGACAGGCCACTGACAATCAAGGAAAGCAGCAGCAGGTGATCAGAATATTCCCAGGTAATTTACAACACCACAGGCGTTGCAATGGGTTCTTCAACAGAAATGGGATGAGCAGAGGCACACCACTAAAAATGCAAAACTGGTTCTGAAGTCAAGTAGACACTGTCATGTAAGTAGAAATCTGCTGCTTATCCCTGTACAGATTTCAAAATGAATAAAAGACAAAAAGGAAAAGGGAAAGGAAAGGATGTGGTGCGGTGTTTCTTTGATCTATGTCTTAAAGGGAGAACCGATTGACACAACGCCTGCACCCTGTTCCCAGGTTGTTGAAAAGGTGTTTGCATAAGTGAAGGGCAGCTGTCATGTTATCTGCTGTCACCTCATCATCCTCCTTCATTTCTCACTGAACAAATATATCTTGTATAGCAGACAGTGCACAACCCACAGAAACAGTCCATCATGTTGTGGACAAAGTGACCTGCTCAGAGATGCTTATTGAATTTAACATTATTGGAATATCATGGAGCTTGGCTCAAGCTATGTTAAAATTGTGTTGCTGTTGTTGAAAAACTCATGTATTTAAGTGAATGTTTTTGCTAGTGTCCCAGGAACTGTGATGTTAGTAGCAGTCAGCAATAGGTAATGCTATAGTCAATTTCCAGGCTTTTCCTAACTACAGTGTAAATGCAAGACCTTTCCTTAGTTTTGGTGGCTATTTTGACCACCCTGTTAACTTCCCTTATTGTAGTCTCTGGAAGCTTAGAATGCCTTCCACAGAAATGGCTCTAGAAAACAGCGTGCATGTAATCTTCTGATTTACACAGCAGGGCAGGACTTCAGTGAACTCGGTATCTGAGGATTTTTTTTTTTCTTTCCATAAAGAAATTCAGTATCTTCCACAGAAAAAATCCTCCAGTATCCTCTTTGTAGGATGCACATGCACATAACTGTCATGGCTTATCTTATGTTATGTTACTAAAAAATCCTGTCAGAGAAAGTCTTCCAGGCATGTTATAGTTGTAGCAGTTTACAGAGAGCAAAGCAAGGTGAGAAAGTGTAGAGAGGTGAAATGGAGTTGGGGGTATGCTCACATTGTAGGTTGGGCTCAGGGCCAAGAAGTGAATTCAGAGATTTTGTTTTCTAGAGTTGTTGTCTTTGGTCTAGACTGTGTCATCTACCTAATCAAAGACTACCTTCCCCTTAACTGTACTTACTGTTCTTATCTTCTGTGCTTGGGTTTTCCTCCTCGGCTGTATATTCGAGAAATACATTCAAACCAAAAAGAGTATCTTCAGGTAGCTGCTATGAGTATTACAAATTTATCTGGGGAAATAATGGCCATTTCAGGTAGCTAGTTTACATAAGAACCTGTCTGTAGGTTATAATGAGAAGGAGATGCCTATCCAAGACTCATAGACTTTGGTATAAATCTGTATTTATCAAATATTATCCTCTGATTTGAGCAGCAACATGTTGTGGACTAGTGTTTGGCAAAGCTGAGGCTGTCAAAAGGAGTATCTGCATAAATAAGAAAAGCACAGTTTACAGAAAGGACATCCTTATACAAGGAAGTAAAAATTGCAGATTTTTGAAATGTGAGAAAATTTTTTCAGCTAAACTTAATTAACTAATTAGTGTAGTTGCTCTAGGGAAATCTAATCTTTAATAACATTTTCCCACAGAAATGCAAAGTATGAGATGCCAGCACCGTGGCACAGCAGAAAGGGAAGATGGAATTAAATGGGTCAAAGCCATATGTATTGGTGGCTGTTATGTGAACCTGGTCCCATGGTGCCATGGCTGCTTCTAGCTTTCTTCCTCAATCATGAGAACAGCGTGATCTAGTTTTCAGGTTACAGAGACTAACAAAAAAGTCATACTGAAATCCACTGTATTGGCCTTGCATGTATTCCTGAGGACTGAAGAAAAATGCTATACCAGTGTTAAATAAACAAATAAATAAAATAGGGTGGTCAAGATGTCTATAGAGGTATTAGATTAGCACTAATTCAGGAGAACTCATGGAAATGCTGGCTTGGAATGCAGTCGGTAAAGGATTAGAGGACAGTAGCATAAAATGTACATTTTGCTACATAGTACGTATACATAAAATGTAGCACAAAAATGTAGTTCTTGCAGGCAGGAGAGTTAGGTGCAAGAACAGTCTACCTTAGCTATGGGTAAAGTCAGTAATGACTTAAGACTGAATAGTAGATGTATCTTACATGATGCATTACGCCTCAGAAGTTCTGGGACTGAGGCAGAAATGGATGGGTGGGATGTTGTTGCAGCATGAGTTACACAAGCAGCCAGGCTACATGCTTATAATGGTCCTCCTAGCCTTAAAGTAGATAGAATAAGCCCGTATTTGTTAAAGCTCACAACAAAGTTGATGGTTTAGACACAGAAGGAGATCACCATGCTGAATTCATTTACAGGACTTCTATGTGTGCTTGTGCTACTTAAGATGGAAGAGAGAAAGAAGGAATCCCTATTTTTCTGCATTGGTATGGAGAATGTGTGTAGGCAACTTGATTTTATGCTTGAGAAACAAGCTTTAGATTAGATGGTGGGACAAGCTGGAAAGCTTGCAGAGGTGAGAAGGTGCAACAGGAAAGAGCAGCCTGACTTCTGGCATAGAGCTCTGAAACATAGAGCAGGGCAGAGAATGGAGAATGCAACATTTTGATTGATTTTTATATTTTAAGTTATGTTGTAGTTGAAATTCTGCTCTGTGGTTGTGCTGGATTTTGGGTGGTTTGTCTTACAGAATATGCTACAGATACTATGGTACTGGACTCTTGTTCAGGAGGAAAAGAAACATATAGGCGCTTCCTGGTTTTAACCTAAAAGTATTTTAAAAAAAATTTGCCATTACCATTTATATCCTTATGTAGGTAAAGCATTTTGTTTGGTTGGAAAGAGTCTTCATTCTTGCTAACTCAGCTACTTTTATTGTTTAAGTCACAATCTGGTGGGAAAAGAAACACTTCTGTTTGTACATTATAGTTCCTTGTCTTTGAGTATAATTGCAATTATATTCTGTAGTTATAACAAATACTCTGAATGTATTATAAGAAGGGAGAAGGGAAAGGAAAACCTGGTGCATTGCAGTCCGGGGCCTATTCCCAATTCCAGATATAATTTACTGACAATGAATTCTGCAAATTACTCATAAAACAGCAGTGGGCCTCATTTAACAACATGATAGGGCTGCATGTAATTAGAACTGTTTTAAAGTGGTTTTTGCCCCTATAGATCAATTGTTCTTGCTATAAACGTTGCTAAAACAAGACATACAGGTTTTCATTGTAAAGTGCAGTGCAGCCATCTGAAATACCTGGCTCTTAGTCTGGGAGTACCTGGTAAATCATGGAATCATAGAATGATAAGGGACCTTAAAGATCATCTAGTTCCAACCCCCCTGCCATGGGCAGGGACACCTCCCACTAGAGCAGGTTGCTCAA
>JAOXNO010000070.1:13044713-13072831 GCA_028565335.1 Limnodromus scolopaceus | reverse complement strand
AGGTCCATGTCCTTCCTGTGTTGAGGACTCCAAAGCTGGACACAGTACTCCAGGTGGGGTCTCACGAGTGCAGAGTACAGGGGCAGAATCACCTCCTGGGACCTGCCGGCCATGCTTCTCTTGGAAGCATGTTCTAGGCGATTCAGTCTCCAGTGAGCTGCTCTGACTATGATTTACCGGTTTCTTCTCATGAGTTAGCAAATGTGTATGTGTCTTTGCAGAAACACACCTGGAGCCATGCTCTACCCAAGTTTAATCTAAAGACTGTACAGGACCATTGTAGGTCACACATTCCATCCAAAAGAGAGTCACCAATAACAAACTTTTATTTATTCATCCAGTATGATGGGACTTGTAATTTCATGAAATCAGTCCATTTCCCTGACATGATAAAGCAGAAAGTGTACCTTTCTGGTATATGTCTAGAAAAGTCTCTCTGCTATCACTTCAGTTACAATGCTGTGTGTTTTACATGAAATCTTAATTTTGTGACAGTTTCCCAAGGTATTGGAACCCAGTGCCACTGAGATGTGCAGTCAAATTTGTCTGAAGTAACTGGTAAATATCAGTTGCCTTTCTGAAAACAACTACCTTGTTAAGTCTGTTTTAAGCTACTTGCTAAAGTAACCAGATCACAGATTCTGGTTCTTTTTGAAGACTCTAACTCTCCTGATAAGTTGCCAGAGTCCCAGAGTCAGGCAATGCTGCTGGAGGCTGAGGAAAGAGGAACTGCTACTTTGTGCCCTTCCTATTGCAGAGTTTGAAATGCTAAAAAAAATAATAAAAATATCTCTCTGGTATTCCTAGTGTTCAAAAGCTTAATTCAAAACTCACTGAAGTCGAGGGGGATCTTTGTGTTAACTTCAGCGGGGTTTAGATCAAGCTGTGAATGTTTAACAAATGGCTGTTATGTTCCATTTAGATAATTATCTCTTTCCTTCTCCCTTTTCAGATTGTTCAAGTTTGCTTTCCCCACAGCATTATTTTGCACGTCATTTGCCTTTTTCTGGTGTTTCTACACCACTGGCCTAACTCTAAATGGGGCTTAGATTAGCTATATAATTATGTTTTTGGAGTATATGTTGAATGTTAATTAATGTTTACAAATCACTAAGCCAGCATATGTGCATTTAAGTCAGGTAATGCCATGGAGACTTAGGGGGTCAGTCCTGTATAAGAGAAATGATAGGTTAAAAGGGTGAGATATTGCTGATCTTTTATACCCAGTTCAGCATTTCCTTTCTCAATCCCCACCTTGTCAAGCGTTTGCAAATGTTAACTACTCAATCACATTATTTTTTTAGGGAGTAAGACTAGTGTATGAGATGGAAGGAATGTATCTAATCATAAGCACAGTAGGTGCTGAGAGCCAAATTCTCAGGTGAGCTCAAACCGAGAGTGTACCATTAACTTCTGCAGGCTTTGGTGATTTATCTCCTCTGGTGACCAGGTCCCGGCAGTCTCCAGAATAGAAAAGACAATTTATAAAACAGGATGGGAGTGCCAAGGGACAGGTTCCTCATGACTTTCGTTTCACAATTTGTGCACAAATATCCTGTTCCATTGTCCATTTAAAATAACACCTGGCACATACGAGACTCAATTTCCATCCTTGAGTCTCTGATTTCCATCAGAGAGTAAAGAGTAAACCACATGACAAAAAATTATAAGATTCAGTTTCTGACAGAGTTTTCGCATAAATGAATCATATTTGATGAAAGGGGAAGAAAACCCAGCAACTTTCGTTAGGAGTGCAAGTGTTTTCAGTTCATTAAGTCCTAAAGTAATGTGTGGAGGTTGAAGGAGTCCCTAGTGTTTCCTTGGAATCTCAACAGGTGCTTCTGAAGCCCATTTGGAACCTTATGACGTTCCTGGGGACTGACAAATTAGTATAAAGAGACATTTATAGGGGTCAGGTTCTGTCCTGCACCTTAGTTCAGCACTCTATCCTCCTAGTCATGGCACTTAAACACATGCTTTAATATACTATTGCTTGTGCATATGTTTAAATGCTTTGATGAAATGGTGCAGATGGGGGGAGAGGGAGTGGAAGACAGCAGAGGTAGAAAGAGGGAAGCAGATAAACACAAATATGGTTGGTTGTAGAAAGAGGCAGTGCTGTCTAAGGTAGATTTGTTAATTAGAAAACATGTTGCAAAAATTCCAAGGAGGGAGATGCTCTAACCAGGCAGTTTTTTCCAGAATGATGGCATTTTTCTGAGAGGAGCAGAGAGGTCCACTGAAGTCATTTCTTTTGAAGGGTTATGTCCACTGGAATAAGAAAATCTTTCTTTCAAGCTGAGATGTCTAATTTTGGGATTGGCAAGTATTTTATCAGAACTTTTCATGACAATAAAGTTTGTCCTAAAAAGAAAAAAATGGATTTGAAAGTAAGTTTTCAATCTATGAAAATGAATCTTGTCTAGAACTTCCAGAACTGTTAATAGAGAGTGAAAGCAAACCTTCACAAAACAGCCACCAGTTGGCAGCTCTTGCTTGGCCTGCTAAGACCTTGGCTCACACAAAGACTTGGGTGTTAAAGCACTCGTGACAGATGGGTACCCTGAATAGCAGGCATAGATTGACCACTGTTTCTGGACTAATGAATATTTAAAACAGGACAGCTTAAAAAGAGAAACTGAAGCTGTGGGTCAGGTGAGGCAGGTGAGGGCAGTTGCATGAGATTCCTGCTTGTTTTTGAGTAGGTATGTCTTGCCTCTTTTCCTCTTACTTTGATGAAAAAATCTACTTTGACACCATAAGAGATGTTTACACAAAAATCCAATAATGTTTATCTCCACTTTTGCAGAGAACTCCTTCTATAGTGGAAAAAAGGTATCAAAACAAATTCACAAGTAGATTTTCCCCCTGCCTATTTATATGCATAACTAGTTTCTCACTGAGTAGTCCATCAACAAATGCAGTAGCTCAAAGGCTTGGTAAGGAAACTCATCAAAAAAGAATTCACATTTGTTTTTCTTTACAGCCCTGGCATTCGATTATGTGCAGCATTCAGCTGATGCCTTTTTCAATAGAAGCTCTTTCAAGCTATTGAAAGGGGAACTGTGAAACAGTAAATGCTAACAAAGAACTATCCAACAGTTTCCCATATTGATAAGGAAATCCAGCTGATTTCTATAAACCAGTATTTTTCTTTCTAGAAGTCTGCCAGCATCAGGGCTTTAGCACTATGTATAGTAACCATTGCTGCAGGTATCAAACTGGCCTTTAAAGAGAAATTTTAACCTGTAATTTCATCTCACCTGTGGTGTTGTATGAGTGTGGGAAGGCAAAGAGGCAAGGTGAGCATTCCCCTCCTGTGCTAATGAGGATGCTCCAGCTGGCATATTAGATGAGCAGAACCAGGGCTCCAGTCCTGTGTCTCTGTGAAACCACTTCCAGTCCATACAGTTCCTGTCTTTCTGCATGCTGTGCAGTGTGACCCTTCAAAGGATGTTCTCAAGATGATAACTGCTCAGGAGCTAACATAAGGCTATTGGTGGGAGTCGTAATGTAAATGGGAATCCTGGTGACGTTGGTATTAAATAATGCTAATACTTTTATCCTGGCATTTGCTGATAGGCAAAACTTCTATTGAGAGATACATATACACCGAATTCTTTCAGCATAACCTTGCTAATAGAGCACTGATATATCTCCCTGGCCCTGCCTGTCATCTCTAAGGTACCTTAAATGACTCATCTCACATCTCTGTTACTCAGCTTCCTTACATCTAAAATGAGATTAAATATACCCATTTCCTTTGTGATAGAATAGCTAAGAGCTATCAGTAACAAGCACTATGTGAGAGTCACAGATTTCTGTTACCATTGAGGAGAGGAAATGTCAGTTTCAGGAGGTGTGCATCCTGGTAGCCTGGGATACACAGCTTTCCTGATGAAGCAGGCCACCAGCCATTTGCAGCATAGAATGAAGATGAGATAGTCAGAGGAGAGCCGCTCCAAGCCTTTCTTCCATTGGGAGGAATTGCCTCTATTTCCTCAGTCCTTGGACAAACAGAGGTACAGTTTCAAGCTTGTGAGCCTCTGACATACAGCTTCACCCTAAACGTATGTGAAGGGACTGACAGTCAGTTGTTAAGAATGAACCGTGTGTAGTAATAGTGTGATCAAAGCCCTCTCCTTCCCAGTAGAGGTGTTGGTGCTTCAGTAAGGCTAACAATGTTCTCTTGTACTTGTGTGACCAAGGAGGAAGAGGGAATAAGACTGCAAAGTATTGGAGGGAGCGTGACAACATCTGATGTCTGGCTCTGAGAATGTGCAGTTCCCATGGACAGCACAAATCAGCACCTTAGAAAACTTTCAACTGTCGGTTTCCATAGATCTCTGTTCAGTAAAGCACAAAAGGATGCCTTGTTTACAGTCAAATGCATGTAAACACATGTTGGTAACGCTGATTTACAGCTGTGTTTTTAAGTTGTGTGGAGGAAGGCTGATGAGTTTAAAGCAGGCACACAAGTTCTCTTGTGGTAGCTAGGAGGTGGTAGAAGAGCTCAGTGACAGATAAGTCTCTGCCATGTTTCATTTGCAATGGTGGCTGCGATTCTTTGCATACCATGTATTTCCCGGAGACATAGTTTATTACACAGAGTTTGTGGAACAAAACCGTGGCCCATAAAGAGAAAGGAAGTTTAATTTTACTTTCAGGTAGGCTTCTGTTTTGGCAAGTTTCTTTTTAATTTCTTTTCTTTAACTGTTTTCTTTGGAACTCAAAACTCTTTCCTCTTTGGGACTATAGTCAGACACTTAACACCATATCAACATCATATTTCTGCAGTTGAATACGGCCGGGCTCAAAAATCCCTGGCAGGCCAGAATCTTCTGGGCTCAATTAGTGTGAAGTGTAGAACTCAAAAGTTGAGATGGATGCTCAAATGGAAAGCCCTAGGTGACCTTAAAATACTCTCTATAGCAGTTCTGGTTCCTCAGCATCAATCACAGATGCTCTCTTTTCTTTTAGTTTTCCCCTGATTTTCCTGAGGAAAGAAGTAGTCCTCTGAGACGACCATAGTTCTCATTCTAAAACCGAGGCTCAGTCTCTTTCTGTACATTGTACAATGCCAGAGCATTACACACCGATGCCGTTAGTGACCTGCTGTAACGTTAATAAAATATGCAGTGCAGTAGGTTGCTCTTGCCTTTCTGAAGGAGTTTAGGAGAGAGATAAGATGGTGAAAAGAGCTTTTACTTGTCTGGTGTGCCCATTTCAAGCCCTCTTGTGATGGGCTCCAGTTTCCTATATTGGGCAACTCCAGAGATCCTCAAGACCTGAACAGAATCTACAGTGCTGCAACAAAACAGTGTGGGGACGTAGAACTGCTGTAGGCACGTTTCCTTCACTTAGTTGCTGCTGTGCCTGCTCTGTTCTGCAGTCATGGGTAACAAATCACTTAGAGTAAGGAAAGGACAGAATTGTGGCTCCCTTTCTTCTCTGCATTCACCTGGAGAATTTATTTGGCATTGAAAGGCATTTTGGCTCCAGTGAGGTGACATTAGAAATGAGATTTCCCTGGGCATGCGGAGGGATTATGTCTCTACTCAGGCTGTGGCTAAGGGATAATCAGGAGGTAAGTCAGCCAAAACTTGTGTTCCAAATTGCTGCATTTGGGATATTCATAGCAGCTTCTTTTCAGCTGTATCCTCACTACAGCATGGGCTGTGAACCATATACTGTAGAACAGGGGGAAGATTACGTAAGACTGGTGGCCAAAATGCACACAGACACATAGGACAGTGTAATCAATCTTTAAAAGCAGTTTTTCTTTCTCTAAGTCCTGGGTAATTTCTAGGTTAGTTTATTCTTCTAAATTTTCTGGGAATTTTTGTTTTGTATTTGTTTCTCATGAGCTGTGTAACAGCTGTAGCTTTCCCTGCTGTCTATGCATTCCTGCGTTAAAAATAAACAAATTTTTAAAATCTAGGTATTTTATCTTAAAGCTTTGCCTTTCCAATTCTGAATCGACCTATGGCAATAGGGATTCATGACCAGTTGCTCTTGTATATGGCCTCAGTCCAGCAAAGCACTTAAGCACATGCTTAATTTTAATTTTGAACTAAATGGGGCAGTGAATCACATGCTCCAGTCTCAAATGAGGTTAAAATTAAAATCAACCATGTGTCTATGCTTTCCTGGATGAGGGCTGTGTACACTATTTCCACTTCTTGCCAGCATTTCCATTACTGCAAATTATTAATTGTTCTCACTTTTTACCATCTATTTCTTCATTGTTCTTGAACAGTTTTCTTTGCATCTTCATCAGATGGATCTTATTTTTGTGAAAACCTATGATATCAAGTTGGCGTACACAAATTGATATCAAGATAGAATCCCAAGGCAATTGCTCAGTGGAATTTTTTCTCTTTTTGTCCTTTTGAGACTCCTTTAGCTTATTCCCCATTGCAGATATATAAGAATTCAAGTCAATTGGAAGCACCTAATGCTGTCTCTTGTGATAAAAGAATTTTAAAATCATATTTGCCATATTGAAGCTACCCTACAGACTGGAAGGATTTGTGGTGATTTTTGGTTGTCTGATTAGAAGCAAAAAATCAGAAATTAATTTCAGTCGGTTCTACACACAACATCTTTTGAAAAATGGAGATAAGGTGATCTCATTCCTTCATCTTCTGCTATAAAATGCTCATCTGGAAAATATCAAAATGATCTCTCATCCCTTTTATTAATATGGCACAAACTCCTTGGCATCTTATCAGAATAATGCAGTAACGTGCAGAAAGAAATGGAGGGAACATATGTAAGTGGCTGATGAGACTCTAGTTGCTTGTTTGTATTTTATTTTAAGATGTTGTTCTGTGGAGGAAGTGCCATGTTTTCAGCTTCATGTAATTGGATTAGAGCTTTGGGCCTGTTGATATCTGAGGGATTGAGTGTACGAGGATTGTGGCAGCACTTAGAAAGGAGCAAGGCAAAACAAGTTGTAAGGAAAAAAAAAGGCACCTTTATGGTTGATATTCTACAGCTGCTGGTTTCCATTTCTCTCTCCCTTTGACTATGTGTTATGAGCTCAATGAAGAGCTTTTTCTCTGTTTAACCTCTGCATTTCCTTGCGTGATTTGATCCCAGCTCTCAGTGGAGCCTTGTACCCAGTTTCTGCGTCTCAGGAATGTGGAAGATTCCCATTTCCTCAGCCCTCTCCAGCTGCCCTTCTGGAGCCTGAGGGATCTTGCCTTTGCTGAGTCAAACTGCTGCGTGGCTGTGTCCCCAGTGGAGGAGGTACATGCACCCCATGAAGGTAGGAAGGAGCTGGAAAACACTAACCTGAGCTTAATATCCTGAGCTAGATTAAGCTGCTACTTTTCAAGATGTGAGGGGAGGATCCCTCCTGTTGATACCAGGATCACATTTTGTAGTTGTTATCATTGTTAAATTTGTTTTCTGTATTCATTTTCTGTGGCTGATTCTCACCTGTTAGTGCTCCTAACGAGGGGCTAATCCTAGTCCTTTTGCATAAATTGAAGAAATTTGTGCTTCAGGAGGTGCATTCAAAAATTGCACCAGCTTTTGTACATGTTGCTAAATAGTATTTTAGACCTTTTAATCCTCCCTTTTGTCTCTTTCATGGCAGAATTTTCCTTTAAAGTTGGGAAATATATATTGATTCCTTGGATCTATTAACAGAAATACTAAATTTCCATTTTTGTTGGCTTGAATAATTTCCTATGTTTACTTAGTGGCAATGTTTAAAAAATGCTAACATTATGAATTTATTTTAATAGTCCTGACTAATGATTCATTTTCCCTTGATTTTCCCTTGATGTATATTTCCCTTGATATTTAAATCTTCTGCTTCAGGTAAATTGACGTTATTCAAGCATTAGGTAAGGGGTACTTATAAGAAAGTTTCATCTATGAATGATTCTGAAGAGCCACCAGTAGTATGTGAATTGAACTCAACTCTTCATATTATCCAGTGTACATGGTTGTTTCGTGTGTCTCCTCTACATGCACAGCATTTTGGGCAAATAATTGAACTTTGGGCATAGTAAATATGCAAAGCAGAGGGAGATATCTCAATGCGCAAGCTGGATTTGCACAGACTCATAAGTGCTTAATGGAATTGCTGTTAATTTAGAAGTCCAAGGGAATGGAGGGATATAAGCAAGTGCATCCAGTCCCAAGTGAACCATCCTTGGTTGGTTGTTCATGCAAAGAAACACCATTGTTGCTGGCCTGATAAAGCAGAAAAATTACCTCAGTTTATAATTAGGGATAATTTCTGTGCTCCTCTGGCCAGAACAGATAGAAAGAGGACAGGCATGAGGACAGAGGAGGGTTCATTTTAACTTTATATCTGTGGTATTGCAGGATTCACTTGGTAGGCAATGGAAGTAACACAATTGAGGCGATTTAGAAAGAAATGAATTAATATAGTTTCTTAATATGCAACATTGAATTGTTTTACTTGTATAAAGCACATCTAAACTAGTAAAGCTCACATTAGGAAATGTTACTGTGCACGAAGGTCCCAGCAGTAAGGTAGGTTTCCTCTCACAGGTGACCAGCACTATAAGATCCCATGTACATTTGCAGCGAGTACAAATATTAGCTGACAGGCCAAGAAAGGAAATTTTGAACCTACTTGAGGGGCCCTCCTAAAGCAGAGCTTGGTTACATGGGCAAAGTTGTTATTTGTGGTTTTTCTTTCATATTTGATAAACATTAAGAAAATGAAAGCTGAGATTTTTTTAAGGGCTGAAGACCTCTAAGTCGAGACAAATGAAAGGTCTTTAATGCTTCAGTCAGCAGCTGTGTTCAGAGCTGAACAACAGGAGTTGTTTTAAATATTTTCAGACTCCTACACAAATGTCCGAGAGCTTAATCTTGTAATATATATGTGTATACACTATTGCACATAGGTAAGCCTTTTTCC
Organism: Limnodromus scolopaceus; assembly: GCA_028565335.1. NCBI lineage: Eukaryota > Metazoa > Chordata > Aves > Charadriiformes > Scolopacidae > Limnodromus > Limnodromus scolopaceus. The sequence goes on along the minus strand of JAOXNO010000070.1, from coordinate 13,063,920 downwards.
TACTGTGCTCTCCCACTCTTTCTTTCATATTTCTCAGATTTTCCTCTATGATTTAAACATCTTTTACCCTCTTTTCTGTTTGGTTCTTTTGCTTTTGCCTTCATTGCCTGCCTCTTGCCAGTTCCCCACAATTTTTTCTAGTCCTGCTGTGATCCTGTGATGCACCAGCATACCCTGACTCTTTTGGTGTTTGGGAGGAGAAGGGATGTGCCCACAGACCCCAAGATCTGTGCCTTCAGCCTCTGAAGGCTTGTCTTCTCTAGAATGAAGGAATGGGGTCCTCTCAGCCTCTCCTTGCAAGGAAAAGTGCTGTACACCAGCTCCCAAACATCCTAGTGGCCTTCTACTGGCTTCCCCCAGCTGGTGGATACCTCTCTTGAAAAGTGGCGTGTAACTTTGAACCTTCATATAGGAAGCAAAGCTTCCCATTCTTGATTTAATGTCACTTCAGAAAAATAAAAGTTGGTGTGGCCAAATTCATCCCACCTAACTCTAGCTGGTACCTGGTGGAGGCTATTTCTACATGCACAGAGACACCTCCAAATTCCCGGTCGGACGCATGCTACATACTCCTTTATTTTTATTACAAAAATAAAACAAAGTAAACTCATGAATACATTCCAGAAACATTGCACCATAGATTAAACTGTTGGCTCTGTTCTCTCAGTCCCAAAGTCTGGCAGTCTAAGCTTGCGAGTCCAGTACAACTAAACACTTACACCAGGTATCCTGATATCATGTCAAACATGATGTGTGCCCATTCTGTCTCGGAGTGGAGACCCCACAAAAGATGTTTAGTATCCAAAAAAATCTGGTTTGTTGATTTTGGTCTACTTCTCTTTCTTTCAATTAAGTATGAAAAGAATAAGGAGATGGTTTCTCTTACCTATTTCTCCTCCTCTTTGTAGTGCATTGATTGCTTTACACTTGCTTAGAAAGATCAATATTCCATTAGGTAGCAGAGGAATAGCACTGTGGCAGAAACAGCCTGGCTGTTGCCAAAATTGAAAGCTCAGTGTTGAAAGACACAAATGTTTGATTTTTTTTTTTTTTTCAAAAGTAGAATGAAAATTTTTTTGGTAACTGAGCAAATGACTGTGTATTTCTACAGGTAGGGTGTAGCTGTTATTGTCAAGAGAAATTGTTTTGCCCATCTCCACCAAATCTTCATTAAGTCAAGGAAGTACCTAATAAATGTGCTAAAGGAAACAATTTAGCAAGATGATACCAAGAAGAGTACAATACAAGAATCCTTCAATGATACTCTGTTTAACTTCACTGGTACGAAGTGCATAGAGAGCCACAGAGATACTGTCACACCTAATGCTTGTTCTGTCCTGAAGCTTGTGTTTCTCTGCTGTGAAACTTCTGCAAGTAAAGCCAGCACAGTTAGGCCTTCTCAGTAGCTATTTTCCAGAGTTTTAGAAGGTGCAGTTGATGTTATTCTTCCTTCTTTTTCTTAATTGCATTTTCATAATGAATAGGAACCTGTATAATCATATAATGAGGCATTGTAATTATAATGGGTACAGATATAATTAAAAATCTTTACAATATATCATGAATAAATGCAGGTGTTCTACAGTGAAGACATTTTTAAAGATTAGCAAGGGAGTTATTTGTGTTTGCAGGTTTGGAGTCAAATGATTTACTATCTAATGGGAGGTACAAACCTATTGATTTCCAGCGCTTTGCATATTTAGCAAAAAAATTTAGCCTGGCATTCCTGGGTATTTTCATTAATATTTCGAAGCCTCAGTAGAGCTCAGACTCCTCCCTGTACAGACGCTATACAACAGGCGTGGGCAGCCCTTAAGAAATTTTATTATCAAGACTCTGTTTCTCTATTGTCCAAAAAAAGGGGCACCAACAAATTTCAGGGCTGGCCCCACTGTTTTCTCTGAGGAGTAATACTGGTGATAAGTTTGACCCTTGAATCACAAACAGTTGCTACACTTGTTAGGATGCTTGAACGGGCCCTGGAAAGGCTTAATTCCTGTAAGTAAGTCTCTTATATCAGGTGCCTGTTTTAACCTTAGAGCACGGTGGAAGCCTTGGTATAACCCCAGAATTTTTCCAGACCATTATTTTTAAGATTGTGGTTTTTAAAATACATATAGAATTTAATAATGAGCTCATTTTACAATTAAATTTTTACTAGATGAGAATAAATTCCTTAAAAAATAATACTGAATTTGACTTAATTTTTTTTTTTTTAAAAACTAACACCACTTAATAGAGACAAAGTGCATTATGCACACATAGAGCTTCTCTTTATCACATGTGAGGAAAGTTCTGGATAAAAAGACCCCTTGCTATGTGTACTATACTCTTCATTATGTATGTCAGAAAAAACCATAGATGATATGTGGGTTGGGTTTTGACTCTAATTTGGACATTTCTCCTCAAGTAATATCAATGGGAATTATGCAGCTAAATCTCTGCACACTTAATGCCATGAAACCCTTTATTGTGCTTGAGGGAAGAAATGGGAAAGCAGAAAATTGTTACTCAAGAACGTAACATGTGAAATGGCCATAAGCCAATAGAGTAGAAGATGTAGTGAAGCCTGGAGAGTGGTGATTAAAAGTAGATACAGTGATGCTGAGCAGAGTTGTCACTTTCAGGACATGAAACAGTTTTGGCTGAAGGTGAATATATATTTTTTGCCAAAATAACTTTTTTGCTAGTATTTCTAGAAAAAGGCTGCAGCTGGCAGGACACTGATGTGGATTGTTTTGTTCTCTGATTATCTGGGGGTTTGGTTTTGATATTTTTTTAGTGGGGGAAAGGTATTATGATCTGCCTTTCTAATAAATGTGCTAAATTTAGAGATAAAGTGAATAGCGATTACAAATTTAGAGGAGGAATTTCTCATACTTTAATAAATTCTCTTCCTCAGCCCCACCGCTGTTAAAACTACCCTTCTCTGGCACAAAGTAATTTCAAGCGCTTCTGAGTTAGCATTTGGGAGAACAGTGGCCAACACGAGTAGTGATGAGACGTGAGGAGGATGGGGTTAGTGTTTCACGCGGGATTTGTGGAAGTAAGGAATTCATTGGCTGATGCTATTTGGGAAGGGAATAGTTTCTACCTTGGTTGTTTTCCAGTAAGCAAATAGATAATAGCCAATAACTGGGGGCAGTGATAGAACATGGTCCTAGATAATATACTAGACTTGATTTGAGTGGATGGACAAAGGAGAAGAACACTGGCTCAGCAGTTTGTTGAAGGAAATGCAGACCTCTCACAAACTGCTGTCCTTTCTGCAGGAGATGGGCAGGAGCAGAGAGGCAGAGGTAACATTTAAATCAGCCCTGTCTCTTGAAGCTGTTCCAATATGATGGCAGGATTTCACAAAGCTGAGGTGGGATTTTCCTCAGCAGCGAGTTTTTCTGGACAAAACCATCCTTTGGGGGTTGCTGTGAAAGCTATTTTGCAGAAGTGGTGTTCCAAGGGGTGAGATTAACATGTCTGCTGACAGCATGGGCATAGCACAGATCCCTTCCAAACAGGCCAGGCAGCATCTTTGCCAGAATGGCAGTTGTTGGTGACAGAATTTTCTTTCTGCTCTGTGGTCCTTTGGCAAAAAAAGATATTTTTTTTTTTTTGCCAAGTTCATCATTGTGAACCCTCCAAATTTTTTTTTCTGAAGCAACTGGGCTTCAAATTCAAAGCTCATTAGCTGTTGAGTTTTGTTACACTTGCCTTGTGATAAAGAGGAAAAGAAACCTGGTTCAAAAAGCTAAAAAAAATGGCATATATGATGAATTAAATAATATTTTAAGAATCTCACTTGTTTATAATTCAAAGCACAAAACATACACCTTTCTCTTGCATCTCTTACCCACTGATTTTCTTAAAGGTGAAAGAAGAGACATCATGTCCTCTTATTGAAGCATCAGCTGCTAGTTTACAAATCCCATTTTTCCCCCCTTTTTTTTTTCTTTTGCCCTCAGAATGGAGGGTTCCTGCCCTGTTATGAAAAGTAGGATTATGCTAATTGCTCAGTTCAGTGACTCCAGGCTTGTTCTTGCACCAGGGAGAGCAAAGCTTGGCTTCTGCTTCCTGCCCGTTCCAGTCCTGGCTGCTTGCTGTGCGGATGAGAAACTTCAGCCCTTTGGCTTGGGATCTCAGCTCATCTTCCCAGTATAGCATTTTTTGCCTTGTGGGTGAACTTCTCTCAGTCATGAGAGTAAGTAAAGAGTAGTCTCAGTTTTTAGTAACTTTGAAGCCAGTAGCACCTTCTGACATTGCTTTGTTGGTAACTATGTTTGCTTGCAGTCCCTACTACAGGGTCCTGATCTAGGGCACTGCCTGTCAGAATACTCTCGGCCTTTTGTCTCTAATTAATCACAGAATATATATGTTAAATTGTTGATGGAAATAAGTTATGCCCTTCAAAGGCACAAATTCTTTAAAAGGCTTTTAATATGTTAATGTCTCTTCTGTCTCCTGAATAACTCTTGCAGAGATCTTTTATCTATTTCAATGTTAGAGGCTTCTGACTTGCATTGGATTTTTTTGTCCCTTGAAGTGGTGATTGCATGAGAGAAAGTGTATCCTTGTATTTTCTACACAGTATGATCTGACAGGAAAACCAGCAAATAAATATGTGGAGAGTAGAGATAATAGATATATTTTTTTTAAGGCCTATGTGTCAGCCTTTGTAGGCCAATAAGGCCTTTGTAGGCCCATAAGGCCTTTGCAGTTTTTCAAAATGGCGGCTGGGCATTTGGAATTGGATCGTGTCAGTACGAATAGGCGTACACAGACATTAAATCCTCTGCCCATATTTTTGAGCTGGCTGAACATGAGGCAGTGCTGGTCCAGAGGCCCCTCAGCCAGCTGCTTGTGGCACTGAGGGGCTGCTGCGCTGCCTCGCTCACCACTCGCCGCCATTGCCCAGGCACAGGGCCTTCCTTCAGTAAGTTCAGGGGAAAAAGATGCATCAAACTGGTTACTCTGGTGTGAATGACTTTCTTCAAACTCACATTCCAGCTAACGTTGCTGGAATTGAAGATTAGATAGGATGTAGTGAGGCCAGAAAGCTGTATTGTGTGATAGTGAGGAAAGTGGTGAACCTGGATAGCAAATGGAGGGAATGGTCCTATGTCTGGTGACTGTGACACTGCCACATGAAAATGATCTCATCAGGGAACATAGAGATGTGTGATTCCAGCAGTCTTGCATGAAGATTTAATCCACAGGTTTAAAAATGCAAAGTTACTTGAAAAGTTGTTGCAGGAACTTTTTTTCTTCTTCTCTAAAGGTAATATTTATGTGTAAAAATCACACAGCTAAAATCCAGACTTAAAGTATCCATGGGCATTATTTTCAAAGCATCTGGCAAAGTATTTCCAGAAGGGGCTATAATTAACACTGTTTTAATTCCACCACGGGGCATTTCTCTGCCTACATTACCATTAAAGTAATTTTTCTCAGGGCTCCACTCTTTAGGATAAAAGAAACAGTTAAGAAAGGACTAACCATCAGTGCAGAAAATCAGCAAAGCCCAATTAAAATTATTCCAATGGGGTATAAATCAGTAGAAACCAATTCTCTTGCATTATTTGAGAGCCAGTGGTTTTCCCTATTAATAAAGTGACTGGAATGCTGACCCTTTAATGCTGCTGAGCAACAGTTTGGATTCCACTGGAGCAAAATTCATCCTGAAAGCAGCCTCCTGAAAGCAGAGGCTTGCACCTATACTAAACTTGTCCAACTCAGCCTGTAAGCATTAAGCAATGTTTATTATATTAATACCTTGCCAAGACACTAGGTTTTTCTTATATTCTGTATTAAACATCACCAAAAATCCACCCACATAAGTACAATTTGTGCACTTACCTGGGACAAAAGCTGTGCTTAGTTTTATAAATCTTTAGTCTTAAAAATAGGTTTCCTGTGGCTGATTGTGCCAGGGTTTCCTTAACATTTGGAAAAGCTGACATTTTACATCATTTATTCTTTCTTTGTTGAAGAAATAAAACGGTATTTTGATTTACATATGAAAGGAGATTATTAGGACATAGAACCTGCATAACCATGAGGTGGAAGGTAACTCCCACAAGAGTTGGGATTTTGTTAATATTTAGGAATTAAAATAATTGTTAATGTACATGCTGTAAAATGGTATGGTTTGATATTATGACTCTGCCTTCCTAAAGGGACAGGAATGCAATCTGTTTGCTGTTTCTTAGCTTTGCAGAAGAGATCATGGAAGCTTTTTCCCCATTTTGTGGAGTAACTTCCACCAGAAAGGAAAAAAGTTATGGGAACTTTTTATTCTTTCTGGATGAAATTTGCCCTGTGCAGGTGGGCAGCACTGAGGGGACTAAATATAGGAAAAAAAAAAAAAAGGCAAGGATTCCATGAGGATTTCTGTTGCACATATGCTTCTCTACAGGACTGAAATCCCTATCAGACATACCAGTAGTTCTACATCTGTTCTTTGTGTGATGGACAAAACACAGACTACTGCCCTGGGAAACACATCTTTTTTTGAACAGTGTGTACAACTATCTTGTCATGGTTTTGGAGAAACATTTCTAGCGTATTCATGATGAATGAAGCTGCTCTTTAAGTTTAAAGCCTTAGCAGCCTATTTCAAGGCTTATTTTCCAAATATTGAAATACTGGAGGTGGGAAGATAGATGGATAGAAGAAAGAAGCAGAAGAAAAAGGAAAGATGTTTTCAACTAACAAATGGAGCAGCTTTTCCTCTATACTGTAGTAGGGATGGTTCTTTTCAGTGCAGCTGCTGTGTGCACAGGGAGTTGAATCAGATTTTATGTAGTATTCAAAAATACTGAGGAAAACTAATGAAAAGAGCTGCGTCACCTGAGATGTATATCTGTGATGCACTTGTATCTACCCATGCTATGGGGTTTGGCTAGAGGAAAGTTCCTTTCTTAGCAAGAAAAAGAGAGTGTTAGGAATTTCTGGCAGGAACTCTTATTGCTGAGTCTTTATTCATGCATGTTACTGCTTATAAATGTGTTTAATTGAATCTAATTTTGCTTGTAAGCTCTCTGGGACTGGGGCTGCCTTTGGTACGGTGCTTGCGTGGCATTAGCAACTTTTATAAACTGTCTGTCTAGATGGGAATACAGATGTGATGAGAAGAATATATTCTGGTCCAGGAAACTGCAAAGCTCTGTTAAAAGTAGTGATTGTGGTTTCTTTGGCCAAGAAGTGGCTAGGAATGAAAAAAGATTTCAGATCCAAACATTTTTTTTCAATTGATGTTATTTTAGAATAGCAGAACTGGGAGTAAAACTAATGCTTTTTAGTCATTTCTTGGGAATTACATTTTCTTTGAGAAAAGTTGTCTGTTCATTCATCTTTTGTTGTGCAGTGAAATAGAACAAGTGCATGTAAGCTGGTTGCTTCTTTTCCTTTTTTTTTTACCTTGGGCTGTTCTCTAATATGAACGTATTAACATATTACTAACATTAAACTTTGGGATTACTCCAGTTGGAGGAAGTAGATTTTTATTTTTACCCTTCAGTAACTTAAAAAAAAAGTTTAACTTTTCAAAATTGTACTGAATCAGAAGGAAAAAAAGTAGAAAAAAACCTGTAGTTAACAATTTTTCTCTTTTATACTGTGCAAGAAGACGACAGAGAAAAAATACAGTAACGAAAATACAAAAACTAAATGGTCTTTACTGAAGCGGTGTGGAAGCAACCAACACTGCTAAGAAATTTTCAGCTTTAAACAAGATTCAGTCTTTACAAACACAAATGTTCACCAGCTCTGCTTCTAAAGAAAGGCTGAATTAGGTCAGACCAAATTGCCATGATGCAATCAGATTGACTGAAAATTGGATCTAATAAAATGTGTGAAATTACTTTTTTTTTTGCTTCCTTTGTGCATGGTTGGAGTTCTGACAATGCCAGGAGTAGTAGATGCTTAAGGAAAGAGCATAAAAAAGTAACGGAAATATGGCTTGTGCATTCCTTGTTATATTCTCCCCTGCTTCTACCAATCAGCAATTTAAGGACTTATGAGCCAGAAGTTGCATTTGCTCTGTTGTGTTTAATAAGTACCAATGGACAATCTCACCTCATAGCTTTCGGGGTTCTTTTGAACACTTTATTTTATTCTCTGCAATACCCCATGACAATTTTCCACAAGAATCAAATGAACAAGGCATTTTTTTAGTTTTTCATAGCCGGTCTATATGCTTATTTCAAAATGACTGCATTTGCTGCACTTCACACCAGTCTAGGCTGATAAACCTTCACTTAGCTACATCACATCCCCTTGCTCCTACTGCATCTGCATCTACTGTTAGTCCTATGATGCTTTCTACTAACATAAACCCACTTCTGAGATTCCATCCAATATACTAGATGTGGACTAAGCAACAGGTTCAGTTGAGTGACCACAATGATAACTATGACCTTTTTGAATCAGAGTATTGAGTGCCTTAGGACCTTGTGGTAGACCTGGCACATATTTTTGTATGCTGCACTTCCCAGCCAAAGCAATGCCTCCCCCGCCTTTCTCTCCACGGGAGCTGGAAGTCAAGGTCAGAGTCTGTACCTGACAGTTTTACAGTGCATCAGACAAGCCTGAACTTCAGCTGATGTATTTTGCATTGTTTGTCAGATTAACACAGAGAAGGAATTCCTTGGAGCCTGGGAAGAACAGTAAGCATACTTAAGGCTGTAGTTTTCTTTCTTCTCCAGCATCTATTGATTTTAAGTAATCCTTGCAGGCACAATCCTTGCATAATCTATTTCTGCACTTGAGTGAAAGAGCAGGAAGAGCAGAGACCCAATATAAGTCACTGGAGTGATTGTTTCACTTTCTGGGCTATGCAGGTCTATTTGGCCAGAAGATGCTGTTTTGGGCAATCAAGCCTACACATTATCATTCCTGCCAAGGTTCTCAGATTGGAAGTGGCAGTCACACAAACATCTCCCACCTACCTTTCCCTGCAGCTTGGCCTCTCCCTTGCTCATTCATAGTTCCGTGCTGGATCCCCTTTCCCCTGTGATGTCTTCCAGATGCATCAGTCTCATGGACTCACCTAGGACACAGCTGAGGGTGACTCTGTGTCCCTGCTAGGAGACATCTTCTCCTTGGTTTTTTGCAGCTTTGCTCTGTAATTCCATTTCTCCCTTTGACTTTACCTGTATCCTCTTCTCTACTGATATGAAAGCATTCAATTCAATCTGCAAATTCACCATGGCTTACTAGACCTGAGGTGGTTCATCCTGCCTGTGGATGGGGCACATTGGCACCTTTCACACTGATCTGCTTTTAGAATCAGCTGTAAGAGGGGCTAAAGCGACCGTTCTGGGGTAGGCACTGCCTTCCTCTGCAGTTCTGGAGGGTTGTCACAGCATGGAGCGAGGTGGTGTCAGTGAAATTCAGTGAAATTCAGTGAAATTCAGTGGTGTCAATGGCCAAAATTCACTCCTGTGCAATAGGTCAAATCCAACTTTAATTCCTAGATCAGGATTTTCAGGGTATGTTTTGTCCTGGTCCTCTGCAAACAGAGAAACTCACCTTTAAGTGAGTGTGAGTTTTTAAGTCAGATGCTACAGAATTAAACCCCTGCAGATCTCTAAAATGGTTGCAGTTTGTATTATATAATCACTTTAGATGATGCTAAGCTGATTTTCAAGGAGGTGAGGAGAGAGTATCAGGAAGATACTTAGTCCAAAAAAATAAAGAAAAAGCTGGGTGGGATATAGTGTTCACAAGCCTTATCCCCGTCTGAACTGTTCAAATCTTGCTCAAATTTCATTGTGCATTTTTTTTTCATTGAGTTGTGTAGTTACTCATAATTACAGAGGTATATCAGCATCTGACACAGGGACTGGGAAAGAAACTGAATTAGATTAACTGTTGTTCTTTATTTTGATGTGTTAGGTTCTGTGTTCCTATGATAGAAACCTTTTGTCTTATCCAGCACAAAATCAATACTAGTTCTAAATCCCTGCTTCAGAGGACTTGGCCAATACATAACGGAATAGTTATCATTTCTTAAATAATCCAAAGCAAACTGAATTTTCCCATTACTCCTGCATAATCTTTCCAACATCATTAAAACAAGCAGCTCACTCTGCCCTAGGAATTTTCCTCTTTTCTTTGTTTTTAATAAAAGATGACAGGTTAGAGAATAGTTTTTCTTATCTGTTTGCTTTGTGTATTAAGCACTGTCTCTTTTTAATAAAGTGTTGGAGATAGGCAAATAGAATACCTCATGAGAGTCTTCTACCAGTGATTAACTGGGAAATTAAACATTGTCTATCATTCACATGTATTCCTAGATGACTCTTCTTAAAAGCTTTGCAACAGAACCTGAAAGTTTCCTTTCCTAAGCCTTCAAGAGCTTAATGAAGTAGAAGTCATACTGTTTTCTTCCTGCAAAAGAGGGTGTATTATATGCATATGTGGCTGTAGCCACTGCTTCTCCTTCTATGCTCTCAAGGTAGTTTCCCAAAGATGAAAAACTTGAACCCACTGAGCAGTCTTCCCTGGTGGGGAATCTATTCTAACGTCCCATGAAGCCAGGTCAGGAACAAAAAGTGTCAGAAACATTTATTCTCTCATCTATTTTCCCATGTCAAGTCATTGTTTTTAGTTTATTAATCACTAATTTCTAAAAAAGTTTTTCCTCTTAGTACCAGTCCTACTGACTGTGTCTAAACTGCAGATACATGTGGCCTGCAGTGTGAGCCCAGTACTGGGCCCCGGGGCCAGGATATCTGCTAGAGCATGCTGTGGCTCCTTCCTTGGCACGTTTCAAAGGAAATAAGGCTGAAGAGGGGAGATAGTGCAGGAGAGATCAGGCAGAAGTGATACTTGGCATGGATATTTGGACATAAGCAAGTGATCCTGGAACAGGAATGTTCTCTTCTCTTTGGACACACCCAATGATTTCATTGTACATATCTGATGTGAAGGAAGCTAATGACAGTGAGACTTCCCATAAGCTGAAAGAAAGAATAACAAAAAAAAGAGAAAAGAATAAAAGTCCTGTAATGCCATAATGAGCATATTGAAGATGATGAAGTATAACATGTATTACTAAATGTTAGTTTTCTGCATCTTTACAGCCTTGAAGACCTTTCTTTCAGCTCTGCAGCTAAAAGTTTGTGTTTCTTGCACAATATTCAGCATGCTGAATCTCCACCAAAGTAGCAGAATAGCTTACTCTGAAAAAGGATGAATGTAACCCATGGACCAAATAAACAGGCCCTGCTCCTTTTGACCTCTTTCCTGGAAACCAGTCACTCTTACATGGATGTAAGTATGACCATAATGTGAAGAAAAAATCTTTTCCTTCCACATCACCTTTCCATTCCCCCTGCCAAGCCATGCACAACACTGTCACAGCTAATTTTCACTCTGACAAGCGGTTGGCAGTTGGATTGTCAAACAAACATGTGTTTGACATTCGCCATATTTCTTGTTTTATGCCATTGCTACAGCATATAAGACTTAAATTGTGTTTGACCAATAAACATTCAGGTTTCAGGCATAAACATGCAATTTTGTGTCTGTTATCTCAAGTTATATCACAGTGTTTTGCATAGGAAGTATAACATTAGCCTGTATGAACTGTATCTTTAACTGTAACATGGAATGATTTAACTTTTCAAAGTTAAGAGCTCTTGGCATTTTCTGCAATGAAATCTCTATACAGTCAATAAGGCACCTTTGTGGCTTCTTGTACTGAGACAGGCCCTCCCACTAGTTTCTTTCTTTCTCTTTCTCCTTACTGAACACCATTAACTAGAAGAGCCAAAGAGATGCTATGATGGAGATTACTAGAATTTAGGAATAGCTCAAGTGGAAGTACTTAAGTGACGCTCTCTTCTGTGCCTAATATATTCAGCAAGAATTCAGGGACTTTGGAAATATTGAAGTGGAAAAATGGCATAAAGGAGCTGTGTTGGAAGAGAAAAATGAATTTAGTAAGTGCAACTACTTCTTAAAATTCTTGAATGATGGCGATTTTTTTATTTTCTACTTTTTTTTGGGGCCTGGTAGATAAGAACCCTAAAGGACACAAATAAGGTTTCAAAATTAAATTTGTTATTTATAGGATGCATGGAAGGAACAAATTAAGGAGCTTACCTTTCCTTCCAGACTGAGAGAGATTCCTTACTTGATGTGAACACATCATCTGGTCCCTTCCCAGAATCCCTCTGCATTTAATTTGTTTGTGCTTCATGTTTTGCGGAGGACTCAAAAGTTTTTGCAATAATATAATCTACTTGAATCAGCTGAACTCTGTTGTGACAGGTATTGTGGGAATGTAAAATAAAAATATGTCCCATGGCTCAAAGAGCTAGCAAGCTCTAGGTCATATAAAAGGTATCAGGGTTGGTAGATACGTTTGGATAAAGAGATGAGATGGAGGAAGCAGTGAGATACTGTTGGTTAAAATGAGACTAACGTTGTTAAAAAGCAGAGTGTAAAGAGGTGTTTGAGAAGGATAAAAGGTGGATGGAAGGAAGGTCTTCTGGCAATTTGGGAATTCTGTGGTGGATACTGCTTCTCCACCCACCACTGTGGCTGCACCATGAACTCCTATGTGCACGTCAAGAGGAGGAACATTTCTGTTTGGAGTATCTTCTGTATTTTCTTAATTCTCTCATTATTTGTTGTCTACCATTGCCTAAAATCTATCTCTTTATCTCTTTCTACTGCTTTTTTTTTTTTTTTTAAATTACCAAGTTGTCTTACGATTTTTGAGCATCAGTTCTTTCCAACTTGTCTCAGTGCTCCAGGGGATACCTTACATTTGCCTTGTCCATCATATTGCAGTTGTAAATGCTCATGTGTTGTTATTTCCCTAGATGTTAAACTGAAAGAGATGGAGTGGTTTCATTTCCTGTTTGTTTTCACCTTGACTTCCCTCTGAATGCTCTTGGTAGATGTATTCATTAAGGATGCACTCATGAGCAAATATAAATAAATGATATGTAAAGAAATATCCATCCCTTGCTTGTAGAGAGCATAGTGTTACATGTTTTGTAGCTGACCTGGCATGATATTGAAAAAAAAATTTACTTTTATTTTTTCAAATTTCATTCAAATGAATATTGGAATCCGGAAAACCTGATTTGTTGGAAGTGTTGTGAAATCAATTCATTAATTTTGTCTAATATTGATATTTTAATGTGCTTTCTTTCTGAAATGATAGCGGAGCCATTAAAAACTTCCTCTTTTGGTTATTCAACACTGTTTCCACTGAAGTGCTTTCAAAGCAATGAGAAGAGGGGTAAAGAATAACAGCAAAGAAAACCATTGAGACACTTCTAGTAAACAATCACACAATGTTACACTCACACAAATTCACAAAAGCAAAACTCATGCTGAAAACACATAATGAAAAATCCACACAAAACCACACAAACAAAATTCCGGCTCAGGTGTCCTGTATTATCTTTTAATAGCAGCCTTAGGAAGATTATTAGTGATATTCTAACTTATGCAATGAGGAGACTATAAGTGCCTAGATAAATGAATAAATAAAATATTTTTATACAACCTAAACTGGCAGAGCAGCATTTTTGAGCTCCAAAATGACATTCATTTGTTCTAATGTGAAAATGATACAATAGCAACCTGAATATATCAGTAATAGTAGATTTCTGGCTTCAGCACATATGGTCTGAGATACACGGTTTCATTTAGTTTTCAGCTTTGGAAACTCTCTTTGTTCCTTGGCTGTGAACCTCATCTGGTATAAATCACAGGGCCAAAGGCTCCAGTGTACAGTGTGAATTTGCTTGTGGTAGGAAGAAAGGGTTCACAGTTAAAATGTATCAGCTTTTATTACTGTAATTATTAACTACTATTGCTGTCGTGTGTTGCCCTGCTCCAATCCCTGTTCTGCTGTTTATTGATAGTCATTCTAGAATATTAGAAAATCTGTATCATCTTCAAACAGGCTTATACTGTTATAAATTTGTCTTTTTCTCTATACAAAGAGACAGACAGCAAGATTGTTCAGATGTTGTTCCACATATTTATTTTTTTTTGCACTGTGTGTGCAATGCTTGATTAAAATAGAAGCCTCATCAATTTATTAAGGCTCTATTCAGCAGAAATGTTGTATAATATGGGCATTCTGCTCCTTTTGACCTGTTTATCAGAAATGTAACTGAATAGTCCATACCAGGGCAAGGATGCACAATTTAATAATCTTAACTTGCTGAGGCACTTCTCAATACAGTCTATGGCATGTAAATCCAGCTAATGGAAAAACTGACTGTTTCAGTAAATTTAAGGGTAAAAGCTGCATGGATCTAGCGGAATCAGGATTGAGTCTTTGAGTCACTATAAACTGAAAATCACATAGCAAATTCAAGCCCTCCTAAATGCTGTGGTGATTTTTTTTTCCCTAAATAGAGTTAAGCTGAAATTGAATACTGGGAACATTATTTCTACAATAATATTTGAAAACTTTCAGTTGCAAATTATATGCTGCATTATTTTCCTATATAGAGGATGCTTTAAGATGAAAAAATACCTATGAATTTAAAATTGATTTGTATGCTCAGTTAAAGTTGAAAGATACTTACCAGCATCTCTAGAAAATTGTGTTAAGATGTTGCCCTTTATGTAAAATGTAACTATTTGAATCTACAATTCAAGTCCAGGGGGATATCACCAACATCCCATTGTCATTGGATTGTAAATGCCTATCTCACTTTTCATTTTATAATAATAGAGATAAATTAAATTTAATATAATTCAAGTTTAAACAAAGCTGCATCTTCTCCATAACCTGGAGATAAATAGAAACACTTGACTGAAAACATGTCACTCTCTCTACCCTGTTACCAGAAAGCCATACGAATCACTTGAGATATCTTCTGCCATCAGTTAATTGACAAAACTTGCCTGATTATTTATTTCCTTTCACATTTCTCTATTAACTTGTCAACGATAAAAAATGTTTCTCTGTAATGTGGGTACTGTTTAAGAATGGAAGCTGAAGTGCCATGTTACTCCCTATTTTTATGAGTTGTTTAGTTACAATTGTCTTTTGTGTGGAAGTTCTCAAATCCTTAGGCAGATGGAGAGGAAACTGCAACCTGACCCTAAAAAGACACACTGGGAGCTTGGTGCCTCTCACCACGCTTTCGGTTAGTGTCTGTAGGTGTTAACCGTGTGTATGTGGTGTCCCAGGCGCAACCTTGTCTTACATCATTCACAGTAATATAAGTAGGGGAAAGTCTCTGATGAGAGCAGATGGCATGGGCAGTCATGTCTCTTCTACTCCTCTGACTTTTCAGCATCTGCTTTGTGCTTTGGGCCACCACTGTGGTTCCCAGAAACATAGTCATTAAAGGTAAACACTGTCCATTTCCATTAGCATGGAAAACAAGAGTAGAAAACTGCTTTCTTCTTAGTTTAGTAACAAAACTAGAGGAACAAGGCTAAAAGACAAAGGATTTTTTTCTTGTTATTGTTGGAGAAACTTTTAACTCTCAAATGGATTATTCTGAGATCCACAATTTTTTTCTCATTTATGTAATCTCCATAAAGTCAGGACCAGCTGCAGCTCTTGTGAGGGTCCTTCTGAGTTCAACATACCTAAATAAATGATCCTGTACCGGGGGGGCATCTCTGGCAGGGTGGTGTCCCCTCAACCCTGTAGCCAACAGCAGGCCATTCTTATGTGCAATATTAAGTAACACCGAATCTCTCTTAGATTATGTCTACTGTCTAAAACCCATCAGAGTATTCAGAGGGAGGACTGAGCTTGTGTCTTGCTTCAGAATATTGCAGATTTGAAAATCTGTGAGGGTTTTGAAGTACCACCAAATCTAAATGCATTCTTCCAGTCTATAGAAGCTCAGGTGCACTTTCAAGGTCATGTTAACTGTTACATAGTTCCTCTAAAGCTCTATAATTGCTGATGTAAAAGATGTCTTGACGCAGAAAGATGTGAAAAGTCTCAAATGTTTCACTGGGGTCAACAGGGCACTTCATACAGTTATAGGTAAGGAACATGGGTAAGTGATATGTTGCATTAGGAGAGAATTGACTATGAGAAAAACGTGGTGTGCAATTTTGTGTTGAGGCAATAAATCCAGGAAATACCAATTTTTATCGATGAATTTTGAAACAGGTATCACTAGACATTTTTTCTTCTTAGCCAGATGAGATGTACATTTGTGAAAATCAAGTAAACTGGAATACCACTCATCTTGTTAATTCTTCTTCTGAATTTTATTTATTCTTTTCTCAATCCCAAAAGTAAGGTTACACCAGTCTTTCTGCATAATAGCTCATTTCTCTCCTGTAGATACCTTGTGGAAAGCTCAAAATAGAACAATAGAGAAGTAATGAGGGTAAATTGTCAGTTTGTTCGCGTACTGAAAATATAATCAGTGCAATTTGTAAGACTTATCTGCCCTTCACTAGATAAGCATTGATAAAGATTCATCCTTAAAAGTATGAGTCCTCAGATTAATCCTTAGAGATCCTTTTCTTCCAGAATTCTTTGCTAACAAATATAATTTTCATGCTGCTCCTTTCACTGCAATTTTTGATCTCTTGTAACCAGCCTATAAACAAATCTTTGTCTTCTGGCACTTCCTATATTTCTAGATCTATTCTTAGATATTAAGCGTCATGAAAGTTGGTAGCGATGCTTCAGAGAGCTAGAGCACCAGGTCTTGGGACCTGCTGCACTCCTGATACATCACATATTTAGGCCAAAAAAAAAAAAAAGTTTATATCATACCAGGTGGTTGCTTTCACTAAGTTCCTTATTGCAGGACCTGGGACCAGAATGAAGTGAAATGTGAAGACTCTCTTATTCAGAGTATAGAAATGAAGCATATCTTAGAACTTTAGCATATCTTAGAACTTTGGAGGGCTTTTTCTGAAGACTAAATCAGATGAGCTACACCTAAGTCATGTCCATGCAGAATTTACTGTGAAAATTGGACCATATGCCAACAGACTTAGACATATGATATGCATGAATGTGACCTTTAAAATACTTTTCTAAGTTTCCACATGCTGCAGAGCTGAGTAAACAAAGCATAATATATACACTCAGCAACTTTTTGAAGATACTTCTATTCTTCTCAAATCTCAATGACACATGCCTTTTTTAGATGAATTAATTTCTGCAACTTTTATTGTCTAGCTTATTCCTGGCTGCAGAATGAAAGCTTTGACCTTGACTCAAGAAATCCATAAAGATAGAAGGAATCAATGTAAAAAATAAAGTGCTTGTGAAGGAGGTGTCTCCTCTAACACTTTGAACTATGTGAACAGATCATTACTGCAGTGCTTTCTAACTCTGCTAGCACCTCTGCCTTTTCATGTTGACCTAAGCTATAAAAACCCAGTCATGTTTCTTGTTATTATCTCTTAAAAATTGGTGCAATATGGCTATACTGCAAAAAGTCATTAGGTGTGCAGATAGATGGAATTTTTCTTGACTGATCAAAAGACAAACCAGTCACAACTTCACTTCTTTTCCATGTATTTTCATCCTCCTTTCAACTGTATTTCTCATGTTTCAGTATCAATTTCACTTTAAAATAATGAATTAGAAAGGGAAACCTTAAAAAATACAAGTTTTAAATATTTCTCTTTTTAATTGTAAACTTTACCTTGCAAAGACCCTTCTGCCATGAAGCCATGTACCCCAAAGGATTAACCAAAGAAATGAAAATAATCATTTTGTTGCAATGGGATGTTAGTTGGTAAATGTTGCCAAAGCACTCTTGAGACTTTCACAGGATTATAATGCATACATTTGTAGAGGAGTGATGTTAACAAACCAATGCCCTAGTGCTACATCCAAGGGTTGCTGTTATAGTGCTCTGAATTATTTAAAGTATAAATGTGTAAAGATGCCTTTTCAGACTCCCTACAGACTCAAATTTGGTGTTATTACTGCTGTTGCTGCTCCTCTTTTATGTGCTTTTTTCCAATAGATTATTTCAAAGTACATTTCTATTAACTGCATAAATCTTGCTGTGCTCCTAGGAGTTGTATTTTATAGAGGATCAGGCTGGGGCACATAGAGGTCACTTGCTTGACTCTCTAAAGTAACTTCCATTGAGGTTAAGTCAGCCTCGCATCCTAAAGGGAGACTGTAGGACTTGGTAAGAACAAAGCCACAAATGACTCATACCCATCCCTAAGGCATGAGAACTTAGTCCAATACCCACTTAAGAGAAATACTCCTTGGAGCCTTTTCACAATTAAATCCAAATCGCTGTGTTCTTGCTCACTTCTGCAGCACAGAAAATAGTACTGAAGCACTGAGTTCTGGCCCTCACAGGTCCCCCACAGCTGTTTGTATCCAGGCATGATAATTTGTAGAGGTATCACAATTTACTACTCTTTCAGCTGTTGTGTTTCTGTGGAATCACCAATTTCGGAGGCAAAAGCAAAGGGCTGTGTACAGCAAATACTGTCCTGATGGCTCATGTTGGCTCTTTGTTTGGACTTCTCAACAGAAGAGAAATAGGAAACTGTCATTTCTGAGGTTCTTTCCTTCCAAGGACTATTTCTGAGTTTTTAATTCTGCAACTAAAACTACAGAATAGAAAGTTAAAATGAATACCTTATGCCATAGGAGCACAGTCAGCTGAAGCATCCCTCTCAACCTCCTCAGTGACTCCTCCATTGGCTCCTTCACTCTTGTTATGTGAGTAGGTATTTGCAAACGTGGGAGGGGTCTTCAGCGTTAGCAGTCAGACTGGCAATAGCCCTTTAGGTGCACTTCTGTAATGCTGTCTAAACTTAAGTGCTGGGTAACTGACAGATTTGGCATCCCTGAGTGTGGATGTGTTTTTACAACGAGATTCAGATGGGCTGTTATTCAAGGATCCACTTTAGCAAAGCTTGCAACTGTGAAGTGATGTTAATGCAAATGAGTCACGTTATTACCTATATTGTAATAGCATAGGATGCCCTTCCTATTTGTGACAACAATGTGCGTAAAAATATGGACTGTTGCCACTGTAAAGAGCTCTCAGCCCAATAACGGAGCCATAACGAGGTTATGAGAGAGCTGGGGTTGTTCAGCCTGGAGAAGAGAAGGCTCTGGGGCGACCTTATTGTGCCCTTCCAGTACTTAAAGGGGGCTACAGGAAAGATAGAATCATAGAATCGTTTGAGTTGGAAGGCACCTTAAAGATCATCGAGTTCCAACCCCCCTGCCATGGGCAGGGACACCTCCCACTAGAGC
>JAOXNO010000070.1:13007631-13044613 GCA_028565335.1 Limnodromus scolopaceus | reverse complement strand
AATTTAAAACCATTGCCCCTTGTCCTGTCACTACACTTCCTCGTAAAGAGTCCCTCTCCGGCTCTTCTGTAGGCTCCCTTCAGGTATTGATAGGCTGTTATAAGGTCTCCCCAGAGCCTTCTCTTCTCCAGGCTGAACAACCCCAGCTCTCTCAGCCTTTCCTCATAGGGGAGGTGCTCCATCCCTCTGATCATCCTTGTGGCCCTCCACTGGGGACAAACTTTTTAGTGGGGCCTGTTACAATAGGACAAGAGGCAATGGTTTTAAACTAAAAGAGGGTAGATTTTAGAATAGATAAAAGGAACAAATTTTTTTATGATGAGGGCAGTGAAGCACTGACACAGGTTGCCCAGAGAGGTGGTCAATGCGCCATCCCTGGAAATATCCAAGGTCAGGTTGGATGGGGCTCTGGGCAACCCGATCTAGTTGAAAACGTCACTGCTTCTTGCAAGGGGGTTTGGACTAGATGACCTTTAAAAGTCCCTTCCAACCCAAACTATTCTATGATAGGAGAGAGGACCACCAAACGCCCGTGTGTATGTTACATTGTACCACATTTTCTGTATTTAGCTGTGCTAGGGAACCCTTCTTCACTCCCTTGGCTCAGTCTGTTCTATGATTAACCAAGCAACATCTCATCTGTATGTGAATAATCACAAATACTGTGAAAGGATGAAAGCCGTTGTGCTGGTGTCAAACTCTGATGGCAAGCAATTTTGGAGTGGTTTCCAGAATTGTAATCATTTCAGTCATTTCAAAAGAGGTTAAAGTAGTTGCTAAAAGGAAAGCACCTCATCATCCTGGGAAATAGAGGCATTCTTGGCCTTCAGTCAGGCATTCTTCTTCAGAGCTAGTGACACATTTATGTGATTATAATGCCAAATGACTTTTCTGTCCTTCTCTGTTTGTATAATAGATGAGATGTGGGTGTTTTTTAGGATGGAGGGAATAAGGGAGGATGGGATATATACATTTCAAATATAGGAAATTGCAAAATGCCCTCGTTATTAACCGCCCCCCCCCCCCCAAACCCAGGAAAACCAAATTGCGATTTTAGCATCAAAGGTGTTAAGTCTAAGACAGGTTCTTACATCAGAATTGGGCAAATCTAGCTGTCAGATTTCTTGGCCAACCTGGGGCACATCAATTCCTGCTGGAGCTATTATGTGCCTGTTTTCTGCTGATTTTGTCAGTCTACTCAAAGGACAGGTAAAGCTATTCTGAAGCCAGCTGAAATACGTCCAAAACCTGCCATCAGCTAAACCAGTGCAAATCATATTTGATCAGGTATACTCCAGATCTACAGGGAAACTGAGAGCAGAATTTGGCCCATTGTATTCCATATGTGCAGTGCAATATTACTCATACAGATCTCTCGATGCTCTTGCTGAGTGTTCTGATTGAGTTAAAATCACTATCAGAATTAGTCATCATGGTGTTTCCTTTGCTGTATCTATTTCACAAGCGTTTCACATTTTTAAGGTGAACACAACAATTCAATAAGTTGTTTAATGTCTGCCCCAAATTTGTTCAAACATTTTAATGGGGAAGCAAATCTGAAATTTAAGGATTTTGCAACATACACATTTAAATTTTGATTTGTAAACCTGGCAGTCAGTCTCTGCCATTTAAAAAAGTGCATATGTTTTTTTGTTTCATCACTTCAAAATGCCGGTTGTGTTATTACCTCACTGGTCTGTTTTGTCAGCGTGTGTCAGGCCCCAGCTCTGCCGCGGTCAGGGAACTTGCCTTTGCATCTGTCGAGGCCCGATCTAGAAAGTGGTGCATGATAAAGAGTCCGAGTGACAGTCCAAAATTGTTCATGCAGCAACCTTTAAATGCTTGGAGAGACTTTTCTTTTGTGTTTTAACTGCGCAGTTTCAATTCCAAGAGTCCTGTTTTCTACACTAAACAATGTTCAGGGACAGAAAAAAAGGAAGTCTAAATTTGTAGGTAAACCCAGACATTCAAGTGCTGAAGTTCCTCAGAGTAAGTTGTATTGAAAAGCTGTATCACTGAGAGATTTTCCATTGAATTCATGTTGTAAAGGATGGAGTACTCTTTCAAAAATCAAATGATCTGGAAATACAGA
Organism: Limnodromus scolopaceus; assembly: GCA_028565335.1. Taxonomy (NCBI): domain Eukaryota; kingdom Metazoa; phylum Chordata; class Aves; order Charadriiformes; family Scolopacidae; genus Limnodromus; species Limnodromus scolopaceus. Next base: position 13,042,521 of record JAOXNO010000070.1, on the reverse strand, counting down.
AAAGTTATCATTGGATTTCTATTTGTTTTTAACGAGCATGCCAGCCTGGATGTGGCCCTGGCCAACCTGCTTTAGCTCACCCCACTCAAGCAGGGAGGACTCAGTCTTCAGAGGAGCCTGCCAGCTTCAGCTGCCATGTGATTCTCTGCATTTCAGCGAGATTTACACCCCATTTATGCTTGGCTAGTGGACCAAATAAAATGAATTCTCTAGCATAACTTTGTCCTTAAACCATGTATTACAGGTTTATGAGTTAATATAAATAAATGCAAGAGAAAGAATGATTCATCTCTCACCCCTTGAGAAACTAATAGCTTACACTAGATAGACTGTCAATATAGACTAAGATATTTCCCTTATTGGTACCTAGTTCTTGGCACCTTTTTTTATTAATTCCCTTTACAGCACAGAAACAAATTTTGAAATTTTGAAATGGCATTTTGCTTAGCATGAGAATTAAGCTTCAGTGCCCTTAGGTGGAAATAATTGGTGTAGCTTTATGATACTCAGAAACTAGTGAGAATTGAATCTTTTGGCTTTCAGGAAATTTATCCTGCTTTTATCATCAGAACAGTGAAAAATGAGAAAGAATAAAGACCTGCATTGTCAAAAAACATTTCTATATATGTAAGTGTATATATATACCCAAATATGTATATCTCTACTACAAATGTAGTGCTAGTTAAAAACGGTAAAATTTTATATTGCGAATGTGTTCATAACTTTGGTAGTATTTAGACAATATTTCTGGATACATGCTGAAAACCAGTATGTTCTTATATGTTCCTTATTAAATGAGCCAAATAAATGAAACCATTATTATTTTGCAAAAAATTCCTCCTGTCAAGGTCATGAGAGAGATTATAATAAAAGGATAAGAAGAACTGGCTGGATTTTTAGATGACAAAGTAACTTTTATGTGTGAAGTTACAAACTCAAATGGGACTTGTAGTAGCCACAACCAATTCAGTCTCAGTTCTACTAAAGTTTTACAATCAAAACCTTTTCCAATGTCACATAAGTCACATCCTTCTAATGTAAATGTGAAACAACTTATTACAAATAATTTTGGTTAGATAGTTTGGGGAATTTCTGCAAGTGCTAAATAGATCACAGAATGTCCATGAGCAGTGAGATTTCATTCTTGTTTTTCCTCTTGAGTTCAAAGAATTATGTCACTATATTCATGTAATATTACTACTGTTGAAGTGTCTTGCTGTTTTTTACCATTTTTTCATGTGCTTGAATGTTTATACTCATTTTTGTTCCAGTTGTTATGGACAACTATACTTTCAGAGACTGGGACTTCTGTGATTGCATTCAGTTGATATTGGATGATCCAATTTGGTTAGGATACTGACTACAGCACAGTATAGAACTAAAGAAATGAAGAAGCAAGTTCCCATTCCTATGGCTATCACTTTCCTTTCAGATCCTATTTTATTCATAAAACAATTCCCTTTTTCCAGTCAGCATCACTGAGTTTCTCCTGATGTTCCATTCTGCCCTTCCTAGTGGACATTTCCATCCACTGATGCCTTTGCAGCAGACGTGTTCTGGCCAAATTAGAAATTTCACGTGGTACTGAGCCCAGAGGATGTTTTAACACTAATTCTATTTTGGCTGACATATGCTGAACTGCTTACTCTTTTGACAGCCTATTCTTCCTATCCCGTATGTGTGATTTTTCCCTCCTCTTGACAATAGTATATGGTTATGCACAATTTGTAACTAACACGTATAGTCACTCCTTGTTGAATGGATTTTTCATACAAGTACAGGAAAATCATTTTAAAAGAAAAGCATTTTCAGTTGACTGAAGTCCTGTTACACAGTACAGGGAAGACTTACCTTTTTTTTTTTCTTTTTTTTTTTCTAATTTGCCTGCATGACTCTCCATTCTAATTCTGGTTTGTGTATGTTAAAAATCTATTAAAAAAATTAATTCATTTATTTAAGCAACACTAATGACAAACCAAAGCAATATTATTTCACATATGGCAACTAGAAGATCAAAAGGCAAAGCTAACCTTTATTGCATTTGTATAAAACCTCAATTATGTATAAAATACATTTGTATAAAATGTTCTCCCTATTAACTCATCTTTCACTTCAAGCTGAACTAAGGATGGTGAATAAGTCTGATTCTTAGTCTCGTTCTTGCAGCCAAAAAAAGTAGTGGTATGGAAGGTTACATGTGTATGGGGAAAATCAAGGGTTTTTACTTTTTAAATTTTTTCTACTTTTATAACCTTTTCGGTTGGAAGTTATTCTTGTGTTCATCATCTAAGATTTAATACAAATACCCCCTTCTGTTATAATGTTGTTATAGTACTCTTTCCGAATAGCCTCTCTTTTTCCTGTCCAGAAAGAAACTTCATTTATAATTATATCAGTGCATCGATTTGTTGTTGCTTTTTGAATTATTCTAGTTGATAATAGGTCAAGCCTAAGTTCCTTCATGTGGAGAAGATACGCAAAAAGGCTGCAAGGGCTGTCCTGCTGCTTTTTATCAATAATATCATAAATATTTGAGTAAAATAATTGTGATGTCTCTTTTTCCCAGGACTATGGGATGGCAGCAATCTGTGGTGAATCCAGTGTTCTGGAATAATCTATTATCTTTCAGGTGAATGGTGTTGGAGGTGGAGAGAAAGAACAGAGACACCTGCAGGAGAATATATCAAGCAAAAGAGCAGCTTCTGCGGAGAAAAAGCAGATGTGACATGATGTAATGTTGCTTTCCAGGTTGAAAATGCCTTACCTAAAGGTTTTCCTGAAAAAAAAGGTAATTTTCAAATGTAATTGGAGTAGCTAATTAATTGTTCTGGTGTTCTGCAGATATTCCATCCTTATCTGCAGAAGCATGTCTAAGAATCCATAGACTTTCAGAATAAATTAAGACAGCATAAAAAAAGAGGGCAAAAAAGGCTTTATGCTTTCTTCTTGGGTTTGCACACACTACTCTGCCTTTAAGCCAGAAAAATAAGGATTAGCTATTCATGACATGAACAAAATCAGTGGGATTTTACTGGATGGTCTTAACTATGGTTAGGTTAGGTTTGGTTTGACAGGTTTGTGTTTTTTCTTGTGGTTTCTTAAGTTAGATGATCAAAGGATCTACTTGTGAGCTTTATTTCAGACCCAGAAGGAATATTATGAGAACAATTATTCTTATGAGATTTTAACTAAAAAATTGCAAATTCTAGTATCATGCACTAAAGACTTTTGAGCTTTTCGGCATTATTGATTCTGAATCCAAACTTGAGCTTTGGCTAATCTTTATTTTGATAGATCTAAAGCAAATTAATGAATTGAGCATTTAAGCATGAAATAAGTATTGTTATGTATCTGAGAAGAAATATAATACCATTTCTGTATTTTTAAATTTGTCTCAGAAAGGTTTTGTAAATGTAGGAGTTGAAAACATTAGGGACCATGAAGTCTTAATTAGGCATCAGAATTATTCTCACTTGTTGTAGAAAGTGCCAGAGAAGATTGTTCTGCAAGAAAAGAGAGAAGTTTACCAGTGAGAACAGGATTTTGTACTATGACAACAATGACCGCTCACAACAAATGGAGTTCAGAAAAATCTTTATAGGTTCATGTGATGAGAATACACTGAGGAGGAGGCTCAGTTTCATAGTAGAATTGGATTTTTTTTGTAAGGAATAATAGGCCTGTAGTCTTCCCAGCTGTAAATTTGGTCACAGTAGATATGACCTTTATAAATGGTGGATAGTCCCTATTTAAATTAAAAAGGATCCTTTACAAAATATATAAAAGCTGCAGTACACAGAATTAGCAGCTTAAAATTTGTGAATCCATTATATTTTCCCTTCAGTGTTAAACTGCTGCTTTGGTAATTTATCAATTGTAACTCTCCAGAGTGTGTCTGAAGTACGAGTTTGCACAATGTCTGCTCTAGTATGTCCCACCTAATGGTTAGACCTTCAACAATTCTATAATAAGTATAAATAATAATGCTAATAAATTGAGGCACAGAATTGTTGTATGTCAGAGCATATGTAGAGTGCAAGCTTACTTGAAGTGTAGTGCATATTCTGAAGTGACCTGTGTGGCATAGCAAATTTGTTAGGCTATTATGTTAGTCCTGCTATCAAAGAAAGTGAATTTTTGTGGAGATGAGATTTCATTGAGTAGAGAACAACTTCTTCTAGGCTTTACTAATCAGCACATATCACTAAGCTTAATTTTCCTACTGCTTCCTACAATTAATTACAATGTTTATATAACTCAATAATTAGATTTGGGGCATCTGATTGTCTTTTGGAACTTATCATTAATTTCTATGAGGCTAAGCTACTTAAGACTGTCCACATGTGATCATAAATTATGTGGTGAAGGCCAGAGAGAGGAATTTATGCCTCTGTGATCTAATTATTTTTTAGGTAGTTCATGATGCATTTTTCCTCTCTTCCCTGTCAGCATCCAAATCCACAATAAAAAAGAGATTTAGATTCTCTGCTTCTGGTGGTTCTAACAGGAAAATTACCTCCAGTGAATAATAAGTGTTTCATATTTGCAAATACTTGCTTGCCACTCCACCTTTTTTCTAGAACTGGTAGCCATATAATCTGTTGTCAGTAATGTGGGAGCAGACATTATAAAGAGGGGTAGTTCAAGATAAGAAACAACAGGTTGCCAACTTTCCAGAATTTTTTTTTCAAACTGTTTTTGTCTACAGAGATTAAAATTAATCCTGTGGAAAATTTCAAATATCTTATGGGATTTTAGAAATGCCTGAGCAAGTTCGAACTAGTGAAGTTTGAGCATCTGTTTACCTTGTCTTAAAAATTCTGTGAGATGTTGGTGCAAAATTGTAAGAGACTTTTTTACAGATAGACATAAAATGCTTTAGACCCAACCTCGTTTTCAAAAACCCCTTCGTGGCGCTTAATTGTTTAAATTAGAAAAAAGCCACCTACCCTAGTATTTAAAACACTGAATATAAATATGCAGAGAAGTATTTTTGCATTTGTGAAGATTTAAAGTTGGGAAAGAAACAAGGCTTGCAGGGAGAAGTGGCTAATACCATCAAAAAAGAGAACAATTTTCCAGTCTTTTCATCATCTCTCCTTAGTGTGTCTGACAGCCTGTTTGCCTTTTCCAGGGGTATCAACTAGTCTATTAAAATGTATTGCTTCCCTGAGAAAACCTTGTATTTCAAGATGAATATCAACCTGTTAGTTATTAAAAAAAAGAGAGTTTAAAGAACGTCCCCTACTTTGTACTTAAAGAAAAAGCTAAAGCGTGAGAAAACATAACAAGGGCTCACCTTGGGATTATGTGCAGTGACAGTAACAGTAAGTACTTTTTAAAGAAGTGCTACATCTTCCAAAGAACTAACTCTTCTCTGTCTGAAAGAGAGATCAGAAGAGCCTCGGAGTAGCATAGTAGCAAAACCAAGCCCCAGTTATTATTCTGTAGAGACAGAAACTGCAACTCTTCACTGTTCATGGTAAAGACAGCCAAAGTCCCTTGGGTTTTATGAGAATGTTATTTGATATCCTCCAGCAACCCAGTATCTAGAGACTGTTTATCAATCCAAGCAGTACTAAGTGCTGTACTTAACTGCTAAGCTTAGGTTTCTACGTATTCAGGCCAAACTGACATTTGTACTGTATAATGTTCTGAAATTCCAGGTCAGTGTTCTCATGAGAAGTATGGTTGAGCAGACTGAGGCCTAAGGACTTCAAAGTCAGTGTGACTTTACCTTAGTCTCATCAAAGCTGAAGTGGTGGACATGACACACTGGACTCAAGACCCATACCAGTATTTTACTTTCCCACTGTGCAATTTTTGTAAGCAAAAGATGAGTGCCTGCAATGACTTCTCAGCAAAATCCATGCATAAGGCAGTGAGCTCCCTCAGTGCTGTAAATCACCTCTTGAGACACCTGTATTTCTACTTTAATGCAGAGGAAACAGAGGGAGACTAAGTTCCTGACCTAACTGCCTCATCTGAATACCAAAAGTTAGGCTGATATTGTTCGTGTTTACTGTCAACTTGAATGGAAATGTGAGAGGTTAATTTGGTGAAGGAATGGGAATATGCCTCCTGAACTGGCTCTGTAAGAGTGTTTTAGGTTTTCTTACAGGAGCTAACAGCTTGTTGTAGCTCTTGTTCGAATTTGCAAACTCTTCAGACCCTACTCTCTCTGGCTGAAAGGTCTGTTTGTACCAGGTTTTGAATATTTTGTCTTATTGCCTTGAAGGACAGTTTACCAGTTATGTCATTTTAATAAATTGCACATGCTCAGCTATATTTTTACCTTCTGTTCCTTTGCTTTTGAGGGCTTAGCTGGAGAGTGAGAGCTGCCAAAATTGCAACTGTGCAGTATTTCCTGGCCTGGCAAGTTTGACATTTCTCCCTCGCTGACAATGCCATGAATAGCTGAATGATAATGTGGTTGTAGCTTTTATGCCTTTCTCACACCTGTCCTCGTTTGTCTGCAGAGATTCCATGTTCTCTTTTAAATAACTAAAATGGAAGCATTTCCAAAATAGTAGAAGGAAAACACGCCCACAAAACCTCCTTTCCTTTACACTGGTAAGGTACAGGCCTATTAAAAGTAGCTTTTATTGGAAATGGTCAAAAACCTTTACACAGGGGAAAAGAATCTTAATATGTAGTCTGGAGCTGAAATTAGGCCCAAGTTAGTCTAAAAGCTACTGGAAACCCAAAATCTGGTGGCTTAGATATCATCCCTTCTGTCCCACAGGGAAGACACTGTCAAAACCATACAGTTCAATCCTATAGCTGAAGCACCAGGGCTCTGTGACATGTACCTGCCTCCTAAGAAATTTACTTGAATACATAAATATTTTGCCACATGTGAACGCTTTTTCCACTTTCTGAACTTAGTGAGAAAGAACATTGTGACTTGTCATTTAAATACCAAAATTAGAAGTTGATAGACTATAAACAGTTACAATTTGAGAGGGAGTTGGGGCCACATCTGTTCTTGTTTATTGTCCCATTCCTGCAGTGATGACTAGAAGAAACCACTGGTAATAGCAACATACATCTACAAGTCTCCAGAGTGCCTTGAAGAAAGGAGCAGGTGCCTCCTGTGGAGAGCTCTGCACCTCAAAGAATATGGTAGCAATTAAATTACTGCTAATTGAGGTTAGTAATCCAAAGGCCCAAACACTAACCAGCTAAAACAGAAAATACAAAAAAAGGGAAATGCCTTTTCTGTAATTTTTTATGTTTTTTAATTTCATAATTGCCTAACCTGCACCAAGAGTTGCTTTTTGTCACATCTCCTATCTCATTTGAGTTTGTTATTCTTGGATTTCTTTTCCCTGGGGGCAGTTTTGTTTGTAGTTGTTGTTTGCTTACAGGATTGGAAATAAAAATAATTCACTGGCTGTCATAAAAAAATTTACCTGAGAGAAAACAATAACACCACTGAGGGGACTGTGCAATTACATTTCTTGGCAAATATGTGCTTTTTACTGATTGCTTTTATTTTCACAGTTCCTCTCTCACAGCCCTTGACAGCCTCTAATTCCAGAGGATAAATTCCCTCTTGCTCCAAAGCAGGATAAACCAGTTAGACTGATAAAGACAGTTGTATTAGCAGTGATTAATATGATAGAATAGAGACAAACCAACAATCAATAATGGTAATAATCTGTCATTATTAAAAATGGCAACAAAATTGATATTTTGTATTTGTTCCTCCAAGTCTTGAAACCGTGAATCAGGATGTTTAAAGCAAGCAACTGAACTTAGTTTGTATGGGGCATATTTTAATGATATCTGAGAAAGTAATCTTAGTATTAGTTTTGTTGTTTTACGTATTTTAAAAAGCTCCTGTTGGTCTTAATTGTGCTGGTTAACAATTTTTCTCTTCTGGCCTTGTCTCAATTTTCTACAAGATCTACCTCTTGATTTATGTGTGTTATTGTCAATTCTCCCATTTTTGTAGTTTATTAAGTATTCTTTTCTTATTACTTCATGGATTCTTTCATCTCTACAATGAATCTTTAAAAATTAGTAGATCTTCCTGATTATTATTTTGTAGCACTTGGAAAAATAATGGCATTATAACCTGCTCTCACTCATGCTTTTCTGTTAAATTCACTCTCACTCATTCTTTTCTGTTAAATTCACACCAACAACCTGTTTGTAACTGTTTCTAGCTTTTTGGAATTGGTTCTTCAAAAGCACTGTGGTTTAGACTTTTGCTTGAACATAAGAAATGTAGTAGGATGATTGGTTTTACCTCAACTATCACAGTTTTTTCGCTCTAGGAGCAATTAGTCCTTATCTCTCAAGGTAGAGTGTAATATAGATTTCCAAGCACATTAAATGCAACCCTTTTGATTTAGGAAATTGTCTTCTGGACAAGCATCAGTCTTTTAAGGTACACATTTCATATTGTAGCCCTGCCTGTTAATGCAACATTTTCCTCTAGATAGAAACTATAAATTGATATTAAAGACGCAGGTATCCTTTACTTTTTCTGGTTTTATGGTCTGTAAAAGTGTCATTTATATCCTATCTCATGCTTTATGTGTTATCATACTGAGCATTCAAGTTCACTTTAATATTATTTTTCAGTGAATCAGAGAAAGGTAATTTTATTTTTTTACACGGTTTTCTCAAATGCAAGTAACATTTTGGAAATCTCTAGTTTCTGCTTATGAAATGGATACAGAATCTATCCCTGTGGTTGTTCTATAATGTAACATCTTTCTCATATAAGATATTTTTCCATAATGCCTTCTGTACTTGAGGATGAGAAACAGTAGCTTATATCTAATAAATGTCAGGTAAAAGATGCACCAAATTTTCAATGGCAAACTGCAGTGAAGCAGAGAGTCTAAAAACTGCAATGTATTGTTTGGATTCACAGGCTAGCAAGGACTGTTTCATTTCCACCAAAAATGTTACCTTAAAAGGCCTGGTACCTCTTTAGGTTGAACCAGGTACTAATTTTGCTCACTTATCCTCAGATTCCTCAGACTTTTTTTTATTTACAGTGCCTTTGGAATTAGGAAATTTAAACACTGTAAACTCTCTCATTATACCTTGCTGAAACAAAACCAGTACAGACAATAAATATTAGTTCAGTTATTTATGGAGAAAATAAGAATTCATGTCCTCCTCAAAAATCACTTACTTTTATAGCCAAGAAATGGTGCCATCTTCCAATGCAGTAGAAATATTTGAAGCTCGGGAATGTGTATTTCACTTATTGACTTCTCTCCATAGCAAAGCAGCATGGTTTACATATGGGAACACAGTTGGTGCCGGTTACTCCACAGGCCGGTAAAGGATGGATTTCAGGGTTGCCAGAAGGATATTTGAGGCCTTTTTGAGGATCTGTCTGACTAGCGCTACTCCAAGGGTAGCCCTTTTTTCTTTTTTTTTTTTCCCCTCCTCTCTGCACATTGTCATTTAAAAATGCATCCTGGTCTGAAAATAACAGATCTTGTTTTTGCAAATTTGGACACTTTTTTTTTTTCTCCTCAGTCGGTGCTCTTTGGTATTATCACATCCCCACTGTTTTTATTCTTTGCAGTAGACATTTTTAAAACGTAACTTAAAAATAAAATCTCCTGGCTGCAGCAAGGGAGGGATTATCACACATTAATTTGATATGCTTGCTCTGAGTGGTTTTGTTGTTTTATTGCGTTTCACAACATTTTAAAATTTCAGTATTCATAGCCCACTTTAGAAATTATCATCAGAGGATATTAGTCTTACCCATGAAGGACAGATGATATACATTTTTACAGCTCATTTAGGCTCCTAGATTTACCCTGAACACATACACGAAGTCTGCTTGAAATATTGGCCTCCTACACAGCTACATTCAAATTACTGGGTAGGTGGTCCCACTGGGGTTCCTATTTTGTACCCTGTAACTATCAAGATTCAGTGTGCCAGTGAGGATCCTAATGATAGCTAAGAGTCCCGAAACTTTCGGTTTTCATGGCAACCACACAGTGTGTTGTACAATAACTACTGCTTTGTCACTTGTTTCAAGTTCAGCTTTGAAAACAGTTGGCAGTGGAAAAGCATCTTTTTATGTCTTCTTTCTACAGAACCTGATATTTTTGCCTGATGTGATTTGTTAGCGCACAAGATACATCTCTTTCCATGAAGTTAATTGGCAGGGGGCTTTTAGTGATATTAATGGCTAAGTGATTAGCTTGCTCTTCACGTTAATGAGAGTTTCCTTCAGGGGAACACTGATATGATCCTCAGCTTGCATGCTCTTCACCTCGGAGGTTTCAGCTGTAGCTCATGAAGGTTATAGTCAGAGGTGAGGAAAGGTGTAATGTCAGCAAGAAAAACACCCATTAGCTGCAGGTATCCAATTAGATATCAGCTGGATGGGGCTGAACGCAGCCATTTGTGGGGGGATACTAGGGAGGAGAAGACGCCTTTCAGAAATGCTCCTCTCAAAGGTCTGTTGTCTCTCCTAATTGCTCTGGACCACAGTCCCAGAATGGTGCTGAGGCAGGAGCTTTTGATACTGATGCCAAAAAAACAGAGTCTGGGCTCCCTGACTGTTATCCCACAAATAGTGGTAATTTATACAGATCTGTTTAAAATATCTAACTTTCATCTGCTGCTCCAAATGGCAATAAGATCTGAGCTTCTGCCTGCTGAAAGCCATGAAAATGACCCAAAAACTTATAATGGGCTTCAGATCGGACCCAGGATATTCATTTTTGCAACAAGTCTTTAGGACGTTGTTGTGAAGAAGCACACAAATGCATGCTGAATTTTTACAACTGAATATGCTCCATCTGAATAGTGATGTTATCCTGAATCAGGGTATGGCTAATTGTTATGGTACTTCCATTAATAAGAAGCAGTCTGCTGCAGGTGTGGCTGTGCATTGGGAGTTGGTAGAGGGGTGCATCTAGGTCCTTAGGTTTTGTAAATGGACTGATATGGGAACTTTCTGAATGAATGGCTTTCTCAGACGTGACAGTAACAGGAGCGATTTCAGAAGGGTGACCTACTCCAGGGTGGACCTCAGTATAGTGGAATTTTTTCTTGGGAAGTGTGATGACAAGGGAGTTAGATCTACTACTTTTTTTCTTATTTTTTTGTATGCACAACTGTAGCTGACTGATTCAACAGGCAGCATCTGGTACATTTCTCTGTCTTTATGGTACCATAAAAATCTCTAAATGATTAAGGAGAAGCGGTTGTTATAAACCCCTTTGATCTGGATGAGGAATCAGAGAGTTTAAGACCAGGGAAAAGCAGTTAGATCATCTAAGTTGACCTGGGTATCACATGTATGTTGCATTTTATTCAGATGTCACTGTTTAAATTATATTATTGAGTTTTCAAGGTACTGAACAGTGTACCATATACAGGAAGCAGGTAGACTAACCTTACTGCTATTTCTGGTAATCAGGTGAAATTTGCTGTGATAGTCATGAAACATGTTCCCCTGTCCCCTGCTTTGAAGGGTTATATTGTTAAAAAAACCCCATATAACAAACAACCAACAAACAAAAGTCCCAATGATTGATATAATCCTGAGCTGGTCAACAAACTAGATGTCAAGACAGCAACTCTTTCATACTCCCTTGTAGCAGGTGTTCATCCCCTGTGGTGTCTCAGCTCTGGTTGTGGCAAAGCACTGACTATCAGAAAAAAATGTAAAGAGAAAAAATTCTGGAATAACAACTCCCTTATCTAGTGCCTCTGCATCAGAATATGCTCTTGGCCTTCTGCCAACTGTCCTGCCGTGATGCAGATATGCCTGACTCAGTACCACCAAACAGCAGCACCTCCAACAAGAAATTATTTCTCAGTAAGAGCTCAGTTACTGCTCCATCCACCTTTAAAGCAGGCTGCAAGTTCCAGTGGTAACTAACTCTTGTAGCTGCCTTTGAATGTCTGCCCTTTTGCTTCCTGCGCTTGATCTGACCTACACATTTTCTTTTGTTTTGCTAAAAATAGGTAGTCTAAAGCTTTCAGCAAAATGAAGTGACCTGTTCAGAGACAAACTGCAATGTTAAAGAGTGCATTTGCCTTTTAGCAAACATAATATGCATCAAATCAATTATCTCAACAAAAGCTAAATAGCATTTTACTGTGCTGACCAGGGAGCTCCAAGCTTCTGTTGTCTCACACAAAATTTTGTTGCTTTGAGAACGGTTTTCTTCATAAGAGAAAAGAGCACTGATGAGGAGCTGTTTGGAATTAAAATACTCAGCCAGGCTGGTGTTTTGGATGTCAAGTGCATTGATGGAACAAGAGCAATTGGAACAGGAAAAGTAATTTTCATTTTCAGTGTCTAAACTGAGCGATTAGGAAAGAATTAGGATGGCATGGACATAACCAAGAAATGTCAATAGGTAACAAATGTCAAGTAAATCACAGTAACGCTGTAATTTGGGCTAGTCCTTATGTGTGCTTGCTCTCTCCCTAGCTCCTTCGTCCATAATTTGCAGATAATTGATGGGATAAAGACACAGACAGATCTTAGAAAAATATGAAGATCTATGAAAAATATGAAAAATGTGAAATTCTCCAGTCTCAAGATTTAGAGTTTTGTGATGAAATAGTCAAAGTATCTGTGTGATTCAAGAGGCCAGGTCCCATTTGCCAGTGGAGTACACAAACACAGCTGCTGCTCTGAAAAATACACATCAATGTGACAGAAAAGAGAAGGAGGGGGCCAGGAGGCGTGTAGGGGTTAAAAGGAGATCAGGGCAGAGCCGGAAATAGATCCAGTTTCTACACAGTCCTGTCTTTCAAGGCATAAGTTGCAGGGTGGACTAAATGTAGATCGAGATGCACATTTTCAGTCTGGAATTTCAGACCTGCCACTGTCTGAAGTGTTGCACCACATTCCTGTTTTATTCACTCTTTATTCGCACCTATCAAAAAGGGGCACTTTCAATGCCATTCAGTTCCTCTTGCTGTCTCATCTAAGTTTAAAACAGCCACGGACATAGTTGTTTAATTGCATTTTGGGGGGCGCGGTCCTGGGATTATGGCTAACCATGAAGTAGATTTTCCCATTCGCTAGAGCAGTGTCTTGGTCAGTTTCCCAATAAATTTCCAGATAAGAAGTAAGAGTCATATTTGCTTTGGAAATCTTCCTTGCTAGCCCTATGCGTTGCATCTCTTGCTGTGATCTAAGAGACAGTAATACCCTGCTCAGTTTTCTTAAAGCATTGACACAAACCCTGGTGGAACTTCTAAAAGCTCTGACTGGGGAGGAGTCAGACTTCTGCTCCCCTTGCCTGCTGTCTCAGGAAAAAAGGTACCCTGTCTCCAGGGACTGGATTGCCCAGAAGGGGCCACCTCCTGGGTATCCATGTCTGTTATTGATTGTTGCATATTTTGTTTTGCATTTTCATTTGCTTTGTATTTGTCTTGCTGGTATATAGTCATTACCATGAACATTGACTTAAAATCAATTCCCTGACGTTGACAATGGCCATAATTGATTTTCAAAAAGCAATTATCTTTGTTGTGGAAAAAGTCCAGATAAAATTCACGTTAAACTATACAGAAACCTATAAGCCAAACCATTGGAAGTCTGAGTGTTTAGCAAGATCAACACTCCAGTTTTAAGCGTATGTCACTGCAAGAGAAAAGGCACTTTCGCAGAGCCGTGAAGTAGAAAATGAAAGCACAGCAATTAATTTTAGAAGTTTGATGTGTTATGTTGGGAATACACAGATAGATTCACAGGTGATTAGATCCGTCCACGTACAGTGAAATGTCACCTTCCTATAGAACTGAACACACTTCAAGAAGGGCAGATGAATTTTAAATCAATTAGTTTTTCCTCCACTCTGCATTTGCAGGCGGGCTTTGAAGCAGAAGTAACAATGTGTGCAAAGTGCTGATACCTAGTGTTATGGAATCATGTTTTTACACTCTTCTGAGTCCTAAATATTCCCATTTCCTTGTTAAAGGCAAACTGGTTTAGATTCTATATCTTTCCTGAATCCTCAACTGAATGAAAATATTAGCTCTTGAAAGTGATACAGTTTCTAAATACCGGGTCTCTAAACATGATAATCAATACAACATCATGGGCGCAGCAAGGACTATTTGACTGAATGTTGCCATGTCAGGTGCTCATTAATCTGAGGCTGTGTTTATTCAAATTCTCATGACAGTTTCATCATGTAGTTTGGCCCAGTAGCACAGAACTCATGATCAGATTTATTTAAAATAAATATACAACCAATGTATAGCTCAGCCTCTCATTACCATACATGTGAATGGCTTATACATATATTTTTTTAGAAAGTCTCAAAGTTGGCAAGTCTGTGTGGAGAGACTCAGCACAGTTTCTTCACTGTGGCCTGGCTTCCTTGAAAAAATCCCAGCCTTTATCCCCTTTTCATTCCAAGGAGTAATTGTACCATGCTCATCATTTGAAATGTGTGCTAATGTCATGATCAGTTTCAGACATAGGATGAGCAGTGAAAAACATTGTAACTCAAGAGGTTTATCTCACATTTTCTTTATGTTTCAAAATTTTGAAATAATATATCCAGTCCTACCCAGATATTTTCAGTTAAGAATAAATTAGTTTTAAAAGATGGTTGTACCTGGGTGGCCCAGTATCATTTAGAATAAGGCATATTTTGGAAGTGTATGTTTTTGTGCAGAAGTAACCTTTAAAATTAATCCCAGTGAAAATGGAAAATACTTGTGGGAGAACTTGTGTATAAAGGTCTTAGAACCTTAAAACTTCCCTTAGTTCATTTCTGGGTAGAGGGTCCAGCACAGTTACAAAATAAAAATGTGTAGTTCCCACTCTTCCTTGAATACAAATTTCCGTATAATTGCCAGCTGAATTAACAGAAATGTCTTAAATTCAATGCAAAGAAGCAAAGAAAACAAATCTATAGGATGTTAGTCTTATAACTAATGAATTACTTTCTTTTTTTGGTCATTAATAAATAGATATCTGCATTACTCTAAAGGTTCTGGTGAGCTTATGATCAATGTCCGTTTATTTTAGAATGTCAAGATCAGTTTAACCTCAAGATGGTGCTAGATGGTTGTTGGCTGTCACAACAACTATTGTTTGTCATTTAAATGTTTGCAGAATGAAAAAGCATTGATAGCATGTAATTGGTTAATAGCCAATAAGAAAGGATAAAGCTTCATAATAAAGTGCATCACTTTTATAGATTAATATGTTTATCTACCTGAGCTAGACATGAATTGATTTGAAAAAATATTGATTATGTGAATGTCTCAGAATAAAGCAGTGCTTGGGAAGAAACAGAGCATATATAAAAGTCATCGGAACAACAATGACAGGAGATATAACAATACGCAGTTTGACAGCTTACCTAGTTATTAGAACCAGACAGTCTGGCAGTAATGGGAGTGTTGTTCTGGCAAGTTAAAGTAATTGAAACCTGGCAGATAAATAGTAAATAGTTAAAGTTCTTGAAGAACTTAAAGAACTACTAACTCTTTCATTCAAAACCAATAATATATAGAACTACTGTAATTACTCCAAATCAAGCAATTTTGATGCTAGAAGATGGTTATCCAGGCCATGGCTGTATTATTTAAGCTGTAACAGTGCTATGGAAGTGGTAAGATCCTGCTAGTGCAAACAGAGGACAATATAATGTATCAGCGTACCCGTTCTTCGATCAGCAGGGAAATGAGCTGCACTGATGCGTCAGTACCATTATTCTGGCAACTTTCTTAGCACAAGCGGTTGTATAGGTGATGTAACTGCAGAATAGAAAATGCAGGCTGCTGGTGAGGTTTTTCCCTTCAGTTACGGCACCAGGTCTGATTTTCTAGCAGAGACAAACAGTGGCCAGATGACCAGAAATTCATCTTACAGCTTCCTTTCTTGTGAATCAGTTAAGGGAAAGATTTTCAAAGGAGCCCGTGACAATGTTGTTAAGGTTTATGGCAAAAAATAGTGCTAGGTTTGTATAAACTGCTTATAACTCAATGTGGTGGTCAATAAAGCAGACCTACTCACTTTGAAAAAAATCTTTTCCTGAAGTGAGATGTGTGTCTGCTTGAAGATCCTGGTTCCTCGGCATGTCTCCTGTGAAAGCAGGGAAATCTCTTCCTGCACCAGGGAATTTTGTTGGTTTTTTTACTTTCTTTTCTTTTGTGTTTTTTTTTTTTTTTTTAAATGCTTGCTTTTTTGGCAACAGGATTTAATCTTTTAGAAAAGCTGCAAAATGGGAAGAATTTATGTTTCAAGTTAATTTATTTTGCACCTGAAGGGCCTCAAAAAGATGGCTGTTTAATATATAATCTTATAAATGAATCAGCAAAATAATATGGAGACCTGATGCTATGCAGTGACAGGAGGCTTTTTATTAAATTTTATTTTATTTTGAATTTTAAATTTATCAGTTTCACAGACATTTGTCTTGATATCTTCCAAAGTTTTTGTGAGCTTAATGCAAGCAATTACTAATGAGGAGGCTAAATCAGCCAAGACAATGTTACAGAAATGTGAAAAACTCTGGCATTGAAAAGGACTGCTTGATCTCCTGAAATAATTGGAAATTTGCCACCATTCCTTTGTAACCTTAAAAAAGAAGGTTTTACAGTTCTCCTCATTTGTAAACCTGGAATGATATAAATGAACACACTGCTGAGTATACTATTCAAGGTCTTGGTTTTTTTATTGTTTATATAATGCATTTCTTGGAGAGAAAGAATGTGCTCTGTGTAGTTGTTTGGCCTTATAAAGCAGGGCAATAGAAAATAGACTCTTTGTCCTACCCACAGATTTCTATCAGATACAGATAAAAGTATAAATAGCCTAGGAGACAATGTCCTCTTAAATGACAATTCTAAGGTTGGTGGGGCTTTTTGAGAAGGTTTTTTTTGGTCTAGACAGTTATAAAGAAACTGGAAGTTGATTTAAGATTTTATTATAGAGAATGTAATTCTACATCACTCATATTCAGTATTTAAGCAGAAAGGTATTTTCTGTGTAATTTTAGAAAGTTGTTCGGAAGGAAATATCATAATGGTCATCCCAGCTATCCAAAAATATTTTTTAACAAGTATTTCAAAAAGAAAATAGAAGACATTTTTTAGAACACCGAGGAAATCAACATACTATGCTTTTTTTCATTAGATTAAATTCTAAAGTGACATTCCAGCTGACAGAAAGAGAGACTCATTAATAAAATTCATGCTTACATGGTTCAGGATTAATCAAGGGGAGAGCTAGGGTAAGGGTGTTTAGCTAAAAGTCATTTTAAGTCACAAGTACATAAGGATAGATGATTAATTATGTTGTCCACTTTGGGCAATGACTGTGCAGGACAAATTGCATTTGAACTTGGCTACAAAAGAGTTTAAAACCCAAAAGTACTGAGTGACAATAAAAAAAATATACAATATTTGCTTCCTCTCAAAGTGTTGTGCATTGATACGGGGAAATTATTCCCTTTGGCTTCATAGAGGAATTTAGGAGAAAGTTATCTATAGATATTGATCCTGACACGTGATTCTTCCAGTAACAGTCTCAGAAGTGCAGCTTGCTGAGATATAGAGGCTGAGTGTTTGCACTGACCTCTGCCACACACAGATCAGAGTCAGCATCTGGATCTCCATATGGAGTATAAAACTTTTTGTATTACAAAAAAGCTTTCCAACAACTGTTTTGGCAGGGACAATCATAAAGAGAATATTTGAGCATCTTATTACACTGTTAATATATTCCCATCAGGAAGTTAAACTAATTAACTTCTCTCTTATGCATACCTTGGTGATATTTTTACATTTCCCAGGGCACATATCCAGTCACAAGAAAAGGAAAATGTCACCTTCCAATAGTCACTCCATAGCAGGTGATGGAGGACATTCTTAAAGAAAAGTATTTTGTGTGCTGTTAAGTTTCTTGATGAGGTAGAACAAGAGATCATGTTCTCATCTGACATCTTTGCTTCAACTTCATGTGTATCTCTTCTTTGTCTACTTTTTAAAATTTTTACGTCTTTGTACTCTTCATATGAGTTGCCTGTTCTGTTTGCGTTCTCTGATTGCTAGGAAAAAAAAATCCAGAAAGTATTATTTCAGCTTTGAGAGATACGGAGCTACTGGAGAGTCCAGCTCTGAGATGATTAGGGGACTGGAGCACCTCACGTATGTGTAAAGGTTGAGAGGACTGGGACTGCCCAGCCTTGAGAATAGAAGTCTCGGAGCGAGTCTCATCAACATGTACAAATACCTGAAGGGAGAATGTGAAGAAGACAGAGCCACGCTCTATTCAGTGGTGTTCAGTGGCAGGACCAGAGGCAATGGGTACAACCTAAAACACAGAAAGTTCTTCTGGACATCAAGAAGTATTTTCGGACTGTGAGGGCATGATCAATTGTTGGCACGGGTTGCCCAGAGAGGTTGTGGATTTTCCATACTTGGAGAGATACAAAACCTGTCTGGACGCGGTCCTGGGCAGCCTGCTCTAGATCACCCTGCCTGAGCAGGAGGGTTGGACAAGACAACCTCCAGAGGGTACCTTCCAACCTCAAGCATGCTGTGATTCTGTGAGCCTGTAACATTGCTGTTCAGTGTTTCTGATGTCGTCTGTGACTGTGAAATGATGTGGGATCTCTTTAGCCTTGAACTAAACCTCCCAACCCACTTACCTTCTCTTTTGCTAGGGTTTCATCTCTTCAATCTATCTGTGAAAACAAGGCCTGAGAAAAGCATCCTTTGGAAGAAAACAGATTTCAGCAATGAGCTTTGGTTAAATAGAGCAGGACATAATTTAGGTGAGTAATGAATGACAAAACACAATAGCAGTGTCTGTATGCAAATTTATCCACTGATGGTTGTCAACATATTGTGGAAACTAACAGTAACAGAGAAGGACAAGGACCATTGTCTGCAGCTGCCTAGTGCTTCTAAATGACATGGTTTTTAGTGAACTGGAATCTAAGATGGCTTGTGTGTCAGTCAAGGTCATTTTTTTTTGAGGTTGTCTGATACAAACAATGAAGCTACTGTATTAAATGCAATTCAGCATAATATCCCTAATTTAAGATGTAGACAATTATGATGGATTAACCAGAGATAATAGCTGTGAATCTGGTTCTTTATTACCTCTATCACCGATGCTGGAAGAATAAATGGAAGACATAAATGAAATAATCTGTTGCTGGGCAGTTGAAGAACACACTAAATCACCTGGTTAACCAAGAATGAAGATTATGTTTTTGAACTGACAGAAAAAATCATGGTTAAGGTCACTGTAGATTTATTATCCCAAGGAACATTATAATAAACTGGGTTGTCTTTATATTATAATTAGCTCAAAGAAGCCTCAATCTTCAGATGATTCTCTGTTGCAGGCACATGATTTTGTACCATAATTAATTAGATGACCATGTCATCTGATTAAATTGATGGAAATTCATTGAACTGCATGAACTATATGTTTTCAAAAAAAGACAGTGAAGATGCTGGCAGTACTCCCTTGTCTGGCTTTTAGGAAATTCCACAGTTGGATAACTTTGTGTTCCAAAGCCAGGATGAGCACAGGGGTTGAATTTAGTTTGGTTTTGAGTTTTTTGGTGTTTTTTTCCCCAAAGCAAATGTTATGAGAGGAAAGGAATTCTGGATGATTTACGTATAGTGTTTCACCTTTTATTTTAAAATCTCTAGGCTATTCAATGGATAGAAAATGTAATGAACTTTAACATGTATTTCTGAAAAAAATAGAAACATATTCTGAAAATATTTAAACCCATTATTCAAATATCTATAGTTCTAAAAATGCACTTTCATCAAAATCCATATTTAAATGTAACTTCAATTCCTGTGAAGACACCATTGTTACTGAGAAAATCTGGATGAAAAACATGCTGTAAGTCCTGTTCAAAACTACATGTCCCCTTAAATGTTATCTTCTTGTGGGACTCAGCCACTTTGGAAAACCTAAGCCCAGATTTATCCCACGTACCTTTACACAGTTTCACTGACTTTGCTGGTGTGGCCAATGCTGGAAGATAAGCAGCTCCAGGGAGGCTGCATCCCATGTGGCAATGCCTTGTCTCTCCATTGATAATAGCACCAAGGTATTTAGGCCTCCAGTGTTTAGAAGACACAGAAACCAGAGGTAATTTGGTAATTGAGCGAAGGACCTGTGGTTTATTCATGCTGGTAACCCTAACAAAGACTGTTGTGAGTCTTTGTCACTATAAATGAGACCATTTTTGTGAAGTGTAAATGGATCTTCTCCTAGCCAGGTATCTTGCTCTGGTCTGTCTGAGGAGACTAATTGTAGTGCAATTCAAGCTGGTCAGTTAATTTACACCATAAAATTGTGTCTTAAAAATGAAACCGAAAGCCTCTGGTTCAGCTGCTTCTCTGGGGATCCCAGTGCAGCTATAGAAACAACACAGAAGAAAAAGATTTCATACCAAATCCTTATTTTCTATCAGCAAATGCATTCAGAATGATGGGGTAGTAATTCCAGACAGATTGAGGAGCTTCATGGATGTTTTGAAGGTATATATATTGCCCACAGATTTTCAACTCAGTGAATTTGAGTGTGTAACAGCCTGTGATGAAGCGTGCAGGCCTATCAGTGCCCCTGGAGAGGACTCTGAAGCCATTTCACCCTCTGTGCTGAGCAGGGTCTATTAAAAGGAAATCCTGCCAAGCCAAGTCCCCAGGAGTTAAATTCCCAGCCAGGGTTTGAAGCTATTCAGGGAGTTACTAACAATGGAAACATCATTATCTGCAGCCAAACTCATTTACATTCTGTATTTTGAAAGAAGGGAATTGGGATTAGTTAGGAGAGGACTGTTCTTCCTCCCAGCCAAAGGGGTGAGCCCTGGGGTAATCAGGTGTTACCCAAGAGACTTTTTGATTTCTTGTTCTCATGTTTGATTGTCAGCCTACATGGATGACATGCAGTTACAAATAAAGCTTTGACAGCCTTACATGCATCTTGTCTAGATTTTAATGATTTAATAGCCATAGTTGTAAAATCAGCATACTAGAATTTGTGTGTTTTTCTGCTGGACACCGAGAGGGTAGCATGCATGGTATCTCTGGGGAGGACAGTTCACTTGATGCAAGGTTAGTTCCTTAGTACCAGCCATACTCTCTAATTTTGTTTGGGTCTTGTGTGTTATTCTCTCAATTTTCTATTAAATAAGTATAGGGATTTTGATTGTCTCTAAATTATCATAAGGTATAGATCAGTCAACCTCAAGAAGATAAATGGTGAAATTAGAAGTATGTCAACAGTTTGGATGCTCAAACAATCTAGTAACATCCTGTAGCAGCCAGAGAAACCATAGCCAGCATATATTTCTAGAACCAAGCCTGCAAACGTTTCCAAAAGATATGACCTACTTTGAGTGGAGGTTATTGGGCTTAAAGTAGCCTGAATGGGCTCAATTTTGTGGCTTATATTAAGCTCAAAGCCACACTAGATGGCAATAATGGTCCCCTGAAGGCTTGCAGTAGGACCTACAGAAGATGGTTTAATTTTCTACTTTGTAAAGTGAAAACCACCTTTTACTGTCCAGTCTGCCTTTCTCACAGAAGAGAGTCTTGCTTCCTCCCCATCTATTGTCAAAAGATGGTTTCATTTTCTACAGGAACACTGCTTGTTCAAAGCACTAATCTGAGAACCAGTGGCCCCGTTAAGTTCTTGTTCACATGTGCTCCTCTGCTATGACTAGAAACAAAGTGTTGGCCTTGGGAAATATTATCTCAGCTCCTGCAGTGGCCAGTACTGTTCTATCTGTCTCTGATGGCCCGGGGTGCCCGAATTATTTCAAATATCATCCTCAGTGAGCTAATATTACCAAAGAGATTTCAAATACCAGCCAGCCTTTGCTGTTCACACCCGAGTAGTTGAAAATATCAGCACCACAGTAGCCTCATAAATTAGCAGCACATTACATCTTTTCGTTACAGATGTGGCAATGTCATCCAAGAAAGTTAATGACTCGGGCACCAGGAAATGGTCTTCCAGGTAGCAAATGTTCAGCAGATCACAGTATTCCATTTATAGCACAGAAGATGATCTAAAATGTCACCATTGCTCTGGAGAAAACAAAGTACTGCATCCAAACACGCTGGAGGTTATGTCAGTGAGAAAGGAGCTTCTCTTGCCAGCACAGGTAGTTAACATTCATGCTCATCTATGACATTACACATTGTCTTTAGCAGCTCTATGTAATAATGCGTGGTAATTTTCTCATGGTGGATATTGGTAGTCAGGACTAGAACAGTGGGGTTCTTTGATTGTTTCAAGGCATACTACAATCTTAATTCTTGCTGCTTTTCTGTGATATCAGTCTTGTTTAACTGTGTTAGGAACCTGTAAATTGAGATAGAGGGAAAAGAGTTTGTCCAAGGTTACCTCCATGGCAAACAGATTGGAGTACCTCAGTTCTCAGTTTGTTGATCTCCTTTTTACAAGGTGAGATGCTGTTTCCAACAAAATGAGATATGCGTGCCTTCACACTGGGGTATCTGTGATCCTATAGCATACTCAGGTGATACTATTTTATGTTAAACTGCTGTAAAATTTCTGGCATAAGCTCTGTGGCATTCTCATGATGTGGACCTAGAGTATGGGGATTGACTAGCTGTTTCACATATAGCCTGGAATAGTATGAAGTAGCCTGAAACAAAGCAAGGAGTATATAATGTCAGAGTGTTTTCTTAAGTTTGAGCTTTCTCTGTCATGTTCACTGATGTTTAGCTGCCTAGGAGCAAATTCCAGGTGAGTTCTGGATGCAGATGATATATATTTTCACTCTTTTGGGTAGTTAACTATAATTTTTAAGATGGTGGTGAAACATCACCTGTTTTACACTTCCTTTTCTAAAGCAACTTCTTAGTACTTACACTTAGTGTCCACTTCTACCTAGTTTCACTTCATTACAAGTACATCTCTCAATGTGGCATCAGAAGGCTTTCCAGCTGGAATGGAGGAAGGAGAGGGGAGCTTTGCTCATGCCAGGTTTGTGTCAGGGGCATAATTCCTGAAGTCTCCAGAGCTGCTCTGACTAGTTTGGGCCAGAAGCACTTGCGACTCAAAGACTGCCAGAAGTGGGGCTCTTCCAACCTGCATAAGAACTGCGCTTGCACAAGCAGCTCACTTCATGGCCAAGTTTCTGTCTTTCCAGGACACTTAATAGGCTGCCTAGGCAAAAAAGAAATGTCTGGCTTTAGGCCCTTGGATTGCTACCCCAAAAGGTTCCCAAAATATTGCATAGAGAGTATTGTCCAGACTGACTTCCCACTTGCTCAGATATTTTTTACAGTCTACACCTCACATTGTTTTCAGTGCCCAGGAACGTTCAGAGCTTCAAAACCTTATGGATAGACTTAAAAAAAAAAGGAGAAGAAAATTACAGAATCACAGAATGATTAGAGTTGGAAAGGACCTTAAAGATCATCGAGTTCCAACCCCCCTGCCATGGGCAGGGACACCTCTGCTAGACCAGGTTGCTCAAAGCCTCATCCAGCCTGGCTTTGAACACTTCCAGGGATGGGGCATCCACAACTTCCCTGGGCAACCTGTTCCAGTGCTTCACCACCCTCACAGGAAAGAATTTCTTCCTAATATCTAATCTAAATCTACCCTCTTCCAATTTAAAACCATTACCCCTTCTCCTGTCTCTCCACTTCCTGACAAAGAGTCTCTCTCTGGCTCTCCTGTAGCTCCCTTCAGATATTGAAAGGCCATTATAAGGTCTCCCCGGAGCCTTCTCTTCTCCAGGCTGAACAACCCCAGCTCTCTCAGCCTGTCTTCATAGGGGAGGTGCTCCATCCCTCTGATCATCCTCGTGGCCCTCTGCTGGACCTGTTCCAACAGGTCCATTCCCCAAGAAGGGAATGCATTAGTCAGAGTTTAACAGTTGCTTTCCAGGAAAATGTCACATCTTTGCAAGCTTGAAAGTTTTCCCTGGATACTGAGTCATTTCTGCACAGAGTTATTCTGGGCCATCCAGTCCATGATACTGAGTTGTATTCTATACATGGTTGCATAACAAAAATAAGTTATGCCGGGTTCATTCAACATCTTGTGGATGATTTGGGAAAGTATGTGACAATAGCCACAGGTCAGGATAGTTGAGAGTCAGGTTACATTATTACAACTTGCCAGAAACCAGACCAGAGGGCAACATTCAGTATGGCAAAACCCATTCTGGAGATTTTTTTCATCACAATTTCCTGTACCTAACGTATCTCCTATTCTCGCTGTTACAGAATATAGAAATGAAATTGTTCTGGACATGTTAAGATCAAAGACTTGAACTGTAAATAATCTTTTTGTTGGTAACAGATTGTGAAAAATGGTTTAGTTATATGGATACTATTACACCTGAATGAGCAAAGCAGCCTGATCTCCTCCAATGTATGGAAATCTGATTGGGTCTTTGTATTTTTATGCTAGGGTCACAGAGGGAGAATCTTGTGTATAATTTTAGCAGAAAGTCACCTTGTAAAGAAAAAAAATAATTCTAAAAGGTCAAAGCCTTGAGTGAGAATAGAAATAAAGTCCCTGCCAAATCCTTTTTCTTCCATCTATCACTGACCCACCTTTGCTCTCACAGATTTCCCCATCTCTGAAGGAAACCTCTGGATTTCTAACAGTAGAGGCTGTCTTTGAAACGTGCCTGCCATTTTCTTTTCTCACTGTCACTATGTGCTGTCCAGCCTTCAGTCAAGAGCATTGGTTTTAGCTCAGTACTAACATCTGATGCGTGCTATAACTAGCCAATTTTCTTCACCCTTTTCAGTTTGCTGAGCATCCCAGAGGCTGAAGGATTTGTGTTGCCATTCACTCTCTCAGCTTTTGGCACAAAGATCTTTTATGCTTAGCTCCAAAATACTCAAGATCTTGTTGCATGGAAGACGGTTATCATGTGCAATGGTGACTGCTACACACAGAAAGCAGAAAAGTTTGTGAGAATTATTGGAAAACTTATTTTAAAGTAGTATTTCTTGTACTGTATTTGCCATATCAAATGGTAAAATCTCCCCTTTCTTATATGTTCTGAATCAGCAAAATACTGAGGTAGGTTTCTAAATGGAGACCTGTGAAGCCCAACTAGATTAGACTGATCAGATGTTCAAAGTTAGGAAAACCTTGCTTAAAATGTGTTTTCTACTGGTTAGATATTTAGCATTGCACTCTCTCTCAGAATGCAGATGGTGGTCAAACTGTATGCCTTGTGTATGCAGGAATAGCGAAATTTTAATGTGCTGTTGAGCTCTGTTCACAGGTCAGGGAGTGCTGTAAGTCTTACATATACCATGTAGGTCTTGATATCATCATAGTGATCTTGACTAAATTGCAGAACTCACTCAATGATACATTGCTCCCAGGTCACAAATAGATTAGAAATGGCTTTCTCACTGTTTGCAAGTGAAAGCTTTTCTGTAGACTCATTGCATGTGCCTACATGGCAAATGGCATCCCAAGAATCTCCGAATCAGGCATCTGACTGACTACCCCCTGTTAGCACCTGTAGAAATTATTTGTGTTATTCGACATAAAGGTATTGCAAGAAAAAGAGTGGATTGTCCTTCCTACCGCCTTTGGAAATCAGCATTCAGAAAGTGATGGGGGTGAAGAATGAAAGTGGAGAAGGTTTGGTACCGATTCCTTGTGTCTTGTACTCTGGACAGTTTCATCCTTGTCTTGTGAATGGCCCATGGGAAGAAACCCATCAAGGGGATTTATCAGGAGGCAGAAGGAAAGGTAACTCTGCCCTTCAATGTGTGATGTGATGTGTTCGTCTTGAGTCTTGTGATAAGAAAGCAGCTGTGCTCACATGCATTATATAACAAAACTGTTCTGGCGTCCGCAGTCAGATGATTTCAATCACATCCAAATTTCCCTTTGTGCTGCAGTTAGAATAGGGCTGGGATCTTGCTTTACAGAGATTTGCACCAGCCAGAGAGGCCTCTTTCAAAAGGATGTTTACATCTATTGAGTCTACTTGACATCATGGAAGTGTTATAATAGATCCTTTATGTGATGGAGAATCTAACCCTCCTATATCGGTGTAGAAAACCAGATAAAATATGGTAACTAAATATTTCAAAATAAATAGTAATAAAAAGAAAAGAAATTGAGGAAGGATTATTTGGCTTTCAGAATTACCAAATATTAATATAAGCTGCACTTTGTTTTCTATCCAACATGATCTGAAAATCTCCTGAAACTCTCTGAAAAGGAGAATGGCCAAGTTTGTAAAAATCCATTAGTATGCAGAGGAATACCTTTGAAAGCCTGTCTGCAGAACAATAGCTTACAGTTTATTTTATTGTTTCAGGCTATTTTTACATAAACTAGAACAGCCTCTAGTTACTATGGCCCTTGCTTTGTAAAATACTTTCTGTAACAGAATTATTTATTGTTAAATATAGACCAGTTAAAGGTGAGTTTCTATCATTTAAAAGACAGTGTGCATATATTGTCAGTGACGTGATTAAAACAAGCTGATTAGTATTTCCTAACAAGCTTCTTAGTATTTGTTTAAAGCAAATTTTCTGTAAGGTTCCAGGCACTCTAAAAGCGGATGCAACATTTGGTTTAAAGAGATTTTGAGATTAATGTTCAACAGTCTGTGCGATGTCCTGGGCTGCGTTTATACTTGCCATTTCTACATCGTCACTAGGTGGCCATGAGAGGTTTTCAGGCAGACACAAAGAGTTTGATTCATCCAGAGAGTGGAAGAAGTGATTTATGGGAAAGTGATAAAAGAATAAGAGAAGTGAGATTTGAAGGCAGAGAGAATATTTTTCATTAGAGGAATGGAAACTGGGAAGAGTGGAAAAGCATTTGACCATACAGTACCATTATCAGGCTTCTGATTTTCCCAGCTGTTTTAACTGCTTTGATATAAAATATGACTCCTCTCTACAAACTTGCTTTTGTAAGTTGAAGCTTATATCATGGCTGTAACAGCAGTGTTATTACTACAGCACTGAGTAAAATACTTGCTATGGCATGAGCTGAACAGCGCCGAGAGCAAACAGATCAATCTGCAAATGTGGGAATAGCAGGGAATAACAGCAGAGCTGTGGTTTTGTCACAAGCACTTTGCAAGCGTCAATGCGCACTTTGCCTGTGAATGGAGCAAATCTAGTACAAGAGAAGGTATTTCACTACTTGTTGGAATATACAACGTGTGTTTAAGCAGTGGAAAGGATTTTATCCTGAATAAACACTGGTGTGAGGTAGTGTTTGCTCACTTGTAACATTGTCAGATCCCAAGGTTCAGCGAAGTGACTTTCCCTGCCGGTTTCCTCAGAATATCTGTCCTTGAGGGAGGCAGAGGCCAGGCAGAGCCAGGATGTTTAAACATGGAAGAGTGAGGTGTCTCTTCCAGGCCTTTCCTTCTTCCCTTGCAGCTCTGCTGCCTCACCATCTGATCTTCTTTGCAGTATTGGAGGAACACCCAGATGTTCACTTTATCTCTGCACTCTAATGTGAAAGTACACGTTTCCTTTGCCTTTATTTGCAATGGCAAAATACTCTTCTATTTATTAAAAGTTTGTCATTTCGCTGTGCTGAGAGTGTCTCCATTTGTGAGACAGCCTTTCACATGTAGTGTATTGATTGTGATATCTTAACAAGGAAAGCATTGATCTTAAACTTCTGTTTTCCTTAAACCATCTACCATGAAAGGTCAAAACGCTGTAATTCTGAGGCAGGGCATCTGCCAATGATCGGCTCACTGATTTGCCCATGTATATTGCCCTTTTTCCCTGACTAATCTACCTATTCAGTGAATTGAAAATAATTGATGGAAGTCCTATGCCAAGTCTTCAGTCAAATACACTTGGTTGCAAATATTTTGGCAGGATATACAGGAGGGAGAATTGCAATATCTGTAAGAAATTATATCAAATGTCAGTTTGCTTCTGTGAGGCTTCCCATAGAATAGATGCTCTTCACAGCAACAGTTAAAAGCCCTTGGTCCTGTCCGGTGGACTGGTGCAGATATAAATAGCATAGTCCCAGCCAGACCGTTTTGTGTGTGGGAAACTTCCGTTTCAAAAGCCTTGGGAGCACACAGCAACTGGCAATGGACTTCTTCCCTTTTCAGCCTGCTCTAGTGTTACAGTAGAACATCGGGAAAATCCTTTTACAAGATGAGAAGAAGAAAACTGCTGAGGGCTCAGAGAGCATGTTTGTTTACATTACAGCTCCCTCGTAAAGGCAAGGTGGGCACTTCCACCCAGGGTAGGGAGCTGCCTCTGCCTGCCAGAAATGCTGCCTTTGCCAACAGGTAGTGCCCAAGCCTCTGAAATGATGCCTAAGCAGCTGTTCCCACAAACTGGCTACTCTGTTTCTCAAGACAATTAAGAAATGGCAAGAAAGTCCTCAGCAGGATGTATTCCATGGCAGCAAATCTAAGAAACGCTGTTCTTCTCCCATAACTTATTTTACCGAGTATGAGGTCACGTCTATCTGGAGCACAAAAAACCTGTAATTTTTGTCCAATGCTTTGGTCTTCTATTTTGTTTACAAGTGAGCATGATTTAGAGCTGAATGATTAATAGGCAATATTATTTCTCAAATAGTTCAGGCATAAAAACATAAAATTTAACAAATGAATAATTCACTGAATATATTTGTGAATTATTTAGCCAGCCCTATATGCTGAATAAATACAGCCTGATGCAAGGCTCAGGGGAGTCAGTACCTTTCTAATGACTTCAGCATATTTTGGATCAGGCCTTACAAGGAAAAAGAAAATTGACAAATAATTTATTTGAAAGCAATTCCATAAAAACAAGTTGTTCTCATTTTGTAATGTGTATAAATTGCATTCAACCAATGTCAAACACATTTTGAAAAATGTATGGTCTGTTCAAAGACAGTTTGTAAACAGAATATTTCAACCTTTCCACCCACCTGTTGTGTGGGTGTAACTTTTGGGCAAGTCACACTTTGGAGAAAGCCAACATTTTTAAGAGATAAGAAATTAAAACCAAATGTATCATATTAAAGGCAATTAAAAATTAATTTCTAAGAAGAAACAGAAACTTAAGAAACTTGAAGCTCTTTTTTGTCTCAAGGAGACTGATTTCTTGAGTTTTATAACTAATAACAATAATTACAGTTTTGTGAAAAATGCAGCTTGTTGAAAGAATTTTTTTTGGTAAGATTATACATTTGTCTGATACAAGAGGAAAGGTTACATCAGATGGGAGCCTGGCTGAACGCATATATCTCTACAGTTTAAAAAGTAGACAGACACAAGATAAAATATATAGTAAGCATAGTAAAACATCTTCAGAAGTGTGTATTTTACTACTGTAACCCTGCAGCTCAAGGACAAATGAGTTAACGGCAATCCCATTATCTTATTTTTTTCCCACAAAAATGTCTGACTGGTTGATTATAAGGTCTTGTGCCATCCTAATTTATGAGTTTGATGGCAAAAATAAAGAATTACTAGCATTTTTAATTTTATTGGCAATGTATCAGCTACCATTTTGAACACTTCTTCCTGAGAGGGTTCTGCTTAATGACTGAGCAATCAGAGATATTGGGATTTTAGAGTTGCTCTGAGATTTTGGATTACCTTGTCTAAAAAAGTATTTTTGCCTTTCTGCTAATGGAATTATTTTTTTGAGAGCTTGAATAGCTGACTTATTTTGCTAGGTGAGAGGACATGTTTTTCATATTTTAAGGAAAACTGAGGCAGACAGTCATCTAATACACCAACAGAGCAGCATAATTTTATCCCTTTCAATGGGATTTTATTGATTACTATTGATCATAGCACAACCTCAAGTCTGTGTGCTTTTTGTGAAATGTTCACATATAAGGTATTTTGAACTATATTTGCTCACATCAGTTAACTTGTTTACAAGAGGCAGTAATTGCATTTGTCCATGGAAGCATATGGATCAGAGCACAATTTCATGCAATTAAGTTCTATTTTTGAAACTCACTGAGTTCTAGAACCTGAAGTTCCTTTCTCTTCTGATTTTGATGGATTAATTGATTTGACCCACTTTAAAGTAAAACTGTACATATAAGTTGTGTGATTTAATTCTTAAGTATTCATTCTGATAAATTAGGATCTATAATATTTAGTTGAGATAAATGATTAGGTGTTTTATGTACGATTTGCCCTCTGCCTGTCTTCTTAGATCTATCAGTTTTAAAATAAGTGACAACAGGGAAAATACAGGATTTTAGAATCTAGGTTTTACAATTTGGAAAATTTCAAAAAATGCTGGTTTTATTCTCTTCAGAGGCTCAGCTGCATACATTAGTGCTGTCATCGTTGATTGATAGCAGTTCGGGACCTTGCAGTTTGGCTTCTCGTCAAAGGAAATATCATGCTCAGGCTCTGGCTCACCCCTCCATGTTGAACAATGCAGCTGGACAGATAGGGTAAAATGCTGATGCACCAGATGCTGATAGGAAAAACCTAGTCTTCCTAAGGCAACAAGTCACATTCAGTGTGCCTGAGTTCAAACCAGAAATCCTTCAAGAACTACAAAGGGAACAGCTTTTTCGTACTGTTGCGTAACTCAAAGACTGGATAGAAAATGTTAATGTTCCTTGGGCTCTGGCATGAAAAGAAGCAGGAAGTGTTTCGGCAATGCAGTTTGTGTGCCACTGCCTTTGTCCATACTCTGCTTCAAAGGCTTTAAATAGATGCTTTCAGCAACTATCTCTTGTTCAACATAATGCACTTTAGCAAAGTGTAGAATATTAAACCCCAGCAAATGTCGTTTGGTTGACTGTGTCTTAAATTGTTTAATAGCGTGCATAGAATCTGTAAGAAGAAACAGAGTATGCTGTTGAATATCAAAGGAGGGAAAGAGTGGATTTAGGTCTGAGTCTACTCATGCTCAGGTAATCACCCAGACAGGACACAAAGACTCTTTGGGGACATGGGCACTGCCACAGAAAATCAGACAAAAGTACATTTACCCCCTTATTCTTTCTGTGCTGGTGACTAGCAGCCAATACCCTCAGAATCAGGTAGAAAGATCTCTTAGCTGTCAGGTTCCCACCCCCATACAGTATTCAAATATTTTGGTGCCTGAAGAGGTCAAAAGCATTTTGACAAAGTCTCAGGACTTCCACTCCATTGGTATACCCCCAAAACTAGCAGGGGGATTTGGGAAATGGGCTAAGACCTACTGGTACAGCAGACAGCAAGAACTGCGTCTTTCTCAGCTGTGCTGGGGATGGTGCCCAGCCACACAGCATGGAAGAGACACTATTATTACAGCCTAGCCATTATTTTCATTGCTTGTTCACCTGTGAAACAAATTGTGGCTTCAGGTGGGGCAGGAATGCCAGGACAGGCTTGTACAGGTCCTTGGCGGGATGACTGGGGTTTTCAGAAGGACAACACTGCTCATATGGAAATGTCCCCGACTGCTACACATCCACAAATGATAAAAAAAAAAAGTAACTGTGCAGGCCGTTTCGCCTGCATGTTACTTAGAAGCAGGATTGAAATGAAGGTCCAACATTTGTAATGACTGTCAGAGATCATTTAACTCATTTCTCCAGGGAATGAGAGGTGGCATGGACAATTTTCTCTATTTCAGCTTTTGTAGTTACTAAGACACTTTAGGGAAACACCATCTCTTCTCTGTCTCTATTGGGGCACTATTACATACACGGAGTTTGTGAGTAATCCTGCCGCAAGGACAGAGTAACATTCCCCAGTGGAAGGATATGTTGTCATGTGAGATATCACAAGTTTGGTGTGTTTGGTTTTTTGTTTCAATTTCACTTTCTTACTCATTTTATTCTCATTCAGCCTCTGGAGAAGCATGGTATTGCATTTAAAGTGCAGATTTACATAGCAGCAATTTGTCAGTTAACCTGAAAGAAGCAGGTGTGATGCTTCAGCTCATAAGAAGGTTGTGATTCGTAGCTGAACAAAGTCTGACACACTTCTAACTGGCTTGTTTACACCATCAGCACTGCTGTTTCAACAGCTGCGCTCTCCAGTATCTCATATTAATTGGGAACTGCAGCCAGAAGGTATCAAGTGTCACTGTAAATTCCTGGTTGTTGAATGACACATGTGAAACCGAATCACAACCTTAAATGTGGTATAGTAAGAAACACAGTGCTCAGCACATAGACCTGTTGCTCCTGCAACTCCAGCTATGAAAGGAGGAATTTTGCCCATAAAATACTGCGCTTTTCTGGGGTCTCTGGGGGTTTCTAAAGAGGAGCTGGGGATGCTGTGATTGAACAAGTAGCAGTAACTGCAGTAAATACAACACTATCAGCTGGTTAGCAGCTCTGTGTACTGCCTCACTATTAACCATAATGTGGCAGAGCAAAACAACTCTCTTAGTTCATAAAAGCTCTTGGTGTATCTGTCTCAAGGATTTTGCTCCCTCCAAATCCCTTTGCTCCTTGGTGTTTGTTTCCCCGCTTTCACCGTCTACCTGTCACATCTGGTACCTGTCTTTTTCAGCCACCTTGAAGTGCTACGCCATCATCAAACTCAGTCTTTCAAGCATTTTCCTTCATGCTTTCACTTGCTTATTTTTTATTACAATGCCACTATTTGGTCTTCTGTTGGCTACTGACCTAGTGTTCATTTTTAGGTCTCTTTTTGTTTTCCTCCAAGTTTTAAATCTCTGGTCCATCTTTCAGACCCCTTAAATCTTCACTTCTGTCACTTTCATGCTTCTGAAATCCTGACCTGAATTTTGGCATCTCTTTTTGACAACTGCATTTTCTCTTTTAATTTTTATTCTTCTATCATCCTAAAAAAATAGCAGGAAAACCCTCTTCTGAGCCTTGTATTCCAAATTTAATCTTTCTTGAATATCTTTCCTTTCATTAAAACTAATCTGAGGTGCACTATAGTCTTTCTCACTAGCACTGGGGATTTCATTGTTATGACGCTCTTCTTATTCCTTTCATCTCATCCCCCCTATTACTTCTCTTTTTTGAGGCTTAAGTCAAAATGCAGCACTCAGTTCATGGACTTAGTGGCTTTTGGTCAATCCCTACAGCCCTCCTTCCTGTATCCACAGAGAACCTCTTTCTCAGGCTGTTGCAAATGTCACATCTGCATCTTGTCTCTCTTACACAATAAAAAGAGGGAATGTGTTGCTTCATATTTGTTAAGTCTTGTGCACCTCTCCAAACTATACAAGAAAATCTCGTATTTATCTATTATTAATAGGACTGAATCTCCAATCCCCTTGGCTCACCTCAATATCAATGCAACAGAAAATGCTCAATATATTTCCTTTGCCAGGATGAGAAAATTAATATTTTATTTCTTATTATTAAATAAATAATGTTTTGCAGGACTGCCATCCTTTGAGGTATAGAGATACTGCATTAATTACCACCCCAGCCCTATTTCCTTCAAACCTCCCAATGAACTAAAGGAGAATCACTAAAATGCTTTTGCTATTTCTAATTAAACAAATGCTTTGAGGATTTATTTCAACCTCAGATGAATTTGTGCAGTTCACAATTAGTTCTGTTATGAGAGTGCTCTTTCCCTCCTCACATTTGCTTGGATAAATGTGTGTCCCTCAACCCAGGCTTGCACACTGGTGGTAGCTGTGATATACAGCACAGGCTAGAAGATGGTAAGAGAGGAGTTGTAAGTCTCCAGCTGTTGCAACTTCTTTCTCTCGCTCTCTTTTTGTTTTGACCTCTTTAATAGCTATTGTTAGCATCTTTATCAAATCAGGAGTGTCATTCCAGTAAGTTCTCCACATGTTCCTCTCCTGACTGCTCTGCCATGTTAATCTGTTTTCTGTAATGAAGATGACTGGAAGCTATCTATCCACTCTGTGCAGCACTCCAGGGTTTTGCGAAACACATTGGAGAGTGTATTTATTTAAACATTACCATAAATGCAAAAGGAATGTCATACTTTTCACAGAATAGCCTTGAGTAGGTTCATTTTATGAAAAGCTCTCTGTTTGTGAAATCTCACTACTTGCTAAAAAGAACAGTAAAATGTTTTTGGGGAAAGTAGAGAGAAATAGGGAGTCGTCAAACACTAGGAAATTAATCATAACTGCATTTTCCTAGCTAACGAACAATTCAAAAATATTAGTCCTTTTGCAGAATTTCTTCACCTGTAAACTTTATTTTTTATTACATTTTTTTTTCAACAAGTTTGATTCAGGCCCTTTGGTGTCAATAAGAATACTTGTAGTAATCAGTGAATACAGAGTGACTCTTCATACAATAAAACAATTATTACTGTTTTGTAGTTAGGATGAAACTTTCCTGAAGCTGAGTATTTGAAAGTGGGTCACTGTAAAGTTCCTTGCGTTCTCTTCAGAATTAAGACATGTACTTCCAGAGACAAGATGCCGTGCTAAGGTGGCCCCACTTCCAATTCAGCATTGCAAAAGCTGTAAACCTCACCAGATTTCCCTCAGGACTGCTGGCTCTGCCTCGTTCAGTTTCTGACCACAGATGTTGAAGAAGACACATTGCAACGTGTCGTTTAACCCTCTCCACCTCCACTGGAAGATTGTTTAGGAAGAGTTATGCCAGGAAAACAACTTACTGCATTTTTTTCTACCTGTTATGCAGGACAGTGTTTAAACTTTTAAGCCTATTCCTCATTATAAGGCTGGTGAATGGGTTTAGTATCTCACAGAATCACAGAATCACCTAGGTTGGAAGGGACCTTTTAAGATCATCTAGTCCAACCACTGGAAAAAACAAAACAAAACAAGAACCACACCACAAAACACCACCCAACACTAATCCACATCCCCAAGCACCATGTCAACTCCTCTCTTGAATACCTCCAGGGATGGTGCCTCAACCACCTCCCCTGGGCAGCCTATTCCAATGCCTGACAACCCTTTCAGTAAAGAAATATTTCCTAATATCTAACCTGAACCTCCCCTGGTGCAACTTGA
>JAOXNO010000070.1:12978166-13007531 GCA_028565335.1 Limnodromus scolopaceus | reverse complement strand
CTGTTTACAAACACCAGATCCAGCAGTGCTCCTTCCCTAGTTGGCTCGCTCACCAGCTGTGTCAGGAAGTTATCCCCAACACACTCCAGAAAACTCCTAGATTATTCCCTCTCAGCTGTATGGTGTGCCCAGCTGATATCTGGTAGGTTGAAGTCTCCCGCCAGGACAAGTCCAAGCGATCTCGAGACCCCTGCTAGCTGCTTATAGAACATTTCATCAACCTCTGCATCCTGGTTGGATGGTCTGTAATAGACTCCCACCACAATATCAGTCTTGCTGGCCCTCCCCTTGATTTGTACCCATAGGCACTCAACTCTACTATTACCCTCATTTATCTCTACGCATTCATATTCCTCCCTAACATACAGGGCCACCCTTCCTCCTCTCCTTCCTTGCCTGTCCCTTCTGAAGAGCTTGTAGCCATCCATTGCAGCACTCCAGTCATGCGATTCATCCCACCACGTTTCCGTGATGGCAGCTACGTCATAGCTACATCATAGCTTTCATGTTGCACAATGGCTTCCAGCTATTCCAGCTATCTCATAGATTAGAAAGTCAGCAGCACATTTTACTGGGAGGAGGACATAGTCCAGCTACTAAGTACATGTCATGACATCCTAAAGAGTGCAAGGTTGCATTGGCAAACAATTTAATATATTTTTAATAGTACTGAAAGAATCACACAGTGTACTGCAGGTCTTAGACCTGAAGATTATTTACCTTTTTTATATGAAGTCTTACTAGATGTGAAACCAAACCCGTGATCAAAGGAGCAGAACTCAAGCTCAGGACTCTCCTGTTGCCTGCAAAGGAAACTCTAGGGCTACTTTTACATTTCTGTAGGTTGTTTCCTGGTCTCTACATTTCTACAGGAGGAGAAGGTTTGAATTCCCTCAGACTATGAAGGCCCTGAAACCCCTACCTCCAACTTCTCAGCCAAGTGTTTAATCTATTAGTCCTGTATTCCTCTGCTGTTTTTAGAAAAATGTTCCTGATTTGGATTTTTGAGTGATTCTTGGTCAGCGTCCATCTAGGAGTCTGCTCTCAGGTATGTGATTTGAGCAGGCTAGGAGCATCTCTGCTGCTTTGCTGATTGCTGTTGGGCTTAATGATTCCTATCAGCATCTCTGCATTCATCATACAGGCTTTCCTAGTCTGCCCCAAGCCACCCAGCCCTCCTTAGGCACTGTATGAGGAAAAGACATCTTTAACTCTGGCCTTTGAATGTTGCTATGTGGACCCTGATTTGGAGGTTAGGTCTGCTTGCAAGAGGTGTCTACTTTCACGCTGGCTTGTGAAAGAATGAGGATTTACTGTAAAACTGGTAATAGTGCATTGCTCAGAGAACTGAGCCCTGTGCCTTTCTTCTCATCTGTTCAAAGCTGAGAAATGTTAAGACACTTGCTCGTGATCTTGGGTATTAGGAGAGGGAGAAACATGGGCTGATGCAGCACAGAGTGATTAAAGAAAAGAAACCCATTGGGACAGTCTTAGGCATGATGCTAACTTTAAATGTACAAATCTGCCCCATTTAAATAAAAGTTAATCAGAAGGAAGGAATTTTTTGGGATTGGGGAAAAATTAAGCATGCACATGAGTTTTGCTAAATTAAAACACTGACTATGTTTTTCTTCAGTTAAAGATGGACCCCTTGTAGGAAGCCAAATGTTGAACTATTCGTAGTGGAATATTTAATGTGATCGTATGTCTTCACAGATGAAATAACACACGTTAAGATCAGTGGCAAAACTGAGAATATATTCTTACTTCCCACTTATGCTGCAGTTTTATCTTGCTTTTATAAAACTGCATGACCTTCTGGTAGTAATTTCTAATAGTAATTAGTAGTAATTAATGTAACTGCTGTGTGGCATTAAATAATTAACCTTTATATAAGCTATCATAATTTTCACCATACCAAGACATGATTGTAATGAGTTTTTCTACCCATCTTCATTATTGTATGATTTGGTAACTGCTTGATGTAAGTTACTTTCCAAAGTGTATGTACTAAATGCCATCATTCAAACAAATGAAAATTATAAAAGGGAGACTTAACACTGTTTCTTGGCCAGGAGTTTTTACGGCACTTGTGAAAGATTCTATATGACAGATATGAAGACATGTTACTAAAATACTTTGTCTTTCTGGAAACCTATCACAGTCTATAAATGTCTCCCAAAATAATGCTGAGAGCATTCTGATATTGCCATCCCAAATATACACATTTTTCCCTTGTCTTGAAACAAACCACAGAGAATCTTTGGTTTGGACAGTCAGGAATAACAGTCACCCCTAAAGGGAGATATTTGACTTCCATCTGTTTGGGGGTTGTTTTTTATTTGTTTCTTTTTTGTGCTTCTCGTCTCCTAATTTTTTAAGTGGCTTCTTTTGGAGAAACCTTATTTAACCTTCTTACTGAGTTTTGAGTATTCAAGCAAAACACAAAGAACTAGCAAAAGGATTAGCATAATTTAGAAATATAAATTCATCCTCTCACTCTAATGGGAAATCTGCTAGCCACAACTTGATGTCTTTGTTCATATTGTGTTATCCCTCTTGTAGTTATTAATCTACATTGCTGTGTGAATGGGCATGAACTTCCTAACTTTCTTCTTTGGTATTCCTATTGCACAGACTCTGCTGCCTGCCATTGATGTCTGTCGCTCTTGCACGTGGAGGGTCACTTGCAGTTTGTGATCGTGTCTCATTCTCTTTCATTCACTCTGCTAAAGATCACTTCCTCTTCTGGTAATATATCGTGACTCAGGATCACAAGCAGAAAGCGTCTGTGGGAAATTGTTTTCTGTTATTTTTATTCAATACCTTAAGCCACCTGCATATTTTGTGCTTTATTTTCCATTCATGGTTCCATTTTACAAAAATGGTTTTGTTTCTAGCCACAGGCATGGGCTGTGTACGTAGCCCATATTTCATTGATCCTCTGTAGGCTTTTTAGTTTAGTAGTAAGGCGTATTTTGGTTACTGAAATGAAAAATAATATTTCTAAAAGATTCTGTTGATATGAAACCAGTAATAAGTGTGCTGTTATTAACAGAAGCGAGCAGTAATTTGGGGAACTGAACATAGTAAATAGCAAACAGTCCAACACAGATTTCTTAGCTTCAACATGTGGTTCATCAGCCAGAAGCACTGATCCAGCCCACAGTGCCTCCTCTCCTGCCTGAGACCAGATCAAGAAGGAGCTTCATAGAGTGATCACCTCTAATCCCAGGTTGATTGTCCAGATTGACTGTTAATACTAGTGTTAGTTCAGTAGCTTCATTGCTAATACTTGAAAGGATTCTCAGAATGTTTATCTTACCATAAGGTGTTACTGTTTGGGGAACAGATTTTGTAGGATATAAACAGGCTAAGCGAGACACATCATTTTGTAGAACACACTGATTATAGGAAAGCACATAAGAATTCTTGGTCTGAGTGTTTTTCA
This sequence comes from Limnodromus scolopaceus, assembly GCA_028565335.1. Lineage (NCBI taxonomy): Eukaryota > Metazoa > Chordata > Aves > Charadriiformes > Scolopacidae > Limnodromus > Limnodromus scolopaceus. The sequence goes on along the minus strand of JAOXNO010000070.1, from coordinate 13,004,080 downwards.
CCTGATGAAGGCTGTGGAAAACACCATATTTTCTACTGCATGGAGTTTATGTTTTCTTATCACTGTTGTTTTTTAAGGCTAAGAGACAAAGAAGGGCTTGGAACGATAGAGCTGGGCGTGAGGTGAAAGGAAGGTTCAAGCAAAGAAGTCTAGAGAAATATGACTCTAATATGCAGCAACTAATTAAAACCAAGAGAACAGGAATTTTAAGAAACGGCCTTTGTGAAAGGGCACTGAGTTTGAACACCCACAATTTGCTCAGAAAGGTGACTTAGGCCCAACAAACACCAGGTGAAGCAAATAAAGAATTAGTTCTCAGTTGGAGGGAGGTCCAGGAGAGGCAAAGGCCAATCAGGGCCAGGAAGACAAAATAAAAGGGGTTGGTAGCCTTTCCCCATGTTTGGTAGTTTAAAAGAGAGTGCAGAAGAGAAGCTACAGTATTCATGATCTTCTTCTGGAAGGGAAATCCAGATGGACTTAATTCTGGAGAATGATATCCCATTCTAAGGTAAATGAAGTGTTTTTGTGGCTTAACTGTGTATCTTATTTTGTTGTTCTTGGAAGGAATAAGTCTGGCTGGGAGGTTTCACTGTCTTCCTAATTCCTTTTTACTTCTATGCAAGTTTTAATACTGTCTTATGCCAAAGCTGCAGGACTGTCTCTTCAGTGTTGTTAGTTGGAGTAGGCAATGCTTGAGTGAGAGCATGTAAAGATGTTTACATTAATGAAAGATGATTTCAATCCTAATATTGGGAGATATTATGTAAGACATGCTTTAGCATTTATTTTTGTATTGAAAAGGTAGAAGCTGCTAAACGTAGGATATCTCTATGGCCTCTTCCCTATTTTTACTAGAAAGATCACTTCAGCAGTATTTTTTAGCTCCCTATTTTCTGTCTTATGTGAAGCTTTGGGTTTTGAAGCTGAATATACCTCTGTTGTGGGCAGCACACCGCCACAACCTCAGAAGCAATGAGGAAATGCATGGTTTGATAGTACCCATGTCTTTTAGCTAGGTTTTAGTCTGGTTCTGGACTTAAAATTTCTGAATGGAAACGTGTGCTATTATGAAAAGGTTTTGCTGTGGGAACAGTGGTAACTTCATGGTTTGAATCTTGAGGTGTGACTGCATGTTGACTTTCAAAGTTTTTTAAGATACTAACCTTTAATCTAGAATGAAATACACTAATACATATGTTTCCTTTTAATCATTGTGATGTGTCTGAGTTGATAGTGAAAGAATTCAACCTGTGCTTTTGGAGTCATCTTCCACAGTCTTATGTAAATTGGGTCAAATTTACCTTTTTGCTGCACTGGAATGACTTCTCTTTGTGTAGGAGGAGGGTGATCTATTTTGGATGTCTCTTCCTCTGCTTGAGGAACTGATAAAGTACCAAAGGTGTTTTCTTAACAGAGCTTACATTTCACCATCCATTTGTGTAAGGAGAATCGATACCTTTTTTGAAAATCTGTCATGAGGTAACGCTTCTAAAGAAGTGGCAAGGATCTTTTAGCATTGATTTAAAGAAATACGTACTTCAGCATTTGAAATAAGGAAGAACAATCTTCTTTCCTGCAAAAAAACACATCTTGGAAGAGCGTAGTGCTTTGAACTGAAAATGTACGCTGCCCTTCAGCAAGCATATACCAGCAGCTTTACTGTAGAACAATCATTAGGTTCATTGTCACAGCTGTAAAACCTGTGATGTTCTAGCTAGTAAAACTGCTTTTGATTTTCCTTTTTATAAACCTTTTCATTGCTTCTCTGAAGTGAAATAGTTTTTGCAGCTCTGCTGTATTCAGGACCCAGTGAAATGAAAGAATTGTATGTACTGTCACAGTCCTGCTGGGTTTTGCTAGATAGTGGCAAGAAATAGTATTTTTTTTTTGGATGTGGAGAGTAGTAACGTATGACTGCGTACAATAAGTATATACAAATTTACAACCTTTATCGATTGCATTGCTGTCTCTGCTTCTTGTGCTGAGTTCTGTTCTGCTTTACTTTGCCATGAAGAATTACACATGCAAATGGCTGCGGAAGAGCCCTGAGGTTAAGACTGGGAAATGCTTGCAAGCTTAGTCATAGAGTTATAATGGTGACTAGGGAGGGAACTTGCGTGGAGACCATCAGTTATTGTTACTTCATTAGCATGTGCAATAGGAGCAAAAAGAGACCTCTGGAAGTCTTTGAAGAGTTGATATGGTAAAATCTCTTTCCTAGTAGTACTACATGGACTTCTTTTGTACTTCTATGCAACATAAAAATCTACCTTGTCTTGGTGTCCAATCCACTGTCAGTAATAATGTGGCTTTGGGTTACTATGGCTTGTCTCTCTTGTATTTCTGCTCCTTCTCTTGCTTTCTGCCAAAATGCTAGCATTTTCTGGCTAACTTGCTACTTTATTAGGGTATAGGCTGGCTTTGTGCTAAAGGCTATGTAGCAAGAGTGAAAGGCAATGCATGCTTCCTTGTATGAATTCATGAAATGTCAGTATACAAGGTCTTAAGTTCTTGTTCCTTCACAAGTCCCCCTCCAATAGTGATTATTCTGTTTTGTTCCTCTAAAGCTGAGTCTTTCACCATTTAAAAAAAAAATCAACTTGTTGAAACTAGCATTAAATACCACAGCTGCAAACTTCGTAGTAAGGCAAATGGGCTGGTAGTAAACTCCTGTTTCTGTATGATGGCCTGTGTTCCTGTTTTTCTAAATACTATCATGTTTCCAAAGCAGTACCTGCTGTTCTCAAACAATACATGCTGTTACAGGCTCCACACTAGACCAGCTGGCGTATTCGTGACTGAGGAGATTGGCTGGGCAGAGCAGTGGGAAGGGGAAATGCCAGGTGTAAAGGGAATTGACCTGCAAACATACTCCTGACCATGGCTCGTTCCATAAATAACCTTATGCCCTACTGCCTTCTCAGCTACTGGTACTGTCACATGAGCTCTAGCGCTGGAGAACAATGCCACTTTAAAATATTTATCCTGCTGATACTGCTGTGAAGTTGGGAATTACTTCTCTTGCTATTCATGCAGGGAATAGAGCCTGTGAGACTAAAAGGCTGTCCTGCTCTATATGCAGAAATGCTATGACACAAAAGAAGACTAAACCTGAATTTTCCAAGTCCCAGCTATGGTTCCTAAAAAAATAGGAAGCAACTTTGCTCTTTTGTTGGTGTGCTCAAAATGATAAATGCCTGGCAGATGCTTAATGCCATTAATCACATATTTCCATAGACACCATTCAGTGCCATGTCATGTACAGCAAAGCCATGGCCAGAATACTATATGGCAGTAAAGCACTGGTTTTTTGGATATTGCCAGGGGGATAAATCTCCTTTCCCTGAATTACAATTAGGTTTTTCTGGCTTTACTTTCCACTTCAGTGGCTAATGCCAGGCAGTTTTACTGTAAACTAGACACTGATATTGTATACAAAATACGGCAACACAGGAAGATGTGGGACTGTGGATGATAGGTGCCTCTTCATAAAAACAACGTATTGGCGCAATGTAGCAGCAAAATGAAATACAAAGTATTATTGATTCTCGTGTATATTCTGGATTAATTTCATCCCAGGTGGTGACAGGATTAATGTATCATCCAAATTGCCCCTTGTTGTTTTTGACGATTAATAGGTTATCTGCATTCCTTTCACTAGTAACTTAAATAGTGGAAAGTTTCACGTGGAAGCACTGCTTGCAAAACAAAGATCTGATACATGGTGATAATGTTGTGGGCAATGCCAAACGGAATTTGGGCTAACTGGAACATCCAAGGCCTTTCAGAAACTTGTTTTTAACACCTTGCATGTATATATACACATAAATTTCTTCTTCTCTGAATTGCCTATGTGATGATTTAACAGGCTGCAGTGATGTGGAAAGTGTCTTACTGGACATCGAGATATAGAGCCTGGCAGAGAAATTTACTGTCAAGATGAACAAAAATCTATGAGTGACTTCAGATGGCAGTTAAGGTTAAAGCTGCTATATTCCCCTTGTTCAAATCACAGGATAAAGCTCAATAATCTGGTTGTTCTAAAAACAGCTTCTTTGTGTCTTGAATAATTGATTTTTGAGAGAGAAGCAGGTCTACTACTGTTCAGGACTTTTTCTGCTTAGATTTAGGGCCCTGATGTTCTATGAAGTCAGAATTTCACAATACTAACTCTCCTGGCTGTGGAGAAAACGGGAATTGAATGTAGCTGGTGCAGTATCTGCTTCCCAGCAGAGGAAAGTCCCTGTCACCAGACTGGGCAGAGGGGAGCAGGAGGGGGCACTGCTGCTATTCTACCTGAAAGAGGGGTGAATGTCAGGACTCTCTACTGGCTCTAATTGATTTTGAGAAGAGATGCTCTAATTGATTTTTTTTTTTTTCCTCCCCTGAGACAATCTAAGGTCCCATTTTTCTGAAAGCAAGTTGAACGACTTGCGTTACACAGGAACAAGGCAGCGTGCTGTACAAGATCTGCTCACCATGCAGATAACCTGAAGGATCATCTTCAACAAAGATCTGTGGATTGGTTCCTTCTCTAGTACTTAGCCAGCACCAACAGGTACTGTCAGTGACTGTCACTGGTTAAAGTTGACTACCCTGGGGAGAGGAGCGGCATAAGCCTTGAGCAATCTTTGACTCTCTAGAACTGAAATTAAAGGATGACTGGACTGGGTCAGAAGTTAAGGTGAGGATGTGCTCAAACTAAAAGAGATTATCAAAAATTTCTGGACATAATATAAATGTGCTGTACTCTCAACAAAATACCCCACAAGGCTGAAGTGAGACAGATCACCCTGAGTCAGGAACATGTTTTGGTTTAAAGCATTCTGTAGTGCTGCTTTTGCTTCTCCCTTTTTCAGATGTGGAAGAGGCAAGGACAAGGACTAGGAAATCTTCCTGATTCCCAAATAAACCTAAAGTTGGCCCTAAGGGATAGGGAAATGCTTTGTTTTTACACAACTCAAGTGGCAAGGACCCCCACAGAATTATATAAAATCTTGTTCTCTTAAGAGTCACAAATTCATCTTATTCCTTTCAGCTCAGAATGTGTCTCCATTCTGTTACTAAAATGACTCTGTTGTGTCATTTATCAACTCTGCAGTGCATGAATCATTTATCATGGATTTCTATGTGGTCTGAATTTCTGTTAGACACTGCACCTTATACCCTACTTTTTCAATGCTGCTTAGAGCTTCTTGTGCTATTTTGAAGTTTTATCTTCCTCCTGTCACACTTATTCTTTCAAAACTTCTTTTGAACAGCTTTCTGAAAGGAGCCCTGCAGATGTGAGACTTGCTTGATATGACTATCTAATATTGTCTGTCTTGCCCCATATTTCACCTCCAGTTGATGCTTCTGCTAAACCAACAATGGAGAAATGGATACATAATTCATTAGACCTAAAGGAGAGTAGGGAATAATGGGAAATAATAGTTTGCATCTAAGGTTCAAGAAAACTACTCATTACTTGAGCTTTTCTTTGCAAGCCCAATATATTATTACAAAGGGAACTCATGTTAAACTGTGGACTTGCAGCATAGAGTGGCCCTTGTGGTCTCCAGGCAGCAGTAACGCTATCTGTCATTGTATTATAGCTACTTATAGGGAGATTTCTGCCCTTTTACTTAGGTTCAGATAACTGATTTATGCTATAACAGCAAAGAAATTATCTGAATGTTTCCATGATTTTTTCCCCAGAACCACGCATCCACTGGTACTTGTTAGTCCTCAGTCTCACAGCACTTTGTGATTTCTTCTGGAGCCTCTGGCTGGGAAGTAGCTGGGTCTAACTTCCAGATTCAATCCACACTGAAACGGTTGGAAAGTTTTGCAAGGGAAATGAGTGCTCCAGAAAAATAAAGAATAAATAATAATAAAAAGCTGGCCAGTTCAGCCTAAAGCAACTGTCTGCCTAGAAACTGCGTGCTCCATCAAAAGCTAAAATATTCGGTCTTTTTGTGCTAGTGGCTATTCAGCTGGTCATTAATATCTGTACATGATAACTTTGACCATACTTGCTCATACAATTGTGGGGTTTGGTTTTTGAAATAGTGTCTGAAATTCTTTGAAAGACCTTGTATTTAAGCTGTATCTAAACGGAATAGAAAAAGTCTAGTGTAGGAGTTTCTCTTTTAATACAGAAAACTTGGCTCAGCCAATTCAAGGCTGAACAAAGGCTCCTGGAAAAGCAGAAGACCAATTAAATTGATCTTTTTGCTTCTGGCAGAACTGCTTCTCCTCAGTATTGCCCACTGTTTCTATTCATTAAAGACTTCCAATATGACACTATGTTTTTGCCTCCTGCTATATTTTGCTGTATGTGGCCAATTTGCTTGCCTTCATGCCACCAGCTTCTATTTCTTCTATCCTTGTTTGCTGTACAGAGGCTTCTTGCTGTCAGAATAAGGATGAGATGCTATTGAGCAAACAACTTATGCTTCCAGGATTCCTTTAAAATTGTTGCATTTGATCTGGTGGCTGGTTCAAGAGTTCCAGGACTGTGAAGTTACCAGAATGATTGCTTCTTGTTTGGGAATCTGATAGTGGTTAATGGCTGTTGTCATATAGTATTTTATCAGAGTAGTCAATATTAAGTGGTTGTCATGCAGTCATCACTTCCTAGTGTTGTTTAAGTCCTTTTTAAATCAGAATGAAGCAAAAAGACTCTATTTTTTATTCCTTGCTAATTCATTCCTGGCTTAATTTCACTGTGTTCAATGATCACAGCATGCACGAGGCCTAAGGAAAAAATGCAGCTTCCCTTTGGGTGGGACTTAATTATCTGACTGTCTCAATGTGGTGATGTATGTGTGTTGGGTAATGTTAATGTGATGTCTAATATATTACACTTCTCTAGCAATATGACTGCTATCAGAGAAGGCGATGAGAGTGGGGAAAAAGTGAATGGATTGCTCTAACAGTGATGCATTTATATTTGGAACCAGCATTGCCATGCCATTATCAGGATGTCTTTGAGTAAATTTCAGGATTTAACATCCATCAAGCTGCCTGACAACACTAAGCCTGCATTTGTGAAATGTCTCATAGAATAGAGGCATAAATCTGAGTTATCTACATAACAGGGATATTGAGTTATGTTACACAGGAGAGGCCATAAACATAGCCGCTCTGGAAAGCGTATCTAAGAATAGAGACCTGAAATGCAACTCATTGTATTACAGTAACACTGTTTTTATTATAGCTCTAACTTTCAGCAGAGACAGAAGGAAAGAAGTAATTTTAGAATTACCCCTTCAGGCTGACTGCTTAGGCCACACACTTATGTGACATTTTGCATCTATCAAACATGGGTAAAATTGGAATAGCCACTTTTATCATCTTTATTCAGAAGACAACTTATTCAAGCATCTGTTAGCTTAACAAGTACTAACTAGGGACATGCTATTCATTGAGCAGGAGATGAGCAAAGCTTTAACAGATCTTATCTACTACTGAAAAGAACTGTGTGTTTAGATAAACTCGGTTGGAACTAATTGTTCTGGCCTTAGCTTGTTAGCTGGGATACTTAAAACCAAACTGAAATGTCAGGTTTATTGGGTCTGATTGTTTTTCATTGTTGCAATAGCAATTCTAGTGTATATTACTTCTGTACAGTAACACCACCTGGAAACTAACTATTCTCACTGGAATAAAATGGATCTGGTGAGGGAGTCAAGACTATCACTGCGTCTTTTCCTTTGCATTGTGTTGCTGTTGTGAATTGAATAAAATATTTTACTGTATTTAATGTAAAATATCTAAGAATCTCTACTGCTACATAAAGCTCATGTTTTCAGTAATTATACTGGGATGGTCTTTCCATTTCTACAAAATGTGTTACTTTGGAGAAAAACTATTTCAATGGAATGAAGTACATTTTTAAGCCACTCATTGGGATATTCCAAGTCATTCTGCCTTTAGGACTCTCCAGGTTTTTATTCAAAAACTTGGAGTGGACTGAGTAAATCATGGTGTTAAACAGCACTGGGGTGCAGCTTGTTCTACAAAAAACCTGACAAATTATTTGCTCAAAACACTGGTCTTCTGGATGTGTAATTGAATTATTTTTATTTAAAACATCATGCATTACTTTGTATTTCACATAACATGAAAATTGTTTAATGGAGTGGAAAGTGGTATGACCATACACTGATGTGGCTTTTGGCCAGTGGTGTTAGAGAATCCATGAATTATTACTTCTTTGAAAACAAAGCATAATGGAGAGTTCAGATCCCTCTGATCCCTTCTTTGTCACCTAGACTGACTGCAGGAACATTATTTGGCTCCCTGACTCCAAGTGCATTAACATATAGAGCAATTAATCCTGTGCTTTTCTGGGGCATCATCCACTTCAGTTTGGTTTGAATTAGATGTTCATGGTGTCTCGGAGATGCTTATCTGAGTCAGGTTGAGTGTCCTTCAAACCCTCTGACTTCAGAAAGAAGTTGGAATGTAATTGCTACCAGGGCTGTGTGAGCTCAGCTTCAAAAGCATGCTCAAGTCTCCCCTCCCTTTTTAAAGCTCTGCCTTGGCCTTTTGCAGAGATCATGCAGATTATGAAAGGAGGAGCAGATGTGAAGTGAAAACACAACCTAGACTTCCCATCACCACCATCGAGATGTCTGAATGTAGAGCTGAAACTTGTGATTAGTGTGGTGGACTTAAAAACAAAGTGCCCAGAATGTCATTGGTTGTGAGCATCCTTCATCCTAGAGAAAGCAGAAGACAAAATGTGAATCGGGAATATTTGTGTTTCTGCCTTTGTACTTGGACTAAAGGACTGACTTGTCCGACTTCACAGGGGACAGGAGCTTTGTCTATATAATAATATATAGACTATATAATATATATTATATATTAGACTATAATAACTATATAATAATAGATACACAATACTTCCACTCCATCTGGAACAAAGAGGAACTAAACAGATAAACTTGGTCTTATGTGACTTCCACATTTAAAACATCTGGCTTTATTAAGATTGAAGTATAATTAATTAATCTGAGGGATAAAACTATGTCTTAGTCAAAGGGGTTATGCTTCAGATAAAGAAGACCAAGATTTGATATTAAATAACACGAACACATATGGTCATATATATGTGCATTCATTTGACTTCTGGGTCGTTAATTTACATTCCTTTGCTGGTGGAAGTAATCCCAAATTCTACCTGAAAGGATTTTGTGGAATAAAAGGATCCTTGTCTTGGCATTTGGAGGGCTTTTTTTAGCTTTTGCTAGGATGATAATGACTGCTTTGTGAGGGGACAACAGGTTTATACCATTAGACAGAATGTAACAGAGGTCATCTCATAGTGCAGCCCAACAGAACTGTGATACAGTTTTTAGATGGTGGTAGGCATGAACAGATTTCTTTTATGGGCTGTACTTGTATGTGTCTCCTGGGTGAAACCAACACACAGTGCACAAATGATGATCCTGGAGATTGCCTGGCAGTAGCAATATGATAGAGCATTGCTCTTAATGAATGCTACCAGCAAGTCAATGCCAGTATTTCCCAGGCACTACCTAGCATCATCAGTCCCTTTATTTCCTCGAGGATTAAAGACAGGCCCAGCCTGTGCCCTGGAGGTGTATGTTTTGAGTGTCCGTGGACCAAAGCAGAATGCAGATTGCCGGTGATGTGAGTAAGCACACCAAGCAGTGATTTACCTCCTGCTCATCTCAGAGACAGGACTGGAGGTAAAGCTAGTTGGACACCTGATGCATGTAGTGAAGGTGCCCTAATACTTGGCTTAAGCAAGGTGAAAAATGAAGCTTAGAGTATCTCTGCTTGCAAAAGGTGGCAAACAATAGGCTTAAATGCAGATGTGGATGTGCCAAGCAAGACTTGTCTTAATTTCTGGGAGGCCAGGCTCCTATATGTAATGAATGGCATACCATGTGGTAGCTGCGGCAATAACCACCTTTTTTTCCTAAAGAAACCTGCCTATGAAGGGCTGAGATAAAGGGTAAATCCACTTACTGGTTATCCTAAACAGGCAGGGAATGGTGTGAAAGCCAATTAATTTAATACATCAGAAAAGGGGGAAAAACAAAGCCTTTATAAATGGAAAGAAGGAAAGTCTTGTCAGTTACTAATGCTTTCTTTTCATGCTGAAAGAAAAAAATGCAACTTTGCCAGGGCTTTTGCTCATAGATAACAAGGAACTCAACGATTTGTAATAGTCTTACCCTAAAAATAACCTTAATTACTGCAAAACCAGAGGCAGAACATACAGAATACTTTCTAGAGGCATTGCTTCTTAATCCATTATATCTAAATGTTACCTGGTAGTCAGGTCCAAGCCTTTATATACACTGTCTAGATGGTAGCCTCTCATCTGAGAGGAAAAAATAGTCTGTCTAAAATTGGGCATGTTCAACAATCTAGCTGAGCTTCAGAGGCTGTGTTTTGAGTGGCTGCTACTTGGTGCTCATGGTGTTCCTTGCGTAGAGGTTTTTGAAAGATGTATCATTACACACTCGGTATATGCAAGGTATATAGTGAAGTGCAATTTGCTGAACGGAGGTGCTGCATGGATACATGTATTCAGTACAGTGTTCCTACAGGAAACCCCCCCCCACGTGAGAGATCTTCAAGTTGTCCCAGTGGTGTGGTTTGCTTTGACTCCAGGAAGCTGAGTATGAATGTTGGAGATGCAATCTGGGGAAGCACTGCAGTGTTTGCTGTCTTCATCTACTGTACTAGAGAATCAGTTGCTCTGACCCAAAATAAACAGTCCTGTGATTCCACATGGAGCCACAACAGCCAGACTGTCATGCTTCAGACTGTTCTCACAAGCTCATTTGGGATCTAAACAGATCCCAAAATGAGGGAGGAGCAAACGGTTAAAATCCTGTGCCCATAACTATGTTCTACCCCTTGTCTGATATGAGCAGAAAGATCTCTGCAAATGGAGGAGCTCTGTGGCTTTCCAGTCCACACCTGGAGAACAGATTTCACCTGGTGCATTGTTCCTTATTTCATTGGAAAACCTAATTCTACATAATCACCATATGAATTGAGTCAATCAATTGAGTCAGAAGAGTCTTTCTCCAGGGGGTCTGGGAATAGTATCACAGCAAAATGAAGCATTCCTTTTCAATTCTTAATGTAACTCAGTAATTCTTCCTATTCTCTTGTCATTTCCCCTCTATTTCCTCTTCTGCTCAAGAGGTCTCCTTACTGAGAGAGTCTATGATTGAAGACAGCAGAGTGATAGAAGCAGCACACTTGGAAAACAAGTGGAGTCACTCATTATTGGTAGCTGTACGATGTGAATTTTTGGAGTTGCAGGAATTACAGGATCTAGGTAGCATGCTAGAAACTGTTTTTTCTATTTTAGTAATAATATGGATGTGACTTAGTGATCATCTGCTCATGCAGTAAGAAATGTTGACGTGTGGCCAGGTCAGCATGAATAGGTGTATTCAGTATGTTAATGGAAATAAACAACTTTGTTTCCCAGCAGGAAAGAGTTGTTTGGTTTGCGGGTTTTTTTGTTGTTTTTTTGTTTTGGTGTTTTGGTTTTTTTAAGAAGCTTAGATCAATTGCTCTACGAAGCAAACTTAACTGACAATGAAATAAGCCCATGACATAAGTATTTAATTTTGAGTACTTCAGGGCCTAGTATATTAATATTCTGCTAAGTACAATGACTATGGAATAGTGCCTCATAGCTTGTCTTTATGTCCTTTATTTTACAAATGCAGAGCAGTGGAACTTGCAGAAAAGCAGATATTTTTATAGATTGAGAGACTTCTATGAGAGAAAAAAAAAAGGGGCGGGGGGGAGATGACGCCACTCACAAACTAGGGCAAGTCTAAAAAACCAGTAAAGCTGCCAAACCAGAAATCCACAGGTGAAAGATGGGTGTTACAAGGGATTGTGTAGTAAAACTATACCATGAGTTTAGTATATGCAAACTTCAACTCCTTATCTTTTTCCTTTTGTAAAGTTTAATTTTGAAAATGAACTGCAGTTGCTCTACTTGCAAGAACAGTTGTAGCTGGTGGGCACTACACAGCTCAGACTAGTTTGCCTCCCAAAACTGCAAAACATTTGAAGTGATGCCACAAAAGTAACGCAGCAAATGCGGCTTTGAACAAGAATGTCAGTGTTTGCAACCAATGCATAAGAAAGTTGGATTATTAAAAAAAATTACTAAAAATTACTTTGTGTTTATAGGTCATTAGTTTGCTGTATGTTATGCAGATATACACTCAGCTGTTTGCTAGAAAGATTTCACTTGCATAATATGAGCTTTGACTTTTACTTAAAATTATTTTATCTAACTTGTAATTTTTGGTTTCTAAACCTAGCTGCTGATTTTTCAGTTTAAGACTATTTTCCAGAGTTAACCTCTAATTCTCACCTTTTATAAAGTAAGTTACTCTCTATTAAGTAGAACTACATAAGACATGTAGAAAAAACTGCTTTTCATCTTCTGTTTTTTGGCCAAACTCCAGATTAGTAGCCTTCCAACAGAAGTATAGGCTGACAGAAAGCATAGCGTTATTAAATAAAAAGAATACTCGTCACTGTCAGCAGAAGAATGAGAATGAACTGTGTTTGCTAATGAGAGAAAAAGTAGGATTTAAATGGAAAAAGGAAATATTCTTTGATGCTTTTAACAAACTTTAAATCTTCGGTACTGCCCTTGGGATATACTTGTGTGCCCAGCAACACATCGCTTTTTTGCTTCAGATCAGGCAGAATAAAAACCATGATGCCTTAAAGTAATGAGAGGATGTGAAAACAGCACTTTTTGGGTGGGGAGGAAAGGGCTTGAAAGGGAAAAACTCAATGTTCTTTTGCTTTGAGTTTTGCCTGGCATAATTATGTACACATGCATAGTTTTCTTTTCCAAGAAAATAAAGAAGCTTTAATTTCCTCAGTCCACAGTATGCACTACAAGAAAGGAGATTCTCAACCTTACCTGGCTTCCCAAGGAGTAGTTCCTGGCTGCTGAAGGACAGCAAAACGCAGCCCTTCCCCTCTATCCTCAGCATGTAGTCATCTTTATTTGGAATCATGGTACTGATTTGGGGGATGTGGAATAGATGGAAAAGCCTAGATAAGGAGACAGTGGCTTTCCCACAGCCAGACTCACAGACTGCTTCTGCTTTGGGTTTCCCCCCACAGTTGTTCCAAAGTCTCTTACTAGCATTTTCATATTCAAGAAGGTGCAAGTACTATTCTAATGAAATGTAGGTAAACCAAGTAGGGAGTATGCCTTCTATCACAATGCAAGAGCATGTCTTTTCTGGCTCTAACTCTTAAATAAACAAAATAGGAGGAAATCCTAATGGAGGAAAATCAAGTAACTTCCCAGAAATTAGTCAACACTTCAGAGGAAGAACTGGAAATGGAACTTACATCTCCTGACTCCTGGCCGTGAATTCCTTGTAATAACATGGCATCATCAGAACCAGAGGGTGCAGACTGACATCCATTTCAGCAAGGTTTATAACCTATGCTGCTGGATCCTGCACCTGTTATTTAAAATATATATATATTTGTGTCCATAGGATTTAGTAATAAAAGTGAACAGCATTGCTATGAGGTTGAAAAAGAGTGTTAGAGTGAGAGAGGCTGCTGGAAATTTCGTTGGAAATAAATGTTCCTGATTAAAGGGGTGAATGCAACAGGTAACACTTAACAAGTAAATTCATAAGGAAGCAATATTTAAACGTCAGCCTGTTAATAATCACGCCAAGCTATGACACATGACAATTGATGTAATAAGTTTTAAATAAGACAAAAGGAAAAAAAATCCTTTGAAGTGCAGTTATTATTTAAAGTACTTTTAAAGTGATCATATTATGATCCATCAAAGAAAGATCAGTAAAAAGGATATGGTACAAGTTATTCTTGAAATATACTTCTAGATTATTCAGCATAGTGATTCATGCTGTAAGTTATATTATGCTGTGTGTGAAGCATGGCTAGGGAAACTTGTGACTAATCTATCAAATGGACCCAATCTTGAGAGATAAATGTTCTCAAGTACGAAATGAGTGTTCGTGTGTAGGTAGGTAACTTAGATGAGAGATCTTACCACTGCTTTATGGGACAGATCTTGTAGCTGTTTAAATTGATATTAGTCAGCTGAACTCAGGGTGATACTGACTCATACCTGCCCGGCATTTGCTAAACTTGTGCTAAAAATTCTCTTTTCAGGTAGTGTAATGGCATGGCCCACAGTACAACTGTCTATTGGACCCCATTTACCTTTTAAAATAACTCTGTGTATTGAGCTGCTGTAAAAATGACTAGTTTTGGGGGGTAGGGTGGTGGTACTTGTGTGTGTGTGTGTGTGTGTGTATATATAGCCGATATGTAGTGTGTGTATAGTAAATAGCCTACACCCTGCTTCTTACCATATATATATAAGAAGCAGGGTGGCATAGGGTATATACTATGGAAAAGTATGAAAGCAGTTAAACAAGACATTTTTAGTGGTGCATTGCTGGAATCCTGTAATTACAGCAGTGATGGAATTGTTTCAGGCTGCTTGGATGCTCCTTTATATACCAATGAACTGTAAAAATGTGGAATAATAGGAAAGAGGCCTTTTAGTTTGTGCTTATGTGCAGTTTAGCTTGTGTTTTGCATGCTTGAAAAACAGGGATTTGAGTTGCTGAGTCTTTAATCTTTTTTTATTTTGTGGACCTACGTGAAAAAGTTGAGACTATTTTCATATATTTGCAGACATTTGTGAGAGAAGAGGAAAGTGGCTGTTCAGTTCACTAGCAGCCTTCTCAAATTAACAGGAATCGATAGGCACATAGTGTATATGACTGAAAATCTCTCAAATGATAATTATTTGGGCGCACAAGGGATTTTTAATTCTATACACAGACACCAACCTTGTGTTAGTAACATCTTTTTTTAATGGAAAAAATATGTAAATGTGCTTTTTTCTAAATCCTTGTTATTAGTTTCTAATATGAGCAGGGCTACTCTGGGGAAAACTGAGCAACTGCATCCTTATAAGAACTTAGCTGATTTGGATTTGAGCCTAGGCTCAACACACTTAAGGAATGCTGATAACTGGTTGCCTAGCAAAGATACTGTTACAAGTACCTGGCTTTATCATATTATCTGGTCTCAGGGGTGTGTAGTACATTTTCTGGCTAAGGTTATGCAAACCTTTAATGTGCTTCTGATGTGTCTTGGTGACACCTGGGCCTTAGCTGTCTAGAAACCTTTCCTTTAAGCTTTCCAATAGAAAGCATAAGAGAAAAATCTTTCATAGGAGTGTTTCCCAAAAACCTCAGAGACACCCAGACCAAGAAGCTAATTATCTCTGTAGCCCATAATGATTAGGGACAGGAAACCTAATGGTCCTTTACCATTTGCCTCTGTTTGACTGACAGATCTGTGTCTGAATTCCAACAGGGATTTTTGACGAGGTTTAAAAAGAGGATGATCTGTGTACTACTAGGCCTTTTGGGGGCATAAACCTGATAATAATCAAGAATGACCAAATGGGACCAGGCACATGGTGGAGCTCACTTCAGCTTTAAGTAGTCTGCAGAAGTACGAAGGGTGTGTGGTCCAATGTAAAGCATGCAAAGTTGTCCCAGACATCAAAAAGTAGAATAAGATTGAACGGGTTTGGCACTGCATTAGCTGTCCTAATTTTGCTAATCCAATAGCAAGACCCCAAATCTGGATTTACTCTTGTCAAACTATAATGTCCTTCTGCTGTGTTGTGTCAAGAAAAACAAAGGAAACCTACTGGGTAACAGCTCCATGGCTTTTCGGGGGCACTGCTTTTTTTGGTCTTGAAGTAAGGGTGATACATCTATGGATATGCTTCTATAGGTCTGTGTCTTTACACGTTCCAATGCGCAGACAGCATCCATGGCTGCCAGAGGTGCCCAGCAAAGTGGGTGGGAGAGGAAGGGCACTGCCAGTGCCTCTGCTGCAACCTGAACTCTGATGCACAGGACTAAAAGAGAAGTGCTGAAAAAGTATGTTTTGCCTCCTTGTCAAATGGAGGGAGTCTAACAAAAATCATAAGCTGTTTCGTAGTCAATAGGAGAGCAGACAGATCTCCATTTCTAAGAGTGGTGTGAGCTCTAAATATTGTACCTTCAGCAGGATTTTTTAAATTTCTATGTTAATGGCAATTAATACAGATGACTTGCATTTCATTACTGTTGCGTCCTGGTAGAGATTGGCAAAGTCTGTACAAGAGTATCATCAAACACTGGTTTTCAAAGTAGCTTGATGTGTCTGTGGCATGCTTTCCCTTATTTCAGTCTGGCTGATAATAAGATACAAGCAGGAATCAAAATCACCCCTTGTGGTGGAGAAAGCAGTTGCTACAAGCCTGCTGGAAAGGGAGGAAGGGCTGTTCTGTGGGAGGAGAGCTCGAAAACATCTTTGTCCTTTGTGATAGCTTGGAGAGCTCCCTTGTCAGTTTTAATCTCTCTGCTGGGGAGGATCAGTTACATTCCTGATGGACAGTCCTCAGGATATCCCAAGAGTTTGTAATTTAGACTTTGGGACCAGGGGCCATCTCTGTTCTGTCTGTCCTCATCCACTGTGGAGGAATCTTGTTTGTTAGCCTGTTCTTCTAACCTTGTAAATGCTTGCAGTGTCAGAGAGTTTGCTGAATTAGTTTCTCTTTAGAAAAAAATTTGCATAAATCTAAGCACTTCATAAAGTTCCATGAAAGTAGCAGAGCCTTAACACACATTGCTGTGTTGAAAAACAATAGACACAAAAATATTGTGAGCTGTTTGCTGAATTGGGGCTGCAGCCCTAACACAACTTTTTGTGTTATTGGGTAGTGTTGTTACACTTACTTGCAGGGTTAAAACAAGTGGTGATAGGAGTGAGGAGAAAGAGCTCATCTTGGAAATATTAGCTTAGTTAATCAGCTATTTTTCTAAACTACCCTTATTCATTAAAAGCAAATGATGTTCCACTAATAAAATCTGATCCTTGCTTACATAAATTTATTCTGACACAACCTTTAGTAAATTGGAAGGAGAAAGTGCCAAAAAAACTCAGTTGTGCACATCTCTGGTATACAATACTGATACACTTTGACACCTGCACATTTTAGTTTGCATCAAAGATCACTTTAAACTGGGAGGGAAAAGGAGTTTAGCATAAAGTCAGCAAATTTAGGTTTTTTTTTCAAAAAACACACCACTTAAGTTAACTTTTTTTTTTTAAAAACAAGAATTCTTATGTTGTGTGCTTCAGACTTGTGGGCCTGAAAAAGTAGCACAAAAAGCTGTTTGAGGAAAGATTCTTCTACAGCAAAGAAGCACGTGGGGATTGCTATACTCCATCTGACACCAAAATTGCTGCCATGGTTGTGTCCGTAGTTGATAACTGGTGATCAAAATTTTCTATAATAGCCAGAGTTGGGGGAGCATCTCCGCATCCTGTGCGGTCATCTTTGGTTGCCTGTCTAAAGCCTTGAAATGCAAAGCAGTATGTAGTAGAAAGGGCTTTGGGTCTGCCATAAGGGAAATTAATTAAGTTTTTTCATTAATAAATGTTAGGTTTATGATACTAAGGAAACGGGTGGGTTCATTTGACTCTAGCTTGGTTTTACTCAATTTAATAGAAGTGTGAAACGGCATTATGGCAGTGGCACTTATGTTTTGTTTATTGGCAGGATTGAAACTTGATTAAGGAGAGAAGCATTTATCTGAACCCACAGAAATCTCCTCCACTTAAAATAACACTTGGTAAATGGCCAACTGAGATTAGTGCCCAGTAAAAGAGAGATGTACTAAAGCTTCTGTAAGGTTTTTCCTGTAGCTTAGTAGAAGACTTTCAGCTGCAGAAGGTCTGAAACGAGATAAAAGCTAAACAGAAAAGCAATTTCATGTTGCAGAAGCACTCGTACTTAGAAAGCTTTTAAAAACAATCATTTTAATCTCATTTCATTGTACAGTCAATTGATTAAACACCATGTGACCTGGGATCCTGGTTCTGCAAGCATTTCTAGCTTCTAGTTAATTATAAATTAATTAATTTAATAATTATAAATGGTCAGCAAGCCAAGGGAGGTGATCCTGTCCCTCTACTCCACTCTGTGAGGACCGCCTGCAGTGCAGCATCCAGCTCTGGGGCCCCCAACATACGGAGGACATGGACATGTTGGTGCAAGTCCAGAGGAGGCCATGAAGATGATGAGAGGGTTGGAGCACCTCTGTTATGAAGACAGGCTGAGAGAGGTGGGGTTGTTCAGCCTGGAGAAGAGAGGGCTCTGGGGAGACCTTATAGCCCCTTCCAGTGCCTACAGGGGCTACAGGAGAGATGGTGAAGGACTCTTTATGAGAGCGTGTAGTGATAAAACGAGGGGTAACAGTTTTAAACTGAAAGAGAGGGGATTTAGATTAGATATTAGTAAAAAATTCTTTACTGTGAGAGTGGTGAGACTGGTACAGGTTGCCCAGAGAAGCTGTGGCTGCCCTATCCCTGGAGGGGTTCAAGGCCAGGCTGGATGGGGCTTTGAGCAACCTGGTCTAGTGGAGGTGTCCCTGCTCAGGGCAGGGAGGTTGGAACTAGATGATCTTTAAGGTCCTTTCCAACTCTAACCATTCTATGATTCTCTAATAAATACATGCTGATGTTGGAAGACAGTACACTATATTACATGTGCAGAATGGCCTGAAAATCAGCCTCTTTGAAAAATACAGGGAGTATAAAAAGAAAATTTAAAAAATGTTTAGTATATTCTGTAAACAGTTGTTGATCTTTATTGACAAGGCTTTGGGAGATAATCCTGAATAATGTATCAGGGCAGATTACTTTAACTTCTTTCACTGAGGGAAGAGAATTTGGAAAATTATTTTGGAAAGAAACTGAGACAGCAATATAAGCATGCATGTATGTGAAATGTTATTGAATTACAGTTATTTATTTTTTAAAAAAGGATAAATCTTCTATTATATTCAATTAATAATTTTAACAGGATTAAACCCTTTAACAGATGAAGAAAAAGGCCTGATCCTATGAGAGCTTCTAGAAATCTTGGTATCATGTCGCTCAAGCAGAGGAGTGCTCCATTTTAAACATATGACCAAATTACAGGCTCTGTTACCCTTAATTTCTGCTTATACATGGAAAATCATGTACTGCTGTATTTGTTAGTCACTTTAAGCCCCTAAAGCTTGCTTTTTTTCACCCCATCCCTAATGGTTCATCAGAAGCACTACATATTTTGCTTAAGGAAAATAATGTTTCTCAATTATAAATATCATGCTCAGTAAAGAAATTGACTATAATTTCCTCACTGGTTACCCAGGAAGATATCAAGGGCAAATTTATCTTGTCAGCTCCCTGTGTGCTTATCTCTGAAAAGCGATGAGTGAAATCTCTCGTGGGATGAATTATTTTACTCTTGCTTCTCAGATTTTGTCTCTAGTCCCAAAGTATTTAACTCCAGGTTTTGCAGCCTCTGTTATATTTTAAAGCAGGGACTTGTGATAAAGAGGAGAGTGACTGGGTTCACAGGCATGATTACAGACACTTTTCTGCTTCCAGCAGCTGGAAACTGCAAATACAAATTTCTTTTTCTGCATACAAGCGGCTTTGAGTTTCTCCTCCAGCACTGCCATCTCATCTGATTCCTGTGTCCTGGAGCATCCTTGCTGCCTCAGGGAGAGCTGTGAACTTCCAGTTTTCCTCCTCAGACCTCCCTAGGAGGCTTTGGAGAACTGTTTCTTTCTGTGCCGTAGTTCTTTGCTCGTCCCAAAGCAGTAGGATTAGGCAATAGCTGTTGGCATGGTTTGGCTCTCATTGTGGCCTGTCCTGTGACAGAATATTGATTTACTGGGAAGGAAATGACGGTGCAAATGTCCTGATTTCATGTTGGGGTGAGAGGGTTATAGCTTACAGCCATGCTGAGAAAAGCTGTATGCTGAGGCTCAATTGGCAGCTCTCTGCTCCCATTGTGGCAATGCGCTTCAACATATGCACTGGGTGGAGGCAGTGCTGCCCAGTCCTACACCAGTACTGCCTCGGTGACCTGAAATCAATTTCAGTCATAATTAAAAACCAGCAACTCCTTGGTCTGGGTGTGGTTTTACCTTTGATAGGTCTCAATTCATAACGCCCTGAGCTCTTGGTTTATGTGATGCAGCTCCACAGAGAGCTGTCAGACAAACTGCCCTTTGTGGAAGGAGGGGCACTCTGAATTTCAAATGCTGCTTTTCTCTAATAGACCCTGATGGATGGAGACTGTTTCATGTTTCCATGCCCCATGACCTGGTGGAGTCAGCAACTCCCTACACTTCCTGATGAAAAGCTTTCCGAGATTGGCTTTTGGCCTGCTTTTGACATTCGCCCTTGTTTCTTCAGCAAACCATTAAGTTGTTGACCTTTGCCAACCTTCCCATCTCATCTGTTTTTAATGGGCAGCTTAGTTGAGGTTTGAAATCTATAAGGGAGTGGTGATTTACCTTTTTTTTTTTTTTTTAACCCAGTAGTTTAGGCAGGTTGTCTTTCTGAGGTGGCCTGGATTGTGCTTGCTATTAGTTTAACATGTTAAACTCCTTCTGTCTTACTTCTATCCAGTAAAAAAAATAATATTTAAGTGGGGTCAAGAGAGTGGGAACATTGACAGTGGCTTCTGTGGAATTAGGAGTTCAATCTCTTAATATTTGATTTTCTGTGTTTATGAAAAATTGCTACTGTTGTTCTGGAAATAGAAGGCTGATGTAAAAGTAGAATGCAAACCCAGTAATTCTTCAGAGCTTCCATGTATGATACACAGCTTCTAAATTGCTGGACATAATTTGGGCAAATGCAGTTCTCTAGCTGACATTGCATCTCCTGGACATCTTGCTATTACTTCTGGTTTATGTCTTCCTGTCTCTTAGGAATTCATAATATAAAACTGTATGTTGAGAGAAATGGGATTACTCTTTCCTTCAGCAGGTTAGTTATGAGTTCAAGATTTGTGCCTTTCAGGTTTAAAAACAAAATAATTTCTTGTTTCTCTCTGGCTGCTTCAGGAAAAGACCATAACTACTTTAGTAATTGTATTTGGTTTGTGCGGCAAGGTTTTGGTAGTGGGGAGGCTACAGGGATGACTTCTGCGAGTAGCTGCTAGAAGCTTCCTGTGTCTGATAGAGCCAATGCCAGCTGGCTCCAAGATGGACCTGCTGCTGGCCAAGGCTGAGCCTATCAGCATTGGTGGTATTGCCTCTGGAATAACACAGTTAAGAAGGGGAAAACGTTACTGCACAACAGCCAGAGAGAGGACTGAGAATGCATGAGAGCAATGACTTTGCAGACATCAAGGTCAGTGAATGAGGAGAAGGAAGTGGTCCAGGCACCAGAGCAGGGATTCCCCTGCAGCCCATGATGAAGACCATGGTGAGGCAGGCTGTCCCCCTGCAACCCATGAAGGACCCCAAGCTGGTTCAGGTGGATGATCAAAGGAGGCTGTCCTGTGGGAAGCCCACACTAGAGTCGGCTACTGGCTAGACGTGTGGCCCTGTGGAGACAGGAGCCCACATCAGAGCAGGTTTACTGGCAGGGCTTGTGTCTCTCCAGGAGACCTACACTGGAGCAGTCTGTTCCTGAAGGACTGCACCTTTTAGAAGGGACCCATGCTGGAGAAGTTTGTGAAGAGGTGCAGCCCATGGGAAGGACTCACATTGCAGAAGTTCATGGAGAACTGTCTCCCATGGAAGGGATCTCCTGCTGGAGCAGGGGAGGAGTGTGAGGCATCCTTAGACTCGGTGGAAAGAGACAGAGAAAACTGGGTGGGAAGTTGAGCCCTGGCAGAAGGGAGTGGTAGGGGAAGGGTATAGTAAGATTTAGTTTTTATTTCTCATTACCCTACTCTGATTTGATTGGCAAGAAATGAAATTAATTTTCCCCAAGTTGAGTCTGTTTTACCTGTGATGGTAATTGCTGATTGATCTCCCTGTCCTTATCTTGACCCACAAACCATTTGTTATATTTTTTTCCCCTGTCCAGCTGAGAAGATGAGTGATAAGAGTGGCTTTGGTGGGCACCTGCAGTCTAGGCAGGGTCATAGAACTGCAGTAATGCATGATTTTTTGATGTCAAACTGATGCCATTCTTCACAAACAGTTTGCTTTATTTTTGCTTAACCTGAGTCAGAACACATGCTGGTTTTTTCAGTATCTAAAAAAATGGTAATTCATTTATCACAAGAGGTTGAACAGTGTTCTTGTAAAGTGTGACCTAAGGATCATGCTGTGTAGCTGGGCATTTATGTACATGGAGATATTTAGAGATGTTTTGAGTGCCTCTCCATGACAGAACTTTACCCCGAGGATTAGCTGAAGGACAGAATTTGTGGTCTATCACTGCAAATAGATCCAGTAATAATTGTAAATAACCTGGTTGTTCAGTTGTATTAGACAGAACTTGAGAAATGTGATAGTTCTGATGCTTTTTCTGTAAGTCACTTCAAACACGCGTCAATGATACAGGCTGTTTGAATCCCTTTTACTACATGGTAGTAACATCTGCGGCTGCACAGTGTGCTTCATGTTGCAGACATGGTAGACATAGCAAAGGAGATTTTCCTCTTTATTCTGTTATGAAATAAATAACACTAGTGTGACCCTATGACCCACTGGAATTGCCAGCCTCTTATTCACTGGGTGTGACCTTGTATTTGCATGAGATGGATCCTCCTTGATACCTTCTAACTATTTTACAGTGAAAATGCACAAAATTAGATGATATCAAAGACAACAAAACTGGTTCCATTTTCCCTGCCTTCACACACAGCCTAGAAAATGGCTACTGATTGATTAACCTTTCAAGACTATTCATTTACAAGGTATCCTACAGCTGTTTGAAGTTGTCCTCACTGCTCTTAATTTTCTAGCTTAATTTTCTGGAAAGCTGAAGCTTTGAATCAAGTTGGTGGCAGGCTTCACTTCTGAGAAATTTATATAATTTGTGACCTATATTTATATACATGCTCATGATGGTAGTTTAAGGACTTGTTTCCTTTCACGTTTAGCTGACTGAGAATGCTTACACCATCTGTGACTGCATCTCAACTGGTTCTGTACTTTGGATAAGCTGCATTCTTACCTTCTCTCTTTGACACTTTCAGAGATAAACCTATCTGCAGTTTCTGCAAGTGACTTAATCCTTAATGAGCAGGAAAAATCCAGCCTATTTCAGCCTTTTCCCCACTTACTGGTTGACTCCACAGCATGGCAATTGAAACCCAAGTCTTACTGCATTCTGGGATAAAAGGGGATATAAAAGGGAACTATGAAAACAAAAGATCTTGTAGAAAGGAGGGTATGAGTTTACTACTTAAAGTATGTAATAATCCTAAGATTGTCTTCTAGAACTCCTGTTAAGATCTTATGAGTGGGAAAAATTGCTCAGAAAGCCAATAATCTGTATTAATGCACAGTAACGTGCAGCCATTGCTCTATGGTAACTGCTCCATTAATGTCACTGCTGTATTGAATATGCTGCTGAAGTCATGACTGCAGCTTAGTTTTGAAGAATTACTGGCAAGCTTTGTAAGTCATAACTAAGTAATAGACTGAAATTGTCTCATTGAAGCATAAACTTATAAAAGCTCAACTGCTCTGAGCTTGGCATATCAATTGTGTGCTTAAGATAAGTTGGTAAATAGTCAAAGTATTATGAGGCTTGTCACAGACATGGTAATACAAAGCACAAACAAATACACTTAGAAATCGCAAAGAGTAGAGAGTAGAAAGGATAATGTCTGGTATTTGTATAGATCGACCTTTCAAAACTTCTTTGTCACTTAGGAAAAAAAATTCCACTGTCAATAGACTTGCTTACATATCAATGAAGTAACACTGGATTCCAGTAGAAAAGTAGGTGCAAAGAGTAAATCCTCTTGAAATTACTGATGTTCAATCTTACATGCCCTCAGCAGCCTATACTCTACTGTGCTTCCCACCAATTTCAAATGGAGCATTCCCTGACCAAAGACTGCCTTGACATGCTGTTATTGCACCTATGTTCTCTTCAAGATCAAAGGTTAACAGTGTGAGAAATGCTCCCTTAGGAGTAATCCAGTGGCTGTGGATGGAGAGGAGAATGTCCTCGCTGTTGGGAATGGACAAGGCTCTCCTAAGAAGAGACCCAGCCTTCACAAAGGCATTAATTGTATAAGATGCGCCCATTTACTTCAGACTCTTCACTGTGAACCACTCAACAATGACCTACAACTTGAGAATACTCTGGAACCTTTATTTCTCAAATGGTTTTGTGAGTTCAGTAAAATACCTGACAGATGGTTGCAGTCAGTCAAGTCCACTGGTTCTATAGCTTGTTTGGACCCTTCTCCTTTGCCTCAGCCAAGAGACAGGATCTCTGAGCACTGATAACTGTTCTCTTGATCTCCTCTCTAAGACTTCTTATATTGCTCAAGTGCAGATGACTAAGGCATCCCTCAGGGGTCCTAGAGTCTCTTGTATTTATCTCTTACAAGGGTTAATCTACCTTTGATAGATGGTCAAAAAGGAAGTACATATTAAAAAAAAAAAGTTCTTTCTAAGTTGATGTAACCACCTGTTAATTTTAAAACCCTCTTCTCAGGATACTGCTACAAGTACAAGAGAAGGCAGAAAAAATGATTCAACTTTCAATACTTTAAATGACTAGAGACTCTTCTAGTTTTAAGAAAGCTGAAGAAAACTTCCCTCTAGAGCAGATGCCTCATGAGACCTCCCTTTCCACTCAGAACTCTTCCCTCTAAGCTATTTGTTAGCAGGCATGTCATACATCCTTCCATTTGAAGTACAATATTCTTTTTCACTTGGTTAAACCAGGATTTTCAACAGCTGCTGAGGGAAATACAGCTTAATCTAATCTAATGCTTAATGATGGACGCAGTACTAAAATGAACAGCATCTCTTCTACAGGACCTTTGGTTCTATCCTTGCTGCCATCACTTCAAGTCCTCTACCTATTAATAATGAAGTGAAAAGCAGCAGCAACAGCAGGAGTCAAGGTGCTGTTTAATAAGTCATCTGGCTGCAGAGCTGAAATTCAGGCTTCAGTGTCCTCTGTGAGTTTATGAAGCACAGAAGGTCTCTAACTCCGAGTGAATAGAGCCCTAAGCCTTTACATGTTAAACACATTAAATGTTTCCAGTTAATTTCATCTGACATCAATCAAAGCTCCACTAAAATTACTCTTGGGGAAGGTGGTGGGGAGGGAGAGGAACGGCAATACTTCTTAGTTGGC
Source organism: Limnodromus scolopaceus (assembly GCA_028565335.1). Lineage (NCBI taxonomy): Eukaryota > Metazoa > Chordata > Aves > Charadriiformes > Scolopacidae > Limnodromus > Limnodromus scolopaceus. The sequence goes on along the minus strand of JAOXNO010000070.1, from coordinate 12,978,856 downwards.
TTTCAATTTTGTGTGTTAAGAAAAATCACTGAGCACATTTGGGAAGCAGGAAAAACCTATGTCAAAAGCAGTTCTTTCTGAAGGTGACGTTACCTGCTCCTCTTTCATTGGGAAAGAGTAGGAGAACAGGAAAAATGGAGTTTTTTAGTATACTGTAAAAAAAAGTTTTTCAAAACCTGTCTGTCAGTTTTTTTTTTTTCTAGGCAAGCTCAAATAAAGTACCATGAACTGATTAATATCCTTCAGTCTGAAGAACTATTAAAGTGGATACAGTTCCTTGTTCACAGGCTTAAATGGCAGCAAGCTCACTCGGAAAACAATTGAAGAAAGGTGCCCTGAGTTGGCAAGAGCTGTCCAGCTGGGCAGGGCTTGGAGTAAGCAGTAATTCTTATTTGGTGAATTATCCACTCTCAAATGAGGAAGAGAGATGAAGGAAGGAGAAAAAGGGATATTTTAGTGTTTATAAAGAGAAAGCAAGCTGTAAATTACCTTTTGATAGTCTGCACTTTGGAGCAAATGAAAGACCTATGCATTTAGATGGTATAAAAATACACTTGAAATATAACATAAAATAGGATGCAAGGTTTGTCAGAGGTCATTGTTATGAAACAAGGACACCGTCTCCCACAGCATCCTCATAGCTAAGCTTAGGAAGTGTGGGTTAGATGAATGGACAGTTAGGTGGATTGA
>JAOXNO010000070.1:12926091-12973539 GCA_028565335.1 Limnodromus scolopaceus | reverse complement strand
GAGTCCCCTTCTTTGGAGATTTTCAAGACCCGCCTGGATGCAGTCCTGAGTAACATGCTCTAGCTCTAGGCAATCCTTCTTCAGCAGGGGAGTTGGACTAGATGATCTCTATGGTCCCTTCCAACTCTAAAAATTCAGTGAAATTAACTGTTCTCTGATGAAAAAAGTAATCATCTTTATATAATAAACTTTATAAATTTACTGTCTCTGCTTCTTACCCAGAAGGAAAGTATGATCTAAGGCTTGTTCAGAAGAGTAAAGCTGAGGCAGATAATGTAAAGCCTTTCTGCTGGACCAGAATCTTGTACTGGAGACTACATGGTGTTATTCCTGCCATTTCTCAGACCTCCTGAGGCTGAGGACTGAGACAGTTAATGAAGTGAGGGACAGAACTACGTCCAGTCAAGCTGCCCACATTGCCAGGCAAGCACAAAAATGTGTGGTGGCAAGGAGAAAGAATGAGGAGACCAGTAATGTCCACAAAACCACTTTGCATTTAAATGGAATGTTGTTACAGAGGGCTGGGGAATGGGTTTCCTAGCAGCTGCAGACCCTTCTCATGTCTCTGACATCTGGATGCAGTTCCCAGGTTTATGCATTTGGACAGAGAGAAGTGATAAGTGTTTATTCAGGAGAGAGCTGTGGATTTCTGGACAAAGAGAGGTTTGCAGGTGCACACAAAGGTCATAACTTTTTGTGATTGTGCTGTTTGAAAATACCAAGTTTGATGAACAGCAAATAAGGCTTGTTTCTAGTTCTTATGCTTTCTGTCTCTCCCAGTTAAAATCCTATTCACCTTAATCTATGAAGCCTTTTCTAAAGAAAGTATGAGATGACCAATTCCTACATAAATTTGTATTTGTGAGTATTTTACAGATAATACATGAACTTCCACAAATTTGTTCAAGGCCAGTGGTCATGCAGTCAAATTTTAGATTGTGTGATGCTGTGATACTACCCTTTGAACAGACCCTGCCAGATGGAAAGCATAGCTGACTGTTTTCTCTCTCAAACTATTTTTGGTTTTATTTTCATGTTTGTAACAGTGGTATCAGCCAAGCATTAAATTGTGAACCTTGGTAAATTTTACAAGGGACCGTGTTCTCTTAAACTTTTCAGGTTTATGAAGAAATTTCTGTCCCTTAGAATTTAAAAACAACTTATAGGACATTGAAGTTAAAATAAAATTATACATATCCTCTTCTCTAAAAATCATTAGCTTGTACCTCTAGCCAGGCATTTTTCTGAAAATCTTTTCAAAAGACTTTTTCCTCCCAGTGTGTTGTATGGACTCCTCCTTTAGTTTACAAATTGTTGCACATTCAGGCATGGTGGCAGCAGTTGTGAATGCAAAGATTGTCTCATGGAATATGTATGACTATGTGTGATGAATACTTAAAAGCATCCTGTATTGATTAATTGCAGTAGCAGGAAAAAAATATAGTCCTAGCTTTGATGGAAGAGGTTATATGGCTCTCACTTTATAATTTACAGCAAAGACTCTCAAAAGCAAAACGGCTGTAGGGGAGGCATCCTCTTAGGGGAAACTTATATTTGCTCACAATGTGTTCGGGAATCAGAATTATTCTATTTGAGGGCATGGATAGGCTAGGTTTTGGCTGTCTGGTACGACTGTGCAAGGAAGCAATGAGAGGGAAGGAGGCCACTCTCCTCCTCCCTCAATGGTTCCCCCACTGCAATGTCAAAAATTCAGGTGACTGTAGTGGTCCGAGGTCAGAAGCTCTTTAATGGGATGAGGAAGAGCGGGTACCACCTGGCCTACACACTCTGTAGTAGCTCAGGGAGCACATATGCTGCAGCTTACCAAGAATATTATAAATTATTGCCTCCCACAGAAATAATTTTGCCTGAGATGGTATCTCCTCATGCCCATGTCTCAGTGTCTCTGTTTTCTCACACCCAGCATGGGAGCTGCCATAGGACAAGGGTTGTGCTCCATGGGTCACCCTGGGTTGCGCTGGCCAATTGCCTGGTGCCATGTCTGGCTGCACCGTCGTGGCACAGAGGAAAGCTGCTCAACTTGCACAGTTTATATCAAATTAGGATCAGAGTGGTTTAGTGACTTATTAGCAGGGCATAATTAACAGGTGCTAAGTGAACTAAATATTCAGTGTCAGTAACACAAGAGGTACCATTTTGTCTGCTATTGTGGTTTAATAAACAGCTGTAAATCACTCAATGCCCTTCTGTAACTAAGCCTGAACAGCTCCAATTCCCCGTACGTGGTACCTGCACCCTCCTTATCACAGATGTGGCATTTACAAGTACCCCTTCTCCTGTGAGCATGGGGTCGAGCATCCTGTGGGAGCCTCAGGGGCTGCAGCTGTGTGTGTGGCCGTGCTGCTCCCTGCAGCCTGCTCACCCATGCAGCAGTGAGAAGGTGTCCCATGAGTTTACATGCTCACACCTGAGATGAGGGCCTTAACATGAACATAATTCATTGATTCTGCATCCTGTTTAAACAGTGAATCTGTATTCTTTCAGCACTCACTTTGTGACACAAATCACCCTTTGCTAACAAGGCACATTTCACTACGTCTTAATTTACCAAGATTAATATTGGAAAGTTCAACTTTGTGCAAGCTGTTAGCGAGACAAATTTTTCATTAGTTTTAGTCAACCATCAAATTATACTGAGTAATTTCATAGTGCAAGCAATGATTTAAATTAAGGAGATAACCTATTCACTGATGCAGACTAAACTGATCTCAAAATTAAAAGGTCAGAGCCTCAGCTGGTATAAATTAGTGTAGTTCTTTAGAAGGCAGTGCAGCTGAAGTCAATGGAGCTTCACCAGCCTGTGCCAGACAAGCCCATGGCACAAGGATTCCTCCTTGGCTGGGTCACAAGGCTCCGTTGGCGGTTGGGCTCCACCATGTCCTGTCAGGAGCAAGCTGGAATTAAAGCAGACATCCCAGAGTGGTAGGTGGAAGGCTACAGGCCACAGTTTAGTGAACGTGCCTGAGCATGACAATAGTATATTACTCTGATACAAGCTGGCAGGCAGTCCTTGGCCCCTTTTAAAGGTTCAGGGTGTTTTTTTTCTTTACAGAGATGATTACAATCCTTATCCTACTTTAGATTAACAGAGAAGCTGCTGTGCATTTCAGTGGGTCAGACCTTGTCACTGTTACGCTGTTGGGATGGCAGCTTGTTCCACAAACAGCTATATTAAAAACAGTAAAAATACCCAGGGGTTTAAACAAGTAAATAAGGGTCAACCTAGTCAACCCTGACACCTGCTAAGCCTACAGGTTGGGTAACACCTGTCTCATGTATCAGAGTCTGCAGGTAGGTATTAGTTGTAACTCATTACCCACAGAAGGATAAATCTTGATCCCAACAGCCATCTTTTGAGCCTGTTTGGATGGATATTAATTAGGCATTCAAATACAGAATCTGTCTTTTGAGGAGTTTGTACAGCAGAGGAATACTCCCTCCCCCACAGCTTTCTGCTTGGTTTCTGTGAAACTGCAAAAACCCAAGCCTTGTTGTCTTGAGAGAGCCCAGCGTGCCGCAGGGCCAGCCTTTCCCCTCAGCTCTGGTAGCCTGATGGTTTCTGGTTTCAGCATTGCAAGCAAGCCCAGCAGCTCTTGGTGGCTCTGAGCCTGGTGAAAGTCAATTTTTCTATTGATTTGGAGGGAATTTGGACCAGGTCTACATCCTGCTGCTGAAAATTGGTAGAATAAGCTGTTTATTCTCCTTTGCTGTTCTACTGTCTCGGCAGGAACATTCTCTCTGTCAAAGAAGAACCAAGAGTCTGAGCTTCAACCTGGCTCTCCCACTGGTTTCTTCTGGCAGAGTGACCCTATTAAACGCACTGAGAGCAGAGAGTCTGTGAACCTTTCTCAAATTACTGCTGACAGATTAATGTTCCTGTAATTACACTAGAATGTCTTGGAAACACAAATATTAATTAAGAGTATTGAACCAATTTAGAACAGTGTTCAATATTGTTGAACAGAAATCCTCTAAAAATTAAACAAAATATAATCATTGGAAAAATAATCAGCATTAGTCACAGCAGATAAAGTAATTGTTAAAGGTAAAGTGATTTTTGGCTCAGAACTTATATCATGGCTATGAAAGCCTTGCTAGTATAGATCATGTAATATAGCAAGAATAGTTTTTCTGAATTTAATTTTATGTCAGATTTTGAGTAGTGTCAGAAAAATGTGCTATGTTTTAAGGTATGTTTCAGAGCTCTACGACCCTGCTTATTTGAGCTAGTCCATGCATGTGTTCAGGTTGGGAGGACTGCTAGTCAGTTAAAAAGTCTATAAATGCTCTCCAGAAAGATCAAGTGCTTACACTTCTAAAATATCGAGTTGTGTTTTTTCTAAATACTAGGGATATTTTGATCTCTTTTTATATCTTGTCCCATAGCTATTTGATTTATGCTGGAAAGGACTAGGAGAGTATAGCTAATGGGTCAAATCTCTTAATTGTAGGGAAAAGGCTCTCATATTTAGTCCTTGGCTTCCCCTCCCACTTGCACACTACCTGCTTTCCTGCTGCATAGCCCCCTGAAGGAACACCCATTCTCTTCTTCAGGTTTAAGTCAGAAGCAAACCAATGTGAATGTTTGCCTTAGCATTCAGCAATGTAGATACAAGAGCACACCTTCAGCTGAAAGTGTAGATTGTCTTTTTCCTTCCTGTACTCCCTTGTCATGCTTTGTCCAACAAAATGTACATGTGTTCTTAACTCTGCACTGGGTACGTGATGAGGAAGACTGGGGGGTTTGCTGGATGTGAGTGGAAGCAGGGGTGGCTGGCACAGGCCAGCGGCAGCAATGGGTGAGCCAGGCCTTTTCCAGAGAAGTACTCAAGCATCTGCTGGGTCTAATGCTACGACTGAAAAAGGTCTTACCCCTTTTCTTAAGTATGTGCTTAAGTACTTTACTAAATGAGATTAATTAGCCGTCCTTTCATCTGCATTTTATTACATGTTGCCTTACTACAGAGCTTAATTAAAAGAGCGGGGTAGTTAACCATATTACATCAAGATTTTTAAAAAAGTTTTCATGCAAAACATTTTTTTTTCATTCATTTGCATGTTCTGAACATCATCTGAATTTTCTGAGTTTATATTCTGCATCCAGAGCTGTGTATCTTCATGCTGTAACTTCCTTCATTTGCAACAAACCCACAAATTTAAGAGGAGAAAATCTAGCATAAATACTAAAAATATTCCAGCATGGCTGAAACAAATGCCTTGAAAACTATCACCAGGAGAAATAACCAAAGAAATGTGTATTCTCTTATCTGTACTAAAGCTTTGATTAAGAAAACAAAATAAGCAGACCGTAACATCCTGTTCTGTGTATATTTTAAAAGCATAATTGTACTTCAAATCAGAATATCTATGTATGAATTCACATCAGATAAGTAATTAACCTTATGCCTCAAAATATTTCAAATCTCCCTGTCCTTGAGAATTTACTGATGGCATATAAACTATTTACATCTTTTTTGAATAATTTATCCTGTCCTTCCATTATGCCAAATGAATTTATAATCTTGGATAATGAAGCATTCTTGAGTGAAAGTTAATATAGAGCTGCACCTCCTACTGAGTACAAGTCTGTGAAAATGCTTTTTTTTTTTTGTTCCACAGAACTTTATAAATTCTTGAAATGCACTTATCCCAGCAATTCTAGGAGCAGAGAGCTTGGTTTTGTACAGCTTTTGCTGATACAAAACAAGGTGATTCCATTTACCTTAGAAAATCAGGAATTGCCCTTTTACCAGTGTTAAGTCAGAGAACTGAGCCCAGAAAATTTGACTCTACCAGAGACAAGCGGATCTTACTTTATTCAGGTGCATATTCTATCCCAGTATTACCCTTCATTTCATGACATTTAATTAAGAAAGGTCATTTTTCTCTTTTTCAGAGTACTTGTAAATATTAAACTGTTTCCCTTATGTATAGTTTCCTTTCCACAAAGGGATTAACATCAGCCCAGTTAAGGTCACTTTAGCTAATTTTGTGCTGAGGAAAAAACACCAGAGCAAGCTCCCTAGAATTAAATTGTCCTGTGCAAGTTTGACTTTGTGGCTGTGTTTGATGAGTTATGAGTATTTAAAGACCCACATGTATGTCTTTCTAGGACGCAAAAACATGTGGACGATAACTTCCATACATGACTATAAGCCACAACACAAGAAACCCACTTTTTCTATTTGCATGTTATCGTTTGTAACAGTTTAATAAGGTTATACCAAAAAAAATTCTACTAATCTTGTATTAGTTTGGTTTTTTTTTTAAATAAAGCCTAGAATAAGATGTAGGCTTAAGTATTTTCTCTTTATTGTACATGTGCCAGTAGAAATGAATCCTTGATGTGGGCTGGTGATAGGGTTTCTAAGCCATGAAAGCAGATCTCTTTCTTCCTCTGTCTTTCCTGAATGGAAGTTCCCTTCAGCAATTTATTTGCTTGTTTGACAGCAAAGCTTTCCTTCTGTTCTCTTTGTCCTTGCCCTTAATTTTGTTAGATGTGCAGTGTTCCCCTCCTCCTTTATCCATGTAATGAAGGTGTTTGGTTTTTTTTTTTTTTACATTTGTCATTTACAGTCTCCTTCCCTTTGGCCTCAAGTTTCCTTTGCTGAAGCACATTCTGTAGGTAAGACACCATGATGATCCATGCTGCTGGTTGCTCAATCTGCTCCTTTATCCCTATGAGCATAGCAGGAAACAAGTAGTGATGTGGCATACAGAAAGTTTGATTCTACCAACTTAATGCATGCAATAGTACAAACCAAAGACAGACAAACTGTTCCTTGCTTTTCCATCTGTAGTATCTGCATTTGGACTTTCCTGTTATAGGATAAAGTTTCGGGTGCACCTCACATGGCACAGTACAGAATCACAGCATTTGACACCCCTACCCTCTTCCTTTTAATTTCACTTTCAGAACTAATGAAGAACTCGCAGATTTACAAGCACAACTTCTGAAAGTCCTGGTCTCTAATTTTGCAAATCTTTTCTTTTTCTCCCTTACCTGGAAGCAGTGTACAAGCTGGTTTGTAGTCTGTTTTACTTCATTTGTACTCCCTTTTACTCCTGTTTCTACCCACTACTGAAGTGCAGAAAAGACTACTTGTCCTCTTTTTACTACTGCTGATAACCACATTTTGACTCATAGCATTTGATGAAAAATTTACAAGATGCTACATGTAAACCCAATTTTTTTTTTTTTTTTGGAACAAATTGTCAAATACTGATCCCTTGGAAACTGTTAGTTTTCTCTGTCCCACTGTGGAATTCTTGAAATACTACATTTTTTGTGTAATCGCAAAAACCAGTAGAAACTATTAATGTGATGGATAACTAATAAAGCTGAGTAGAAAACTACATTCCTAACAGCTGAAAGAAGGGATCACAAGACTGGATAGGAAAAGGGCTGATGACATACAGGAACATGTCTCTCCAAATGATGCAACACTTTAGTACCTGGACACAGTTCACAGTTTCCAATGGGGCAGATCACTTGGATGAAGCTTCCAGAATGCGACCTAGAAACGTGATGTTGAGCCAAAGGGAGCTTCTTATTAAAAGTCACATCTGGCTTTCTGGATAACTTAATGAGATTATTTTCTTGTTTTTCCACTCCTGAAGCTTTTCTCAAATGATTGCCTAAATGGGAGGAAATAGCCAGTTGTTTAATGATTCTACAGCATGTTGGTATTACGATGATATTTTAGGAATATAAATAGGCTGATGGATGAATGGAAAGAAAGATGAAAAGAAAGAGCCTTTTTCTAAGAAAAGAGTATCCAGCAGGGTTTACATTTCAGTAACATTTGTTGCCAAAAATGTTTTGAATATGTCATTAGGACTTTTCATGTTTCAAAACCATTCCATTTATTTCATATGAAAATGCACCTGTGAGATTTTTTTTCTTCTGGGCAAGTCTTAGTCCTGCAACAAAAGGGTTTTGCTGTAAGCTGAAGATACCCTAGGCCATGAGTGTGCTCTGCTATTTTCCATGAAATTTAAGATTACAGTCAGCTGTCAGAATTCTGTTTCCTATTTTACCAGAAGACATAATTCATGCTGTGAGCTGACTTAAAAGTGGTATTTCAGCAAGACTGGACAACTTGGATTTGAGGACATATGCTTTCCCTTTCGAAAAGGTCGCTCTGTGCCTAGAACACAATCTCTCATTTCTGTTCTTGTTCCTTTGCAGCTTTGGAAAGTTGAATATTGCACAGAATTTGTGGGAATTACTAGAGCAAGGACCTATGTGTGACTAATAGTTATGATAATTGTAACTCTGCTGTTGTCCTCCTGATGAAGTGTTTCCTATTTACTTATGTTTCCATTAGCGCCTTTAGAGTTCAGAACAATGGATTCTTCCATTTACTATTTCTATATACCATGACAAAGCCCATGTGCACAAAGTGCCTTAAAATCAGTAACCCAAAAAGACCAACCCTGACTTAGAGGTTACTTTACTCTGGAGAAAACAAGTCAGCTTTGTTCATTATCTATTACTGTCTATTTTTTTTGTTTCCCCTACATTAAATGGTGAGAGACAAGAAAACTTTTCAATGCATACCTGGGTCATAAATGAATGTCAAGGATCCTGTACTGTTAGACATCAGCTCTTTTCCTGGCCTCTGGAGTATGTGCAGGTGCGTGAAACTGGTGGTGATGTGAAAGGGAATGATAATTTTTTTTTCTCAGATGTGAAGAATTAAAGGGTTTCTTAAGAGAAAAGAAACCTGTTAGGAGATTCCACGTTGATATGGGCTAGAGTTTGTTGATAATCTTACTGATACGGGCAAGGCTACTTCCAGCCTGTTTTGCAGCAGGGCCCCGAGGGCAAAAGCCTCAGCTCAAAACCTTCCCTGGGGCAGAAGAGGGGGCCTGGCAGAGCTCTGTCTTGCAGAGCTGGCCTCTGACACAGCCCCAAAATGATTCTAGTGGGGCAAGGCTCAAGGTACTTACTGTTATCACATTCATTGTTTTACCCTTAGCTAAAAACACCAATAATTATGACTTGTCATTCTTCTGTGAAGAAAGTAGCCAGCCTGGTGATAGGCAATAAAAATAACTGAAGAAGTCAAATACAGTATTTCAAAGTAATTTTTATAAAGGCAAGAGATCAAGTGGCACAATCTTTCTAGCCACTTCAGTAAATATAGGGTGGTGATTAGCAAATAAAACTGAGTAATTGTAGTTTTCTGCTCAACTCAGTATAATTTGCTTAAGTATCTATGTCAATCAAAGTTATATTTAGATTGACACTGTAGGGATATGTGAAACCTATTTATTTCTGAATAAATATTTAAAGAGATTATATAAGCAGTAATGTCCAAAGCTCAGGGATTTTCCCTGAAAAGATGACATTAGTTATTGATAATAGCCTAATATAAAACTATTCATCTGGTTATCTAGAATAGACTAAGCATCAGTAATTATAGCCCTAGGCTTATGAAATGGAATAATTCCCCCCTATCCCCCGCCTCCCCAACATTAAGGTCTGGATTTATTTGCCCTCACAGAGCATCTGCATTAGATGGAGATGGCATTAGAAATATCCACTCAGGACTGTGGGTTACACATGCACATCTAGAAGGATAGCTGGAAGGCATGCAGAATAGGCTAGGGCATCTTAAGTAATGTGCTCTTAAGTATCCAGTGCTAAGAGTCCTGTCTCTTACAGAATAAATAAATGCAGGCAAGGGGATAAAAAAATAGTTCTAATTTGGCTCTAGGAGCTTCTACAAAAACAGAACTTGGAACAAAGCCTGCAGATTTCAAACATAATTCAGAAGCAAGCCATTTTGTTTTAAAGTGTTATTAAAAAAAGTAATTATAATTTCCTTCCTTTTTTCACATCGTATTGTGGATACTTGCTCTGAAATATTATCTCTTTCAGAGCTAAGGACAGAAATATCCTTCTAGTAGCCTCCTGTCGGAAGTAGAAATTTCTTGCTCTCAATTGTTTCCTAGCACTGGAGCTTCTAATGCCTGAAGTGAGTTAATCTGGAGTTATTAATTTTCTTCAACTCTTTTGGAAGGAGAACTATCAAATACAGATACATGTATAATTTAACTAAGAAGCATAATGCATGCAAAATTTGGCCGTGAGTGAAGGATATCAAGTAGGTCTCTTTAATCATTGACTTGGATTCTGTTTAGCTCCTTTCAAATCTTTTTATGAAAATTCAGAGCTATGTAACAAGTAAAGGAAATGTGAATTTCCCATTGCAGAACTGATGATGGCTTGATCCTTCCAGTTTGCTCTCATTCATGCAGAGCACTGTTTTGTTCCTGAATCTGGTAGTTCCCCGTGTCAGTATGTTTTATTGCTGACTGGCCAATATCTCCTGGGTACACTTTCTTTGTGATCTCAATTGTATAGAAATACCAAATGAGGGTGCTTTAGTGTTCTGGATGGACTAAATACCAAATTTTCTTGACAGTTTCTAAAGCTGTCAAGAACTATGGATGCTTGATTCCTGTTAAAATTAACATTGTCTGTTCCCTGTCTGTTATTGGTATCCAGGACCTGTCTCTGAAGCTGTTTCACAAGTGCTCTTGGTAGTTTCAGGTCATTTCTGTTGCCTTGTCAAGCATCAGTTGAGCCTTCACTAGCTGTAGTGATGGTTCAGATTTCAGTTTTTCAAGATGAAATTTCTTCTTAGAGGCTTCGTTCTCCACCATGTCTACATTCCCATTTGCCTTCAGGAAGATCTCTAGAGTGCACGTTTATTTCTTATGTTTCTGAATAGAGGACAAAGCCATACAAACATTTAAACTGCTTTTTCAGTTCTATATTAATTGGCTCAGCTCCCTTTGATGGTTTACATTTGTCATAACAAGCACACAAGAACATCTGGGGGGAAAAAAGAATGAACTAATTCAAACAACGTGGCTGTAATACTTTTAATTTACAACCAGATGAAACAACTTTAAATACGTAAGCATTATAATTATTTTCCCGCATTTAATTCCACAGCATGTTTGTATGTGGAATGATGCATGTCTGGTTTTACTTGTTTTTACAATTGTGTCATATGGTCTTTTCTGGTGTTTTGTGGATCACAGATGGGGAAACACTGGCCTAAAGCTGTATATCTGTCCCACCACCCCTCCCCTACATGCATGTGTGTCTGTAAAATCTTAAAACTGCTTAACTTTTTTAGGTGCTCTTGGAATTCTGTTTTCCCGCTGGAAGTTGAAATTGTGCATAACTTTTAGTGGCATTTGTGTTATTGCCAGAAGACTTGTGTTTAATATCAGTCAAACAGATGTTTTGATTATTTTTTTCCCCTAAAAGATACCTTATTAGCACAGTAAACTTTCTCATTATGTGACTCTTCAGAGCTCTTTTCATTATCCCAAATGGACTCATTTCATTTAGATAATACATTTATTTACAATCCCACTCAAACTGTATGCTCCTTTTAATGTACTTTTTCTTAAAGAAACTTTAGGATGAACCTATTATTGTGATATGAAAAGGCTGATGGTTGTAGAAAACTAAGACATCTGAAAGAGATGGTTCCTCTGGCTTCTGCTCAGCTCACTGCCAACACCAGCCCCCAGGGCCTCTCCTGCAGAGGTGCCCCAGCCTCTGCTGGCACACAGGGTTCTTCCATTCCAGGCGCGGTACTGCTAAGTTCTCCTTGCTGAGCTTTGTGAGGTCCCTGTCAGCCCATTCCTGCAGTGTTTGAGGTCCCTGTGAATGGCAGCTCCCACCCCAACTCAGTGCCACCTGCAAACTTGCTGAGAGTAGCTCCAACCCCATCATCTAAGTCTTAGATGAAGACATTAGGCACCATTATCCCTGGCACCATGCCCTGAGAAACTCTACTTCTGAACAGGAAAAAAGTTAGATTTTAACCATTGACCACTGTTGTTTAACCCCAATGGTGCCACTGGTTTCCAACCCACTTGTAGTCTGTCTATCCAGCCTGCTTGCCCCAGCTTGACTATTGGGAATCTTTGGAAGATCTTGTAAAAAGACTTGCTAATGAGAAAATTACATGCACTGATCTTGTCTACAGAGCCAGTCATTTCACTGCAGTTAGCTGAGCTGGTCAAGACAAGTTTCCGCTTGGTAAATCTGTACTATTCCTTCTCATTGTCTTGTCTTTCATACATTTGGCAGTGGCTTCTGTGAGGACTTGCTCCATAATTTTCTCAAGGAAGTGAGGTTAGACTGAGCCACCTGTAGTTTCCTCTGTCTTTTACTGAATACAGTTTTCTACAGCTTTTTAAAGGTGATAGACATCTGCTTTGCTATGCCATCGATCAAAGACATCACCAGTCTTGGGTGCAGCCTGTCCAGTCCTATGGACCTGTTTATGTCAAGCTTGCTTCTATAAATCCCTAACACGATTAAGCTGCCAATCACAGGTAGTACTTCTCCAATCTTGGGGAGATCTTCCTGAAGGGGATAGGAGTGTTGTCGTGAAAGACAATGGAGTCTCTAGGAAGAGATTTCAGCTTGAAAAACTGAAATCTCACCATCGCTACGTCTTAGGAAAGAGCTCCGTGTTAATGCTTTGTATCGTTAGTGCCACTGATGAACACCAAGGTTGGAAAGAAGTGCTGGGGTTGAACAGCTGGGAGGAGACAGATGGAGGAAGAAGTAGTAAATGGCTGACAGCCATATCAACAAACAAAGGATATATGTTATTTGAGTTGTTGATGCTGAAGACAAAGCAGATTTAAGTACTTGGGAGTGAGGCAGATGGGATGAAAGTAGTTTCCAGAAGCATGGGGAGAAGACAACATTTTACCAAATACATATGTCAAGTCATATGCCAACATAGATAACAAAAATAGATATTTACATTTGCAGTAAGTCTGTAGCAGATTTCTGTGAGGTAGAAAACAAAGCTTTTCTGTTGTTAACTACTGGTGAATGAATATGCTCTTCTTTTTACAATGATCTGTACTTGAAAATTATGTCTTTGGTGCTGGAAGTAAACTAATAGAGTTAACAAAAAACAATTACAAGCAACACATTATTGTAATTCATCTTGTTCTAGAATCCAGACACTGCAGACATGAAAGATGTATAGTTCTGGGCAGCAAAGGATGAATTGCAATATTTCCCCAGGCATTGGACTAGGTAGGGTACCAGCTTCTGCTGCTGACTCTCGGCTTATCCCCCGGCGGACACCCTACAGTCTCCATCATTGCCCAGCTTTCCTTCCTCTCACAGCTATTTAGGTGCAGAGATATGAGATCTTTCTCATGAGCCAGGATACCATGGGACCTTGGTCTTGACCAAGCTGCCAGGATCTATGACTACATAAAAACCATGTTATTCACCTCTGAACTTAAACATTTCTTAGTACAAGTAAGCACTCTACCTTTCTTTACATTATCTCCACTGGCTTCTGCACACTTGGAGAATACACACCACATACAGAGCTCACAACATTCTTCAGCATTGACTACTGCCACCTTAGAGGTTATAAGGTATTAATGTTTTTGCAAGAGAGAAAAAGAAGCCTGTTTGAATCAACTGATCAGTGAATATTTGCTCTAAGATGTAGTGATTTGGGCTATATGTAAACACTTTAAGGGCCTGATGTGAAAAATGGGAAGAAATTAGCTGGTTAACTGTATATAATGAGGATAGGAGAGAAGCATATAATTAGACTGAATAGAACATAAAACCAGCTCTTGAAAAATCTGTTTGTTATTGTTTTAATAGTTGTAATGTGCATTTGCCATGGTGCTTGTGTGCAGGTACTGCTGAATTATTGCTACAGTGAGGCTTTCATTCAAGTCAGGTTTTGTAGTTGTCCATTTTTCTGATTAATTCTTTTCTGTCTTAGTTTTAAATACTTTATTTCCAAAAAGACCCCACAGAAGCAAGGGGTAACTGAAAAAATCTTCTGTATTAGTCATAGAGGAATATCTTATAACTCCTGAAATTGCCCTTTTCCCCTGTAATTGTTGAAATATTTTGTGGAAAGTCAAAAGCATGTTGAGGAATTGCTGCAAGCTAGTAGAAGGGTGATGTAGGAGAAATTTTTAAAATGCCTTAAAAGTTACTTCTAAACTATGACCATCAGAAATTTATAATGTTCTTAATGAGGCTTCATGCTGAGCAGCACATTTTCTACTTAAGCTAGACATAGTGTTTGCCAGAGAAAGCCATTTTCCTGTCTATTTTTATTCATCACAATTATATATGCCATGTCTTACGCTCTTGCATTATAAAGAGCTGTATTTTCCACCTAGGTATCTCTTCCACGACTACAGTGCAGGAAAAATAATTGATTCTCTCTCTAATTTTTTTTTTCATGAACTACAGGTGTGGTTGGGTTTGTAACCAAAAATATTGTGCTGTGCTGCAAGAAGAGCAGTCAGGAAACAAGCTTTGAGTAACTTTAGAAAAATCAAGACATTTCCTTAGTATTTCAGAAATAAGAACGTGCTTTTTGTTTCTCAGAAGTTCAACAACTTTTTTCTTTTTTTTTTCCCCAGTTTAGGCAAGTTCAGTGGTGTTTTGCCAACTTTGTAAACACTCATTTTGCGTTTATCAACTTGATATTCTTTAGGTAATTTGAACTAGTTCACTGAAAACACCTAATGTTTTGAGGTGTAATTGCACAGCACTTTGCAGTTAATAAAGCACAGCGGTTTGCAGAGTGAACCCTCCTGGCAGCACATCAATCTTTTTCTTTCTCTGTGCAGAATCGTGGTTATACTTCATTTGGGAAAAGCAGTGGGGCTTCATCTTTCTAAGACAGACGTGTCAGTTTAAAAGGGGTGCACAGAAAGCCCCGTGCTCTTCAAACAAGTGTATCTCTTAAGACAATAAAGTGTCTAAATCATTGCATTATTAATGATGTACCAAAAAGCCCTCTCTTTCCAAGTGGAATGCTCAATCATTTAAACTTTTTACTCTGAAATTATCAACAGCAATTTTAATGGTGCAGCTGACTATAAATGGAGGCAGGTTGCCGGTGGCAATGTCAGATGGGATCGTGTCAGGCTGAAGACCCTGGCAGTAATCGGGGCTGACAGCTTCCCCCATTACTGCTTTTTCCTCGCTGCTCCACGGGCGGCAGCGTGATGCAAACAGACAGGCCGGGTGCCCGGCGCGCAGTCGATGTATTGGCATCGTGCGCTCTGCGCATCGGTCCCGAGCTCACAGCGTTTCTGTTGTGAAATTGCACAGATTGGGTAAATAAGTTACAGACTTGGCAAGGACAGCAAAAAGATAATTTTCTTGATAATGGGACTTAAATAACAGAATAGGGTTTGTTTTTGTAGTCCAACAATGGCTGTTTTTTAGCAGTACTGTATTTCCAAGTGTCTTCCCTCTAGAGCTAACCTGCTTTCAGGAGCAATCATTTGTGGAGTCATTACAATGATGAACAGTAGAGGTAGCAAAGCTTAACAAGCAACTTTAGATATATGGGGTAATCTATAATAATTCTCCTTTTTGATGAGCTTGTTTGCTTTTGACAGACACCATTCCTGTTTGTGGCTCTCAGAAGCTGCAGCACTGATTTAACTGTCCTGACCAAAAATAAACCACAGGGTTACATCTCACGAAGATGTGCTTTTTGGTATATTTACTGAGGTTTTTATTTTTTTCTACGTAAGTCTCAAGTATTTATTGCCAGTGTTTATCTGCTTTGGTATCCTAAAAATTAAGGTACATGGATTTCTAGGAATCATCATGTTAATCAATAGCAAAATAGCACATTCAACTTTCCCCTGTTCACCTACCACTTGAAATTAACATCTGTGATAAATTTAACATTAGTTTTAGATTCTGAATAAATATTTTAAAACAGGGATGCTCTTGGTAATTTGGAGATAAAATAATGGAGAGAAATGGGAGAAGTAATACTTTATAAATAAGGCCACAGTAGAATCTCCTCTCTTGTATGTAATTCTATGGTCTCACAAGTCAAATGAAGCTAAAACAGCTAACTTTTTTATGAAGTAGTATATATGGTATATAGTACACTGCTGTCCTTGGAGGAGAAGATTCTGCCATTATTTGAGAGAGATTTCTTAACAGCAATTGCTTTAGATAATATTTTTTCTCTTATTTCTTCTTTTTTCTCTTTTTGTTTGGAGGGGGGGCTTGGGTTTTTTTGGGGAGGTTGTTGGTTTTTTTGTTTTTTGAAGGGGATTGGGGGGTGGGTTGGTTGTGGTTTTGGTTTTTTGGGGTTTTTTATTCTCTTTTCCCCCCTCTCTTTTCTTCCTTTCCCTAGCATTTCTTTTCTCACTCCAGAATATAGCCTGGTCTCTGTGACTTATTTTTGAAATCCATAAAAAGACATCTAGTGCTGTTGCAACACATTGAATATTGATAGGGCTGTGCAAAGTGACGCTATCTGAAGTTCTGATCCCCTTCATTCATAGATTAAGTACTGAATAGAGTAGTACTTAAGTACTAATGAAATAACAACTCTGGATTTTAATGAAAATTTATTTAAAACTTGAAAGATATATCACTTTAGAGAATTGCATTTATCCTGCAATTTATCTCAGCAGGTTTGGGAAATTGTCCTCACACTTTGAAAATAATAAACATATTAGTGTTGTTATTATTATTATATTATTATATATATAATTATATTATTATTGGGGAGTTGAACTAGATGATCTCTATGGTCCCTTCCAACTCTAAAAATTCAGTGAAATTCAGTGAAATTATAAGCGTTATTGTAAAGTCACTATTAAAGCTCTGAGAATAAAAAGATAACCTAAATTATGAGAAGGCTTAATTTCATGAAGAAGCTTTCATTACATGCTGTCAATATGTCTTTATGCTGGACATGAATGATCAATTTACTAGACAGGTACTGTTCAATAGAAAGGGATTTTAGTGTCCTCTGAGATAAGATGCACCGCAGATGTAGTCTCCCTTTGTTACACAGAACAGGACTTCCCAGGGAATCTGTTATCTTCATGTCATGTTTTCAGAAGGGCATTTCTGTAAAACTTAGCGTGGTATGGGAAAGTCGCTTTTGGTTGGAATTCAGGCGCAATCAAACTTAGTCAGGATTTATAATTAGAAGTTGATTTTTTTGATTAGTATGACTTGGAGCTCTGGCTAGCTTATGCGTTATGATTGGCAACCTTAGCTAAAGAGATAAGATTGAAAAGGTCACAAAGTTATCTATCCTCTAACTCAAGATGATAAATCCAGGCAATGATTGAAGCAAACAAGTAGATGGGCTGGAGTAGCTTATCTCATAGTTTGCTGTACTGTGCTTCCTGTCTGGGGATACTGATAAGTTATAAATCACAAGTAGTAGAGTAGGGCTTCAGGTGATGTGGCAGTTATCTGTCTCAGCACCGGAGTATGGCTACCAGAGCTTCCACGAGCTCTTAAAGTGTGGAAGTAATTTTTGTACTGCAGACTGTCAGGCGTAGTGGCATCCAGTGTGTGAAAACCAGTGAAATCTGTTTCCCAGCCTTTTGCCTTGGGTTGACAAGCAAGAGCTCTTCCCAGGGGTTACAGACACCTTAATGTGCCATTTGGTGAGGGTCTAACACAAACATCTTGGTTTCAGCATTTGCTGAGGGTGAAAACAAATTGCAAAGCAGGAAGCCTGATGTGGAACACGTGTATGGTCACATCTCTTCATCAAGCACAGTGTTGCAGATAGTCAGGAGCATGGCATGGTATTTTCTTATAGCAGCTAGAAAGCCTATTCCTCCCACCATGTCAGTGGCTGGACCACCTGGACCGCTCGAAGTTTGTGCTTGTTATTGTTTCAAAGGAAGAAGGGCTGCCTCTTGTCTTTGGCAGAAGACAAGCCTGCTTTTAGATCCAGGAGCACTAATTTCTCTGCTGATGCAGCAGCACTTTCTGTGGCTATACAAATTAAAAATAATGGAGTTTTGGAGCTGTGGTGATTTACTTAGTCTTGAGTAATGGTTCATCTCTGCTAGAAATGCATTACTGCTGACTATTTTCTGGAGAAATAGTGAAACAGCATATGTGTTTTTGCATGATATTGAGTAAAATTGATTACAGCTAAGAATGTTCTGCTCAGTTATGAGAAGTGATGGTCTTAGCTCAGTAGGATAGAGATGTGCACATTTATATGGCAGGCATAAACAGCTCTAGGGAGAGAGAAGGGTCAGAAGGGGAAGAAACGTGGCTCTTAAAAGATGAATATTTTATCTGTTTTACCTAAATTGTACCTTTCCCAAAAGCAAAGACAACACAACAGAAAAGAGAGAAGCACCTCTCTGAAAATAAAAGGCTTTCAGTTCACTAAAACTTCATTTATTATGGGCTTGAGAAGCAGCTGAAATAGCAAAATGCTGAATGGTCATCCTAGGAAGCATAAAGCAGGAAAGTAATTTTTCACTTACTGATTCCATTTTGGTTGCCATCCTTCTCCTCCATCACATTAACCTCGAGAGCTCAGGCCAGGAGACCTCTTCCCTGTGGCACAGTGCCTCTGCTGGCCCTGTGGGCCCTCTAGGCATGGCTGAAATACAGATCAGACCAAAATCCGACCAGTTTTTCTGCTACACAGAGGAGCGAATAGCTCTTGGAGAAGCATTGTGTTGGAGAGGTGATGCTGAGAGCAGGCATGTCTGAGGCTCACAGGGAGAGTGCGGCTCTTGCAATTAACCGTGATTCCAGACATTTCTCCATGTCTTTAAAGGTGCTTTTTCTTTTGGTGTTTCCTGGGTTATCTGACCCTCCTTCTGCCATAGTAATTTGCAAATTTTTTTTTTTAATCCAAAGATTTTTATTTTTTTTGATGTCTTTTCCTGTCAAGCCAACTCTGCTTACTTCTCACTGTGTCAACTGGGATACATGGTGTCAATATCAGCGGGAAATGTGGGCAGCTGGATTATTAGCACCTAGGTAGAGTTGAGGTGGTATAATTTGAAAATAGAAAAGGGCCATCTGAACTTGCACCCATCGATCTCATCCCAGTCACAGCTTTTTATAGGAAAATAAACAACGGTTAAAGTACACTTCATCAGATGGGGAAAGGTTAAGCATAATTGTGATTTCCGTTTTAACCCCTCTTTCCAATTCATTAATATGGATTTGAAGAAGGAAAATGCACACAATATTTATTTATGTAGATGTGCCTAGGTGAAATGTGTTTGCCATGTGTTGAGTCCTGTCCAGGCTTAACAGCACTCACACTTCTCTCTTGAACCTAGTCCTGCTCCTGAAGTGAGTGATTTTCACCCTTACAATCCTCAGGAGGAAAAAAGCTATATAAAGCAAAGTGGGTGGTGGTTTTTTGCTTTCCTGATTTGACTTGACAGAGAGATGCAATTTAATTGAGCCATGGTCAGAAGGGTATCTTTCTGATGACCCCAGCTGGTTTTGGACCAGGCTCTCAGCTGATTAATTACATACACTTCTCTGTAAAGTATCATTATTTGTTGGTCTATAACTGTTAAAGGGAGTTTGGGATCACAGCATTTAGCACCTCCTCTGCAGTAAGTGCACTAGGTATATCATACAAAGCTGCCTGGCTGGTTTCAATGTGTTCAATGTGTTCGACCCAGTAAGGTACCACCTTTCACTATCTTCTCCCATTGCTTTTGTCAATTCAATGTCACTTTATATTGTGTACATTTTCATGCAAATGTCCTACATCCTTCTTTCTAGCATTAAGCAAGTACAATAGTGTTAATATGCAATATGAAAAATAATTGCTTTTAAAATATTTATAAATAATTTTTATGGGCAGTTAGCAATTAAATATGTGGAACATAAATACTCAATTTTTTCATGGAGGTACAATCCAAAGAGCTATCTAGGATCAGACTGGGTTGCTGCAGTGGGAGAGAGCTGCAAGGGGTCAACGTGAGTCTTGACAGAGGCAGTGACAGCGGTGGAAGAAGTGGAGCACAGCTCGTAGGGGATTGTAGGAGGTCATAGGCAGAGGGAGGTGGTTAGAAGCCAGCTGGGAATGTAGAAAACTCTGGAGTCTGAGTTTGATGTTGGTGTGACAATACAATGGGGCTGAGGAGTCTGGAAATCCAGAGGTATTGTGGAAAATTAGCAATGGAATACAGAGGCAGCTACAGCAGGGCTGGGAGGATTTGGAAAGGCTAATGAGGATAAGTTACTAAAGTATATAAAAATAACATCCAGATGAATTCAAGAGTTGTCAAACCCACTCCCAAATATACTGACCCTTTCCAAGGAAAACAGGAACACATAAGACCCTACATTACATGATGTGGGATGTGACACTGGCACAGACTGCTGGTGCATGTATGAGCTGGAATAACTAAAACCTTCCTGTGGATTTATTGGAAGGTTTTGAAAACCCCTGTGTAAATAGGCAGTGAAAAATCTTCTTGCACCTTGCCACAAATACAGTCCGGTGTGCTTGCAAAGAGGATCTGGAGAGA
Organism: Limnodromus scolopaceus; assembly: GCA_028565335.1. NCBI lineage: Eukaryota > Metazoa > Chordata > Aves > Charadriiformes > Scolopacidae > Limnodromus > Limnodromus scolopaceus. The sequence goes on along the minus strand of JAOXNO010000070.1, from coordinate 12,953,163 downwards.
CAGTCAAGCCCCTCTGTAGCTATTGATGAGATACCAGAGGAACCCATATCTTTTCTCCACTACTATCCAGACTGACAGTGAAGCAAAAGCTGCAGCAAGGTCTAAGAGCAGTAACCTCTCAGCAGCTCTACTTTTATTTCTGACATTAAGAAACACTTGAATTTGAACAAAGTCAGTCTTGTAACAGCAGATGTGAGAAACTATTTGAATAAACAAAAGATTAATTATACCAACACTTCCCTTGAAGAAAATACCAAACTTTATCTTAATTCTCTGGAGTACTGAGACTCCTGCCATCACTCTCCCTTTCCACAGGTTTGAAACTACATTTTTCTCACAGTTATAATCCATATAATCCTTGTACGTGAACAGAGATAAGAATTAAATTAGTGACAGAGTATTGTAAGTGGAAAATTGGCTTGTAGCATTCTGCAGAAAGACTGGGCACTGCCAGTTTTAGGTTCAGTAGTAGGTTTATTGCAAGATGGCCAGCACAAAAGGGTCAGAGATGTTAATTGTAATGAGGCTTTGGTTTCCTCAATGAGTCTGGTTTTTCACCTTGTATTACATTGAGAAATTAATGAAATACCACTCAGCATTTGCCTTTCGACTTCATTGCATAAATACTGGAATGCTTGAAATAAAAACGAATAGTATTTGCGCTCCCAGTTTTTAACATCCTTTAGTTTCATATAATATGTAAGGCTCTTCATCATGTTCTTTCTTTTAAAAGTAATATTACATAATGCACACAGAAAATCTCAAACAACTCTTTAATAATACAATAGTGCTACAGCTGGGAATTGAAATCATGTAAGCTTCCAGTGAGCTCATCTGTTCCCATATGGCAAACAGAATAAACATTTTAGAGTTCTCAAATGTGATTCTTATCTCTTGCAAGCTGGGAAATAATTCTGTGAAAGTCGTCAAAGGAAATTATACTTCTGTAAATGGAAATATTGTATCCCCATAAACATTGCTATGACTTACTTGCTTATGTCTTTGCTATAAGCATGTGCACAATTCCTGATCTATTTAGGAACTTGATTTTGTTAGGCCATTGTTTTGGTAACTGAAGATAACATTCAACTTCTCATTTGAGAACAGTGGTATATGATACTACAAGAAATGCTGATTTAAGGTAAGTAATTAATTAAGAAGTAAATAACCATGTGTTTATTCAATTAGGAGCAGCATGAATCAGCCCTTCTTTGTGATAATGTTTCTTCTTAGAAGATTACTAAGAACCTGACTACATATACAAGTTGTAATAGTTAAAATAGCCGCGTTTATAGTGAAAAGGCAGGCTGCAACGCAGTTTCTACTAAGAGCACTGAAATACCAACTTCTAAATCTAGTACTTTGCAGATTGGGGAAGGTGTGAGGTGGCGGGGAGTCTCTTCTATGTGAGCACGTAGCACAACCAATGGTCTGTACAGCAGAGACACAATCCTGTCCTCTCGGGCAAGGACAGGGACTCAGCGTAGCTCTGCTGAACAACACATTATTCTGTTCTGACCAGTTTTTTACTGCAAATCTCTCTTCTGGAGTAAAGGAGTTTGGAGAGAGGTTAGAGACATCTGAAGGGCTTCGGATCATTACCTTTTATTTTATTTTTATGTATGAAAGCTAAGAAACAGTGCAGTAAGATTGTCTTTCTTCTGATGTATGTTGATCTCTGGAAGTAATTCTTTGGCAGCTTTAGAACTGTGAACTCTATAGGGCCTAAAGCAGCACAAGCCCTGAACATGTGCTCTTTGGCTCATCAGACCATGAAAAAGTGGTCCCAGTTCAGAAAACTGCTTTGCAGTCTGATTTTATTAAGCATGAATAAAGTCCTGTTGTTTGTTCGTACAGTCCAGATGTTAGCTCAGGAAAACCTTTGTAGCCTAGAAGGCAATTGAAGCCCTGAAATACATGAACATCAAACATGTGCTTGAATTCTCCAATGCTCAAAGTAAAGCCTGTGTTGAAGTTTCTGTGTGAGTAGGTTGCAGGAAAAACTGTGGGGCTGAGATTCCAAAGTGCATTTCACAAAGTGCCAGTAATTCAGATCAAGCAAATGTCCAGAGGCTGCTCTGATACTGTGAAACATGGGAGATTTATTTCCTCATTCTTTATAAACTGTGTGTGTATCTCTGGGGTTTGGTTAGGGAGTTGCACTGCAGGATACAAATAATTAATTATTTCTGGGAATTTTCTCACATGACCTGAGACTATAATCGATCCATTTTGCAGAAACCTTTAAATCAGGCTCAAATTCTCCTCTTATCACATCAGGAAATCCTCTGCAATTCTTAACCCTTTTGTTACTTAACTGCTTGGCCTACTCGATGAATAAATACAATACTACTTTGAAAAAGTTTAGTCAGTTGCTGCTGCTGCAGACTGGTGCACTTCAGAGCCAAACAGCCGAGCTTTTATGGCGCTGAGGTTTGTGAATGGTGCTGGAGTCCCAGCCCAAAGCCAGAAGCCGGCTGCAGGCTGGAAGGTGCATCAGTCACCTCCCTTTGAAAGAAAGGCAGTGTGGAGGAAAGCAATTACAGCTGTGGCTGTTACCCTCAGTGGCACAGCATTAAGCTAGGCTGGAATACTAAATTTGGACTCTGACCGCTCTTAAACTTCAGTGGTTTTAGGGCACCTCTGTATCCATTAATGTATTTTTGGGGTACCCCCTGTCTGCTCTCTCGTGTTATCTGGCCTCCCTGCCCAGCTGTATCACATCCTCTATGAAACAATAGCTAAAAACCATCCTAAAGCATCTAAGGTCTTTAATTTCTAAAAGCTAAACAATTGGGATGTTTCAGAAAGTTCATTCTGAGTGTATCCTAAATTCATGGATTTGCAGATTCAGGCCGAGAGGATACTGTGCCACTTAAATTGAGTATAATTCAAAATGTTCATAGTATGAACACTCGGGAGTCTTAAAAAATGCAGCATGTCTAACTCAAGCCTACAGAGAACCTTTTAAAGTCTCTACCTCCAATCACTTCCCGTTCCCACTGGTTTGCTAGATCTGATGTTGTTCTTTGTTACCATATCAGTTATGCTCTCTTGTCTCCATGCCTCCATGGAGCTCTTACGTGCACATGGCAGAAAAGGCAGAGAGCCATGGCCTCTGCTTCGATCCTGAGATGAATCTGTGGCACTACAGCACATTTCAGTCTGCAACAGGAAAATTTAAAATAAAAAAGAGGAAAAAAGAAAGCTGAGATTGTTAGGAAGAAGTAGGCGACCTGGATTATAACTGGTTATAAAAAGAAACTGTGTGTGGGCTGGATCTGACTTTGCAGTGATTAATATATTGCCAGGTTCCCTCTGCAGGTGGCCAGAGGAGTTTGTGGGGCCTCCCAGTTTCCACCTTGCTGGGTTTTACAGGTGTTACTGTCCCTATCAGATGGATTTAATTTAAATTCAGAGCTACTTGTGGTGATAGTGGTGTCCGTCACCACCACTAATTCATGGGGAGCTGGCACCCCGTGCTGCACCCACACTTTCCTCTTGCACAACTGCAAGTCTCTTATCACCCTGACCTCAATTTCTGTTACAGCACTACTTCTTAAGTAAGTTTTTCTGCTGAATGAAATGTCAGCAGATAACATCAGTGCAATTTAATAGTTCCAAATATGGGTTGGAGTCTGACTCAACATCCTTTTTTAGTAAAGAGTTTAATATTTTGATAATATTTCCCTATAACTCACTAACTGGGGACTAGAAAGTACAAGGAACATGACTTCAAATGTTCCTCCCCACTGTGTTTTTGCCAGCTGTCAAACATAACCGTGCTGCGTTTGCTATGTCTGGCCCAAAAGGAGGTGGTGGTTGTGGCTGTGCCTCTGGGAGAAGGCACCCAGCTCTGCCACCCCCCTGCTTTGCTCTCGGGGAGTCCCTGCTTGGCTGCGGCTGCTGACTTACAGCTTCCCTTTAGCCACCTGAATTTCAAGTGATTTGTCTTAATGCCGGTATTATCTTGGCTTCTGGAAGGATAACCATAGTGAGAGAGGCAACTTGTCTTCTCCAGGCACGTTTTTTTTTTTATATCTTTGTGAGAGGGGCCACAGAGAAGCAGATAAGCAGAGAAGATCTTCTTTTAATATTGCTGGATTAGGGTTAACTGAGAAAGAAAACTTAAAGAATACAGTACTTCCAGGAAGAAGAATGTCTTCCAAAATCCCTGTTTTTCAGACCAGGCTGTTTTGAGGATCAGAACTGAAAACCAAGAGATGACATTTTTCACAGAGCTGTGAGAAAGCTTTAGGAGAACCGGCTTCTTCAGAGCCAGAACACTCCTTTTTCACTGGAATTCATCCCCTCGGCAGTATAAATGAATGCTCTCGGTTGGGTGTGTTCTTAGCCCTAGAATAGATATTAAGCATTTGGGGGAAGAAGGAGGCGGGGGGGGGAATAAAAATCTGTTTTAAAGCATGCTTTACCTGTAGGCCTCACTCAGAAATACCTATAGAAGAAACCATTAGAAACCATTCCTCAGTCTTAGTAGTTGGCCTTCACATTTAGGCCCACTGGACAACCCTACTGAAGCCTTTATGCTTTTTACTGTAACTTTGAATATCGCATTAATCATTATATCACCTGCTAACTGTATCAATAATTCTATTGGTCATAGGATTCTTATTAATTCCTGTAACTGCTCCCGGCTTCTTCCCCGGCCCCGGCAAGCACTTCTTGCACTTGCAGTTTATATGATAGAGTAAAAACTCTGGACACCAGGCTTTTGGGAAGGCCTCTCAAGGAGGCCATGATCCCACCAGAATGGGGTGCTTGTAGTGGATATTTGTTTCCTGGATCAACAAGAGACTAAAAGGATTTTGTTACACGCAAACCACACGGGCTTTCTGTGAGCAAGTGCTGACACAGTAAATGTACCTGTACGGAAGTGAATTGCAGGTTGCTAATCCCGCTCTGTCTCTCCTTTTGCATGACACTACATTTTACAAAGTGCAGTTTAACCTGAAACTTGACCTACCTTCCTAAGAAATTAGTTAAATCAATAATAGCTCTCTACTTAGGGAGTGAGGAAAAACAGTGGGACTTGCAAAGCTGCTTTGAAATTCATTTCCAGTGAGGTGAAAGCTCATGTTAAAAATTGAAATTTCTCTCTGATTATTGCTACAGGTAGAAGATTAAAAAACTCTCCTGGTAAGCCTGCAGGAACTTGTCACAGCAAAGAACTTAATGATATTGTTTTAGTCTCCTTGAGACATTAGTCTTTCCATTAAAACTTTAGTGCTTTAATCATTAAGAGATGAACTGTAAGTGTTAATTGAGATTAGAATTATGTTTATGTACAGAGCAGCTCACTGAAATGACCTTGGCCCTTGTCACTGGTGCATGACACTATGAGTGTATTCCTGTTTCCATTTTTAAACCGACACAAGGGTAATGTCATTTGAGGGTTTGTTTTGATGCGCTCCTTCAAGCGGCAATTTTTGCCAGAAATGGTAAAATAAGCAGGTTTTGCAGAGGTCAGTAGTTGACCATCAACTTCTGTGGGTGCGCAGGGCTGAAGGAAGCAGCACTGCCTGCTCTCCTGATGCTGCCTGGCTCAGCCACAGTGAGCCCCGCTGGGGGCTCTGAGGGGGGTGCATGCGGTGCAAGTGGAGAATTCGTCTTTCAGTGACAAATAAGTGATTAAGATCCCTTGTTATCATTCAAGTCCTCACAGTATTTTTAAAATGAATATTCTTGCCGTGGGTTAACCACATCAAATCCACTTCAGGCAATGGCAGTCTGCCCCCTCTACCACGATGACTCCTGTCATTTAACTTGTGTTTCTTCTCTCCTGCAAAGTCCTCCTTTGTGCTGTTAATGCAGCCTAATAAGTGTCTGTGTATCCATGTAAATAAAGTTGCTCATACACGGCATGAATGTCATGAAATCTGTGCTCCTAGTAAAATCTCTCAACCATTATAGGATTTGCTTAGATGACAGACTTTATGTGAATGGGAGATAATAAATTTATGCTTCAGCATAGCTGAGTACTTCTTAAAGAGAAAGTGGTGAAGCGTGTCAGATTATTTACCGAAGTACTGTAAATATCACAGGCTGCAATTATGTGAGTGCAAAGAAGGAAAATGCATTAGTGTTGTCCCCTTAGCCAAAACCTCACATTCCCAGCTGTATGCCATACACTTAATATGGAGCTCATTTAACACACTTAATAATTGAGTTGCAACCTCAGTTCTGAAATTAAGGAACAAAGAATATGAACTGTGATAGCAAAATGAGGGATTAGTCCTCTCTGTCTCTACTTTCTCATGTTCTTCCATTTTCAGCATTGCATAGTACGTGTAGCCACTGTACGAAATCAGGGCAAATAGGTTTTAACATGGGGAAATGACTTTAGTTATTAAAAAAAAATTGCAGCTCATGCAGCAGTAGTTTAAACTCTGATCACTTGGTTAAAATCAGGAAATTTGCATTGTGACCTGCAAAAGATTAAACTTCAGTAAAAATGGAGCAAGTCTTTGCAGTGTAAGGCAGTGTTCTTCTGGAGCTTCCCGAGTCAGCTCTGAGCAAGTCCAGAGCTCTGCCTGGCCCAGCACTCCCGGTTTCTTAACTCAAGGTATTAGCTTGGGTAAATATTACTGTTGATGTGCTTTTGTGCCTTCTGCTTCCTGTCCGAGTTCTGACCAAGTGAAGTCTGGCTTAGGTGTTATTACACATCTGTGTGTGTGCTGGGTAGACGACAATCCCACGTAATTCAGCTGTTAGGGAGCAGGAATGAGCCAACAGCCAGTTTTCAGGCTGAACGGAATCCTCCAAATGGTCGCTGATGGTAACGCGGAGAAGACCAATGTCCCCTAGCATTCTGCACGAGCCAGCGGTGCCCAGCCTCATGCCAGTGCTCCCGGGCAACCAGCTAGAAGGCAGCCCTGGTCCTTGAAGCTATTATGACACATTTTTGTGCTGTTGTGTTGACACTAGTAAGTCATGGCTTGAATTTTTTTCAGCATTGGCATAGTCACACAAAAGCTTCTGACTAGAATGGCTTCTAACCAGAAGTGTGTTTGCAGTCAGACAACTGCACCCAGCAATGGGGACGTGCCCTAGATGTTGTGTTGCAGTTGTTGTGAACACGTATTTGTGGTTGTTTCAATGAAGCCAACACATGCTGCCTGGGTTTATCTGCCAAAGGTGGTGGGAAAGGCCAGAGCTGCTGGCAGATGCTCCTGACTGGGTTTCAGGCTCCAGCTGCCGCCTCTCCCCAGTGTGAGCAAATGTGTTTCTGCTCAGGTACTGGCCCTGCTTGATACCATGCAGCCAAATTGCTGTAGGGATAAGGCATAGGAAGCTTCTGCCCACCTTCAAGAAACTCTATAGGCCTACTCTCTTGCAAATGAACAAGTGTGGATGAGAAACAGAGAGGTTTGGACCTTTTGATGCTGAACTGCAAACATATGAATCAACAAATAAAAATTCAAATTGTCAAGTGTGCAAGAGAGCTGAAAAACAGATGTCATCAGTGCCTTCTCCAAGACACAGACTAGCAATTTCCTGGTGAACCCTGGGTTAAATCTGCATTATTTTGATTTTTTCCCCTGAAGCTACTTTGTCAAATAAAAGTAGATCACACCTCTGTATAATCAATTGATTCAGCAAGGTGAAAGAGCTGAGCACAGCTCTTTCTTATGTTGTCTAGAAATAGCTGCTCAGTATTGGCAGAGCCAATCCTGCGTTTGCCTGGCAAAGGCCAAGGTATTTTCTCTTGAACCCTACTTGCTCCTGGCAAATGGCACACAGGAAATGAGAAGTATCCATAAATCTCCCACGTGCTCTGCTTTCCTACCCATAGCTCCCACAGGCAGGGAGTGTTTACTGGTTTAATCACAGATGCTCTTCACAGGTGGCACAGCCATCTTTAGAGAAAAGATAATCTTTTGAAGCTAAGATGCTTTAATGCCAAAATCTAACGGGCTGCTTGGAGAGTGCTAACCGGTCCTGTGCATGTCTGCTTTTTCAGTAGCTTGAGGCAGCTATGCCTGAGACACAGTAATCCTCAGAACTAAAGACGTTTCTCTCCCAGAAGGTGCCATATTAGTGACTATAATTATAAAATTTGCTAAAATGAAAGATGATTTGGAGAGGAGTGTGAATTACTGTGTTTTAGCAGGACCTCAACCAATTAATTTGTAAATCATTCTAACTCACAAAGTTAAAAAGTGCAGAGGGTCTTAAGGTCCCTATACATTCTTATCACTGTCTGGGATGCTCTAAATGTGCATCTTCAAGGTCCATAAATGTCTCAGAATCACTAGAGAGAAAACACTTAAAGTGCTGATGGATTTTCTTTTGACTCTTTAATGAAGCTAATATACTCGTAAAAAGCCTTTGGTAAGGTGGGAGAGGGAGGGAGGGAGATTTAAAAAAAGCTTTTTAAAATCTAACATCTTCAGAGTTTTTCCCTGAGGTGCTTGGAGATTTCCTCTGTTCAGAATCACATTGTGGAAAGGGCATCAACAAATTAAAGAGCATCAGTAAACAGACCAAAACCAGTGCACAAAGTAACGCCAGTGCAACTTCTAAGCATTTCTCTGGACTTCAGTTCATATCTGTAATATTACACAGTGTCTTCAAAGGTTTCCATTATTTTTGGTCGTTGCACATACAGCACTTTCAATTAAAAAAAATCCCCCAGCAAACTAGCTCATGTTCTGACAGCAGCCCCGATGGCGGGTGGGTGGACAGAAGCAGAGGCTGACCCTGCCACAGCCCTTACCTTTCTGTACCAAAGCTGCCTGGTTTAAAGCTGCCACACGTATGACATGGGCTCGTGCCTTTGGGGAGCGGCGCAGACAGGCCCTTTCCCAAGGTCACACAAGAGCTGAGCCAATCTTCAAGGGCAGCCCGGGGCTGCAGGCTGCCACAGCACTCTAATTCTGGCCCTAAGGGGGGGAAGGAAAAAATAAAAATTAAAAAAAAAACAACAAACAAACAAGAAGCCCAAACAAGAAACAAGCAATACGAAACCCCAGAGATCCTATTTTCATACCTGATGCTTTTCAGTTTTTCTAATGGGGCAATAAAATATGGGACAAGCCAACCCTAGAAATGAAAACCTCCTTGGAGACAGCCGGGGCTGGCGGTGGTGGCCCTGCAGGGTTCCCCGGCTGCCTGTGCAGCCACACGCCGGCACACCGGCAGAGGTGAAGGTGTCTCACAGCTGTAAGGGAACGAATGCAGTCCAGGAGCGGCGGGGGCAGCCCCGGGGGGTGACAGTCCCGGAGGGTGACAGTCCCGGTGCCGCCGGTCGCCAGGTGGCAGCAGGGGGACGCGCTCCGCGCCCCGCGGGCAGAGCTGGCAGCGGCAGCTCCGCAGGCTGCGGCTCCGGTCCCTGGGTCTGCGGAATTGAGTTGTTGCTGTTTAACTTCCTGCGTCAATACATCAGATCTATTTGGGAAACAGTTTCATTCATTCAATTACTTTAATAGCAGTTAAAATACTTTATGAGCAAAACTGGAGTGGTTATGAATGAGACAGAGAATAATTTCCCTTCTCTGTTTTAGCAATTCAAATTTTAACTAAAGCAGTCTAAGAGGTGAATGTGCTATTCTACCTCTCATCCTTCTCCTTCTTTCTGTCTTCGTCTATTATCATTAAGCATAATTTATGTTGCTGTACTGCAGATTACTTTGCTGCTGGATGTGTGGTTCCTGCGTAGTTACTTGGTTTCATCGTTGCGTTTCACTGTATTTAATTGCCCCGCGGGTTGGTGTGCTGTAGTGGCAGAAGTTATCAGTTCATACTTCTCTGCTTGTTTTCTGGTACAGTCTGAAATCTTATAAATGCATATTTGCTTCCTTGCTCTGTTCTATCTTCCATTTAATTTTTTTATAGATAGGCAAACAAATGAAAGTAGTACCAGTGAAGTCTTTATGTCTAGTGTTTCAGTTATGCATGACAGTGATTTCTGCGCCAAGCATCCCAGCAGCTGATTTCCATTAATTACGTGACTGACTGTGAATATAGACAACATCCCTAAAACAATATTCAGCTCCGTAAATATGGCAGAAGATCAATTTGGCTGTATCACAAGTCTTGCTTTTCCTGATTTGCTGCTGTTTTATCCCTGACCTTTAGGTTATGCTGGGTAAGGGGAACCAGGCACATAATGGGTACTTAAAAATTACTAGTCTAAAAGCATGTGACAGATTGCCACACAGGAGATTAATGACTGACGCAAACAATTGTGAATGGTGAAATGACTCTTAACTGGGCACTGACTTCGGACGAGAAATCTGGGTTGTTAAAGGAGAGAAAACTTTTAGTAAATAATATCTGGTCTTGTCAGAGATACCTTGCCGATATCACCCACCAAGCCCAATGGTGTGTGTTTGCATAGGGACATACATGTGGCCATTGCAGAAACACAATCTTCTTCTCCCGAGCAGCTACTGTTGCCCTGACTTCCCTTGGCCACTAGGCAACGTAGGACTGATGGCCACCAAAATCCCATTACAGCAACAGGCTGAGGCTGGGTGCTCTGGGCTGCCAGGTAGGGGTGGGTTGCAGGCAGAAGTTGCAGCCAAACTCTTTCTGATGGGCAGCTGGTTTCCAGCGAGTGCTGTCACCTTCTGCTCCCGCTGCTGCCAGGGTGGAGGGTACATGGGGTGCCCTCACCCCGAGAGCATTGCCAAGTACTCAGAGTGCTGGCAAAGAGCTAGGCTGTTTCGATCCAAGTACCCTCCTTGCTAGCCAGATCTAGCTGGATCCGTGTTGTCTAAGAGATTGTCTTCTTTTTCCCTTTTTTTTTTTTTTTTAATATGCTGAAAATTTAAAATATTAGAGAGATGTTGAATTTAGAGCTCACTCATGACCTGTGCAGTGCATTACTTCTTCTGCCCCTGGCCTTCATCTTTAAATTGCACGATACCAAACACACAGAGGGCAGATTTATTTTCCCTTCTCTCTATTTGCTAACAGTGTGATATAGCCACCAGGGGCTCTTCTCAGTTAATTATGTGATGTAAACAAGGGCTTTCTGCTAAATTTTCAAAGCAATAGTATATGACAGCCATTTCTCTGCTGTCTTCTAGACTTCCATGCTTACCTACATCTGGTGTGAGAAAATGGTCTGATGAGTTCCAGTGATGACCAAGACACAATTTCTCTGCTGAGAAATTAGACTGCTGCTAATTAACAGTGCAGGAAGCAAGGCTTGCTCCATTTCTGGGATGCAGCCAAACTGGAGTTAACGTGGTCATTAACAGGGAAAGATACTCCATGTTGTAAACGTTTTTGATATGCAAAACTTTCTAGCAGTTCATCTGAAAACCAGGAAATTTCCAAAACTATGAGGGAGTGATAGGGAAGAGACAAAACCCCCTTTAAAAGGTTGCTCAGAAAACAGCTTTTGTTTTTCAGTCAGACCTACGTATGTCTTTACAGTAGATTATAACTGAGGTGTGTGCAGAGGATGCAGATTTGCCTCCTTATTTACAGATGATAGAGTAGTAACTTACTCAAACCCTCCACTATTGTCCCTGTACAATATATAAATTTACAAAACCTTTTGACTTGAAAATTACACTGTGTACATTAATTTTACCAGGGCTGTGAACAGCTCTCGTATTGGATTATGTAAACTTTCCTTCATCAAGTGAAAATGTCATTTGCAAAAACCGTAATAGTCTTTTCTGGACACGTTCAGAACCACATTACCAGACATTACTTTATGTAATGGGCCTTAAAGATCAATTTATATTGAAATAAGTTGAAACTAAATTTCTGCTCTTGTGGTATGAGCAGCTTTCAATTCAGTGGCCAGTGATAAGTCAGCTGCCATTTGACGTTTCAATATAAGATCTGACTTACTTGCAGCCTCTTTATCTATTCTAATGAAAGGCTTATTTATTGCAACCTACTGCTCATTACAATATTTTTACTTCAGTTGTCTGAGCTTGAAGTATTGAAGCAGATTTCTAAACATGATTTCAGCTTATTCAAAGTCTGGTCATCTGTGACAGTAAAAATAGCAGACACATTCGTCTTTGGCATGGCTTTCCTGAACTATTAATATTTTCTTTCCCTGGTATGCAGACTATTCCTCCACTGGGACTGTGGATGATGCTGAACAGCTAAATCCTCTAGTCTACTGCAATCCAAATTCTTTTTCTCCAGAAGTTATGCTAAAGATACTTCTATACTGTTTTAACCAAATAAGAAAAAATCCCGCTGACCCAGTCAGATTTACCTGAGAGCAAAAGCACAAAGATGAGATACCACAAAGTTACTCCATACATCATCGGTTAGATTTAAAATCTTACTTCATACAAACAGAATGTGGCATAGCAAATTGCACTATAGCTATGTATGGTCGCTAATTCATAGAAGGTTCTAATGTAAAATATGTTACATAAAAATATCTTTAAATGTGCCTTTGAAAAAACAAGGCTTGCTCTCAAACTGGCATTGTTCTGACAATGCTGTGACACGTAAGATAGTAGGTTTCATATATGTTGGAACACATACCATCCGGAATTTCTATTCAGGTTATTAGTCATAGCTGATCTCACATTTTACAGAATAGTGTCCTGATTCCTTTTCAACGTTGAACGAGTCTGTTAACTGAGTCTAATGAATGGATCTTTTGGGGTTCTTGATAACTGAACATGAAACAAAACAGAAAAGTGTTTTGGTAACAATCTATTTGAAGTCAATTTTAGAGAAGAACAATTTATTTGATAGCCACCTACTGCAAAATTGCAAATTATTATAGAATTGCATAAGATGTCTGCTGCACTGTTGAACTGTAATTGTCAAAAGAGAATTTCATTTAAGCTTATTGGAGGACACTTACAACTTATTTGATCTGAATCCTTTGATATTTTTATTGTAATTACTTTTTGATTCATAATGTCATTCTTTAGTCCACATATAACAGCTTCCAGAAGCGGAGATGGCTGAAGAATGGCAATTTCAATTTGTGACATCTTTTGTAGATTTTTTTTTTTTTGCTTCCATACCATTTTGCAATCACACTTTCACGCTTTTCATATTTTTGTAGCAGGATTTTGTCAAAGCATTCATTTTCCAACTCGAGAAGGTCAGACATTTATTCAGAGTCTCTTTTTTTCTGAAACTGGCCAGAGAAATCACCATAGTCCCCAGAAACCTTCTCAGCAAAAACTTTAAAATCAATACCCTCCTTTGAAACATTTTGGCTTTAGCAAAGCAACTTAGTTAGTTGAAAAAAAAAAAAAAAAAGAAAGAAAGAAAAAAAAAAAGAAACCACACAGCACTGAAGACCTTGCAGCCAGCAGTAGCCAGAAGTACAGTAGCTGACAATTTGCCAAAGGCAGAATAGCCAGTGAAAGCAAATCAACATTTGTATGATTATTTGGTAATAAAACAATGATCTGAGTCCATCTGAAATGTGCCATTCCATGCCAGGGAAGAGTGAACCTGCCAAGCAGAGCAAACCTCGCCATGGGATGGGGCGTAGGTCTGCCTGGCCCCAGTGTTATTGGGGTCCCAGGCTGGACTTTGGAGGGTTGTTTCTCATCTAATGACTTGTGTTGAGTCATTTTGTGGTTCTCGGATTTCATGTCCCACCAGTGTGAAAATGTTTCCTCTTGGGCACTCTCAGCAGCTGCTGGAGATTGCAAAGAGCAAACCAGCACTTGTGTGAGCCTGTTGTTTCTGGAGATGACTTCAGAAAACCACTGGGGATTGTCTCAAACATGAGATGTTTCCTAAGTGGTGAAAATCCATCTGCAGCAGAACAACCATGTTAAAATTTTCATACATTAGCAAAGATGATGATTTCTCAGCCAATTGCAGGCTCATGTCCATTGCAAAGTCTCCGGCTGCACGGTGTTAATTGTTCTCAGTGTGATTAACCACGATTATCAAGCCCTCTCAGACAGGAGCTAGGGGACAGATAATTGTGATGAACTTTCAGTGGACTCCCAGAAATGCAAATCGTGGCCTGGATAAGGTTATATTTGCAATATTATGACTAAAAGAAAAACTTAAGGTCCTTTCTGGTGTATTACACTGGCTGGTTTTTTTCTTCATAAATTAAAAAAGATCTTTTGTCTGTTAAAAATCTTTCTGTTACAGAAATAATTGCTATGTGTTTCTATCCTGCCAAAAGTTCAAAATACTGAGATCTTGCCACTGGTTTAAATCACTGTTAAAAACCAGGTTTTCCACTAGTTTATAAATGCTAGTACTAGTTGAAAGGTATCCAAATCAGCATGAGGTTGAGCTGTGACTTTTGGAGTCACACAACCACCGCTGTTTGCAGATGTACTGAGAACAGAACATTGGTTTCCAAAGGTTTCCATAAATATTTCAGAGAATATTTCCTGATCTGATCCACAGTTCAAGGTAAAAAAAGCTCAATAAACTTGAATGTGATATCAGTAAGGTAGCCTGGAAACTTTTATTCATTTTGCTGTATAGTGCAAAGAAATGGGATGAAGAAATAGCTGCTGCACACATTAACTCTTCTTAGCTGTCACCTTTTTCTTTGCGTATAGTGGCAAAATATTATGTAAGAATTGTTTTATTGTCATTAAAATCCAGTGATTCATAGTTTCATGCAGTCAATGTTGCACACTTAAGAACAAAAAACAGCTTCTGAACCTCTTTTGAAGAAATTGCAGCTGGCAGATTCATTTCTCTTTATATTTAACTCCAGTCTGGAAAGAAATTAGAATTACCTCAACTAAAAAACTTCATCTGTTTCTCTGATTGAATGACTTATAAAACAAACAGACCAGGGTTTCTTCACGATAATTTGTAAATGCCTAATGCTATGCAGGGACTGCCATGGTCTTCTTCCCGGTGAATATCAGTGTAACAGTCCCTTTTGTCCCCCAGAAATGATGGGGAGGGAAGAAAGAAAACTTGAGAAAAATCAGTGAACCAGCCAGAAATGTGGTACAGACATTGAGACTTTCAAGCAAATGGTCTTTACCACGCAGTCATGTCACGCAAAATTTGCTGCGTAGTTGGACAAGGTGAGGCGGTGACACGCAGAGCAGAGCTCGCAGGAGCAAGGGAGATAGTGGATGAAAGTAGTTTCTTTGTGGTGAAGCGCAGAGCAAGGCCCCAGCGTGCTCCTGTTGGACATTATGCTGTCATGTCAAAAGTCCCATCTGTCAGGTTCAAAGGAAAGCCAAAGCCCCATCTATGTATTAAAAATTGTTTAATGCTTTACCCAAGAGCTGGAGGCCTGATATTACCGTTGTGTAATGCCCAGCCTGTGCATGGGTTGAAAGAAAAGATGCAAAGCCCTTATCCAAGGGGATATACGATATCTACAGCAGTCCCTAATGGCCCGTTGCTTCCACAGTCGCTGTGCTGGCAAGGGAGGTTACTCAAATAATGCTAATGCTGAGATTAAAATATGGGACAGGGACTAAGAAATTCTGAGTTAATTTTCTGGCTCTGTCAAGAAACAGTCAATGGGAGTTAGTTAAATCATTTAATCTCTGCGCCTCCTGTCCTTGTGATCTGATAATTTTCTATCTCATAGGGCTGTTGAGAAATGCAATGCATTAATATGAGTCATTTGTGTTCTGCAATGATGGTTGCCACGTACATGGGGAGATTTAGGCTTTCTATTTGGATGGAAGCGGTTAGTCACAAAACAGCACTAAGACAAAAATGCCTATCATTCACCAAACTCTGACTAATGTTGTTTCCACATCTGTATCTACAGTGATATGAGTGGAAATTATTTTCCACTTAAAATGCATTGATTTTTATTTGTTGCAATAAGCTCAGGCACACAGATCCTTTGATACCAGAGCAGGAGCTCAGCCAGATGGGTCTGTTTGGTCATGTTAGGTCATGTTTGCTCAGCTCAAGCAAGAACGAAATCAGAAAACCCCCAAAATATTATCTAGAGGTGGCCATTAGGGAAGAGGCAAGTGCATATAAAATTAAAAAATATTTTTCACTGGCTGTACTCTAATATTCTGAGAAACTTGAGCTGAAGGTGGCTCTTCCTGAACATGTAGTTAGACTTGTTGTCCTGCACCTGAAAGTCCCTCTGCGAATGAGACAACATATAGCCTGTCAGTGATATGTGCATAGAAATAGATGCAGTTTATTTTGAATAGCAAAGCCCAGACTGAAAAAGGAAATGTTTAGTGGAGGTTAATACCATGCTTGAAAGAACATTAATAAAGGAAAATAAGAAACAGACTATGCAGCAATTTCTGACCAAAATAAAATAACCTCCAAAACAAATACTCTTCTCTTACGTTGTTCTCGAGCTTAGAGCTCCTGTAGTGTAATAATTACTTTGATGATTTCTGAAGGGGATTCTATTTTTCTCCAAAAATGTTTACAGCCCCATCAGATCTAATTATTCCTGGCTTCTTCTTCAGCATTTTTTCAAAGAGATTGAGCACAACAGCATTTATCTTTTCAAGATAGGCAGAGAAGAGTGAAAAATGGTGAGGTATCTACCCTCCTGGAATCCAGGCTTTTACATTTCCAAATAAATGGATATATTTAACTAGGTCATAACAAGTAATAAGGAAAAGCTTCCATTTCATTGCCTTGAAATAGACAATTTTGGTCTCTTGTTATCATTTATTATTTATTTTAATTAGTCATAATTGCTGTGACAATTTACATTTTAATAGATATTCAGATAACTAAGAAGGAAACTTTCCAGGCACCATAATCACAGTATTTCTAGAGCATTGGAATTCAGGGCAGCCACGAGCCCTGGCCTGGCTGCCTCCCTGCACAGCCCCATGGCGATTCGCATTCAGCTTCAGCTCCGAGGTGATGGCTACAACCACGGTGAGAGCTTCACCCTTCTGGCAAACCATGGTTCGGCACTGGTTTCCCAGTAGAATTCCTTCCCTGCAGGTGCAGAAGGGCCAGTGTAGAAACAGCACTTACAGGCAGCTGGTTCAAGGCTTTTATTAATACTGCGACACTGCATTTAAGTGCTCCATTTAGTGTGAGGCAAGTTTTTTCTGAACTGTCTTTACAGCTTCTCTGTTGGCTACTTTCACCCCCAGGGAATTGTATGGTAAGTCTCACTTTATGCATGAACGCCAGAGGACAGGAATCGGTTGCATTATAAGTGAAGAAGCTGTAGCTCTTTAATGGAACTAGTAGCTTTGGGGTCGCTTGTGCGCTGACAGCATTTATGTTACGGTGGTGGAAGACACAGTCGGAGCTTATGTTCAAGCTGTAATCTTCACTGCGGTGCAGTGTTTGCAGAGCAGCCAGGTAGATTAAGTCTCACCATGAAGTTGTGGGCACCAGTTGGTGTATGACTAATCTCATTTCCAACTAGCCTGGGCATCCTCGCGCTGGAGAGCAGGCTCCAGCTCAGAGCACAACCCTCAGCCCTTGAGCATTAGTCTGCTTCCCAAGGCCCCACGGTCAACAGGAAGATTCATCATGTCTGGACCAGCACACAAATGCACATTTTTGTCAATAGAGCCATAGCATGGGCAAGGAGCCACATGGAAAAGGTGGAAATAGAGCAATGGCAACAATAATCCTGCAGAGCAGCCCTGGGACTTTCAGGCTGGGGCCTGGCTGTCCTGCACAGAGGGAAGTGAGCCAGCAGCTGCTCCCACTGCCAGACTGGTCTGACATGGCTCTGCCCACCGGCTGTGCTCCTTGATCAGTTGTTGTGACATGGACCCGGTCGGAACTTCTTTAGAACAAAGTACAGCAACACAAAGCTGGTTTTCTGTGCTTATATTTAATGGGCGATTAATATATACTTATATAGTATTCCAAAGCTATTCACTATATCACACAATCAAATTTTTTCAGGTACGCAGAAATTCTTAGTTCTTCTGAGGTTTTGCTGTGAACAAAATTGATTCTATTTTAGAATCAAAAATTCAAGTGAAACTGCTGTAGAATTCTGTGGGGCTTTGTGGAAGTTTTTGTTAGAAGCCTTGATGTGAGTTTTTTAACTTGGAACAGTTAATAAGAATCTTATGACTGATGGGGATTTCTGTGGGCAGGAGGAGAGTTAGTCACCCTTAGAAGAATTTATTTTAACAACAGAAACACAAATTTCCTTTCTAGGATTTTTACTTGTACTTATGCCATTGTACAGTAACATTTGTATTGTAATCATGTATCCTGTTATTTCTCTACTGTTTAATTAATTTGGCAGCGTTGAAAGTAGACAGATGAAAACCAATACTGCTTCTTGTAAAAAAAAAATATGCAATAAGCAGTGTGATAATTCCTTGCTAAATTACTTGTAAAATACATTAGCTTTTCGATGTTAAAGAGCAAGTCTATTGTGACCAAAAGAAAGGTAACACTAACACTTGCACTCATAGCATTTTACCATTAGCCTTGCCTTAAAAAAGCTCAGATATGAACTTTTGTTGCAATTCAGTCTATTTTAAGGAAGACAATGAAGAAAAACAGACTATGTCTCCTTATTGCCTTGTTACTGTCTTTTCTCTTAGTACAGGTCAAGAAGATATTTGCTAAAATATGTTATTGCTTTTCTAATTACCCTCACAGCACAAAGCACCATGCAATTTCTATATGCTTATTATGTCCAGATCTGGATACTCTGTCACTTCGTTGATCTAATTACAGAAGTCAAATGATAACAGTTCAACTCTTTACCCTCACAACTTCTGTCTCTACCCTTGCCCTTATGAAAAGGGAAATTTGAGACAAGCAAATAGGAATATATTTTTAGTGTTCCCCACTGTCTGCATTATGTTGTACTGGGAATTCCTGTGGTCCTTCTCCATCCCCCTTGTGCCTCTCTGCTGAGTAGTTCAGCTGCAATCAGGGTCTACACTCCAGCGTTGGGAGGCCTCTGCCAATAAATAATCGAAATGCTAAGGAGATATTTACAGCTCCTCTTTCCCTGGGAGGAGAATATACGAAAGGATGATGGTGCATGCGGGAGTCATGCCACTGGCTCCAGCGAGGCCAGGACCTGGTCCCATGCTGCTCTGCCAGCACCTCTTCCATCCCTCACTGGTACCTGCCAGTGCTGGGCTGGAGCTGAAACCAAGGCTGCTGGAAACTGCTGTGCTCCCTTATGCATCAAACCACTAGTTCAGAATGTGACCTACATTTCTCTGAAATGATTTATAATACTCTTAATAACTCTGAAGCACAATATTAACATGCTTCTTTAAAGAAAACTCCATAAGATTTAATATTAATATTGAGGGTTTCTTTCTCTCTCAACAGTGACTTGCTGTGCTCAGCAAAGCTCCCTCTAATGCCCATGAACATGCTTGTGAAGGTTTAATAGTCTTATTTTCTCCTTGTTTCGGTCTGTGGTTGCTTTCACACAGCTGTAGTACCCATGAACCAGTGGCACATGTCCCCTCTGTGCCCGGAGGGGACCAAAGGGCTCTCCCAGGGCAAATCCACCTCTGCTGTAGATGCCCAACTTCAGCCATAACTTGTTCCCTTGCTCCAAGGGCTCTCTCAGCAGCCAACCTCTAAATAGCCCCCAAATTTTTTCTTCTAGGAGGTGAGAAGGGGGACTGTTAATGCCAGCTGAGTTTTTAGAGAGAGCTATGTGAGCTGGTCTTGGACTTTTATGCTGTGGAAACCTTATACCGTATTTTAAACTCACGGAAATACATTCAGCTATTTAAACTCAGGGAAAATATTTATATTACTAAGAACATTATGCAATACTTCGTTTAGTCCAAGGGAAAGTTTTCTAGAAAACTTGGGTAAACGAACAACAGAAAAAGCCCTCTGCTTTAGCTGGGATCTGGACAAGTCGACCTAGTAGATCTTTTCCATTTCTCACCTCCAAAACCCAATGCAGTCTGGTTTTTTTTATGTCTGTGATCAGTGGAGCGTATCTGTGTGTGCCGGAAAAGAGATTGGCTACAGCCATTTTTTGCTTGCTTTGACATGTACTTTGTCTTTTTATAAAAAGATAAACTCTAAAAAATCATGGTTAATAAGAGGCCTGAGATTACTTATAAGCAGTCTGATCAGGCTGTACCAGTATGAGGCACATGCTTAAACACAGTCTCTTCTAAGCAAGGGCATGACTTACTACTTTTAATGCATGGTATCTTTTGCTGTTGGGTCTCTGAGCCTTGACTTACGTTTAATCTTTCAATTAAATTCCCTTCAGACATGTGAATTTCGTCAATGCTTATTTCTCCCACACAAAAATCTGGTTATATTATGTGATGTTTTCTTCAGATCCTCACTATTCTGCATGGCATTTCCCACCCCCTTTTATTTTTCCCCTTCCCTTTGCTGGAAGGAAAAACTGTTTTTGACTATGCCTGAAGCTTTGTCTTTTATCCCTCACCAGTGTCTCTCAGACAGCAAATCTCTGTCTGCATAGCGGGCATCCTACCCGAGAGCCTCTGCTCCCTCCCCAAAAGGAGATCTGTGGGGGGGACATGGAAGCAAGGGGCTCCAGCAGCCAAGGGCAGTCGCCTATGGGTGCCCGGGTCCCCAAGCACAGTGCTGTTCCTGGCAGCGGCTGCATCTCTGCACCATGGAGCCAGGAGCACTGACCGGGGGGTGTTCTCATTGCAAATAGTCACTGTGCCCCTTTCCCAGGGGGGACCAGCAGCCTTGGCTCACAGCGGGCTCAGGGCACTCGGCTGCTCAATGGGGCTTCCTCTTTGCTTCCACTAATAGTGAAATGATGACTCTTTGGTCTATTTTTCTCCATTTTATGGTTTTTGAATGATTTTCTGTCCAGAGAAGATGAGGGGATTTTGTCAGATTTCTGATTAGGGACAATTTAGAGAAAGAGGAGGAGAAAAAAAAATACACAAAACAAATGAGGAAACTAATGCAGTCTGTTGTCTGAGTGAATAAGATATTAACCAAGATCAGTGCGTTGCTCTCAGGCACAGCTCTGGGTCATCCTTCAGCTCCTGCTTTTGATCCCGGGTGTGCAGGGAGAGGACCAGTGCATGGCCTGGGCTGAGCATGCTGGTGTGGCACCTCCTTTCATTCTGTGGCTAAAACAACGGCAGCCAGCTTCAAACTTGACTTTTTTCTACATTCTAGTTTGGGGAAGAGCCTCAATTTGCAGGTTTAACACACTGTTTTGTGCATTTCTGCAGCTTTTGGGAGCTGTAAAAGAAAACAGTTATGTCTTCTTGAATGTAGTTGCATTTTTTTCAGAGCTGGGTTTTGATGCCCACTTTGTTTGTCCTTCCGGCTCTGTCAGTGAGTAAAGCCACTTGCAGTTGGAGAACATAAAAGGATGGGTGGTTTTACAGGTCACATTCAAGCATATGGATAGCTTTGAAGTTACCACTTTGTTGAAAAAAGTGTTTGGTTGGTTCTTGTTTCATCATATCTTAATTATAGAAATTAACTCAGACTGTTAATGGAAATTGTAACAAATGAAATCATTAATGAAATTTGTAACAAAAGTAAGGTCTTTCTTCAAAAGGAGTTTCACACACAGAGGGGACAGCCAGGAGACTAGAACGAATACAAGGACCCAGTGAGACTGACTTCTCCATTTAGCAATTCATTCTGGTAGGAAAAAGAGTTCAAAGAGCTCCTGTGTACCAGTCTCTATATACCTGCACATGCAGGATCGCATCTTAACAGGATCTTGAGGGATCTGGTTCATTATATCTTAAACAGGTCCAGTTAACTACTCCTTGAGGAGACAGGATTTCTCCTAATGTGCTACTGTAGGAAATTCCCAGTTTAATGATCTGGTTGAACTCCAGAGTAGGCTTATGGTGTGAATCCAGAGAGCTTATCTGTTAACTGATCCCATCCCAGAGACCTGGAAAGATAAAAGTTTTATTATCTATCCATGGTGGACTCCCAAAAGACTTTCCCAAGAAGTCTTGTTGTTACAATATATTCATGTACAAGCCTTGAACTAAAGGATAGAATCTATCTTGAACTCTCAGAGGAATGTAGCAGGAAGAACTGACACGTTTCAACCTTATTTGTACCTTTTTCAAGTGAGGTAAATACAAGCAAATTCTGCTTTCGGATAAACTGTTGTTGTGGGGGACCTCCCTGTATACAGAATAATTCATCAAAATTAAGCACTGCATCTAGTTTCAGACATGTAGCTCTCGATTGCCGGTTTGCGGATTAAAAGATCTCATCTAAGATTTAACACATTGATTCAATTACTTCAACTTGTACTTCAAACACCATCAAAGGGTTGATTCTTTTCCCTTAATTCTTTTGAAAGGCTAATTCAGACTGACTCATTAACTAGAGATGACTGCAAATTTGGATAATGCATATAAGTGGAGAGGCTTGATCCATCTTGATTAAAAGATTTTTTTGTAGCTAATGTTTAACCTCTAAAGTTCATAAACTGAGCTACAGTTAATGAGTGTGTTTCATTCGCAAATGTTTAAGCATCCTCCCACTTCTTTTTGCCCCTGAAATCAAAAGGGGATGCTTCCTGAGCTGCAAAATGCAACGTTTATGCTAATTGAATATCATTATAATTATTTCACAGTAACTGAAAAATCTATGTGCAAACAGTTACGTAAACGACATGAATAAATACACAAGCATATTGTTTGCTTCACTAAGTAAATCAGTACATTAGAAGGATAAACTATTATATTACCTAATTAGCTATCATCCAGAAAGGGTGTTTTCATGAGCAGATGGGCAAAAACTGTCCTGGATCACTTGTTCTGAAAAAGCCCTGCAAGAAAAACTGATTAGCGTTCATTTCTCGTAACTTTCCTTGCATTTGGAGCAGGCAGAGATGTGGAAAAAAAAACCTACCTTGGTGCATGATTTTGAGGCACGAGAGGGGATTCTTCCTACTTCTCACATCATCAGTGTAAATAAAAGAACATATGTGTAAAATCATACAGTTTTGGGGGCTGTATTCTGGGTTGCAAACATGCGGACCAACACCTTCTGAAATGTGGTCTGTGGTATTGGGAATGCTAGAAATTATTCTTGATTGTGACAAATAGGGATTACCGTGTACAGGGGGTTTCATTTCCTATGAATCTAATAGGATACATTTTATAGAGTTCTTTTTATAGCAAAATACTTGCTTATTGTAAAACAGGTTTCTAACTGTACTGACTGCATGAAATATGGACAGTAGAATTGGATGAAAAAAGTTTGCAAGTAATAAATTTGTTCAAAAGTTTATCATGTGCAGGAATTGTTTGCACATTCAAATAAATATCTTCAGACAGAAGAAAAATGAAACTGAGCCATAGTCCAAAAGCTTGCAGAGAACAACTCCCCACAGCACATGACAGGGCACTGGCGAGGCAGAAATTTTCTCCTTCCTGGAGAATTTTCAAACTTCCCTGGAAATCCCAAAAGGGTTTTGAACATCCCTTTCATATCACTGGTCCAGGCACCAGGGGAAGGAAAGCTCTGCTCCTCTGCCTTGGCAAAGTTGGGGGTAAGCAGAGGAAATACCCACGGCTGCCTTGGGGTTTGCTCTGACCTGGTAGGGCCATCTGCAAGGTTTTTCCCTTTGTTAAATCAGTGGTATAGCTGTATTGGAAATGTCCAGTTTCGGTGTGGGCTTAAGACATCTCAGCGTGTATCTGTGGGTCTGCCTCTGTCGCAGTGGTGGTGTTCGTGTGGTGTTCAGGAGGCTGTGAAGCACCTCGATAGGGAGATGACCCAGTGTTCATACACAAGCTAAAAAGGACTTGAGCTGTACGACTTGCCACTGAAACAGCCATCATAATATCTTTTTGTAATAGGAAAGGTCTCACTGATGAAGTGAACAATTTGTTGCTCGCTCACAAAAGATATCAATTCACTGGTATAGATGCTTTGGTCCAGAAATTTTATTTCTTATTTTATATCTCAGCAGTTAATGCCTGAAAGAAAACAATATCCTTTCAATGTGAGTCATTGGGAAATAAAACTGTGAGAGAAAGCTTGTGTTTCTGTTTAGATGGTCTTGTTTGCTCTTTGGTGCGTATAATTAAGTTTGAATACTTCATATTCAGGCTACATTGAGGTTGTCCTAAAAGTCATTGTCAGGATGCAAGTCATTTCATCCTAGAGAAAAGACTTAAATATGAGGTCTGGTTTCTTTTTATTGACTTAAGGGAGCACAGGTTCAAACAGATCGCGTGTAAATGTCTGTGTCCTGGACATATAAAGCGAAGGGAGATGACACTTCCCTGCTGTATCTGGAAACAGATACTTGAGGGTCACAAGGATCACTGTGGCTCACATAGCCAAGACCCCAGGCTCTCTCAGGGTCACTCCTCTGGTGATCCCCATACTGGCCTTTGAGCGGTCCTCCTTCTGTTCATGTATTAGGGAATAATTCCGAGCATCTTGTCCAAGTGTCCAAAAATAAAGTAGCCCCAAATTGTAGCTTATGTAAATCAGTGCAGCACTGCTGACTTCCATCCAAACCTGTGCCAAGTATCTGGCTGTGAAATGCTTAAATTACATCAGCACATCAGTACAGAGAAGTGTCCCTGTCCTCTGCCCTGCTATGACATGCTTCACAGGAGGCACGACGACAGCAGGTTGTACAAGGGTGACAGCACTAGGAGATTAGACCTTCGCTCATGCACCATCCTGCAGTGGGAAAAGAAGCTGATGTTCATGCAGGAAATAAAGGCTTCAGCAGCAGCGAGGTCTCTCTGTGCTGGGCAGACGCAGAGTTTTTCCCTGCCTTGCTTCTTACGCTGCCCGTCTGCTGGGTGAAGTGACAGTACAAAGATGTAGGAGACGGATAGCTGCTGCTGTGGTCCCCAGCCACCCCATCTGATGCAGTGCTCTCTTTTGACAAAGTAGGTTACTAGATCTGTGTGTAATGAGGGCAGGGATCGTAGCGCTGTCGCTCGCTGGGTGCTTCTGATGTGTGCCCAGCGCCAGCCGTGGGATCCCTCCTGAGAGCAGGCTTTACCTGCACAGTCCCTGCTGCTGCCAAGGCACCAGGAGTTGCTGTGTGCCAAAGGCTGGCACCATCTACCTGCACCCCTTCCGCACTGCTGAATGGGTGTCACAAGTTTCCTGCTGGTGAACCTTCATGCTCACCTAGATCTGAAATCTGAAGCTCCATCTTCTGGTGGTGGGTGTTAGATCTACAGAGGTCAGACAGCTTCCCAGTGGTTCTGTGGACTCTGTCATCTTCTTTAGCTCTACTGGCAGTTCCCTTGCTTTTCTACATGTCACTTCAAAATTACTCTGTATAACTCAATATTGCTTTCATACATATATGTATGTTTAAAATATACATAAACATATGTGTGTGCGTCCCCAGATGTGCATACATAAATAGATACATATGCATTACAAATGTATTTATCCCTGTAACATCCCTTGAGAGATGATACTTTCACACTTTAATCTTAAGTTTTTTAGCTTATTAGGATAGAACGTCCT
This sequence comes from Limnodromus scolopaceus, assembly GCA_028565335.1. NCBI lineage: Eukaryota > Metazoa > Chordata > Aves > Charadriiformes > Scolopacidae > Limnodromus > Limnodromus scolopaceus. Next base: position 12,927,846 of record JAOXNO010000070.1, on the reverse strand, counting down.
CCAGGGCTCTGTGGAGAATTTTTCATACAAATGGCAAAATTGTCCCTCCAGCAAATTGTTTCCTGTCTGAAAGATAAAACAGATTCAGAAGGAAAACATGGTAAGCCAAGTCCAGACTTGCACAAAGATTTGTCCTGATTTCCAGATTCCTGGATTAAGACATTGTTCATTGGATTTCATCGCTGGCAGCACAGGGATGGAAAGCAGGGTGAGCAGCTCCGTGCAGCTCCTGCCATGCGCCCCAGGGCATTACACAGCCCCCAGCTGCAGACTGGTGCTGCAGGGGACATATCTGAAGAAGGCAACCCTGTTAGCAAAGCATCTTCCTTCTCCTTTCCTTCTTCTTTTCAGTCCTTCATTTTAGCAGAATTTTTAGCTCCTATTCCTGTTTATTGCCTTGGACTCGCTTTGAGGAGAGAGTTGCATCCTGCCGCTGCAGTTCCAGGCTCAGCAGAACCTGCAGGTGCTTCCTGCAGGAAAGCAGCTCACCATCACTGACCGCGGCGCAGCCTCTCGGATGTGGCACCCCTTGGTGCGGCAGCATTGGCAGAGAAAGGATGGGGACTGCAGCAGGGGAGGGATGAACCAGTAAATGAAATGAAGAGGAGGGTGAGCAGGGCATCACCACAGAGCTCGAGCTCAGTTTGCAAAGATCTGGGAGATGTTCTAAAGCCATTTTCCAAAACTAATACTTACAAAAGGATTACAAGCTTGTGTGTGCTTCTGGCAAGCAAGGGTTTTGTAGCAGTTTCCAAGTCACAGCAACCGTATTTTTCCTGAAATGCCACTTCCAGCCATGGAGCTCAGGAAAAATTATTTCTCTAACAGCTCTGACAAACCTGCTGGGTACTTGTTCCCGCTCCCTATGCCTCACATGCACAACCGGGCAGAATCTATAGGAAAAACCTCCAGTTCTGTTGCTAGCCACATTAATTGAACTAAGGCTAGTTATTTTTCCTTTCAATATACTGCCCATACCTTTAAATGTAAGTCCTCTGAATCCCCAGGGGCAGCATCCTTGAGATTTAACTTTTCCTACTGCTAGGGACAGCCACCTTGCACAATGACTCTGCAGAAGTAGTCCTGGAGTTATCATCTCTTCTTTGGATCTCCTGCAGCCACACGTTACGCAGATATTTGTATCCCCAAATCAGCAATCTGCTGTTGAGAAAGTTAGCGCCAGCATGAAGAAAGGGGACAGAGTTGGATCTTCAGCAGATCAGTCATCCTGAACTTGAAGGATGTAGGCAGTGTATTTTTCAGGGACAGGTCTGAATCTGGGGTGACTTGCTTTGACAAGACTGTATATAATTCATTACTGGAAGAGCAGGATTAGCAGGCAGATGATTAGACTTGGCCAAAATGCATATGAAACTTGCTTTTTTATTTTGCACGTTCTTATGTATGCTTGGCGTCATCTACATAGCAAATTTTTACTCAGTCTATAGGTTTTGTGAGCTACTTGCATGGAGTTTACTAAAATGTGAGGGCTTAATTATACCCTCATTTGATTCAGTGGGAGTTTTGCCATTGACTTAAATGGGAGCAGAGCTGTGAAAAAGGATTTGCATGCATTGATTTAGTATGCTGCAAGGGAAGGTCAAATGTGTGAACTTGAAGAAGCAGGAAAGTTCAATGTCCTAACAATCATGACATCCCCTTGGGATTAGATTTCTCCTGTATTGTATAAATAGGGTGTATGGTTTGTTTTGGATCAACAAATATTGATGAGAATTTTTTGGCTTCAAGGGTGTA
>JAOXNO010000070.1:12905146-12917118 GCA_028565335.1 Limnodromus scolopaceus | reverse complement strand
AGGCCCCATCCCTGGAGATATTCAAGGTGAGGCTCGATGAGGCCCTGGGCAACCTGGTCTAGTTGGGGGTGTCCCTGATGACTGTGGAGAGGTTGGACTAGATGACCTTTGGAGGTCCCTTCCGGCCTGGACGATTCTATGATTCTATGATTCTAAGTTCCTGTCCCTCAGCTTTGGGGCAGCAACATTGAGGTGTGTTAGAGGAGGGGATAACACCTTGCTAGAGGTGCCACTGAGTGCTGGGAGCTTTGGTGAGTCTTCCCACGGTGTTTAGCAGAGCTGGGAGGTGCCTTCTGGGCTTCTGCACCCCCAAGTGTGGACTGGGTTGCTCCTGCTGAGAGCTGGGATGCCCACGTGCCAGCTACCACTGGGAGGGAGAGGAATAAAAGTTCGACCATTAGATCCTTGATTGTGGTTCCCAATATTTAGAGGCTTAATTTTGAAATCATTTCATTCTTTCTTTCCTAGTGGAAAGGCACAAGACAGCTCTGGGCTGAACATGTCAGGGCCAGAACATTTTGTAGAAAACAAAACACAAGTATGTGCCTATGCTCTGAAGCTCTAGCCACCAGCTTTCTGACCACCTAAGGAATAGCCGATTCTGAAAGAAAAGCTACAGAGAACACAATTTCTGAAATCCTGCTGAAATTTCAGGCAGTGGCAGGGACAACAGTACAGGAGATCTAAATGGGTCATGGTCCTGTAGGTCTCTTGGGCAATGAGGAACTGCTCTAGCAGATTTGTGACATAAACACATTTTATTTTATTTGCCTAGTTTAGAATTGAAGCTGCACCAAAACTTCTGAGCTTTGTTGATACATAAGCCATTGTGAGATCAGGGCTCACATCACCAACATCTGTCGATAGTAGGAAACTGAGCAACGGAGCACGGAACAAAAAACAACCATGAAAAATGCTGTGTTTCAGCACTCTTTAAAGTCTTGCAACTGCTACTTTTCTTTTTGCGTGGAAAATGCTTCTCTGAATTGCGACAGTTGAAGCAATCAACAGCTTCAGCACAAAAAATCAGGCAACTAAAACACAAAATGGGGTGCAATTTGTAATCTGCACAGCATGCTGAGTCCTCTGCCAGAATAAATTTTCCAGAGAACATTTATGTTTATTTAGGTCACATCCCCCAACCTGGGCATCCTCAGGAAGACTCGGCAGCTTTTCTCCAACATGAAAAACACATTTCTGCATTTCGGCAGAGAGGTGCTGCAGAGAGGACGACCCCACCATCAGCAAGGCACCATCAGCCTCCACTTATAATAAAGCATCGAAAGACAAAAAATAGACTGCGGAGTGTTTCAGGAGAGAGATGCTGAGACATCTGCAGCCTCATAACACTCAGACAGAGCCCTCTGCAAGTTAAAAAGGGGTTGTTCATCCTAGGGGAAAAAGGCTTTTATCCAGTAATACCTTTTCTAATCAGGTTTCTCTCCCCGCTGTCATGTTGTATTGACTCCTTGCCAGCAGCTGAAACGCGATGGGCTCTGGCTACAGCACCTACCTGCGCATCACACCGTTGCCAATCTGTGATAAACTGTTTCCAGGACAGGTTTAAAGTGGCCACTTGCAGTAGGAGTTGTACAGCAAAGCAGAGAATAATGAGAAACAGAAACTCCTTTTTTGTCCATTAAAATCCTGGCAAATCATTTGATTGCCTGTGGTGCAGAAGACAAATAACACAGGTTAGAGTCTGTCAAGAAAAGGGGCAAGTACGTTTCAGGAAAGAAGAAGAAAACCAGTGTGGACTATTTTCAATGCAAAGCAAATGAATACTCGGTGTATTTCCTCCAGGAGCCCTTCTCCTGCGCTGTGCTGGTCAGGGTGAGCGAGGCACAACATCACAATGTCATCCAGCTGTGCTGAGGTGACAGTACACCTCAAAAAACAACCCAAATATAGATTTGTGCTTAAATCAGCATTTGTGGCCACAAGCCCCCAAACCGAATTTGGGTCCAGAAATGCAATCTGCTGAAAACTCCCTCAAATATACATATAACGAACTCAGAGTATGCTCCTTCCATCTGTACCTCCCACTGTGGCAGTGGTAACACCGTGCATTTAAGATCACCGTAAGCTCACCAGGTCTGCTGAAAGGGCACAGCTCATCAGCAGAGGTGAGAGAGCTGCAAGAGAGTTCCACAGGTGCTAACACTTCGATAAATCTGGGGTTCTATTCCAAATGCAAGCTGTGCTTTTTAGACCCGCTCACACTGATATCATGTGTTGCAAGGTGGTTTTTTTGTTAAAAAGACCTTACATAGTCATTTTCTTGGGAGAAGAAAAATAGTCACTTCCAAACAATGTCAGTGCTACATCTCTGTGCACACCTGGAAAGTACTTAGACACTGCATAATGTACCAAAAAAGTGGAAAAGAATGTTTTTTATTCTTGTAGATCATATATAAAGTGCAGACATGTTCTGGTAGAAATAACAATTTGCTGGTTAAGGGCAAAGCAATTTGCCTACAACGCTACTGGTTACAGGCAATAACAATTTATGCCCTGCTCCTTAATGCCTTCACGTACAGACAGTTAATGTCCAAAAATCCTGCGTGGCTTAAGACTTAATTGTGTACAGCATCAGCATTAGCCTGCACCAGCTCTGAGCCCAGCTGGACTGGTCCTCCCACTGTGACTGTGCAGGGGAGGCTCAAACCCATTACGTGGAGGGACCCCTTACACATACACAATGCAAACACTCGGGAGAACACTCTTTTTATGTGCACATACTGGCAAAGGTATTGAGGTAATGAACTAGAGAGAGTTATCTCTGGAGGATCAGTGCCTTTTTCTTCCACCACTGTTTTGAATATTGAGCTGGAAATACTGCATCTTGAATATTCAATTTTGGAATACTGCATTTTAATTTTTTTAAAATATTGAACTGGAAAGCTAATTGTATACTGTGATCCAAACCACAGTGGTTTTAAGGTTTTGTAGATGATCTAAGCCACTTTGTGAGCAGGTGCTGGTTATTTTCTTCTCATTTGGCTTCCACCACTGCACTTCATTTCTTAAAGTACCATGTGTTGGTTCAATCACACCAAATTCAATTTCTGAGTGAATTTGCAGGTGCACCTTTGTAGTAAGTACATCTGCAGGGACCTCACCCAGAACCAGGCAGTCATCCTGATTCTTCATTTCGAAAACTCTCTCTGCTTTGGCCACATCACTGAGCCTAACCTTGCATTGCTGTTATTGATAGACTCACTGATTCATGGCACGTGTCTGACCCCTCCATCCCTATGGCAGAACTGCACCATCCTGTTGGCTTGTAGTTGCTGCTATTTCCTTTTGTACAGAAAGCTGGATTCATGATTTCTGTTGCTAATATAGAGAAGTGTCTGTGTGCACCTGCTCTGTACTCGGGTGAAACCACCTCAGTGGCGAAATGAATGTTTCGCAGTTGTGATGAGTACCACAAGGTTAACTCTGCGTTAGAACAGGTAGTAATTGTCTGCTGTTACATGGGGATCACAACACGACTGTAATGTTGTTATGGTAATATCATCACAACATTATCTTAATATGGTGAGGTCAAATAAGGTTTGTATTACCTTACCATATAGATATTATTTATCGGAATTGCACTGTGAGACAATGTAATGGGGATTTTGCAGCTAAGGCAATCCTGAGAGGTTTCTGAGCACTCACACATGATCAACATTTGCAACAGCTTAAAGAACACCTTAACTCCTTTGCATGTGTATTAATGATAGAACAAATGCCTTAATTTCTAGTTGGTCTAATATTGTAGGTAATCCATGCGCTTTTCTTTTGGTCCTGTGAGGCCAAGAGGAGGGAGGGACATCACTGCAGATAAGAGAGATAAAGTGCTTCAAAGTTGCTAAGAAAGTCTCAAGAAATTGACCCCTGATACTTTTTGCAGTCCGATCACATAATCCATCCTTAGTTTGAGATGTCATAACTGTCTTCCAAGTTGAAAATGTCCGAGAGCGAGCAGAGCTCTCCTCGCCTTTTACCCTCGGTGGTGGCAGAAGGTACCAGCTCCTCGCAGCAGAAACACCTGTGGTACAGCTCTCCAGAACCAAGGTCCGATTAGCTGCACATAAGCTAAATAAAAAAAAAAGCTTTACATTATGTGCCAACATGGTGGTTACTAATTGTATGTGACAGTGAATTAATTGTGTTATGCCTTTAAGCAAGTACAGTGCTTGAATGCTAATGATGACTCCAGTTTTGCTCTTGACACGGTCCGTGGAGTAGGTAATTTATCTGGAGAAATGTGTACGTAGTGGGGTGGCACCAGGCTGTGCCACTGCCTTCTCAGCCTGGACCGCTTCAGGAGCACTCAGCAGTCCCAGCCCGGCTGCGATAACCTGGCGTGTCTGTCAGGGGCCAGGGGTCTGTGATACATATATGTATATATGTATAGTATGAATTCTAGATTTTACTATAGTGAGTATCAAAAGTGAGATTTTTTTTTTCTTTACCAAAAGATAAGGCTTTTTCTGTGTGTGTTTGTGCCATGAGGATTCTGCAGAGAAAGACTTTTCATAGGTACTGACAAATAAACCTGGGAAAATAAGGTTTACTGCTTACTCCCATACTGGGCAAAGCAGGAGCGGGAGGCAAATCCAAATGTCATTGTGCTTCCCAGGAGAGATCTCTTTTACGTGACTGATGGCCTGCCAGGGCCTGCGTGATAAATCCCGCTCCCCAAAGCGAGCCCCAGGTGACACTGCAGGGATGAAAGTCATCTGGCCCCATTATGGATGAGCCTCATGCACAGAGAGAGGGATGGTCAACTGAGTGAGACAGGGATATAAGAAGGGTTTGTAGGTGGCAGACCTTGTAAGTCCTGGCAGCATTTCTGCAGCTCTCCTTGCCCTGAAAGAGAGGAGTCCAGTGCAGGAGTTTTCTCTAGTGACTCGGGGAAAAATAATCCTCAAAGTAAGTCAATGAAAGCCCATTGACCCCATTCCATACATCTGGGAGTGAACAGAGATAGTATAAAAATTCAGGATTTGTACTAATTCAGATAAAGAGTACAAACAATGTAAATGTGAAAAACCTAATAAGCTAGATTATCCACCAATGCAATGTCAAAGTGAGCATTCACTATTAATGACGTTTAGACATGTCTCTATATATTAATATTTGCTAAAATTGTTAAATCACGTCTTAAAGCACCACAGAATATTTTACTTGCTAGGCATGAAATGCAATTGGAAAGGTATTTACCAGTGTTGCCCTTAGTAATAAATGGTAGGAGGAAGCACATCACTCATAAACTTTCTTTGGTGAATGGAGTACTTTCATTTCTGAAAACGATTACTCTGGTCAAAGTGATCATATTCTGCAGAGCAGACACAAGCACGGCTCTGGAGAATTTCAGCCTTTGTCGAGAAAAAAAAATAATCATATTATGAAATGGGAAACTGCCCTTGGTCTGACAGAGAGCTCACCTTTGTGAGTATTTTCTTAGAAAATATTATATTAAAAGATTGTCTGCTTGTAATGATAGTTGTTTGAGAGCCTTTCAAAATGCAGAATTCCCTAATCCTTAACAAAATCAATGGTTTTTGCTACCTTTCTTAAATTATATCCTAAAGGTATTTTTTCAACTTTTCCAAGTTGATTCCAAACTATTAAAGACTTTTTTTTCTCTTTATTCGAAAATTCTTAATGTTAGGGTTTACACTGAGGCACTCAGCAGTTTCTGCTTTCTGCTTCATTCTAATGTGTTCATTCAGCAATGGCTGCAGCAACGTTACCACAAAGGTCTAGAAAAGTCTATGTTTTTCCTAAAAGGAGGGGATCATTTAATTGTTTTTAGTGAATAACAGTTGATAGCCAATAATCACACATTCCTGTGAGCTGAAACATTATATATTATCATTAATTATTAAAGAAGTGTGATGTAATGAAATTTTCTATGATACGGCAGCTGAAGGATAACTCTCATCTGCTTTAAAAGCAAAGCAGAGTGGCTGTAAGTATGGACGTTTATTTGTTTAGGAGCCAGGAGGTTCCAGCTGGGGTCGTGGCTGTCTTGTGCTGGGCACAGCTCAGACACCTGATGGAAGACAGTCTGGATGGGGACAGAACAAAGAACCTGGGAGAAGGCAGCAAATTCAGCGAGGGGGCTGTGGTGGCTGGGCAGGAGGTGGCAAAGCGGCCATGTCTCTTGCATCCTTCTCCAGCACTATATTTGTTAATTTTTGTATTAATTTTTTTTTGTCTGAATTTTGGCAGAAGTAGACATAACTTCTCTCAATATGAAAATACAATTTTATCAGAAATGGTTCTTCAGCATATTTTGGATGACAAGCTCAGGGTGCCTCTGGGCACTGCAGAGGTCAAGGACTCCCCTGTCTTTCCCGCAGCGCTGAACCTGCTTCCTGGCCACGCAGCTGTGTAGGAAGTACCTTTTTGCGTAGAAACAAGAAACTATTTAAAAATTAGATAAGTATCATATAAAACATTATTGCTGGTTCTCATCTGTTCTACCTTTCCACTTCCGTTCATTTTATTGCTGTTAAGCTTCTTACTATGCCAACGTATTTTAGGTTCATGATTATAAGTATTTGAAAATATCTAAGCTGTACTGACTGATACCCAGTTGAAAGTAATAGCCTCTTACTTGAAAAATGAAAAGCCACTAATGCATTACTTAGAGAAATATGTCGTTTATTATTAAAAAAGGCATATTTGTTTTCATTTATTGCAAAGTCTGGTCTTTCCCTGTTTATTATCTGGTACGTTTTACTCTACATGGTATATTTTACCTGTATAAACAGAGATTTTCTTTGACAATTTAAAGTATCAAAATACGGGCCTTTAATTTAGAAGAATATGAAATTGAAATGAAAATAATACTTGCTGATGCAGCCGGCTGGTACCAAATCCCATCGCTCAGCCTGGAAGTTCTCATGCTCTGTGAAGACTCAGATGCTCTTTGCATTTGGCATTTTCTTATTATTCTTCTTAGAAAAAGCCTTATAACATCTTCCCAAGGCTCACCGCTTTCTGGAGCATGCGGGTACCCAGCTGCACTCATTCAGACTTGGAGAATAAGGCTGAATTTAAGGAGAGGTTCAGCACATCACTCACCTCCCTCGTTCTTGGGTGCTTATAAGCCCCAAATAAACCCAAGGATGAAGCCAAGAGGAGCTGGTAAAAAATATCATAGTGGCTGCCTGGAAACTTGCTGAAATTGCAATAGTGTGAAATAAGTAGGAAGTACAAGTAATTCTTGGGTTTGTTTTGTTTGTTTTTGGTTTTGTTTTTGTTTTTTTTTCCAAGGATGTAAATATCAGCCTCTACATTCTCTTTCCCAGCCATGGAAGGCAGAACTAGAGCATTGCTTTCCTTCTTTTCAGGCAGTACTGGGAGGAAAAATGAGGGAAGTCTCATCTCCTCCAGTGTCAGCTTGACTTGCACGTCAGGCCTGGCCAGGCCAGCAGTAGGCATCAGCCTCAACCGAACGCCTGGTGCAGTTGTCATTCCCACAGCAAGGAGCAGGGCTGGAGAGCAGGACTTCCCAGGTGTTTTGTTTCCTTGTTCTCAAAGATGATTAATTTAAAAAACAGGTGCAGCTGCCAATGATAAATAGTATAATATGTTCAGATAAGAGCCTCAGTCTCCATTAAACTATTTTAAAGTGGTCTATAAGCAATGTAAACACTCAGGTAAATAATATTCCATGTTGCTGTGTATCCCTGAATAGATCCCAGTGACTTTGTGCTGACACCTCTCTTTGCATCCAATCATGAAATTCAGCACAGAATTTTTTTAATCTTAAATTAAGTGAAGCTCATCTGTTTTAGAGGAGGTTTCTTTTATGACTTTAATTCACTTAAATCCAGATCACAAAGCCAAAAGGGAACTTTTTTATTTATTGTTAGACACCTAAAAAAGAGGCTCACAGGAAGGTCCTTAGTGTTAAAAAGATGTAGTTTTAGAGTTCTGTAGAGACAATCAATAGACAGGCTACAGCATGGCAAGTACCACTGTCTTCCATTTAAATTAATTGCTCTGAAAAAATAGATCCAATTTCTTTCCACGTTGCAGACTGTTTTCCGTCAAAGCATTGGCTTTGTTAAAATCATGGACATCCATTTGGAAATTCTTCACTAATTAGCATGATCTGCTCAAGCCTGGGCTGAAAAATTCAATATCATCTAACAAATATTCTGTAGCTGGGCTTGGGATTTGGTCTCGCAACTGCTGTTGGATTTATATTGAATTCAGAGGAAATTAAAGCAGACGTTGGCCCTTAATTGGCACTTATGGTGAATGTGCACAATTAAACTGCGAGATGTATTCTCCCCAATACCTGTAGATAGTTTTTAGCTTGTTAATGTTACACAAAAACCTTGAAGGCTGCTCGGTGAGAGGCAGATGTGCACCCAGAGCTCATTCCCTGGAAATACAGACAGATTCTTCAACTATGTCAGAGCAGGACAGCCATGTCAAAATATGTGATGCATTTATACATCCTCAAGAATCCTATTATTTTCTGTAATTGAAACTGTATCTAAAATGGTTTGGGTGGCACAAAATAGCTGAAAAAGTGGTACTAGATACAATGAAGAGAATGTAATGTTAATGCAAGATGAGGCTGGCTCTGGGTCATGTAATAATATATCATTAGCTATTCTAACTGACATAAATGAAAGAATAAAAATGCTACGTCTTCATAATAGTTGAAAGAGGAGAAAACACCAGTTTTTTCAGGAGCTTCTGTACCTTAAGGGAAATTAGCTTTTCAATGCTTTTCCTTGGATTTGATAGTAGTTTTTTCCCCACTACATGGCTTAATAAAAACAGGGTGCACATGCCACTGAGTAACACTGTTCCAAAATGCTTTTGTGTCAAATAAATTAATAACTTTTTAGGTTCCCATCACTTTTTAGCATTCCCATCAATGCTTCATGAGCATTGGTGTTCCTGAAAATTACATCAGATGGACAAGCAAAGTAGGAAAACCTGACTGAGATGGGCAAGCACCTGAAAATCAAAAGTTGGATAAGACCAGAGAGAGTTAGTTAATTTAATAAACAAATACGCGTATGAATAGTAGAGGAACTGGTTCTGTCTGCAATTAGAACAGTTCAAAATGTTCTGATGTAAAATATTAATTTTATTGTTGGGTTGCATCTTAACAAAGGACACATTTCAGTTTATTTCCTTTTCTTTTTTTTTTTTTTTTGCCAGTTTCCCATTCCGAATGTCCCAATTCAGAGGAACTCAAACCATCTTACAGAATGGTACCAATTCATTGAAGCCTCCGTGTTTCTGAAACACATTTCAGAAACACATGTTTCAATAAGGTTTTCTGTTCTGGATGTTATGACTTGGAAGAGCCAAAGTGATATAACTGAAACAAACATTTTTCACCAAATACTCTGCAATGAGACCAGATTTTGTAATCCTGAAGTTTCATTAGAATGAAGTTTCTAAGTTGCAGCCACTTCTGCATTTCCAATCGTGTCCTCACTGTTCAATATTTCCACTCAATTCCATGTTGCACTTATGGCTTCATTAGTTTCTGATGTTAATCTCTTCCACTACTTTTTCAGTATTTTAAAATACCCTTTGGGTATTTCATTCATCTCATGGTTTCTCAGTATCCATGCCATGATGAGATGGCAGTGCCACAGGATGAAGTAGCAGTGGGATCTAGAACATCATTGCAAGAGCAGATGACTTCAGCAGGTCAGCTCTTCCTGTTTTCCTGCTCACGATAGGGAAGCTTGGGTGAACTGCAAACACCAAACGTAAGTTAGTGGCAACCTTAGCAGCTGTTCGGGCTGACCTCAGCAGCTGGTGGTGGGTGCAGGTGAGGAATCACATCTTTAGAAGTCAATAAATGTCTTTAAGGGTCTTTTCTTCTTATTTATGTGACAGTTAAATGTACGGTTCCCTTCAGTGTGTGGTAACAGGATCAATGATGAACTTCAGTCCACACAATCACTTCTTATGTGAGACATAACCTTGGCTATTAGCTCACAGATCAATCAATAACCTATTATCTCATGAGCTAAGAAATAAATACTGCCTCAAGGCACTATTAATTAGAACAGCTAGGGAGGTATAGACCAGAAGATATGTGATGTTGTTGTTCCTGATCATTTGAAATGCAGAATAAAGCTGAACTCATAGGATTTGGTTTAGATTTTTTGTCGGTGGGTTTTTTTTGCTTGTTTGTTTCTGTCCTTGTTTGGTTTTTTGAGCAGGGAAAACGGATCTTTCTCTGATACGATCCATGACTGCTTTTTAAGAGTTGTTGTCACTGCACTGTTGTCAGTGCAGAATTGGTTACTTTCTTTGACTTGAAGCAATTAGGTCTGTGATACGTTCATTACAAATGTGGAGAACATACAACTTTCTGATAATAATGTTTTAGTATGTGGGTCTAGGAGTTACGTTTTCAACACAGACAAGGGCTTTTGGGTCTTTTAAAGACTAGTGAAAATCATTGACAATTGAGGACTGTCCTTCATATAAAAATGCCAAATTTTAATACTTACCAAGTCTTCTTGCCAGAGTCAGATCCTTGACTCTAACATGAAGACTTAGGAAATAGTTTGCTGAAGACCCAGGATTTAAAAAGAAAGCTAATAAGTTTGATGTTAAGTTGATAATGGAATTTAACTCCTGTGCATATTTCCAAAAGGAAAGTTATGGCAGAGCTATGTAACTACAGGGAAAAGAAAAGCAGAGCAGGATGTGAACGTTACAAATGTTTGGAGGGCAAAAACCCCTCCAAACAAGTGCGGCAAAACCCCCTCCAAAGAAGTGCAACAAAAACATGAACAACAGTGCAGTCAGCCCACTCCCACAGTAATAAGAAGATTGCTCAGTGCTTGCTGATTATTAATGGAAGACAATATTTTCTATTGCTATTCCTGTTTTCATATCAATATGTCAGTGAGCAGTCATGTTGTTCCAATATAAATATCCCCTATTTGTTGGCAAGACATACAGTTTCTCCAGAAAGTGAACTTCTTGGCTCCTGCTCTATATTTTACTGCTCTCCTCTGTTACATTGACTGTTGTGAATTCATCATATATTTATCAACAAATACACGAGCGGTTGCAGCAGGATGTGGTCTGCTGCAAATACTGTTCAAAAAAGTTGGTTATTTCATCTTTGCTAGCAACTTTTACCAAAACCAGTGACCATCCCCACACAATTAAGGTTGAAGATATAGCATCTCTGTATGTGCTGCACATTTTTAGATCTTTGTCAATGGTTAGTAGGAGGCTTCAGCTGTACAGCTTTTGGTTGCTTTTCTAAACCTTTTCTTTTGAACATGATTTATGGGACATTTGTTGCAAGATGAAGCCTGGAGAAAACACATTACTCATAGAAATTGGGAACAATTCTTTAAACAAAACCTCCCCATCTAAGATAAAACCAAGAGCTGACTGTTCTGCCACTAATCATAGAGACCCAGGCTGAAGATGTGACTGGTGCCAGGACAAGGTAATTACACTCCTTTTCTACTGCCTTTCTATCCCAGTAGTGTGTACAGGCACCAGCACAGCCTGAGGTCCTGCTATGGGGTGAAGCTTGGCTTTGGTCCTTGCCGACAGCCCAGCAAGGGAGACCACCATGGGCACAGAGCAGTGACAATATCAGAGCACAGCCCAGCTCCAGTGTAAGGGCTTCCGAGTCCCACAGCCTGAAGTGAGATGGGAAGAAAGTAAAAAAATTCAATTTTGGTTAAACATGATGTTTGCAAGCCTACTCTCAGGCACCATGGCTGATTTACTGTCAGGTGGGGCTGGGGGCAGCTCGGCAAAACAACCTGGGTTAACCTGGCATTTCCTCTCTAGCTGCATGTCCCACAGAGGCTGGTGGCACAGGTGAGTTCCTGGCAGATTTGGGTAAGGTCTTTCTAGACTTTTATCTCCTGAGAGATCTAATTGGCAAGGTAGCATGGGAAAAAGAACTGGAGGGGAGAGGGGCCCAAGAGGGCTGGGTG
>JAOXNO010000070.1:12856351-12905046 GCA_028565335.1 Limnodromus scolopaceus | reverse complement strand
GTCCCTGCCCATGGCAGGGGGGTTGGAACTCGATGATCTTTAAGGTCCCTTCCAACTCAAACAATTCTATGATTCTAAATATGTATGCAAATTTCTAAGATGGCTCATCAGAACAAGTGACTTTGAGCTACTCTCACGATGACTATTGAATTTATATATTTAAGACTTCCTTGATATCAGCTATGGGTCTAAGAACATCTGAAGAGACATCTGGTCATTCCTGATCTTTGCACATCTTTTGCTGAAGTTAGCATTTAGGTTTCTTAAACAACGCTGATTCTTTATATCTAGATTCTTTCTATTTCTTTACACCGTATATTAAGGGCAAACGTCAAGTGATTTTTTTCTTTTTTAATCTATACAGTCAGTGTACAATTACTGCAAACTTTGCTTCATTTGCACTAGGTAATAAAGATCGAGCAGTACTGATGCAGCTGACACACCAAGAGTCACCAGGACATCTGCTCCCAGCTTGTCGAGGTGCACAATTTCCACAGTGCCAGAAAAGGTAAGATGCTCCGGCTGGCATTGCTTTTACACAAGCATTGGAATAGTCGTTGAGAAATAGGTATAAATTTACCTAAATATTGACAGTCCCACTCATAATATTTGGACTTATGGTTGGAATAAGTTCCACTGAGGTTCCAGAGCTTAATACTCGCGGTGCTCTGTGGGCTCAGAACTGGTCAATAAGCAATCCTGAGCATGGTGACTTTGTGGATTTAGGCTGCCTGAATATCACTCCTTTATTATTCCTTAGATGCTTTGAATCTCTGACCATTATCCTTTTGGAAAAATCCAGCTTGTATTTTCCAGTGCGTTTATTCTGTGGAATTAAATTAATTCTGAGACCAAACATTGTAATTTCAAGAAGGAAGAGCTGCCCTGATGTAACTGGCACTGGTGAATTCAGAAGAGCCAAATTTGCTGCAGTGTCATTCTTGATATTTTCACTTGCTTCTTAATTCCTTCATTATGTTTACCAGGCTTGTGGCAAATGAAGTCTGTTGTTTTACTGTCAAAAAGTTTTCTTAAAAAAGCTGGTAGTAATTGAAAAAGTGACTGCAGGCTTTTGAGTCACATATTAATTCAGTGAGGGTTTGAGCTAAGAAACATTTTCTTTGACATATGTTTTCTTACTGTATAATCATCTGCGGGGCTTGCTCTCTAAGACAGAAAAGTCAAATCTATGACATTGTATCCATAAAGCATAAGGAAGGTGAATTTATTTATTTACACTTACACACACACAACAATAAGCCAATCATGCGAACCAGCAAGGAAATCAAATTCAATTTAATATGTGTAATCTGCATGATGTGGAAATCTCTTGTGAGTACCCCTGGCATTGAATTCAAGCTCAGTCTGAGCCTTTTCAGTATTTCCTCCATTAGCCCCAGCATTCCCGCAGGCAGGACCAGCCCAGGCAGGAGCCCAGGGAAACCAGAACAGGGCAAATTCAATTTTTCAAGCCTGTTTCTGTGAAAGGCACAAGTCTGCTCCATAGAAGAAGTCCTACTTTTAGCTCCTGAGGCTTTGTCCACCCACAGTGTGTCTAAGAGCACCAGAGTCAGAGGCTCGGGATGAAGCAGGACCAGCTCTGGGGACCTTGGCACTGAGCACAGCTATTGATGGGAATAAGGATATTCCTCACAGGTCAGAGCAGCGTTTTCACTAGTGAGGGACTGACTTACGGGCAAAAATAGTCAGAGAAGGATTTAATTTGGCAAGAAGGCAGACAGTGGGATGCGGCTGTGTTTCCTGAGCCAAGTGCTTCTCTGAACAGGGGTTATTAGTGCTGAGTGACAAAAGTTTTATTACAGCTGTGTATTTTTTGTTCTTTTGCATTATGTATTACAAAGCTGTTGGATTTTTACCTGTATATTTTGCATATCACACTTCTTAGATCCCTGAAGATCTATTGCCCACAGCAATAATATCAATATTAATAGCTAACAATTGCATTCTTGTCTGTTGAAGGCAGGAAGTTCCTCTATGCTTTTTTTAGGGATTCCTGAGCACTAATTAACATTTCTGTAGCTGCAGTTAAATTAATCTAATTTCATTGTAATGGATAGTTGCTGCACAGCAAATAACATTGCAAAATTTTGGCCAAAGATAAGCAAGGTGAACTCCCACTCAATGAAAAGTGTTACATGATGTACGGTAACATTTCCGTTGGAAGCCCTCAAACAGTACATTACATAGCACTCATCTCTCCAACAAAATGTACTTTTCAGTACTCAGGAATTTCACAGTGGATACATAAATTCAAGCAACCTTTAAATTCCTTCTTCCTGTACTCATGTGGGTGTGAAAAGTCAGGATGGGAATTTCTTTTGCAATCATGTCAAGTGAGGAAGGAAAGTTGATACATATTTATATGCATACACATGCATAAACACCGTTTAGCTGTTTCAATTTGCACTTCAGTAAAAAATTCTCTGACTATGAAAATTTTGTTTTCACTGCCTCAGAAGGAAATCTGTCTTAGGAAATCATCGATCTGTAGGAAACCAGCTATCTGCCATTTATCTTCGAAGGCTCCTCAGTGCCATTATAGACCTGATCTCTTAGTGACCCTTTTTCTCTAAGCACCTAAACCTACCACTCCAAACCACTGCTACTGGTATTTTACCACTATATTGATGCTTTTCTTACAGCATTCAGCACCCACCCTTCCCACTTAACACTTCATTTCTTTTACCATCCTAATATACTGAGTGCTCCAAAGTTTCCGTAGTGCTTCTCTTCTGCAAATTCCTCTGTCTGTGGTCTAATCCAAGGCATTAGGTGACCCACCATCAATCATAACAGTGTAATTGGCTCTTGTGGTGCTGCTCAGCATTGTTTTCCTTCCTACTTAGAGATGAAAGAAAACCCTGAGGGCCTGCAGCTCCGCTCTCAGGCATGAGCACATCAAGTGCATGCACTCTGGAGACAGGGCCACCTGGGGATGCTCCACCTGAGATGTTCCCTGTCAAGCCATAATCCTGAATGCGAATGTCCTCAGGCAAGCCTGAAACACCTTCTAACTGTTCTGCCCCTGAGGATGGGAAGGTTTTAGACATGGGAAGAATTAAAAGTTTGAATTGACTCCACCTGAGGTCAAGCCACCATTGCAGTGAAAGAGAAGAATTGTTTTCCGTTGCTAGTCACAGGTGCTGTGTGCCTGATGATTAAACACAAAGAATTGGAACTGGCCATTTATGAATATTTATTTGACCTTTCTGCTGCTGAAACCCAAAAGATTCATGTGACTCGAATGTGCAAAGCAGTTCCGATAACTTGGGGAGCATCAGCTGCAGGTAGCACATGATAGAGCAAAATTAGCATCACCCATCTATGAGTCAGACAACACCAGAGCACACGGCTCACAGGCCTAAGGAATAACACGAGAACAGGTATTACCTGGTGTCTGCTGAGGACAGCAAATCACACAAGAAATGGAGAACGTCAGCTCCTTCCCCGCTGGTCTGTAACAGGGAGCGCTCAGGCAGGCTGCTGAGTGAGTGGCAGCTGCTGGAGGACTCAACGTCACAATACTTAAATGTCAGAACATTTTGAAATCATAAATGGCATTTTGTAACTCAAAAAGTGTTGCCAGCATGGGGAGTGCTACATTGGCAGCTAAAGGAGTGACCACGGGGTTGGAGATTTAAAAAGTTAAAGAGAGCATGACTGCATTACATTAATCGTATAGCATGAGAAAAAGTCCCAACCAACCTTCTCCCCATCTTGAAATGGCCAATGTCACCGCCCTGAAAGCCATTATGAATTGAGTCATCTGTGAGAAGGAACTGAAATAGAGTGAAGTGTGATTGAGAACTGAGCACTGTTTAGAGACATTTTATTTGATGTCTAAAAAGCCAAAAATTCACAGTAAGGATGAAAAAGTGTGTAACTTCAACAAAAGCAAGCTGAGATCATAGAGGAAGTAAGACAAAAAAACAGCAGTGAAACTGCAACAGATGGAAAGCAGGCGACTGTGAAAATTGTTAGTATATATTAGCAGCTAGGAGCTATCTAAGAGAAGGAGAGAGGCTAAATGGCACTAGCAGGAAGTTTTGAGCAGCTGAGCTATAGGAACCGATAAAAGTGACAGATATCCTGGCAATGGTACATTATTGCATGAAGTCAGGAGAGCTGTCAGTGGTGATGCAGTGAAGGTGGAGCTGAGCTGGCAAGAGAGGCCTCAGGTCCTGCCTCTCATCCCACCGTGGTTTCTGGGTTTCACCACAGCTCTTTAATGTTAACATGCGTAAGGTGTGTTCCCAGCCCCCTGTTCTCTTCTCCTTGGGTAGCAAACTCACTGCTAAGCCCCGGAGCTGGGCCTCCTCAGAAGTCTGCCCTGTGAATCTCTTCCGCCCTCCAAGTCCTTAACTTTTTCTTCATGCCCTTTGAATGTCACATTTTCTTCAGTCCATGGCAGCAAAACATTGATTCGATGAACAGCTACTTGCTTCAGGAGAGCCTGCTGAATGGCGTGGGAGGTTGGGTTGAGGGGGGAACTGCACTTGAGCCTCCCCACCTGAGAAGGAGCTGTGCCACTTCCCATGCCACTACACCATGCCAAGATGGACGCTGGTGCCATCTCCTCCTCTTGCAGCTACACTTTGCAATTAAGCAGTAACAAATCCCATTGCTGCATCTCGGGCATGGTTTGAACGAGGGTTAGGCTGCAGCCAGGCTCCTAGCTGCTCGAGCTGACTTACGTGGAAAGCTGGCAGTGTGAGGGCAAAGGGGGAGCTGGGGCCTGGGCGGGGAGAGGCTCTGTTGTGTCCAGCTACTACAGCATCAGTCCTGAGCACAGTCAGCTTGGTCTTGGCTGGAGTCAGGCTGTAAATGTGAACAGTGTGTCAAGTGGATGTTTCCTTGAGAGGAACATTTTTCACAATGAGAACAATCAGCCATTGGCATAATCTCCCCAGGGAAGTGGTGGATTCCCCAACACTGGACACTTTCAAGAAAGGGCTCTGGGCCATCTTGTCTAAACGGTGTTTTTGCCAGGAAGGGTTGGACCACATGATCCTTGAGGTTCCTTCCAACCTGGTATTCTATGATGTTTGCCAGTGGTCTTTAACAAGTCCAGTAAATCTCATTTTGACTGCACACAGCTATACATATGTATATACCTATATATGGGCATGTGGGTGTAACTGTAGAAAATGAACATACCCAGATAGCAAGCATATATATACACCCACACTCAGAATCATTATAGGCTCTTTTTTGATCAGTAAAGAAAGGACACGTATACAAAATCTGAGAATTCAAGTAAATTAAGTCTTTAGGTAGTATGCAATAGAAGCAAGAACAGGACAAACCAAAATCTGGAAGGAAAAACACAAAATAATTACACATCCATTATAAAGTCAAGGAGGTTGGCTCCAGTCTTTAAATACATATGGCTGGCACTAATCTAGGAGTTACAGACACAGATAGAGAAGATGCATGGTCAGTTTTAGTAGAGACAGTAAATACAGAAAACCGCCACTCAAGAGGCACCCCAGTCCTATCAGCAGTCCAAGGGTTAGTGGCTTTTTCTATTTTAAGCATAGAGGGAATCTCACAGGAGAGCGCATAATCAGATGAACGTGTAAGCCCTCCAGACAATAAACAAGGTAAAGATATAAATCTGGTCCTGCTGTCCTGCTGAAGCAGAGCTCTCATTCTTCCAGTTTAAATTGGTCTAAGTGGAGCTGCTTTACTAAAGAAGTGCCATGGAGAAGAAATTATTTCTAATCTGAAAAAAATGCAGCATTAGTTCAAAGGAGAGGGCTAACTCAATTTCTGCTTTAAGTCCAAAATCTTTTTTGGAGGTCTGCCTGCCCAAGAGCTCAACACCCCCTTCTGCTGCAGCTCTGTCTCAGGGCACGGTGCTCAACCATCCTGTCTTTGTAGCACAGCTACATTCAGACGCCAAGGAGAGGTTTAACTCACTGATTCAGTGGTCATTTTGTGACTGTTTAACAGTGGTCTCCACTTCCAGCCACCCTGAGGACATTCTTGGGGCCTCCCAGGTGAGCTGGGTGTCTCTGGCTCCACTCTCTTGCTGGATACCTGTAGCCACATTGGAGATTGCTATTTACTGCTGTTCATTCAAAAGACCTGCCCACGCAAATAGTGCATAAGCTAATAAAAAATTCAGTAAGCTTTCAGAAAGAGAACATTATTCATCTGCTCAGAAACATCTGGACATTTCAGGAGTCCTGCTAAATTTATGGAGTCTACTCAACAAATCTAAGTTTTTACTCAGGGGTAAGTAAGCCATTCTGGGGGCTTTGCCAGCCATCTTCTCTCCCTCTCTTTTCTCTGTACACTATGAATAATGCATCTTCACCGCGCACAAACCAGCAGCATTAGCTCCTTTGTTCCTTTCATATATTTTTAGGAGCTCCCACTCTCTGCTCCCAATTACAGAGGGGCCGATGGCGATGCAGCACTCACAGCCAAGTGGGCTCCAAGCCCAGCAGCCCAGCTCTCCCCTGACTGGGGAAGGGACCCCAGTCCCACAGGCAAGAACCTTGGGCTGCCAAAAATAGCATAGCTGTGCTGATTGCTGAGGAGCTGCTGCGGGTACACGAGGTTAGCCATGGAGAGGCAGCGCTGGAGTCTGAAATGTAGGACACCGGCCGGGGATGAAGTTTGTTCTTATTTAAAACTACTGATGTCAAGAGAGAAACAGAAATCACAGTCCATCTGAGAAGAGGTTAAGAGCTGAGTCAAATCTAACAGGAGGAGGTCAGAAATATATGCCAGGATCTCAAGTAGCTCCATAAACATTTCCCTACAGGAAAAGGAGAGGAAGAAGGAAAAGGAAAAAAATTATTTTAATCCCTTGTTCTAAATGTTTTCTCCAAGAAAGAATCTACATCTAAAAAAGTGAAAATTTCACATAACTTTTATTGAAACAGTATGGAGAGGTCCCCTTCACCTCAGATCTCTGCCTGGATTTAACCCTAACAGACCAGGGGTATTTTGGTTTTGTCATTTCCTCATGAACCGTGCTGTTAATGAAGTTATTTCTCAGACTGTCTTCACTTTATGGAGTATTTTTTTTCTTCAATTATATTCTTCATCATCTTTTTATGCATGAAAACAAATACCAAATCCATTGGGGTTTTAAGAAGTGCTCAGAACTGGCTTCACTTTGTTAACATTGGTAGGATTAGAGATGCTTTAAAGCCCACGGCTTCTGAAAAATGCTCTGCTTTATGTATTGTACAAGTGACCTAAGCCTTACGCTCTGCTCTCAGAAAAGCACTCCATGAAAAGAGTGAAGCAGCTGGGCTTTGGCAAAGAAGAAATGTTCTTATAATTTATGTTACAATGATGAGACACAGGATACAGGCAGATTAAAATATTTTTTTCCTGACTTGTTTTTTTGCAATCAGTCAGGGACGAAAACAGAGAGTCGTATCCTGTCACACTGCCTTTGCTTTGGTGCGAACACCGTCTAAACCCACATGGTGATTAATAGACTATGAATGCACTGAATGGATTTAACTGGTAATTATACATATTATTTGCATAGTGTACTTCAGCCCATGTTTATCTTTCTTGCCTTTAATATTTACTTCAAGTAGAGACAGAAGGTAATTAGTCTTATAAAACTTCTCTGTCTGAGCAGATTCAATTATAATGGATCAAAAAATACTGAATTAAGCTTTGAATTTGAGTATTTTTAAAACAAAACTATAACATCTCTTTTAAGAAACAGTCAGTCTTCATTAAGGACTCATAGATATTTCTGAGCTCTGCTTGCTCCGAGTTTCAGCTCTGATTTTTCTGCCCATCACAGGTGATGCACTTACAGCAGCATGAAGTCTGGAGAGGCCGGCGCGGAAAGCAGGGCTGAAGTATCCAGGGTTGTAGCATTCCCGTTGTTAGCCCGTGCCCTGCTCTGTGCAACTAAAGAGAGGATTTGTTTTCCAAGTCCTGATCTAGACTAGAAGACAATTCTTCTGAAACACCAGCAGTGTTAGGTCAGTCCCCTCTTTGAGCGGGAGCATGGAGACACCTGTGAAGCAGGAGAGGATGTCTGCTTCTCTTAGAGCATTACTGCTCATGAGGCATCAGTAGATTTAATGAACACCCTTCCCACAGCACGACTGCTCTCACTGTGTCAGAGCAGCAAGTTTGGAATGGTGACAGGGAGGTGTTCAGAGGGATCCGGAGGAGGTGGTCAGAGCTGGCTGGCACTTGCAGCCAGCTCGCAGGCACCAGAGTGGTGTGGTCCACCTTAGCCCTGCCTCTTCATGCTGCCTGTGGCATTTGTCCATGCTGAATCCCTCAGCTTAGTGTGTTTTACCTTGCTGATGAGCTGAGAGTTGTGCTGGGTGACAGAACACCCTCTGCACTGTCACAAAACTGAAGTCAAATCCTAGTTAGCAAGGAGCTGATTTCAAGGAAAGAGAATGAAATGAGGCAAAGACTCCCTTCTGCTAGAGATAATGCATGGGTTTTATACCTGAAAGACTTCAGATGCAAAAATCCTGCTTTGAGGAACATGCTGTTTTATTAGCTCCATGAAGGACTTGGAGCAAGCCAGCAGAGAGGGGGGGAATGTCTTTTAACCTGCAAATGGGTGTAGCTTCTGCCGTTTCCAAGAGGGAGACGTGCAACACATCTGATTGCAGCTGCCTTAGAAAATGGGGCATCTGAATGAATGTGATAATTTTCTCTTTTCAGGAGAAAAGAGAGGAAAAACACAGGCTGGGAGTAGAATGACTGGTATTTACCTGAGCTCTGCATTCATGGCTCAGTTCCTAGTCCGTTCATCTATTCTGTTTCTAAGAGGTAAAGCTGCTAGAAAAATAGAACAGTAGAACCGTTGAAAGAATGAAGTCCAGTTAGATTTAATTTCTCCTTTGAATGAAAATTTCTGCTTTTTGGTGAGAAGGAATGTGGATTTGAGTGCTTTCATAAGCAAAGGCGTGCCTACTCCCTTTCCTGTCCTCGATGGGTAGATAAGAAGACAAGCAGATAGGTAGATAGATAGATAGATGGATGGATGGATGATTATCAATAGTTCTTTGCTACATGGGACATAAATATTTCCCTCTGGGAAGCCGGAAGGTGTTTTAGCAGCTGTGAAGATAGAGAGCAATTCTCTGGGGGAGCACAACTCTCAGGCATACACTGACTGTTACTAAACACCTATTCCCAAGACTCTCCCACAGCCACCACTGAGGTCCAGGCAGCGGGTGAGGGTGAAATCACCTTTGAGGGACTGTATTCTCATTGGGATACATGGAAATACTGCAGTATCTCAAAGTCCCTGGGAGTTTTGTATCATACACTGCACATCAGTCACATTCATTATTCTAGTCTTCCCCCCAGCAAAGAGTCTTATGAGAAGGGTTTATCATCACACAGGTTTGAAATAGCATGGCTTCTTCCATTACAGTGCAAGTATCTTCTTTAGAATCACTCCAGTTTTACTTTCCGGGTACACGGGAGGGGAGCCAGCGGAAGAGATTACTTTTCCACTGCCTGGACAAGACTCCTCTGTCTTCCTGCCTGATTGGGTTTGGTTTTGCTTCGTTGACATTTTGTGCTGTTGAGAAATGGGTTTTTCAGGGGAGGGGAGATGTAGGTGCACCAATGCATCTGTGTTTCACTAGTAGAAAACAGCAGATGCTTTCAAATCCCACAAGAAGGAAGGCAGTGTGACAAATTCCAACTGGAAACCATCCTTATTGAACAACCATTAGAAAAAAAAAAAGTGGCATTCAGACTTGAAGGCAAAGAAAGTTTTCTAATCTCATTGTCCTTTTGGGGCAGGTTTCTATAATACTAGTCTGGACTACAGGAAAATTATAATAAGTTTAAGAAAAAAAAAAAAAAAGAGAAGGAATTAACTGGATTCTCAGAGATGTCATGCCTGAGTGGGTTATAAACTTTCAAAAGTTGAGTTTCTCCATGGAAAGATGTCATCAAAAGCAAAGGTACTAGCAAGCCTGTTCTAGAAGATAAGGATAAGCTTATTTCATAAACATTTGCCCTACGAAGAAGGCACAGCAAAGTGAAGTCCTGAAACGATAAGAGACCACTGATTTTATGCATGCCTGTCATCAAAATTGAAAGTAGTTTTTGGGTCTTGTTGTTCAAAAAAGAATTTAATGCTCAAAAATATGAGGGTTATCAGGCTTTTTTGAAAAATCTTCCTGTACCCAAGAGGGGATTTATTTTCCTGCTCATTATAACACTGACACAAAAGATACCAGGAAAGCAAAAGTCCTGAGAAATTACTTTCAGGAGCAAGTAAATAAAAAAGAGCCCTTCTGGCGTTTGCTATGAGCAGGACAAAGTTGATGCTCAGAGGAGGGGTGGGAAGTGAACCTCTGCGGCCCAGGTAGAGGCTTCCTTCAGAAGGTGGAGAAGGCAAACAGGACAGAGACAACCCCCTACATATTATTTATTAAGCCACGTATCTCTTTCATCTCATTTAAGAAAAATGATGGAAATCCTCTTCACCCTCTTTCTCCTCTTCAAGGGGGAGAAATCCCTTCCTCTTGTATTTTGGAGATACTGAAATCTACCTGGAGGTCTGTGACCCCCCAGAGAGAGGTGGGAACAGAGGGCAGGAGCTAAGCTGCTTTCCCCCATGCTCCTGCCCTCAGAGAAGCAGTCACCATCCTGTCAAGGACAAAGAGTGCTGGACCAGGAGCTCCTGGTAGAGCTGGTTCAGGGAAGCTCCCCCGCCTGCATGCAGGAATTGGAGCAGAGGAGATCGAGATCTTCACAGGTTTGGTCCTTCTGCATGTCATGCCCCTCAGCTGCACCCCAGCAGAGGAAGCTCAGCTGTGGTTCCCCCTCGGGGCTGCCCTGCTCTACCCGCAGGGACAGAGGCAGCCACAGTGCATCCGTGCCTGCTGGAGAGCATCCATAAGCCCAGAGCCCTGAACACAGCACCTTTGCCCCCAGGCATGGTATTCCCCTTAGGGGGTCACAAATGGCAGTTCTGCCCTGAGAGAAGCACTGGGAAAAATCTTTTAATTGCAATTAAAAACAATAACTCTGACCCAAAGCTATGAATTGATAATTGGCAATTCAAAATCCCCATTATCTGCTGTCTCGATGGCAGTGCCTTTGTCCTCCTCATTTTAGGTGGCTGCTCTCTGACTCTCACAGTGCCGTTCCCACATTGATATTTGGCATGATCTAAATCAAAAGACTCTCTCGCAGCAAACAGAAATTTCACTCAATCTGTTGTATTGCATTTTACAGGCTGGCGTGACCTGCCCGTGCTGTCACTAACCAAGAAAAGACCTCTAACAACACCGTGCTCCAGCGGCGTCGCACTGCTCCGCTGCCGAGCCGCTTTCGGAAGCAGTGCCCGTGCACTTGCAAAACACTTCAGGTGCAGGCAGGTGAGGTGCATCGATTAATCTTTAAATTTTCAGCATCAGCTAAATTCAGGTCTTTGTACTTACCTTACAACACAATCCAGTGAGGGACTGGCATCTTTTTTTGTTTAAACTTTTTTCTTCTGAGAAGTCCAATACTCCTTATTTTTCTCTCCAGGGACTTTGAATGTTTTCAAACCTTGAAAGTAATATGATCAAGTCTGGAAAGAAGAGTACCTGCACAGTGATGTTTTTTCCCTTTTTCTTCTCTCTGGTAAGCTGTAGATGTTACGTGTGGCCTGTCCTCATTGCTCCAGCACTTCTAGCCCTCCTTGCTGACTTCTTGAATTCCTCTACCCGCTCACAGGCAGTATCAGAGGTAAAAGATTATGATGAAAATAAGTATTTCTGATGACTTGGTTTTAATATGGTGTTTCTGTGTTTTTTTTATATTAAAAAACAAAACAATTAATTCCCCATCCTTCTCCCATAAACGTCATATTTTAAGGTATTCCCTGTGAAGCTTAGATTTCTATTGTTCCTCTTGGAAGGGGGAAGGAGGGAGGACCAGTGTTTCATAGCTGGATGGGGCATTACCTTACATTTATTTAATCTATTTACCATCTAACATTTCACATGACTGTTTTGGCATGCCAAAGCAGAGATCTTCAACGATCAAGAAAAACGACACTGGGGAAGAATGCTAATACTACTCTGCCCTTGATAGGATGGTGACTGGCAGTACATAAATACCCCCGACAGAATGACAGAAATCGCTCTTCTATATTTACCAGGAGCCCTGGGCCAACACGCGCAGTGGTGGGAACCCATCTGCTCTGTTGCAGTCATTTTATCAACACACAGCTATTTAACAGCTGAGGCTTTTATAATGTATTTTTTTAGCTTGGCGTGTGTGGTGAACAGGAGTGCCTTTAATAGCAGTATGACAAAACCAAAATAAATCAGAAAGGTGAATTGTAAATTAAAAGGTCTAGTGATTCATCTGATGAATCATATAAAGGAACGAATTAATTTAGGTATTACTTGACTGTTCAGGTTTCCTACTACAAGCCTGACATCATTAGCTGTGTGTTAATGAGTCCTCTCATCTAGCTTGTGCAGCAAACACTGGCAAGGAGAGGAGCAGGGGACCTGGGCAGCTCGTGATTTGGGGGGTCAGGGCTCTGGCTGGGGCATTGGGAGGGTTTTGATCAGAATCAGGGTTGGCTCCAGAAGACCCCGTACGGACCTAGTTCCTTTG
The DNA here is from genome assembly GCA_028565335.1 of Limnodromus scolopaceus. Lineage (NCBI taxonomy): Eukaryota > Metazoa > Chordata > Aves > Charadriiformes > Scolopacidae > Limnodromus > Limnodromus scolopaceus. The sequence goes on along the minus strand of JAOXNO010000070.1, from coordinate 12,892,431 downwards.
GATGCACAATGGTGGTGGCTGTCAAAGGGATGTGCCGCAGCTGACTTTTCTAGTCACTGCATTTTGGATTTTATTTATAATTATTATTTATACTTACCAGAAGTTAATACATGCTGTACTGCTGAGCAGCTGCCTTTTCCAGCTTTTTGGATTTCTTTCCCATGACACTTGATCATTTTTCTTTTGGATATTTGCTCACATAAACATTCTCTCCTGTTCCTAGAAGTGCTGCTTTTTTAAGCCAACGTTCAAAACTGGCTATCGGAGCACCGGAGGGAGTGGCTGATCCCATATTTCCCTGAATTCAGGGAAGGCCTGAATTCAGATAAATCTACCTTGCACCTAAGTTTGAAATGCAGGTCAAACGTCAGAGTTTATTTCTGCCTAAACCTCTACCTAACAGCAGTGCCTATGTGCGTGTGTAGGTGGATGAGAAAATGCAGACTTACCTTTTCTTTTCAAACCAAACTTCTCTTACTTCCCATTGCTCCAGACACCTTTCCCTAACAACACCTCAATGCAGAAAGGCCCTAAATACTTAAATACTTAACTTCAAGCATATGTCTAAATTCACTGGTGTCTATCAAAGATTTTTAAGTTTAGTTCTATTAACAGAGCAGGGCATTAATCTCCATTATTAATAAAATATTAATTGCACTCAAGGTACCAATGTTTTATACTCTGTGTAGCTGCGTGAGAGTCTGCAAGTGTTTTTTATGTAGGCAGAATATCAGGATGGACCAACAGCAGAAATGGCAGCTCTTTCATCCTTTCCATAAAGGCAGAAGTATCTCCCCCCTCCAAATTTTATGCATTAGATCCAAAAAAAAAAAAAGGAGGCATAAACACGTTGTAAAAAGACAGCTGCTTTAAAAGCCTGTTTCCCCAAAGATAGGCTGTGAAATATATTGGTATGAATTCATAATGTCTGAGCAGTCTCAGCTGAATTAAAGACTGAAAAGAGGACCATAGCAGCAAAATATAATTTCAGAATTCAAGTTAGCCAAACGAGGCAATTCAAGGTTTAAGTGGTACTTTATGTTCTCAACATTTTCCAGAGCAACTTTCAAAAACACAAAGGTAAAATAATCACTGTTGCAGAACCACAGATTTCTCTCAGGGAAACTGTTTCATTCAGTGCAAAATTCAAGTCTATCTGGGTATTTTTGTACAGCTGTGCCTTTTTCTTCCCCTTTGGAAGACCGCAAAAAGAAAATGCTGGATGAATCTGTAAGCAATAGCAATTTTATGGTTTTTTTATAACCCTAATAGCAATTTATTTTAAAAACAAAAAATGTAATGAGCATGCAATGACCTTAAATTAATGTTCGCTTTAAAACTCAAAGAAAATGCAGCCACTATCAATGAGGTGTTATCACTGTTCCATATTTGTATGCTTCCTGGAAGCTAACTTACTGGGCAGCAGTGGAGCAGCCCACGGGGTGCCCTGTGCAGTTGGCTGCTGAGGACAGGGCACCCGAGCCCCAGCCCACCCGCCTTCCCGGGTGAAGCAGCAGCGGTGGTGGACGTGGCACCACCCAGGGCAGCAGTGCTCTTTCCCGGTGCATGATAGGGCCAGGGAGCTGCAAGTCCCCTCAGCACTTCAGAGAAGAGCCTTAACCTTGGATTTTTTTTTTAAATTTTTTTTTTTTCAGGAGAGTCAGCATTATTTCCTTCATGGTCACTGCTGAGCACTACATAAATCCATATCCACACTGTGATTAATGGCTCTTTAGTACCAAAGGAAGGGGGTTAGATAATCCTTTTAATCACTGTCAAACTTCATAATTTTCCCACTTTCTTTTCCTGTCTCCTGTGAAGCTTCTTCATGGCAAAACCTAATGAAAGCTGCCACTACATGTTGGATGGACTTGCAATGAACTTCAGGTGATACATATCATACCTTTAGCACATCCTTCCCATGGAGCTACTGAAAACCGAGCGTCGCAGATCTGTGATTCTTTGTAAAAGTGTGAGGAATCAGGTTCTTCCTGTTTCTGTTCCTTGGCCTGGGGAAAAAATATAATACAGAAATAGAAAGTCAATAATATCCTAATGGCATAGACAATGAAGGGCGTCTGATAGCTGACGGCAATAACTTGTTTCTGGCTCACACAGCATTTGATGTCTCCTTTGGCTTGGATCTTCACTCACTCGTATGTGGGAATCACCTCAGGATGGAGTTCAGGTTTCCTAAAGTAGGAAAATGCAAGAAATTGCAGATAGTCCTGGGGGTAAGTTTTCACACACTGGCTGATTCCCTCATCTCTCGAGATCAGTGAGAAGCAGCCTCAGACAGAGCCATGGGCACAGTCCTGCCGTGCCAGGCTGGGAGAGAGCCCCGCGTGCCCTGGGCTACCCCGCCAGCAGCCACCCAGTGTGGACCCCGGGGTGGGCACAGCCTTGCGTGCAATGCCGCTGCACGTCGGGCATCGGCCCCGCACCCTCAAACGCAGCCAGACATGGATTTATCCTGCCTGACTTTAGACTCCCTGCTGGGATGCCGAAATCACCCTCTGGTCCCTGCAGTGGGGAGAGATGTGTCTGCCGCGAGCAGCTCAAAGCTATTTATGTTGCTGTTTTCTTCTACTGATGTGCACGCCATCAGGATGCCAAAGACAGCCCGGTCTCAGGAGGCCTGTCTGAGCACTCGCAGGAGTAGGTACCTTTGAAAATGGAGCCCTTCTGGCTTTCAGCTCTCACCTACACTGAGGGTGTAGGATGGGGGCCGTTATTCCCTCAGCCCTTCACTCGGCAGCCAGTGCCACGCTCCGGGACACCCAGCAAGCTGCAGTGTGATTATTTAATTTGGAGCTTGGCCAGGCCTTCTGCCCAGCCAGGCGATGGGAGAGCAGGCGCTCACTAACAGTTAACTGGCAATCAGTTATTTAGTTTTTCAAGGGAAGACAGTGTAGAAAGGTTCCCACTTTTTAGCAGTTTTGTTGTGAAATTACTGGTTCCAATTTTAAAATTTGCATTTGCCACCATTGGCCTTGTGAGTGTTTTCAGGACGAGGCCAGAAAGCATAACTGTTATATGTAGCACACTGAACTCATTCGTTTCTAAATAATTCCTTTTTGATTAAATGGCAGTGGCAGAATGTTTGCAGAGTCTTGTGAAACCAGTAGGTTGGGGTTTTTAAATATAAAGACATGATTCCTGTCACTGAGAAAATATTTGCTAAAACCCAAATTTGTGACTAAAGTTTCCCGTCCTCACACAGTTCTTCATTATCAAAAGCATGCCTGAATAACTGAAAGTGGAAAGCCATTCTTAAACTTATATAAAATTGTAATAATTCTAATTGTATTTTAATATTTGATATGCTTTATAATTGTAGAGAAAGTATTGACATCGATGCTGAGCCTGATATAACTCTGCCTTCTCTTGCAATACATGAACTGCCCTACGAGAGCATCTGTATGACGCCGATGATAGTTGTAATTACCCATGATCTGAGATGGGCAGTAGTGACATGTTTTATTCAGATGACATGAATCATTAGTGCCTTCGCAACAGCCTGCAGAGAATGAGAATATTTATTAACTGTAAAAGACTAATGTCTCCTCTCACAGGCTTTCATTGGTGCCAGCTCAGGTCAAATCTGTGTATGGACTGTAAGAAGACACAGCCAGTCAGGCAAAAATATAGCCAAAGCTACAATGAAGCCTGGAACAGTGTATCAATAGACTATGCACACTTTAAATTCAGCCTCGTTGTCTTGGAGCTGCTTAACGATGTACTGTGTGCGTATGTGTGTACATATATATATATATATATGCTGAATACAAATGACCTGAGCACTTTCTGCAGTCAGTTTTTAACCTTCACATGTCCTCAACTAGTTAGTTAACAAAGATGTTTGATATTTCAGCCTTAAACAGCACTGATGGTTGATGCTTTCTGGGTGGACATGTAGGGTGAGGAGGGTTATTTCTATTCCCCGGCTGACGTATGCAGTGACTGGTGTCCAGGTTAGTACAAGGGTAAGTTTCCAGTAAATGAGCTGCAGGTGGGTGTCTAAATACAGTTCTGCTCTGAAAACCCAGTGGGTAAAATATTTACATTCTCAGGCAGTGTATATAAAGCTCCCTGGTGCACCGGCTCTGTGCCAGGCTGGCTCCCCAGCACAGCCCAGCAGGAGATGGCAGCGTCCCCTCACCCCAGGGAGTGCAGAGCCCCAGGACACCGGCGTGGGACCAGCGCAGGATCCCTGCTGCTCACGATGCTCCACCAGACACAAGCGTGATGGATACGAGTGCTGCATCGTCTGACTCAGGTTTTCCAATCATTCAAATGCAAACAGTTAAGACTGATCTATATAACTCTCCTAAGACAATTTTGCATTTATGTTCATATTAAAAACCAGTGGTGAAGAACCGTGCACAATCCCTGTGCCCCCAGTCCCATGCTGCAGAGCAGCTGGCTGATGAATGGTCCTCACAGAAACCATTAACATTTTTACCCATGTGAGAATTTTGTCCGTAATACCCTGAATTCTTCTATCTTATTAAGGGCTATTTTGTGAGATCGGAAGACAGCATTTTTTCCTGTATGACTAAGGTGGATGAAGTGCACTCACATCCACGAGCCTATTAGCATGATACTGGGGAGCTCCTGTGACTGTTTGTGCTCCCTGTCAGGATGACATGGCCGTCCGGGCTCTCTCCATAGACGTTTTTAGGGAGAAGACATGTCAGTGTCTAAGAACAGTGTGTCCCCAGGCAGCCATAGGGCAGCCTGAAGCCACCTCTGTGAGACTGGTCCAGGGATGGCACAAAGGAGCCATCCCCAAGATGCTGCTGCAGGTCAGGCCAGCCTGGCATTACCTTCTACTGTTTTGAACAGGGTGGCTGACACGTGGCACGTGGAAGCTTTTGCCTCAGTTCAATGTGGTTCGGGTCCTAGGTAAGAAAAAGTTGACATTGTGCGAGCTCTGCTGGGTGGCTGAGTGTCCATCAACACGTTGTCTCAACCTTTTGGATACCACAGGCGTCTCTACCAGCAGAAGGGTAGAATTAGCCTGAAAAACAACCCTCTGTTCACCTTGAGAGGTGGTGTCTCCCACAGGTCCCAGCTGCCCAGTCTTCCTCAATACAGAGAGACACGGTTGTCCACAGGGCTGGGGTCAAGCTGTGCTGGCCATGCTGTCCTGCATGGTGCCTACAGTGGAGAGGACAAGTCACCCCTCTGTCACCCAAACTCACTTGAGCCATGGGCAGGAGCTGTACGTGAGTTGAAATGGCCTCCAGTGGCTGCAGCAAGACCCCACAGGCAGTTGGAGGAAAATCTGGTGGCCTGATTGCACTCAGCAACCATAACCATGAACATGTGGAGTCCTTGAAGGCTGGAGTGAAGCAACACCAACCTTGGAGCAAAGGAGCAGCCCCAGTCTTTTCTGTGCAGTTCCATGGACTCAGGCCAAATTCATAAACTCTATGGCTTTGGCTCTGTGTTTGTAACCAAAAAAAAAGCCCGCATTGATCGTGTAAGTGGGCTGGGGTCTGCAAGGGACCCCCAGATGGGCCGCTGGAAGCACCTGTCCTTTCCCCATTTAGAGTCCTGCCCCGTCCTGCAGCCCCAGCAACGCCCGTACGTGCTGGGTGATGCTCCACGCAGGCTTTGCCTTGCGGAGGAAGAGGAGGCTCATGGAGCGTTTTTGAAGACAGGATCAAAGCAGTGAGAAGCCATACACTCCTTTGATTCCTTAATGGGCATTTTTCATGCCAGCTCCCCTCCCGCGTGGCTGTCATGCCGTGGAGCACACACGCTGCAAAAGCATTCCTGGCTTCAAAGCCCCCTCTTTGGCAGCCCGTTTTCTTTTTCTCCCACTGAGCTGGGAGAAAATTGTGCCCTGTGATGGAGGGACCATCACAGCTGCTTACCTGAGCCATCCTCAGGCAGCACCACACACGCTGCTCTTCATCCAAGTCACAGGGAGGGTTGGGCTGGGGGGACAGAGAGTCCTGTGCGGTCCAGCCTCATACCGGTCCTCCCCATGCCGATGCTTTGGAGAGAAAAAATGGTCGTTCTTTGCTTAGAAACCGCTTGAAACACATAGAGGAACTGTTCTTCCTTGTGTGGCAGCTGAATCTGTGCAGGGAAAAAAGAAGAACCAGTTGAGATTCATTGGTCCGTGGTATCTTTTGGGTGCTTTGGGGGCTGAGGGGTATCTGACATTTAACATCTTTTTAAGAGGATCATCTCTTTGCCATACCATTGTGTGGGAAACTTCACTGGGGAAAAAAACTGCTTTAAAGGCAAACAAACAAACAAAGCCTCATCTGATATCATAAACTGAAAATTCAAGTCAGCTGGGTATTTTTGTTGAAATAATTTTCTAATGGAAGGTGCTATTTTAATAATTTTTTTTCTTTTTTGCTCCCAAACTTGCAATGGAAAAAAGTCCTACAAAGTGAAAAGCATTGAAATGAAAGTTTCTGCATGTAATGTACTCAGAATATTCAGATTTTTAATGCAGGAGTTGCCCTTTCAAAATATTTTAATTTCATTTTCAAATGTATTTCATTTTTTATGTATGATAAGTTTGCATTATTTATTTACCTGTCAGCAATGATATAATATGACCTTATGCTGGATTTTGATAAAGAAATACATCTAGAAAACCCACTGATGATCGAAAGTAAGAAAAAAAATTGTTTTAGAGCATATTTTTGCAACAAATTTTGAAAATGTGAGGGTCTAAGTTTGCAATTCAAAGTCAGTTTGAATGACTAACGCAGTCCAACATTTTCGCAGCACAGCTTTCTTCCTTTCAGCAAGGGGGACAGGCGCTACAGCTGACAGGAGAGGAAAGTAGGAAATTCTCCAAAGAATAACATTGTAATTTATCCTGAAATAAATGTTGAGAGTCCATGACTGATTCCTGTAATGGCAGCACACAAAAATAACAAAGATAACTAGAAGATAAGTAGAAGCAGTTAGAGTAATGTATTTGAATGTATCATGGTGCTGTTAGTAAGAATTGATATCTGCCGATCGGCAAAACAAAGAATCCTACTATGAGAAAATTGCAAATGCCATAATAGCACCATATTTTCTGCCTTGTTTCTTGGAGAAAAAAAATGTATAAAATTTGGAACTATTAAAAAAAACTTATAAACTCAGAATCTGTATAAAATTCTGATTAGCTGCAAATGTGAAATGAAACAAAAGTCCCTGATGATACCCAGCAGACACCGAGTTGTGCACAGGACCAGCTCCTTGCTTGGAAACCTCTCTCTCAAAGAGGAAACAGGAGCAGCAGATCTGCTTGGTCTAAGCTGGCTGGATCACCAAGAAGCCTGTGACACTTGGAGACAGCATCAACTCTTACTGTCCTCTGTGAAATAAAGCCCATGGAGATACCCATAATTGTCCCCCACAGGTATGTTTTCAGCTCTGACTGCACAGGAGAAAAGGGCTCTGGACATAAAACCAGTTTGAGTAGTTCTTCCAGTGAAGGCACCCAGAGCAGAAACCACTGAGATTCCCTGGCTCTACTCCGGGGTTAGGACACCTTCCCGGCGGGCCGGGAGGGGAGCTGAAAGCCCCCCCATTTCTCTGGGTCAGTCTTTAAGGATTGCCTGGGGTCTGGGGGCTGAGCAGTACAGGTTTAATGCATAGAGTTTTTTCCTCATTGAGAAAGCAAGTGATTTTGATGTACTGGTAACTCGCCTGTTGAGTAACGCTTTGTGATGGCCCAGAGCACCATGGGTGCACTATCTTGCTAAAAAATAAACTCCTAATCAGTCTTGTATATTAAGAAGAATTACACATGCTGGTTGGAGAACTACACATCGTCTTTGGGAAAACTGTAAGGAAAGTCAGCATTTTCTCTCTCTGTAGCTGTGGTAGGTGGAAAGTGATGAAATATCAGCTCTTGGCTCTACCTTGCTTAGTGACTGCTTCTGAAACTTTGTGTCAAAAACCTTAATGTCATTTGAACAGAATTTTCTGAATTTAATTGACACAAACACAATACAGAAGAGTTCAAACATGCAGGAGGAGACAGGAGAAATGACGTGCGGTAGCCCTTGATGGACTGCAAATCCATTAAGGCTTTGTGCTGAGTAGCAAGAATATCGCTCAGGAGCGACGGTCATTGCCAAACGTCCCTTTCAGAGTTGCCTTCCCTCGGTGTCCTGCTTTGTGTGGAGGTAGAGAATAGCAACAACACAGCTTTATAAAATAAATAGCTTTGTAAGTGTATTGTGAATGGAGGATGACATGCTAGAGATGTGCAGTCATAAAAATGATTTAATGAGTTCTGTCTCATGAAAGGAAGGTTTTTAGGGTTCAGTTCATTGCTGAGCTTATGGCTAACCAGATGCTCAAGAATGTAAGTCTGCCTTTCTTTTTTTCAGGAGATCAGATATGTGTGTCCTCAAACCCTGCAGCAGCATCACCCACAGCAGGTACTTCAGTGTGGCAAAACTGTTCTTCCAGGAGAAACAGCTTTGGCGATGCACTGACACCACCTTTCTCACAATTAAAAGCTGAAAAGCTTAAATGGTTCTTTAAGCAATGGAAGTCTCCGTGCCCCCGACTTACGTAAAAACCTTATTGCAGGCAGAGGCGCGAGGAGCAGGTGAAACCAGGATGCCTTTCTGATTCAGCCACTGTCCCTGACTTCACTGCTGTTCCCATCCACCTCCTGCTGGAAGCACCCCTCAACCCAGGCCTCATTATATAAAACTTTCCCCCAGAAAGTTTGACAACATCCCTCAGCTTCTAAACACCTACCATCTCCACACTCAGGCTAACCCAGGTCCTTCAGCCTGCGACGGGCTAGTGGTGGCAGAGCTGAGATTGCCCACAGAGGGCTACTGAAGAAGCCAGGAGCAGCAAAGGGCTGTAGATGTAATCCTCTGTTCTTTCTGAGGTACCTATGGCCTTATATACACCCGATCCATTGATTAAATGTTTAAGTTATGCTGTAGAAAAATAAAAAAATGCAAATTGGCACATCTACTATTAATTTTACTTGCTAGTATCTGCCACTAAAACGATGCAAATAATGGATTTTGTTTCAGTGGGCCATACTTGTTTCTATAACAGTTTCAGAATTACTTAACATTTTCATTCAACCTGAATGGAATATTTCAGTCCACTTAACGTTTAGGTAAGTTTCAAGCTATTTTTTGCTTAATAATTTGAAGAATTGCAATAATTCACTTTGAAAAATACATAAATGGAGCACTTAAACATTTCCAAAAGTATGAATAACTGTTATTTCCACTGAACCTATTCACTGAATACTTCCTCACCTGGACAGTTAGTTCAGTTCTCTTCCCTTCACCCCTCTTTTTTTTTTTTTTAGGAAAGAAATCAGAGTTCCTCAAATTCATCACAATATATTCACTGCCCTGCTCCTGTATGTATAATTCATTTTTCCACAGGTGATTTCTTTTCCTTGTAGTTTTACCTAAAAACCCAAATACTGAGGAGAATGCATTGAGAGGATCTTTTGATGATCCTGTCTGGGACTAGTGCTGCCTGATGGACCTCTAAGCCCTAGCCCCGGCAAAGCTCCCTGAATGCTCTTTCCTGGGGAGAAGCGTGATTGTCGATGCGCTTTAACACTAAGCATATGCTTAAGTACCTTTCTGAGTTGCTGCCAAACGTCTGCGATGCTCTTATCACTGTGCATTGTCCAAGTTCAGAATGTAAAAGAATAATTCAGTGGTCGGCATGTCGCTCGGCTTTGAAGGCTGCACAGCTTGTCATCAGGCCGTGACGGGTTCCCAGCCAGCCGCTCACTCCTGCTGCTCCAGGAGCTCTGTGCTCGGCCGCACCATTAAGGCCAGCGGCTGCTGAGCCATTTCCCAGCCCCCGGTGGGAGGTTGGTCTCAGCCAGGAGAGGTGAGCAAAGGGGGGGCCATGGCAGCGCTCTGCCGGGGCAGGCACCGGGCACCCCAGGCAGTAGCTGATGCTCTTGCACCTCCCCAAAGGTGGGCTGAGGGCAGGGCGCTGTGATGTCCCCATGGTCTGGCTTTTCTCCTCACTCCCTCTCACTTTCTGGATGGGTAAGAACTGTCACAGATACAAGAAAAAACAATTACCACCTCGTAAATTTGCAGAAGTATCTCTTCCAGCTGGCACAGATCCCACCACATCAGGATTTCTCTTCATCTCCTTCCTCCTCAAGGATACAGGTCTTGGTTGGAGGCACCACCTGGTCTTCTGCTCTGGGCCAGGTTAAACCATGCACCATCTAAACGCTACCGCTCATCCCATCTTGGGTACTTTCCATCTTAGCAGAGTCTCTGTCCCTCCAAAGTGTTTCCTGAAAAAGCACACGCTCGGGAGGGGTGGGGGGCAGGCAGGCGCTGGGGAGGTGGGCTGGCCCGGCTTGGTGGGCTGGGAAGGACGTGGGAAACCACTGCACACAACGGGATGAGTCACCCAACTCAAAACATAAGTGTGAGGAGTGATGAAAGGTCCTGATAGGGCTGTCTGGAGGAGGGAGGCCTGGACTTCACCAGTGGTTTAGGAGGAGCTATGTGAGAAATGGCCAAAGTGCACGGGCAGCTGAGGGGAGCACCGGGGACTTCTTGGGTGACTGCATGACCTTGCAAGGGCACAGCGCCGAGCTGCCTGCATCAGTGACGCTACATAAGGCTGAGGCTACATAGGGGATGGTGTTAGAAACACCAGATTTGAGTACGGATGTAGCAGGATGGGGACTAGTGGGGAAAATATAATTTGGGATCATTTGGAAGGAAATTGGGATGGAAAAAAGGAGGTGCAAGAGCAGTAAAAAGGAGAGTGAGGGAGTGGAAAAGGGAAATAAGGTGTGCAGTTTGAGGTCCCCGCCAGGAATGGTCACTGCTGCAGCCTGACTGGGGAGACAGACACAGCCTGTGGTCATCACCATGTGTCACACCTGCTTCCGTGGTCACCAACCACGGGCAGGGGGTGCTCCCTGAGCAGCCGCCACCTTGGGCATCCTGGGACATCCGTGCCAGTGCTTTATCCAGCCCTGGTGGCATTGACGTACCCACCACTGCTTCAGGGCAGACTGTTTACACCTCCTTCCTGAAAAAGTCTTTAGTGTGACTTTTGACTTGTTTTTTAAAGACTTGCTAGCTTGACAGAACACAGAAAATGAAATGAAAATTCAGGATCTGTCTCATTGGTACTTGCTTGCAAATAATAAGCACTGTGGAAACACAACCCAAGCAGAACAGAGATTTATTTTCAAGCGTGCAAGCAGTTTAAGGTCACTTATTTAAAATTAAATTCAAGAAACAATGGTGATGCTTCTGCATTACTCTCCCCCTTTAATGCCACTCTGCATTTAATCCGTCTTACTGTTCAATAGAAATAGCTTACTCCTACGTCTGAGTAACTGATTGGGTTAGAGCCTGCATCTCAAACACCATCCTGTCACCAGAAACGAATGCCATTTTTAGATCTCTCATTCCAAAGAAAGGTCAGTCACTATTTTAAACAATAGAAGGAGAAAGTAGTCAGTCCAATGTTCGTTCACTTCATCCTTTCTCCAGCTTTTAAAGGGGAAAAAACAACCATCAGTGTGCCAAGGTAATTTCTAGTATTTTAATATAGTTACACAGTATCAACAGAATATGGCAATAAGTTTTTTTTCCTCAAGATGTGATTTTACATTTCTGACCAACGGCACAGCAGTGTTGTGAAAGGACATCAGATAAGAAATACAGCTGGTTGAAATCTTCTGAATTTCAAGTTCCTTACAATATTTTTCAGAAGAAAAAGAAACTTTATCCAGAAAATAAGAACAGTAAAAAACCAACTAAGTGTTATCACAACAGCTTTGACTTTATAGGGATTCATCTAGTTTATGGGGAGGTGTCCTTCAAGGTCCCAATCCCAAGATTGGGACCAGTATGTTAGGTTCCTTGCGTCTCAGTGGCTCTCTAGGAAGCCTATGGAGACCAGCCCTTCAGCCTGGCCAGCTAACATATGTGGCCAAAGTGGACTACACTGGTACCATCAATGGGTATGGGTGGAAATTTGTGGTGGAAATTCATTGGCAAATGTACTTTAAGACACCCAAGTTTTCCAGGCAGTTGCAGCTGAGCTCATGACTTGGCCATGGAAGATCTCCAGTACCTCCACAACCACTTGCTGTCCACCTTTATTGAAACCTTGCCAGTCAAGCTTACAGACTAACTTAACTGGGTTTTCATTTGAGGTTTTAGCATTTGCTTTCTTTTTTTTTAATTTTCTGCCAGCATTCCCTAAGGTTTTGGAGGTGATGATCATGAAATCACCCAGCACTTACCTCCTACAGAAGAGGCAACATGCGGTTGCATGGCCACCGGCAATGAGATGTCAGTATGAATTACTGCCAGCTGGTTTTGTAGAGACTTTTGAGTAAAAGGGCGAGGGGAGGACTCGGTGGAAATGCTCTGTCATTATGGTCCGGGCTGAGAGTGTATGGACACAAGCCTGTGAGAGACAAAACAGAGCTCATTATTCATTATATAAAGTATTCCATGTGAGAAATAATAATACAAGAAATAAAACCATCATAGCTGTACTTATGGTGGTGGCATACACTTCTTGTTACCTAAACTAAAAATATCCATGAAGGAACTTCATAAACCTGAAGACAGAGGAAGAAAATTTCCATTTTGTATAACTTAGAAATAATGTCAGGCTTATGGATGACAAAAGGGGGAAACATAAAAAGTAAAGACTGATCTGTCTGAAGTTTTGTATAAGATGATTTTGATTTTGCATGATAAATAAACACGTTACATTGTTATCACCTGGGGCCTGAAACACCGTAAATGTCCCTGGAGCTCCTTTGATACCACCTTCTATGAAGGAAACGTCTCTCTCGTATCTCCAGCCCAGGTGAGGTAAATCAGCACCTAAAGAGAGTGTTTTTTGGCATGTTGGATGTCACTTGAAAATACAGCCTTATTTTCCATGAATGCTATTGAACACAGCAGCTTAGGAATGCCTATGGGGGAATCAGCACTGCTAGACAGTGAGCAACCTTCACTGGGAAAGGAGCTTACCTCATCACTTCAGTGTTTTATCACTTGATAATTAGATGCTTTTTCCCCTTCGGTTCTTACGCAGAGCTCAGCCAGTGCAGCTGCAATTTCTTCATGTGCGCTATTCAAATAAATTACTCCTGAGAATGAAAACGTGATTATTGCAGGGAAATTTTGAGCATTTGGGAGCGTATTTAAATTCTGGTCGAGATCTGGCTCTTCATAAGTATTTCCCCTCTTTTTCCTACAGCATGTTCAGACTATTGTCTTTATCCTTTTCCTTACATATTTAAAAAATCTGTTTTTTTCATTTCTGTAGATAGAAATAGCTACGCAACTTACTAGACACCTTAGGGTGCAGTGAGTTGTGATTCTGGTTTATTTGAAATACTGGTATATTCCGTATGAAAAATCTATAGTTTCAGCTATCATTTAGTAAATAGAGAGTGAGGAGCATGAAAGAAATAAGACTCAGACAGGATCCATTTCAACTTAAAATTGCCTTTTGTCTGGAGCCCAGGTCAGCAGGTCACACACGGGCGCAGTGTGTAGGGGTTGACACCACCCGCCCTGTCCCAGGAACACCTCACCCGCTAATGAGCAGTCTGGGCAGTGACTCAGTGGTAAATTATAGTAGAATTTAGCTCTGGATAGACTCTACAAAGCAAATTTATTCAAGCCATTTCATATTGAAAAGCCTGATTACCATTTACCATATGATGCCTTTCTATCACTTCAGCACTATCAAAAGGCTTTATTGTAGATGAGATCAAATAAATATAGCAAAAACATGATAAAAAGAGCACAGTCATATCCTGACTGATAGCATGCTCCTACAGACTATTGCCACCAGTTGAGAGTACGTGCCAATATTTTTATGAACCATCATTACAAAACATAACTGAAGAAGGCTGGAAGAAAACAGCAACCTAGACGTTGTGTTTAAGAAAGCCCTGGGAAAGGAAAAAAAAACAGAAGAGGAGAGCTGCTGAGCTGAATCAGCATGTGGGCTGTAGCTGGAACAAAAGGATTCTTCAGTTCATGCCAAAAATACTCATCAGTGCTGCTTCTTTTTTAAGCTTAACATTCGTAGGTGACTTTCTTGCTTCTGAACAGTCCTATGGGAAACCGCATGGGTTCAAGTATGGGCTGCCAGAGCCCTCTCTTTCTGCTCACTTCAAGAGTTTACTCATTGAGCAGGGTGAGGTGGTGCCCTCTGAGGCTGTGTCCTGCCTCAGGACCACCCCGGGCTCTTCTCCAACGGACTCCTTGCTTTTAAATATGGTTCAGCCCTATTTTCTTCCCTTCTCATCTTCTTTCATAGTGCTGCCAGATCCTCAAAGACAACCCAGCAAGATCAGCATCTACTGAAGATCCCAGTTGCCGAGGTAGCTTCCATCTACGTGGGGCAAGACCACAGTCTTGTTGTGTATTAGGTGACTCATTATGCAACATAAGATATTATTAAAATTACCAAAAGAATCACAGGTGACCAAAAGAATATTTTTCTTGTCAGATAATTAGGCTGTAGGACTCATTATCACAGGGACTCGCTGAGCCCAGAAATTTAACAAGCTTCAGAAAGGACTGGGCATATGTATCACTAAAAAGGGAAAACTGAAATCATCAGACTAAAGAAATATGAAGAATTTTCTCAAGTTTCAAGTTTAAATGAACATTTAAGAATTCAGGACTAGAAAGAGGTTTTCCATGGAGGCAAACATGACACCCACCTACCCCTGAAACCTTGGTGGGATGGTTGACCCCAGAGCTGAAGAAGTGCATCTGCTGTCCACACTGTGCTGCTGCCTTCTGCAAGCTTGACATTCTGTCCAGTAGAGAAGTTCCTGGTATCAGTAAACCAAGGGAAAAAACAAACAAACAAACAAACAAATATGTGGAAAATCTACATATAAGGGTAATTATTTTTATGGTATGGATAAGAAAGTATGCAAGTCTAAGTTCTCACAGAAGGACGATTGCCCTCACGGTTCCTATGGCCTTGGCTGGTCATTTATCACGGGAAGCAGCCCCTGCTCCTCCTCCGGCCGCTCTGTGCTAATGCCCTGGAGAATATTATTGCTGTTGTCTATGTAATGCACAGCCAAATTCCTTTGTGCCTTCAGTAGTCATCGAGTCACTGACGTACATCAAATTCCCATGCAGCAGTAGCTGCCGCCCGTCGGCACCGCTCACTGACTGCCAACGACAGCAGGTTTCCTTGAGGAAATCACTCGGCAGCCATGATCCTCCTCTTGGATAACATGTAAGTGACTCCATGCCACGGTTGTTTGTGTTTTTCTTAGCTGCGGTAAGCAAAGCCTATTTACAAAGCTGAAGCTAAACTCATTTTTTTTCAGTACTTCAAAGAGTGTCACCAATAACAACCTTTTAGAATCTGAACATGTTTGATATCTTGCTAATCCTCAAGTAAATAGATCTAAGGAACCAGCAAGCTGAACCATGCAAAAAGTACAGTATATACACTTGCAAAAATCAAGGTGTTCTTTTATTCTTTGACTAGAAATCCAGTTTTTGCATCTGAGCAAAGTAATAATAATAAGCCAACAATTTTGGCCTCAAAATGTATTTGCTTTTAAAAAATGAAACCAGCTTTTTATTTAAGAAACACTGTTCCCTGGAAACAGGCACAATCTTGGTCTTAAAATGGCCTTTACATGAAGCGTTTCCTCATTTAAGGGCATTTAATTTCCTCAGGAGTACAAAACATAAAAATTAATATAGCAGTACAGAAAAGTTGAGGGAAAATAATGTCTTTTACCTTTTGTTTTGCTGATTATGGGTCAGTAGCAAATTAGATTGGGCTCTAATTCTTCCCCAATGTGAAAAGGATTCAATCAGTTACTCCATGAGATGATATTATTAATGCAGTCATAGCTTAAAAGAAACTGGCCCTAAAGGGAGATGCCAAAATGAATTCTTCATGTAGTAACAAAGGAAGCCAGAAGACTCCTTCACAACGAGTCACGTCTGCACTAAAGACAAGCTTGACATTTCATAAACTTCTAAATCAGTATTCTGTAAATATTACAGTTTCTGTTTGTATATCTAACACTTGCTAAAGGCTCCAAAGGCATTCAGAGCATCACTAAAGGAATGTATTAGGTTTGGTATGGCACCAAGTTACAAATATAAGCTGGGAAAGTATAAAATAGGAAATTATTTCATCATATATCCACTGCTCAGGCATTTAGGTATTTTTCATTCTTAATTAAAAGGCAACAATTTGTAAAAGGCTTCAAGGAAACATTTAAATTTTCCTAATCAAAGCATAAAATTAATCTATGGAACACATTACTGCATGGTAAACTACTGATCTTTTCAGAAGAAAACACTGAGAGAGTCTGAAAAAAACAGGTTTTCTGGCCCTCCCTCTCCCCTCAAAATGCAGGTTTTTTTGAACCCAGTTCCAATCCCGAAGGTGCAAGAGGGCAAGGAAGGTGCACATCCACCGCAAACACCAGCTCTCAGACTGGTACAAATGCTGCCAGAGTCCCCTGTTTCCACTGCGGCACTTTCCAAGTCTAATCAATTCCCAAAGGCCCTACTGAAATGACTACAGTAACAAGAGGCAGCTGTGGAAGGAGGCCTGTGAGGGCCATGGAGAGGACGGCTGTCTGTCCTCTGGTCCCCAGGCAGACCTGGGCTCCCTGGGGTCCAGGGACCCGCCTTGGACAGGGCAGGGACACACACTTGCCTTAGCCCCTGTGTACAATATTGTGTCAGGTTTGGAAACTGCAAGCTCATGATTTATAGGCAAGGTGGTTTAGGTCATAGGGGAGGTTTCTAAAGTGTATTTGTAGTCATTTATTTTCCTCCTCCTGCTCAGTTCTGTTGAGCCAGACCAAAAGCATTAGTGGAGCAGGATTTTTATCATCAAAAGATATGAAAAATCACATCAGTAGAACTCAGTAGAACTCAGAACTGATCCTCATTTACTCTTTAAAAATAAGAGGAATAATGCATTAATGCATAATAATAAAGCAATAGCGATCCTCAGCATTTTCCAGGCATTCATTTAGGATGCCATGCATGAACTGTCAGCAGCTGCCTGATAATGTCGTGCCATGTGATCTCATGAGTCTAGGGGTCCAGGGCCTCCTGCTCCGAGTCGGAATTTCAGAACAAGGAAGGTACTTGCTGTTTATCCTTATTTTTATTATGAAATTGCTTATGACTAGATTACAAAAATAATGAATTGGTAACAATCCTGGCCGTGGAGCCTTGGAAACCAACAGTGAGGCTTCTGCTGACTCCAACTGAAAAAACTCCAGGTTTTGAGACGCCATGGTATGATCTGCAGAGCACAGGCTAAAAATTTGTATTAAAGGATTACAAAGTATTTGTGTTTAATTTTAAAATGTGTGGAAAATCATCTTAATTCAAAGAGTCAGCAAAATGTGTATGTACAACCTGGCTGTTCAAAAGTCAAGGTTAACTTGCATTTAGGAGATTTTTATAATCTAAGGCTCCATACAGGCATGAGTTTCTCCAGTGTGCAAAGGTTCCTTTGGCGGTTCCTTTTCTTGTTTATTCAGGATTTGAAGAAGATATCCAAGAGTGATTTTTTTTTCCATTCATGACTCAACTCTTGTTCATACATTAGCTATACAGATATTAATTTTTTAAAATTTGTTATTAACTATATTTCACAAACACAGCTACTGTACATATTTTTGAATGGAGTCTCAACTGTTGCCTCTGGAAGCTTTCCCCTTGGCTTCAGTCCATTCTGGACCCCTATCCTTTGTGTTGAGTACTAATTCTCCTGTGATAGGATGGGTCCCCCTTTGGGGAAGCTAAATGTGGTATATATTTGTTAAGTACTTCTTTGAAATAAAATATTATTTTTTTTCCCTCTTAAATTTATAAAAATTTAAAATTGTAAAGCTTCTAACTTTCTTTGCCTGCTGAACCACTGAAGGAGATTACAGCATAAATATATATGACATCCACATTATTACCAAATACATTCATTAGGAGCAATGCTATCACAGTGAATGCCAAACGAATTAACAGTGACAGGGTAGTAAATGAAAGTGTTTATACGTTTCTTTCTCACAGCTTACAAACTCAAGATTTATTCCTGACCTTTGGTGTAAAACTTGATGATCACTGCTAAATCAAAGACAATGCCATTAGTATTCAGTGCCACAACTGAGACCTTTCACCCTGGAGTTGTAACAGATAGTTTTCTAAGAATTTCTTTGTGGATTAACATTAATTATCATGCATACTTCATGAAGAATTAACATCAGAAGGAAATTAGCTCATTTCCATTCACAACATTTCCCAGTTTATGCTTGCCATCTTTGTGACGATGAGTTTACATGTTATAAGTTGTCTGTTTAGAAACTCACCACTTTCTCCTTGTTCTTGGGCAGTTGTAGCAAGGATCTGACACCAAACATCTCCTCTGGGCTCTTTGGGTCCTCAAGTAGGCTCCACTGGGCTGAAGGCACCTGAAGGAGGGATTTAGAGGTGAAATAGGGACCAGTTTCTATCTGTTATACATTTTGTGTATTTAATCTTGTAGAGGAAAAGACATTGGGTATACCAGTCAGGTTTGCAGGCTTGGTCCTTTTCATTTTGTTTGTTGAACTTACTGTCTTGCTCTGGGTCAGTAAGGAATTATTTTTCCAAAGGAGCAGATCTCAGCCTTTTTCTGATAGAAAATCCTGAAACAGAGGTGCTAACCCCTATTTAACAGTTCTGGTGTTCTGAAAACAGGCTTGCTTCACTTCATTAGCTGCCACATACCTTGAAAGAAGTCCATAGACAGAGTAAAAAGCAGAGACTGGGCTAATTAAGGTTTTCAATTTTTGGACACAAACAACAAATGGCAAATGTTGGCTAATGATAACCATGAGACCAACAGTGAAATATGTGTGTGTGGAAGTCATTTCAGGTCAGACGTACTCTAATGAGAGGGGAGAAACTGGGCCATTTCTTCTGCACAGTCATCACAACACCGTGGCAGTTCTTCCTGTGTACAACAAAACCAATCTTCAGAGTAATATCCAGCTGCCTAACTAAAAAACTGATCCCAAATTACGTATACATGCCTTGCACTCCTACAAGCCTAGCACTGCCACCACCTATGTGCAAAGTGCTGCAAGAAGGATCAGCAGCACCTTCAGCAGCAGCAGCTGTGGGCTACAGGAATACTATGGGAGAGGGAGGACCCAGCTGACCCACCTTAGTCACTCAGCTGTTAGGTATCTAGTATATGGTGACCATTTCGGGGAATCACTATTTATTTTTCCTGTCCTCTTATCTTTGAGCTCATTATAATCAGGCTAAATCAGAAATCCTTCTTTCTAATCATAAATTGTAGAATGGTTTGGGTTGGAAGGGACCTTAAAGATCATTGAGTCCCAAACCCCCTGCCCTGGGCAGGGACACGTCCCACTAGAGCAGGATGCTCAAAGCCTCATCTAACCTGGCCTTGAACACCTCCAGGGATGGGCCATCCACAGCTTCTCTGGGCAACCCATTCCAGTGTCTCACCAAACTCATAGTGAAAAATTTCTTCCTGCTATCCAGTCAAAATCTACCCTCTTCCAGTTTGAAGCTATTACCCCTTGTCCTATCACTAAATGCCCTTGTAAATGTCCCTCTCCACCTTTCTTGTAGGCTCCCTTCAGGTACTGGAAGTCCCTGTAAGTTCTCCCCAGAGCCTTCTCTTCTCCAGGCTGAAAAACTCCAGCTCTCTCAGCCTCTTCACAGGAGGTGCTCCAGGCCTTGGATCATCTTTGTGCCCCTCCTCTGGACACACTCCAACAGGTCTACCTCCTTCTTGTGCTGAGGAGTCCAAAAGCCCTAGTTTCCATCCATCTGGTCATGGCAGAAAAACCTGACAGTGCTCAGGGATGTTCCTGGTGACATTTATTCTTATATCTTTATTCTAGCGTTGTTGAACAGTCACACCTCAAGTGAGGTGTTTCCAGGAGGGGAGGCACAGGGTGAGGGAGCGCACAGCAAGCCCCAGGAGTTTACACCTAGCCCGCTGGCGAGGTGAGCTCTGCTGTTTAACAAGTGATGAGCCTGATGCCAGCGGCTTTCAGCACTGCCCTTGAGGTTTGAGCTGAGCAGCAGAACAAGGTCACCCCAAAGCTCGTCTCGCACACCGCTGCAAGCAGCGGCAGGCAGAGGGCCCAGGCAGCGGGGAGACCTTCCTCTGCCCCGCGCTGCCATGCTGCTGTTCTCATGCCATCCCACCCTGCTGGAGGGGGATCAGCCCTCGGCTGTGCCCTCAGCAACTCAGTCAAGTGGCAAACCCCCAGACTCAGCATGCAGGCAGGGCCTGGGATGGGTAATTTGTCTGCCTCTCCCCCATGATGTTTTGTCCCTTACCCGCCTCGGCTCTCTGGGCATTTGGACTCTCTCTAATGGCAGGACTTAAACGTGACTGTGGTGCACCTGCCAACACTGGCTCAGTGAGCAGCTGAGGCACTTGGCAGCACTGGAAACAAGCTGGTATTGCACTGCCTGAATACCCCCGTCCTGTGGCTCAAGCCTTTGCCATTCGTGACTGCCATGAACCGTAGTGTGCGCAGGTAGCACGGGGCACCGTGGAAACAACAGCCACATTTTATAGCTACGTAATACCCAGTCCACTGGAGCCCTGCTTTCTCCACAGAAATGAGCTGTGAAAGAACCCATCTATTAAATATATGAAAAACATGAATTTTCCTGTTAGTTAGCCAATTTTTATCTTTCTTTACATAACTGTTTATAAGTGCATAGAGACTTCAGCCTGTACCTGCTGGGCTGAGAGTCTCCATGCTGCTACAGGTATGCTTCTTGGTCACCGTGATGCCCTCGGGAAGCCTCTAAGAACACCTTTGCCTCTTTGACACCCTTTTAGGGTAGGGAGGTAAGTACAGGGGATAACAGGACTTTTGAAGTGAGGGCACCCCTCTCTGCAGAGCACAGAATTTGTCAAACTCCAAAGGATCACTCTGGGTTCAGTTCAAGTTTTATGTAGGCTTTGGTTCAGTTTTCCCTTTTTCCCTGGCTGGCTTGGCCGCAGGAATAAAAAGGTATGTGTTCAGCGACCTTGATCATTCAACCTGTGCTTTAATTCCTGCCCTAGGAGGACTGTAGATATAATCGGCTGGTGATCTGTAGAAGTCTCCTGTAAATATTTTAAAGTATTTGCCAAGGCCAGCCCAAACTTCCTAGGGTGGATTTGCTCTAATACTTTACTTTATCTCTCTTGGCTTCAGAGAAAATGTCAGCTCATGAACTATAATAATAGCCTTTCCCTTCAGATTTATTTTTTTCCGCCCAGTTTTGATCTAAAAAATCCCAGCACTGGATAGGAAATTTCTCACAGGGAAACTTTCTGTGATAGCTACAAATTCTTACGATCTCTCTCCGGCACAGTGCCTGTAGCGAGGAACCGCCGCAGCCTTTCAGCAGCTCTTCCAGGACTTTCCGAGCGGCTGCGGTGTCTCTCCCGGGTTCTGCATTGCTGAACTGAGCCTGGCGATGGCAGAGTTGCTTAGCTCCAGGCTGGCTCACTGTAGACATCACTTACAGAACTGCTTACAGATGAATTGATAACACTGATGCCGTTTGAGCTCCCTCTTCTTTACAGCAGAGACTTTCTAATCCGCAGCAGCATTAAACACACTGAAAAAAGGGGAGAAAGAAAAGAAAAAAAAAAAAAGGGGAGAGAGAAAATTAAAAGTCCTTCAATGTCATTTCGGTAGACCAAGGTCGCGATGGGGCCAGATGCTGGTTAGAGCTCAGCTCAAGGGAGCAAAGGTCTCTGGAGGGCTGATTGCAGCAGTGAGGGCAGCTCTGATCTCCACGGGCTGCTCACAAAAGGCAAAGCCACTCCTGAGGACACCTCCAGCATCAGGGCAGCCAGATCACGTTCCTTCCTCTGCAGCCTTTATGTTCTCAGCACAGGGGCTTGCTCCAGCACTGGGTCTATCCTAGGTATTGGGGGAGGATTTTTTTAAAATATGAAGGTATTGAAATAGTGTTAAATGTAACTAGTAAACAGAAATCCGGGTACAAAAGATCCCGTGGCTTCAAGCACTTTCTAGGTGAGTCTGCATGATGAGCAACTGTAGACAAGCTAGACATCATAGAATCATTTTGGTTTGAAAGGACCTTTAAGATCATCAAGTCCAACCACTAACCTAGCACTGCCAAGTCCACCACTAAACCATGTCCCTCAGCGCCACATCAACCTGTCTTTTAAACACCTCCAGGGAAGGTCACTCAACCACTTCCTTGGGCAGCCTGTTCCAATGATTCATAACCTTTCCAGTGAAGAAATTTTTCCTTATATACAATCTAAATCTTCCTTGGCACAACTTGAGGCTGTTTCTTCTTGTCCTATCGCCTGTGACTTGGGAGAAAAGACCAACCCCCCCTCATTACAACCCGCCTTTCAGATAGCTGTAGAGAGCAACAAGGTCTCCCCTGTGCCTCCTTTTCTCCAGGCTGAACAACCCAAGTTCCCTCAGCTACTCCTCATAAGGCTTGTGCTCCAGACCCCTTAGAAGCAGCTTTAGGAATAGAGATGCTAAATCTGTCCATATAGTATCTTAGATCCAGTTTAAGGTGTCCCTGAGCAGTTCCTTGTAGCTACACTCCATACAGAAATCCCCTGGCTGTCCCTGGAGGGTACGTGAAGCATAAAGCACATCAAAGATTTGCAGAAGCCAGGGCTGGTTTCAGGTGACATTGCCTGATGTCTAAAGAGAAGAGGATGAGGAAGGTGGAAGGACACTACTTTAGGACCAGTGCTGAGCTGGAGTATCACACCTTTGCTGGCAGTGGAGCTCACTCTTCTCGCTAAGGTCCATGCTATCACTTACCTGTTTGTGTGCTACGATTTGCAGTCTGTGCCCTCCCAAGAGATGTGCTGATTTTTCCTTGGGCATGAAGCGTCTCCTGTAGCATTTGAAAGGTCTTGATCAGGAGCTGGATGCCAAAAGCAGGGACAGGCTAGAGAAAAACATGGTTTCTGTGCCTAGAATCAATTAGGATTTGGGGCAGTTAGCATTTCTGGGTCTGCACTACACAACATCCCTTAAAGTTTGGGATGTTGGTCCATTGAAAATAAATAAATATATAGTGTTACCAGCTTCAATTCTGAGGGAAGCTACTGCCATAGTAATATACCTCTCGCTTGAGGTGCAACTGGATCTGCACCTGTGCTGCCTTTGCTAGGCTGTGTAGTTTGGTTTCCAGCTTTCACAGATGCTAAAGAGACAGAATGAGCAGATCTTCTTAAATCTCTCTCTAAATTGAACATCCCCACACCGGGCTTCAGATTGTGCTCCTGATAACTTATGTTGAGCTTCCAGGTTGGGAACTCTCCCAGTATCCCCAACACTGGGTTGCAAACGCTGCAAATTTTTTTTCTTTGAAAAGACATGTAACTCCAACAATACACAGTTGCAGCCATGAATGACTGGATCTCACTTTATAGAATATGCTTCCCAGTCAGAAATGAAATTGGCGGTGCAGCCCCTCCGCCCCCCAAAATTACTTGGCTAAGGTAGTAGCCAGCTGAACAAGCAAAAAAGCAGAAGAGGATTAAACCAAATATGCAGCTCAAACAGAAGAGTAGTTGAACCCTGGAGTGTTTCAATACACAGCTGATTCAGCAAAACAGATACACATTCAAATGAAGGATGTCACCGAAAGAGAAAACCAGGCAGCTTAATCAATAAAGTGTGCTGCCTGTCCTGGTACAGGAAAAGCAGCAGCTTAACAAGCCAAACAGAAAGATGAACTGGAAATAAAAAGAGTCATAGTGAGGAAAAACAGTGAAATCAAAATATGTGAGTTTGAACAGTTTCACCCTGTACAACCCCATTGGAAATGCTCAAAGGCAGCACTGTAAAAATGGCCAATGCACAATATTCCCATATTTCCTAACCAGAGCCACTGTTTCTCAAGGAAATGCCCTACTGCTTTTGCTGGGACTCTTAAGCCCCAGCGGGAGTCATGTCCAGGAAAGGTTAACTCATAACAGAGATTGGTCACTGTCACATACCTTCTTGGGACTAATCCCTGCAGTGTGTCACTAGGAGAGCTCAGAAAACAAAAGCTTTTTTTTTTTCTTTCTTTTTTTTTCTCACACAGTTTCTAGGAAGTGTGATATTAAATTCAAGATTGCAGGTTCATTATTTTTACCTAGATAAAAGTTGTTTTATTAAAGTACACAGATTTATTTTTCTCTGTGAACTATGCAGAAGTAGATTTGATTCACAAAAATATTTTTACTTCACTGAATGTTTTGAAAAATGTTATGCCAATACAGTGAAGCAGAGAAATCGTTGAAAAGATTCACATTCTCATACTCACATCCTCCTCACAAGGGATTCTGTCCCCCTCAGCTGCCACAAAGGTTGGGCTGTCCCAGTCACCCAGCGTTGTTCCTTGTGCTAGCCTGGATTTCGGACACTCGGTAAGGAGAGGAGGGCTTGCTTGGGAGGTGCAGTGTTTTTCAGTACCTGTGTCCTTGAGGTTTGAACACAGACAGAATCTGCTGTTCCATCACCTTCCTGCCAACAGAGAAATCTGCTAGAGAAACCTTCTCACAAGAGCAAACCTTCTTCACAGAAAAGTAAACAGGAAAGGCTGGGAGAGCAGCTGATTGAAGGACACGCCAGTACACATTAAAATATTTGCTAATTGCAAATATATTGTCCCACTGTGCTGCCAGCTCCAGCTCTGACTCACATGAAATGTCAATTGGCTCCAGATTGAATTTTGCGGTTAATAACCTTATCACTCGCCTACCAAATCTGCCCAGAAGAGAGGAGACTGCAGTAATGCCAAACACTGCTTTCTGCTTCCTTCCCTTCTTCATTTCCACGTTATATTGTGGAATTTATGATGTGCATAAAGCAGGCTACAATGCTGAGTATGACCTGAAAACCTAAAGAGTGAACTAGTATTTAGATTTCATTTGCAATGTTAGAGAAGAGCCTTGATGAAGTTGATTAGACAAAGTGCAAGATTTTGTCATTTGCTGCAAGTTTCCCAATCAGGACAACATTACCATGAATGAAAAGGCTGGACATCGTCCAGCAGACTGTAAGCAGATAGATCTTTCCAAGAAAAGGCAAAGTAAAGTTAATAACTTGAACATGTCAGACAAAAGAACTGCTTCCATGAGAAAAATGTTCACTCACATGAGTTAAAGTCTCAGGACTGGTTAAAAATAACAGTGTGAAAATAAACAGAATGAACCATGGCTGCTGATGCTTAGGTTTGGGTTGCAGCGTTTATGAGGCTAAATGAACATAAATTCCCACCTGCTGATTGAAACTGTTTCCCTTTCCGGTTTTGGATTAGTCTTAGTTCAAGTACTGGAGAGATGTTAAAAGAGAAATGTTTATAAAAAAAGAAAAGGGGAAAAATGTTGGAACCAAACCAACAGAGAAATGAGGCTGTCTTTTCAATAACAAGGAATTGGCAATTATTATTCAAATCAGGTTCATATTTGGAATTGTTGTTCTAATCCAATAAAATGTGTAATTTCAGGCACATAAATAATCCTCATTTTTAAGGGGATTTAAATTTCACAGCTTTGATAGGCTAGTGATATTATAACAGTACAGTGGTAAAACTAAAGGACTGCTATCATTTAGCAGTATGTAATTATTTGACTTAAAAGTTTAAAAGGCTGTGTTTTTCACAGTATTTATCTAACCACCCACTTATTTTTCCTGCGTCCCTGAATCTAAGGTGGGTGCTTACCTTCAGCAGGACAAGAATGTGATTTCAAGAGAGCTGATTAATATAAACATTGCACAGTAATATAAACATTGCACAGTACTACATATTGTCTCTTTTTGCATAAACTACACTGGAGAAACAGCTAATGTGTAATTTATGCACAAGAACGTATCTGCATCCTTTCTGAATATGGGTTTACAAATCCTCTTCTGTTTTTAATCTGCAAACCATTAAAACTGTTCATTAAATATATTGCCTATACACCTTTTTCAACAGAGATTTGTCAGTGTGTGTAAATTATACATAAAGGCCATGGTGGGATAGACGCATAAAACTGCAGTTTAGCTAGGTAGACATAAACATTCAGCAAACTTTGTTTACTTAGTCACTAAATAAGTCTTTATGCCTTTGTTGACTGACTGATGTATTTAAAGTATTACTGACTCTTCTTAAAATGTCTTCCCTTCTTATTTGTTGTTTTAACAAATATTTGATGCCATAATCTGGTGCTTAAATATCCACTGTTGTAATTCAGCGCTAATAGCAATGCTGAGATGACAGACCTATTAAACTGGATACAGAGTTGTCAAATTTTAAGACAGCAAAATACTCACCTGTGACATGTAGCATATGGCAGAACCCTGAGAAAATCATCAGTGGAGTTAAGAATAAATAGAAGCTGTGTTCCCTAAAAAATATAATCTGACATAGAAGCATGGATAATCTTGAAATGTATTTGACAGTCTGTGATTTGAGTCAACAGATTATAAAATCAGAGGCATGCAGTACTGCGTTGTCAAATAACAAATTACAGCATGGCTCTTAATGCTGAACTCAGTGTGTAAACAAGCTGCTCTTTCTATATACTATGTAAAGAGTTTGTTAAAATACTACAGCTAATTATGCTTCAAGCAGTTACAGTCACATGTATCTATTCAATTTTTATTTTTTTGGTGCCCATGTCACAGTTAAGCAATTTTGATGTGCAGTGCTTAAAACAGCAGTGTTTATTAAACGTTTTACTGAAGTAGCACAGAACCAGTCACTCTGCCTGTACAAATAAGTCATCAGGAGCTGCATCGTATTTCCCAGCCCATGATGTGTGCAACTTAGTTACCCACTCCAGTGATCTCTGGGGGTTAGAAAAGCTCTTGAAGGCAACAGGCAAACAATTAGGCATCTAAACCCATTTCATCCCCCTTATCTTGCATTCAGGTCAGGGATGGGGTCCAAGTATACCACATAGGAAACATCAGTGTCATCAGTGTTTGGGTAAGACCATTACTATCTTCTAACTTGCCTCAAGAAGAAGAGGAGCTGCTTCAGCTCTTCATTCAGACACTTTCAAGAAGGCAGAATTTACAGTTTCCTTATCCGACATTTAATTTTACCATTAAATTTCAAGACTCATCATAGCAGTACACGTTATCCAAGAGTTACGTAGTTTTATACACAGAATCAAAGCAAAGAAGGATTTGGGAGATTTTAAAATAAATCTGGTTATATAGTTTCTTGCCAAGAAGAATCATGAGAAAAACTTTGGAGCAGCTGCTTGTTCCAGCTGAGACTCCCAGTGTTCCAGCAAGAGCCTCTTCCCTGCTCTGCCTTTACTGTGTGCTGGCTCTGAGCAGACCCCGACACACAGCAAACCCTGTTGGCCAACAGCTGATGGATGTCTTCAGCTGATGAATGCAGCAGATCTGGTACCTTGATTCTGTGCTTTAGATTCAGTCTGGTCACACAATATCCCTCCTGCCTTGCAGTGAACGATGCAAGATTGTACAGACTCACAACACACTGTTCCCCACTCGAGAAGAGGGAAGACATTTCACTATTGTTTAATCCAGTACCAACTGAACCCACGCCAATATCAATTAATCATTTAACCGAAGCCTTTCCAGCATGAGAAGGAAATTTTTCTGCCTGCTGCCGTGCACTTAGCAAACACAGATTAGAAACGTAATCTACCTGAATTAGCCTTCCCATAGACAACTCTGTATCTCTCTACTTCTGGGAGACTGAAAGCAGAGAACCAAACTACGTGTCCCTCAAACAGCAGTTCCCACAGCAGCCAATGAAAGGCCATCACTGGCAGATGGCAGCAAGAAGCTAAATTACTGATGTTTCACCTCACATTAAGCGGTGCCCAGCTTTGGTAGAGGTGCTTGGTCGAAGGCAGGAAGGAAGAAGGGTACTGGAAGCGATGCACCCGGTGGCGCCAGCAGCCACCCTGTCTCCCCGCTTTCCTCACAATGGTTTGTGTCTCTTAACAGGGAACTTACACTAAAGCCTTTACCACTGTTCTGGGAGCACAAAAGCATCTTAAAATGGGTAGATATCACTGTTCCACCAATTTAAAACCACTTTTGACTGTTGGGGTGGCATAAAGGAGTTTTAGTGTAAATAAGAGTGTGGTAGTAATCTGATCTCATATCCGTAGGGGGGCTGATTCTCTTCTCATTTACATCAGTTTTATTTTCATATAACTCCATTAGTTTCAGTATTTATTTTTGCATGAGTGACAGCAGAATTATGCCCAGCATAATCACACATGAAGTGTAAAAATCCAACTTGACTAATTTCTAAGTATTAGCCACAAATGCTAGAAGCCAAAGCAGAATCTCAATGAAGTAGTCTCCCAGTCTGCTCTTATTCTTTTTTACTCCTCCATATCTCGATTGGACATGCCTTGGAGTTACAGAAGGAAGTATGAGGAGGGAACCAAGGAAAAGTAGTTAAGACAACCTGGCTTCTACTCAAGTTTAGTGTTCAAATAAAACTAGATTTGAAGAGACCGCTTGGGAAATCTCTGTGGAGTTCTGCTTTATTCAAAATGAGAAGGAATAATGTCAACACAGCCTAAGAGAGCCTTGGTAAGGCGAGAAGTTGGAGACAGTTGTTCAACCTTTCAAATGATGGAATGCTCACAGGCAACGTTTCGCCTGTCTCTGGTTGCTGTTGGTTGGGTTGAGTTCTGATAGCTCTGTACATGATGACGAAAGCTCAGGAAAGGGCAAACTCCCCTCCAGGCTCTGTTATCATCCGTGACAGCAGGTGACAGAGCTAGTGGTTGGGAATAAGGGAGGAGATCACAAGCACATTTTTGTACTGCTCCTGGGAATAAGAGGGGGCCAAGAACCATGGTGTACCACCCAAAATAGGGCTCTGACCTTCCTCCTCAGACCACAGCTTTGTAAGTGCACGCAGTCCAAACTAGCACAAGCAGCAAATTCTCATGAGCTGTTTATTGACTGTCCCCTTCACTTAAAGTTTTAGGAAGCAGGTGAATCTGGATAAAGTTAGCTTGTACAATAGAAATAACTTTACACTTCTGACTCAATGACACATTGTCTTCAATGAATTTTTTCTGTTTCTTTCTCCCTTCAGTTTTTAAAGAAAAAGCAGAGTCCCTCCTGCAGACAACAAGTATTGTGTACCACAGAGCACAGATATGGGCTTTACACTTTCAACAACCTGCTTTTCTCTCTTTTACTTGTGAAATAACTGCTTCACCACCATGGTACTCCTGAGCTGGTACATGACTGAACCGTTGCTGTCTGATGAGGTATCCAGCAGTCTTTATGTCTGACAGTGATCGTTACTTTCAAAAGCCTGCCCTGCTAAATAATAGATAAAAGAGATGAGCCATGGTGTGGTTTCAGTTCTGAGTGCCTGATACACCGGAGCAACAAGCGTTACTTTTTCAAGGGTGTCAGAAAGAAGCAGGGAATACGAAACAGGAACAGAGGAAAGTGGCAAAAAGAAGAAAAAAAGAAGACAAGAAAGAGCCTGACCAAGCAGAAAGCATGGAATGGAAATTGTGGGAAGTATTAAATAACATTGGTACACACTGGTGTTCTGCAAAACAACAAATATTTCTGCGGTAAGTGCAGAATCCCAGTGACTCACCTAATGGGAATGATTGAATTCGCATCCCCTCCACCTACCTCAGCACTTCATTCCAGCTCCCATTTATATTCCTTGTGAGTGCAATCACTGGACATCCTTGAAGTGTTACAAATTACACGGTGCTTCTTAAATCAATCCATTAGGATATTAGCATTTTCCTTGCCAAGGCGGTAACAAGCAGCGCCTAGCTCTCTCGCTGAAATTTGCCTCATAACTGCCTTGTAGTGCTTATTAATACAGCTATTTGACAATTTGTCATAATCTTTTTATAACAAAAAACCAGCTATTTCTCTAAAATCAGGGGTTTAATTAAACATTAATTTTCTTGATAGGTAGGTGGGGGTTGAACGCAGAACATTCTGTTTTGTTTTTACATTCACTTTTCCCATTTTAATCATAATAATCATAATCTGGCAGTATTTCTAAAATCAAACATAATGAAAATTAATTACTAAAAAACCTGTTTGATTACAAACTTGAAAAAATCCCACAGCTATTTTATGGATTTTTTAAATAATTCAGAATGAATCCATTTTTTTAAAGTAGGTAAATTGAAATTTCAATTAATAATTAAAGAAATTTTAATGACCTCTTTCTCTCTCAGACTCACAATCTTAATGTATATATAAGGGGATATATAGATGGTAGGGAATATGTATTCATTTCAGATAGAAAAGCACATCTGTATTTCAGGAGTCCTTCAAACATCTTGGCATTTCATTCCTGGGTTTGTTTCTTCTTTCCTGCCAATATGTTCTCTTTTGTTTTTGAGAACAGTAACAAAAATAGAATCACTCTTTGAAAACATTTAGCTATTTTAATGGTTTTGGTTTTCATTTTTTTTTAATACTTACCAACTCCAGTCTTATCTTTCTGCCATCTGATGTTTCAAGATTATTCTTCATACCTCTGATGGCAGATATTCTTTTCTCCAATACGCTACTGGGTTGGGTTACCAGCAAAGATAAGCCTTTATGATACCCATGAAAGATTCAGAATGGTCAATTTCATCAGTCTTTGAAACCAAGTATATGCAAAATGCCACAATAGGCAGGGGAACAAAGACTCATTTCTTGTTCAGATAAAAGATTTCATTTTTTGCTTTTAGAAAACATTTCATGAAGTAACTAGGTCAGAGCTATGCTAAACCCACACTTCATTTGTCTGATGTGTGTGCTGCATAACAGTTCTGTTTAGTAGTTTAGATTTGACCTGAATTAAATAAAAAGCTCAAAAAATATGATAAAACAGTAATAAGAGATCTGACTTACCATGAAGCCAAAGCTCCCACGCTAAATATATGGTCAGCTTCTCCTTGCTGTTCAGTTCCCCACAGCCTGTGGTGCTCATGTCCAGAGGTCCTGCAGTGGCTGGATCCTTCCCTCAGCTGCTGAGACCTGCAGCTGGAAATGGCAGGCTGGGACAAACACATCACATTCATGAACAGGAATAGTGGTTTCCCCTCTCTGGAGTTTCTGCGCCGTGAAATTTAAATCCAAAAGCACACTGAAAAGAAAGCAAGAAGCCTCAGTTTTAACTTTATTTCCATAAGACTCACATCTATCATTACCTCTTGCAATGCATGATGAACCTTTATGTAAGGATCTTACCATATGGGCCAAGGAGCCTGGCAGCAGCCATGCAACAGCTAAGAGCTCGAGTGTGCTGATGGCATTGTCATTAGTGCCATTTGAAGTCACATATATAAAAAGGAACCACATGGAGACACACAATCCCATTTGGAGAGCTGGAAGACACTTGGGTCAGCAAACGCAGGCATGTCCTCAGGATGGTCAGCATGCAAGGGCTTTCCAGCCCCAAGAAGACCACCCATCCTCTGAGGCAGATTCACACCAAAGGTGAAAAGTAAATTACAGATGAAAGTTTCTAGCATGGATCATTTCTGAATGTGTACATGTACTTACAATTCCCAGAAAAGCTGCCAGTTCTTTCCTTTCTGCAGTTCCGTGAGAAGCAACCAGCCCTGAGGCATTAGACAACAAAAAAATAAAAATAAAAGTTAAAAAAAAAGAACAAATCCTTTTCTTTGGAGGGTCATCTGGAAGTCTTTAACAGCAAGTGCAAAATGTTTCCCTACACATGGAAGGGGTCTGAAAAAAGTGTGTGTGTAAATAGTTGATTGCTTTAATGATAATACATTGTATACTAGGATGTTATATGTTTCCCTAGGTTTAATAGCTGCAATAAAACTTTTCTGAAAACTTTCCATGAACCATCTCCTTACAAGGTGGTTACTTCCCTGCATCTCTCATTAACCTACTGCTCCAGGTCCCAGACTGTAAAAGACTGCAAATAAAACTCAGCAGACATTCTGTAATTAATACCTTTGTGTGAGAGGACAACAAATGGGGTCATTTTCAGTTGTCAAACTGGACCTCCCATGCCACCAGTTTTTTTATTTCCTCTGCATTTTAAGGATATTTCAGAGTTGTGTAAATCAAGATTAGGGTGGATACATGCACTGACTGCTTGCATTAACGTATCTCCGCTGTGCAAAAGGAACAGGAGTGAGAGCACCTTTTCCTGCTTACCAGCAGTGAATTAGCATTGGGTGAAAGACCTGTGCAAACATCCTCCACTTTGCTCCAGCCAGGCCACGTGAATGAAGGTGGGACTAGAGTCCAGCAGGCTTATTAAGTGCCACCTGTATTTGTCTGCTTGGACACACTGCCCAAGAACCTCCTGCAATAGCCTTTAATGAAAAGCAAAGAAATCTACTTGTCGGCAAGCAGGATTTGATTCTCCAGTGCACCAGCCTCGAAGACCTGAGCACCAGCACCGTGGACATAAATTTGCTTTATGTAAGAAGAAAACTGCAGTAGTGGCATTTTCCCTTAATGCATCATCTCCAAAATGAGTAAAAAAGTCAAGCTGTAATGCCCTTTTAAATGATATGTGCTTATGTGTTATATAATGAATAAGCATTAAAAAGTACTTTTTTTTTCCCGTTTTAGGGGGAAGCAGACAGTTTTGCTTGTAA
This sequence comes from Limnodromus scolopaceus, assembly GCA_028565335.1. Classification (NCBI taxonomy): domain Eukaryota; kingdom Metazoa; phylum Chordata; class Aves; order Charadriiformes; family Scolopacidae; genus Limnodromus; species Limnodromus scolopaceus. The sequence continues at coordinate 12,859,788 of JAOXNO010000070.1, read as the reverse complement.
TTCAAACAAGTTTATGGTTTCTTCCCTAACAAAGTAGGAATCTGCAGCTGAGAGAAGGGGGAAAAATGTTCTTTGTATTCTGTGAAGAGATGTTTCTGAATTAATCAATTTCCTTCGTGGTTTTGGGGGATTGATTTGTTGCTTTCTTGATTACAATTAGCTGAAGGTCTACCAATTAAATATCTGAGTCTTAATCTACCAATCTCCCAAAAGGAGACTAATCAAATACCTGGGAAATAAACTTCAGCATTCTCCCAAGCACTAAAACCCACAGAGCCGGGAGAGACAGTGGTTTGGTGGGACAGCTTTCCTACCTGCCTTTTCCCAAGGGCTCTCTCTTCCCCTTCCCTCTGCTTGGCCAGCAGGGGCTCATTAGCTCATGACCTTTTGTTGGCACCCCGAGATGCTCCTCTATGGCTAAGGAGTTGACTTTTTCTCTGCCTAATTGTCTAGATGATTATCATAAGTTAAACACTAGAGTAATTTGTTCACTGGTTGGGCTAAACTTGAAGCTTATTGTTTTCTTTGCCAGCCGTATAGAAGTACTTCTATATTTGAAAGCATGTCCATTTTTATTAGCTAGTTGTGTAAAAGATACTAGCTGTCTCTTCAAATCTGGCCTTACTGCTTTCTCTGACAATTCAGGCTACATCCATTGGTCTGCGTGTCAGCTTTTGCCCACTGTTTCCTCTGTCTTGCCTTAAGGTGGCTTCCTGCTCACTGTTAGAACCTGCTGAACTCTGAGACCTTCAGAAGTTTCTCCATTGGTTGACAAATCCTGGATTCAAAGCAGACCTTCTGAATACGGCATTTGAAGCCCACAAGTAGATTCAAATTTTATTAAGATGTATGACTATAAGCAGATTATGATAGCAGCATTCAAGCTTGCTCTGTTGGCAGGTCATGATTTCTTCTTTCCATTTAGTTGCGACTATTCAAAAGTCAAGCTGGACAGTTCATTGTGATAGTACTTGTTGGTAAAGTATTTGCTTCTTCACTGAGTAAGCATCATCTTAATTAGGTCAAATCCCTAAGGAATTACCTCAGCAAATTTCTTAATTAAATAATTATGGATATCTCCTTTCAGCAACAGGAACCAAGAAGGAGCTGTAAAACTGACGGGTTGTTAGACTTGAAACACTCAACCATCCTGTCCCCCCTCCCAGGTTTTTTCCTGCAAAAAGAGAAAACACCAGGAAACAAGAATTTTTATATATGTCAACAGGTGATTAACTATTGGTACAACTGACCAACAGAAAAATATAATGTCTCTCTGGAAACCCTTCCATAATCAAACACAAGAAGCTTCACTAAATGCAGGAGTGCTGGGACAAAACAGGTAAGATTATATGATCCTATAGTTCTTTCTAGCTATAAATGTAATTCATTTCTTATATAAGATTTCTCTGAGGCATCATCCTAGGAAAATATGTCACTGTCAAATTAGCCTGGTTCAGCCCTTAGAATTTAATATTCTCATCCTCAGGATGTGTGATTCTCAACATGTGGGAGTATTCCAGAAATTCCTAAAGCAGTACCTGAGTGACAAAAATGGTGAACACTTATAACATATATAGGGTTTTTCATCAGGAAACACCAAATGGTATTCATGAATGAAATGTGCAGGGTTAACTTCATCTTAGAGATGGGGAAAAAAGAGGTCCTGGGAAGTTTAGTGACTTTTTAATAGCTAACCCCACCCCACCAGAGCTACTGACAGACGCGTTCCTGGTCCACTGCTCATTTTAGTCTCAGAAGATCATTCTTAAAGTTCACAAAAAAATAGGAACAGTCATTGCCCGGTGATGGCAAAAGACACCAAAGAATCACAGTGAAATGAGGACGTGTGAAGATGATCAGCAAGCAAGTGCTAAGGAAAGGTCAATACAGGTTTCTCATAATAGTTTTGCCAAGAAAAAAAATCAGCTGTCTACTCCCCCAGTTCTTAAATTTGATACTACTTGCTCCCAATTCAAACTTCTTCCAGGATATTTGATTCAAACACAGTTGGCACACTGCTGCATTGCCTGAAGCACATCCACTTTCCAGCTCCCATTCCTCAGATTCCTTCAGTGTAAGTGAAATTCATTAACAACGGACATTACAGTTCATCATTTTTTCTGCGTAATCATTTTACTCCAAGATGAACAGCTGGCACCTAGCATGCTTCTCAGTTGAGACGCTCTCTGTTTTAGGGGTTCCCAGATCTGCATCAACGAGGGCAATGTCCATGTATCCAAACATTCCCCCAGTTGGGGTTGGGAACCCAAATTATAATCTATTTCTCTTCTGGGTTGTGAGACAACAGGAAGCATTTATGGATCTCTGGGATCTGTGAGCTGTAAGGATGTTTACAGAAAAGACACCCTGCCCTGCCACTTTGGTTTCTATCTCTGGAGACAACTATGCCTCCAGGGGTTTCTCTGGCTCATGCTATAAGTCTGATTGTGTAAGAAAACAGACTTCTGTTGGCTTTGCACCCAATATTATCACAAAGCAGAAGGCTAGATAGTAAACTGAAGTTAAAATGTAGAACTTTTTCTTCTGTAGAAGCCAGCAGCTCCATGTGTCTACTCATATCTTGCTTTGTGCAGCTGTAACTGAGATTATTTCACCAGCACAAGAATATACTAAAATAAAGCAGAACAGGGACTCCAGCTGGGAAGCTATGCATGTGAAAGAGAAAGATATATATGCAATAAAATAGCTATTTCTCCACAATAAATATACCTTAAAACACCAATTATAGCTTGCCATTACAGGACTCCTGCATCAGATGCATTTCAGGCATTTAATAATTTAATAATTATTAAAAACTTGGTTATTGAGTTAAGTTACTTTTCATTAAAATGTTCTCACCTATTGGGCATTTAATTAGCACACAATAAATTATCCATTTAAACAGCAATCACTTGCTTGAGTCAAGTGCATTGGAAGCAGTTATTTATGGACGTCTGATTATAATAGATCCAAGAAACTCACAGTACTACAGTACATGCGTGTGTGTGTGTGTGCTCACTGCTAAAGTAACTGCAATTACAGGAGGCCAGTCAGCAAAATGCAAATCTGGGCTGAAGTTCTGTGAAAGACTAATGGAATGTGGCTGGCCCAGGTTTGCTGGAGGAATGAGGAGAGAGGGATCAGCCACTGAGGTGTGGTTGAGGGATAATAAGTCAAATGTTCTGGATGAGATACAGCACAAAGGGCAATGGTTATGGGGAGCTGACTGAAAAAATATGATGAAATTGCATCAAGAGATTTCCAAGTACAATGCCAGTGACTCAACTAACCTACATCTACCCTCTGGAGCGAGTGCAGAGAAGGGCAACGAAGCTGGTGAAGGGCCTGGAAAACAAATCATATGAAGAGCAGTTGAAGGAGCTGGGACTGTTTAGTTTGAGGAAGAGGAGGCTGAGGGGAGACCTCATCACTCTCTA
>JAOXNO010000070.1:12799206-12833516 GCA_028565335.1 Limnodromus scolopaceus | reverse complement strand
TTAATGAAGGCACTACCAGATCAAACAGCCCCTCTTCTCTGGCTGCCAGAAACAGCACTGGGATTTGGGAGCTGGCTTGAAGATTGGGAAACACCTCCAAATGCAGAGCAGGGGGAGACAAAGTTCTGGGGGAGAAGGCTGGCAATTTCTTGATCAGTTTGCTGGTTTTTCTCTTTTATTTTTGGTAAGTGGACTTAAACATGATCTGGAAAGGTTTCATCAGAAACCAGTACAGACAAATCTAGTAGTGGCCAGCGCCAGCAATGAACATTGATGGCCCAGGGAAGAGTCCAACAGAGAAAACACATGGTAATACAACCCCTGGATACCCATCCAGAGGCCAGAAGTCTGCAGCTAAGCCTCCTTGAACCTGAAATGCTCTTAAACAAAGAAAAATTAGGAGGGAGTTGTCCAAGCCATTTTGAAACCCATGTAATATTTTAGCATCCACAGAGTGTAGGGCAAGAAGTGCGAACTCAGAAAGTTTAAGAGCAGAAAAGTAAATGCTGAAGCCTCAGAAATATTGTTAAATGACCTCTAATGCTAAATTTAAATGTCCATTTTCTCCCCAAAAGTTTTTTTTTTTTAAAAAATGCAGCAGTTTGATGACTGAAGCAATGAATGCAAAGATGAAATCCAGCAGAATGCCAAGTTTCATATAAGACAATGATGCAAATATCCAGATAACATCCTTTTTATACTGCTTTATCCTCATTACCTATGCTATTCAGCCTGCTTGACCCAACCTACAAAATCTGCCCAAAATATCTGTATACATTTACATATAAAAAGTTAAGGAAGAGCTAATACAAAAAAAATGAAAATGACCCATGGGTGGTACAGCTAATTCTCAAACTGCAGCCTGGGGGTTTTTAATTTGGTTTTTTTGGGGGTTTTTCTTTTCTTCTATCGAAGACATTGAAGTCAGTTCTAAACTTTTTCCGCTGTTGTGTGAAAAAGCAGAGCTAATAAACTTACATTTCCTATAGGTTTTGCCCTCTATCAATTTATTTTGCCATTTTTGCACAGAAGTTATACCAGATCCTTCCAATTATATGTCCTCTAATAATTCTAGTTGTCTTGTGTTCTTTTCCTAGCAACAATACTGTCATCTGTTTAGCACATCCCCTAACTAGCAGCCAGGCAAGTGCTACATATATACATCGACCAGCTGGATGTACGTGTTCGCTTATTAATCAGTTGGAGAGTGCACCAAGCCATTTAAATATTGGAAAGCATTAAAAAGAAAAATATTTAAAAAAAAAATAAAATCTTTCTCCTTCAGATAGAAAATAGAGAGAGAGGAAGTAAAGAAAGGTGCCGTCAAATGAGGGAGGTAATGGAGAGAATCATCCGGTGCCTGACATTAGCGTGGGAGGCATTTACCCTTCTTTTCCCTAGACAAAGGACTAGAGTCCCACCACTTTTCTTGACATCCTCCATCAAACTTTTCACTAAAATGAACAGAATCAAGGGAGATATTGAGCAAGGAAAAAATCTTAGACCCAGCAAAGCCAACTTCAGGTGTCAGACTCATCTCCCACCTTCTAACAAGTTGTCTGAAACTGAACTTAAGGGAGTGTGTGTCCCTCCACATGTCACCTGCTGAAGCCCTGAGATTTCAATAGGTGTGCAGACCAGTAAACTGCTCCTTGCATCTTCTGTGCCCTCAAAATTATTTTGACAAGCAACACCAGGGTACAATTTTTTCCTATTATGTTCTGATACTACACTGTATAAAACGTGAAAGCTCTCATCAGATCCTGCATGGGATTTGTCATCAGTAATCTTCCTTGGATAATTAATCTAGAAATCTATTGCTACAAGAGTAATAGTAAAACTTGAAAACAATGGGAGCTCCCAGTGAACCAGGCTGTGCCTGACTGTACTTGATGCAGTCAGTCCTGAGAGCAGCCAGTGAGCAAGCAAGCAGTTTCTGCAAATGGGCCAAAACAGGGTATTTAAGTCATACTGGGTTTTGTAGCTCTGCCACAGCTCCATTTCTTACGAGGTTAAATTTGGTCTCCTGGGCAGCACATGTTAGATCTGATCAGACCATGCCTGCCCAGGGAAGGAGACATTACCTGGACTGCAGTGGCACCTGGGCAGGAGGGATGCACCTCTCTCTCCCAGGCCAGGCACCGCTCCCAAGCACATCTCACATTTCCAGCCTGAGAAAGAAGACCAGTTTCACATGGCACCGGAGAATAAAATTTCCCTGGGCCTTTCTTTGATATCTACACTCTGCTGAAGTCTCTTATTGTACCTCATGTGCACAGTAACACCTTCTTACTGCAAAGGGGACACAATACTTCATAAACCTGTCCAAGACTGATTCACCAGTGGTATTTAAGATGGAGGAAGCCCAAGGCAAACAAGTCTGACACCTAGCCTCAGAACTTTCCCACTGATGGCAGTATGTCCTTGAAAAGTTACTTCAGGCCTGTCCTTCACTTTCTTTGTGCTGCAGAAGTAGAACATTACTTGTGTTTCTTTGCAAGGTACATTGAGATCTCTAGTTGGAAAACATTTTACAGGTGACAACTATATTATGCAGACACATGCCTTTATCTGCCATCATTCATTTATAAACTGAAATGTATTTGCTGTTAACCAGCTTTCTTTAAATTGAGATTGTCCCATTAGCTTTCCTACCAGCTCAAGACTCATCAGCAGTGTTCATAATATAAGCACAACTTGAAGGATTTGTCTCATCTTGTTAAGTTGCCTGGAAAATGGGAGCAGGGGAGATGAGACTAATTGAATGGTTATTATGAGGGAATGGGGTTTGCTTTTCAATGCAGAAGACATAACAGGCATTTGCTGCAGTGAAAAAAACAACAGACAAAAATAATACAACTATTTCAAATTCAGCTTTCCCTAACAAAGCAGTTACAACACCCAAATTGTAAAATATAAGCTCACATTAGTCCTTCTTACAACTCCTAATACTTTTCTACGACAAGAATGTCAAAAAATGCAGCCCATGAGCCAGACTGATCCTTCCAAGTACTTTAATCTGGCCTGCAAAGTCCACAGAGCATTGTAATCCGGATCTGTCCTGCCAGTCAGCCCTGAGGTCTCCGTACTTGTGCAACCTCTCCGAGAGGAACACAAGCAAGTGGGAGTAGGGAGAGAGAATCAAGGTGTATTTGAAATGGGCAAGTGCCTGAGGAAATAGCACACAGAGCACCATGACAACGTCTCTGTGCAGCCCCTAGGCATGCAGGGGAGTTCCCAAAAGGCTTACCCTTCCCAAAAGAAGCCCTGCTGCCCAGCATCCCCGATTCCCTGGGGACAGGTGGGAGTCAGCTTGCCTGTGTTATATAGCAGCCCAGCCTCCTTTCTCACACAGCTTTACTGTGGAACAAGTGACAAGCAAATCATTAAAAAAGAAAAAAAAGGAACACCGATGCTTTAACAAAACTCCTCACTTGGTACAGGTTTCACAGCTCCTGATTAAGTCCAGTGCTGCACGAACAAACATAGACCAGAAAAAGCCGCACTATGCAATAACATAACCACTGCAGGAATAAGCACTTCCACCCTTGAAAGGGTGTCACTACACAATGTTAATTGCCACTGGTACTTCTCTAAATTAGCAGACTATTAATAGATTGCCACTGAAGATAGTTACACTGAAAAAGCTTTGAAAGGAATCCTTGTGCCTATCGGCTATTTAAAGAGTCAGCATTCCCACTTCAGACACCTAAATTTGCTGTTTCTCACATGGTCTCAGCAGATCTAAGACTACGGTGCTGCTGAACCAGGAAGTCTTCCCTCCCTCTCCTGTGCAAGAGGAACCTGCAGAGCATCACCTCTTCCATTGCACGGGGGTAAGTGACACTGAAAATGAACCCAAAAGTTTATTTTCGGCCTGATCATTGAGCTGTCCCGACCCACTTCAGAATAATCCAGTCACTAAAGCAACACGGATGACAGGATAGGAGTAATGGCCAGGGCAGAGCTGTACCGGACTGTCCTCTTCTACAGTACGTGTATTTAGACCAGCTTAAGCTGACTGGAAAATCCTACTTCAAAGTAGAAGCCGACCTCGGATCACACATCTATCCGTACCTAAAGTAACAAAGTGTTGGTGGAAACAGAGCTCAAAACCATGGCTCCCATTGCAGGTCAAGGTCCAGCATGCATGTCCGAAACACAGCAGAAATTTTCTGGATCTATCAATGCCATATTTCTGCTTCCCCAAGTACTTAGGCAACATTAGTCAACCTTTCCTCCCCTCTCTTATTTAGAGGATTTAAAGCTAGGTTGGAAAATTAAGGCAGAAGTCATCTAACTTTATCAGCCCTTGATTTCATAAAATATGTCAGAGAGAGAGAGTGGGTTATAACTAACAATAGGTCTTCCTTCCCCCCACCCCACCAAGAGGTCTCAGGATACATCATTTGGAAGTGGCTAAAAGTAATAAAATAGGTTGTCTCTCCATGGACAAAGTAGGAAAATGAGGTTTTCAATGGGGAGGAGGAGGTGCTGCAAAAAGAACAAAGGCAGAATATCTGCTGAATCACCAGTCTATCCACTACACACAAACAGCTCTAATTCTCCTGAATTTGCAGTACCCAGCAATCAAGCAATAGTGCTGCTGAGAGGAATTTTAACCAACACTACAGCAATCAAACAAAAGCAACTCCACTGCAAACTAGCTCTTTCAGATGACATCTACTGCGTTCAGCCCCAAATAAATTTGTTGGTGTGCAATAATAACAATGACACGCGTCTGCTGAAAGTCAACACAGAGGTCTTTCTGCTGATGGAGTCAAATGATTAATTCCACGATAATCACTGTGGGGAGGCACTTGAGAGATATATCAATCATGAGAATGCTCCTTGGTCAGCATTTTTAAGAAGATAAAAAACAAATACAAATAATGAGTGTGGTCAGGAAAACAACTGTGATGGGGAAAGAAGAAAACAGAGGGACTACAGGGGGAGATTTGCCATTACTTACAAGTAGGTAATGCTTTAGATGTCAGCCATGCAACGGTCTCTGCAAAGCAGTAAGGGATCTCAGAAGTTTCCATCCAGCCTGACAAACTGAGTTGCTCTTTCTACAGACTTTACAATTTGTATAAAACCCAGAAGCAACAAAACCATCCAGTTTATTTGGTGAACCTTCAGGATTAAGAGGAATGTTTGTATTACAACATTTAAAGATGTATTTTACCTCCCTCTGGATATAGAATGACACGCTTCAAGGATTTTTGTGATTTTTTTTTTTCTTAAAGAGGATGATATTGGTAATAAACTACCTCCTCTTTTTTGAGAGGAGAAGAAACTCTTGCATGCACCATGTGCAAGGATCCATATACCGAAGTTTATGATTTTTGGAAATAATCGCTGCTAATTCCTTGCACCTCATAAAGGTTTTGGTCTTGCAAGATGCCAGTTGATTTCAACTTCCATTGGCTTCAGAGACTACAGGTTTACACTCAGCATCACATAAGTTCAAATTTTATCCAACAGAAATAACACGTACGTAATAGACTCCTTGAAGTAATCATACAAGAGAATCTCATTCTTGGGAATTACCAGATTTACCTACGCAAAGGTTTTAGATTTTTGCCTCCCTGTCCCAATTTCGACAGAAGATGCACCTGTTCTCAACTTTGCACTCTCTCAGGGTTGCCACCACTGCCTGTGTCCAGCCGCTTCCATGCGGACATCCAGTTGCTAGTGCTTACATTTTCCACGTTGGAATCAGACCTGATACGCAGACACATTAAGGCTGACTTTAACTAAGTTGGGTAATGACAACAAGCAAGACTTTATAAGGATGTTCAGGACTTAAATGCAGACTCATTCTTCCACCTTGAAACATCTGAGCAGAATACCTAATTTAGGAGAACAGTCGTTTTGTACTCCCTCAATAGTAAATGCAGATAGGCAGACACCTCCAGAAAATTAGCAGATTGGAGACTGAGTCATACTCCGGGGGTGTTTGTCTCTCCAGTGACATAAAGGAAGCCAAGGGTTTCATTCCTAACTCCACGGCAGTGACTACCTGAGCGATACCCTCCAGTGAGGCAGGACAGGCGTAGGCTGCAGTGCACAGGGTTGAGATGAACTCACCTCGCAGCCGGCAGGGCCTCAACCCGTCCCGTGATTTAGTGCTGGTGGTGTCTGAGGTATCAGCATCAGCCTGGCCTGGATGTGGCTGCAATCAGGGTGCCAACTGGGGGATGCTTTTGCAGAGACACAAATGGCATAAAAAGCTACATTTTCATTATGTCGCTGTGACGGATTTTCAGAGACAATGATTAAGCAGACTGCAAAACAGGGAAATTACTTTGTGAGTTCTTAATTGTTATTATTTCCTATCTTCAGCAACAAATACATTTGTTTTCGCAGTATTTTAGTTACCTGTTTTATAGGGTTTTACGAAAATTACTGTACATGGGAAATAAGGTAGCTGCGAGCAGCGATAAGGAAATACAGCTTTATCTTAAGCTACCAATCCCAACCTGGTAGAAACCGGCTCTTACTGTTGTTGCGTTTGTGCAGAGAAAGTTGAATTCTGCTTTTCAGCTCTCCACAGGGAAGTTTCCACCAGAGTTGGCCAAGATCCAGCCAAAACCTCAAAAATATCTACCCACATTTGCAGTCAGACACACTACTGAGGGATCCTTGCATGATGGTTTCTGTGGATTTTGATAATGGTAAAGTTGCAGTATTCACTTGCCTCATTTCCATGCTCTTGCTATTGTTGTTTGATACAGAAAACATCTTTTTGTGTTACTACAGCAGAGTCATTCCCCACACATTCCTCTGATCACATGTAGACATCGCACACAAGGGGAATTTTTAGTGACTACAAGTTGTGTTGGTGGTATGTTACTGATTTTAATGGAGTCAAAAGGTCCCTGCCGGATGCTATACCTTACAAAATAGCACCAAAAAAGCCAAGGTAACCACCAGACTGCCAAGGTAAGCACACTAGTCATACCATACACACCTATCCGAGCTCTACCAGGATGCGTTTTTTTATACTTTCACAGACCTTAGCTTGACAGAATAACAACCTTCCTAGAAGAATAAAATTGGTTCTCTTCCTAACTATCTTTTTTCAGTACTGACGGCAATATTTTCTTTTCTACAGGGCAAAAATCAGGTAACATTGAGTTTGGCATCTCTCTTCCACATTTCCCACCTTCTCTCCCAGTTATTGTCCAGACGTGTGTGAGCATGTCCAGTAGCCTGCACCTGCCAGGTGTGGATGTGCAAACAGTGTTTTCATAAGTGTTTGAATAAAAATTCTCTTATACTACACAGCTGGCAACTTACCACAGAAGAATCAATGCCACTTTTTACAGAAACTCCTGCTTCTTGTTTATATGAGCTACCACTAAACAGTCATGGTAGTGGTGCAAGGATAGATCACATATAATTAATAATACATCACAAATAATTGGTGATGCAGTAAAGGAGTAGCAGAAGTCCAGAGGGATGTGAAGTACTGCTAACAAAGCAATACGCTTTGTGATTCAGCAAGAAGGAAATAATGACTTCAAGCCTGAAACAGAAATGTGGTCAGCTGGCACTAAGTTTGATCCTCCTTTTTATATAATGGCAAATGCTCTATAAATGCACAAAAACTTCAATAGTATTAAACTTTGCTATGTGATTCAGCAGAGATACAAAAGTCTAAAACTTCGTGAATATTACCAAAAACTGTACACGTTATTTTGCAAATAGATTGCTAGCTGGTGCCAGATTTTCATTCACAAAAGCAGCCTGGTGTAACTCAAAACATTTGTAAGAGATCATGTCTGTCAAGCCAATGGAAACCAGAGACAATTATTTATCCTGTACATTGGAACACAGCCCCTTTGTTGAAGCTTTTACATACTATGACAATACAAATAATAAATAATAGTAACAGACCCAGCTTGATACAAGTAAACACTATTTTCCTAGATTTTACTCTTCAATAACTAACTGAAGTGTTACAATGACAATCTTAATCTTTGCATTTCCACTTTTGGAACATTCATAACTATATAAAACACTATTTTCCATCTGGTATATTCCAGAAGATGTAGAATAGATTTGCAGCATAATTTAGTAAATAAATTAATTATGCATTTCATTAAACTGTACTAAGGGGAAAAGGGAACCTTTCTCTATTATTGATTCTCGTGGGCAGTCTAGCATGAAATTTTGATGTAGTTTTTTGAGGATTAAAAAGTTGTGCATAAAAATGTATTATTGATTGTGCACTGCAAAGTACAGTGTACTGCTCATCCAACTCATATATTATTGATTAAAACACTCACCAGTTCTAACCTTTCACTCAGTCACTCCAAGGTAATTTTTTTCATGAGGATGCCAAGGTACTGTGCCTACAGATTGTGCTTCCAGGGAGTTTGGAAAACTCATTGAGCAGCTACTGGAGGTGTTTAAAATGTTTTTTTGATAATCTTAGAGTACATACATTCACAAAAGGGACTAGTTGGTGTGGAAACACTTCTTACATTTCACTTGCATGTTGTAGGTGTAACTGATGGAGCACTCAATCCATATTAGCCAACAGAAACTTGGTAACCAGTTAGACACACAGGTGTCAAACATGGGTCTGCAAATAGACACCTGGATGCTAAATACAAAAGCAATACACTGCAATATCTGGAACAAGAGATGAATGAAAAGGGGATTTATGACTCGGGAAACATCTCTGGGATTAGTACCTTAATGGCTTTTCCCAAAGTCTGGAGCACGTTATGCACTAGCAATTTGTCAGATCTGAAATTGAAAGTATGATAAGCACAAACGAGGGCAGATCCTGTGGTTGTCCACACATTGCTGGACTCTTACACCTCATGGATTTGTCTTCTGAGCCGTGGCTAGGTTTTGCACACTGCATTTATCTTCTTTATAGAAGTATTTAAAATAAAGTATATGTATTTATTACATTTGGTACAAGAAGATAAAATACTGGATGATGAAATTTAAAACACAGAGTTACTACAGAGAATCCCTTCCTGAAGTGGTCTAAGGCTTAAAAGAGGAAGTAGACAGGAACATCACCCTTTCTGTCCTGTGATCTGTAAGCAGAAAAAACATCTCCTATCCATAGAAAAATCAGTGGAGATAAGTTTAACCACAACTCTTTTTCACAATGATTAACACGTGATTTCTGTGGTTATGCACAGAAATCCTATTGGAATATTCTAGTCTATTATTATTCATGATAGATGAAAATCTAGCTCTACATAAGGACTGAAGTGACAAAAATAGGGTGATGGCTACTTGATGTATGAAAAAAATCTGAACATTGCAGAACTGATGAAGTCTCTTTCTTGAGCATATCAATTCACAAATGTCTCTAAATAACACAGGCCCACTCACAAAAAGGCTATAGAATATTTGTCGTCATGAATTTCATGAACGATGTGAGCATTTTAAAATAAACTGAAAAGTATTATTTTCAATTCATTTGCCTTAGTAATAATTCAAAGATAGGTCTATCACAAAAACCAAGTTAGAAATCCTTAAAATGCAACTTTAAAGATGTCTTTTGTCTACATTTGGCATCATGACTTTTATGTTGGCAGAACAGTGCCAAGATGAAAACGCGGCGGGGGGCGGGGGGGGAAGTTTCCCAAGTACCAGGCCAGCACCACAAATCATCTCATCACGGACTTGTCAGCGGGGATTGACTTGCATGGATTGCTTTGCCATTCAGAAAAGATTCAGATGCAGGACCAAATAGCAAACTACTCTGCAGATCTAGTATAAAGTAATACTGGAAAATTCATTGAAGCTGATCTGCTCCATGGTCTGGCTACAGAACTGTCACAACCAATTACACACCCGGTAATGATTTTGGAGTGAGTGCTCTGACATCCAGTGACTCTTCCTCTCTGCATAGCACTGCTGAGGCACATCTGGAGTGCTGGGCCCAGTTCTGGGCTTCCCAATACAAGAGAGACATGGAAAGAGTCCAGCAAAGGGCCACTAAGGGAATTAAGGGAGTGGAGCATCTCTCATATGAGGAAAGTCTGAGAGAGCCAGGACTGCTCAGCCTGTATATATATCATGAGGGTCTCATTAGTGTGCATAAATAGTTGATGTGAGAGTGTAAAGATGACTGAATCAAATTCAGCACGGTGGTGCATAGTGAGAGGGCAAAAAGCAACAGGCACAAACTGAAACACAGAAGGTTCTGTTCAAACTTGAGAAATAAAGCTTTTCTCTGGGAAGGTTATCAAACACTGGAATGGGTTGCTGAGAGAGGCTGTGCAGTCTCCATCCTTGGAGATATTTAAAACCTGACTGGACCATGTCTCAAGCACCCTGCTCAAGCCATCCCTAGACAATCTCCCGAGATCCCTTCCAGCTTCAAAGATTTTGTTATCCTGTGATTGCACGGTTCAAGCAAGCAGCACTGAAGACGCTGAGGCAGGCAGAATGGAAGGAGAGGGGAAAAAGGAGCATTAGACAATGAAAATAAAAAGTTTTAGTTCCTTTTTTCCTTTACACTGATGTAAAACAGGCCAATCCCAGCAAGCACAGAGCAGCTGTATTGCTGCAGCAAGCAGAGCAGCTGCAAACTCTAAGAGCTTAACCAGCTCCTAGAGCAGCACATCAATGTCTATACTGACTGATCTGCAATTCCTGCTTGCTTCAAGGACCCAAAGACCCACGTTCCCTCAGACTCTGTTCCTAGACGTGCCTGGGGAGGCGGTGGAGGCACCTGAACAGAGAACACAGTGATCCAAGGCGTGGGCAACCCTCCTGCCTACAGCACACGTAGTTCAGCTATGAGAGGCTGCATTAAGTGCTGAGTGCAGAGGCACCAAGGAGGTTACTGTCTCATCCAGCCAATTATCACTTTTCTTCTTCCACCTCTCAGGTTTTCCTTTCTTTTTGCCCAAAATGATGCTTAAGGAACCCCTCTGTGTCCTGTTTGGAAGTACACCCTTGCACTGCAACAAGGGACGCACGTCACCGCCACTGCTGGGCTTTGACCAAGTACCTATTTTAAAGCCAGGAGGGAATTTTGCCAACCAGCAACGGGCACTGGCTTTTCCCCTGCCTCTGCCTCTCGCACGTCAGAGGGGCACTGCTATGTTAGCAGCAGAGGGATAGTGGGGCTTGCCGTAAGACAGGTAAGAAAGTCGCTGCTCACAGCTTGTGACCTGCAGTGGAAACCTGAACGGGATGGCTGCCAGAGGCAGGCACTAGTGGGGCTGCGCTGGCAGCTGTAGGAAGGGGGAGACCCGAGACATTTCCATAAGGAGATTTATCTACTCCAGTTACGTCTGCCTCCCAAGCCCTTTACACACAGGGAGGCAGCAGGGGAAGGGCAAAGGGGACCCACCTCACACAACTTGCTGAAATTGGCTTTTAACCTCACTGGAACTAACCAAATCACCATGCTCAGCATGTGCGTATACATTAAAGAAAAAATATTTAATTAGAATGACAAGACGCACATACACCCTATCTGCCAAGTGGCTTTTTCCCCTGCTGAATTGCAGCCGAGCTATGGGGACACATGACCTGTGTGCAACTGGATAAACTGGTACCAGCCAGTCATACAATGACACTGAGCGTGTCTGCAAACCAACCAGGCAAACTTCAGTGAAACACGGATTGAGACAACAAACAAAACTACCTACAGTATTATTTCCTGTAGTGAGCTCCGACCATCCTCCCACTCCCTTCCCTCTCAGCCTTAATAAAGAGATGTCAGATTTATAGGATCATCCCTCCTGCCTCTGCGTCAGTGAAACTGTACTAGATTCTGCTGGTGACTCTCCCAGATAAGAAATGCAAATCAATTTGTCTCTTCTTCATTGTGCCAGTACCCAAAATATATTCTGTGAGATTAAGCAAAGGATTGGCAGGCTGCATGAAGGCAGGGGGGGAGGAGGGAGAGGGCAAAAAGGGTGAAATAGGGGGTAAAGAGAGTAATCTGTGAACTCAAAGCAATTTGTGAGAATGAAGAGTGCTTCATTTCTTCACTTCTTGGAATGGAGATGAAAAAGCAGCTGCTGGTTGAGCACTGACAGCAACATAAAGCAGCAGCCACCACCTGAAATACCCAGGTGGCATTTGCACTGCTCTTCGTTTATTTTTCAATAGTAAAATCTCCTCTTTGTGATTCATTACTGTCATTTGAAGTTTGAAGAAGTATTTTCACCCTAACAGTCACTGAGGAAATCTTCCACAAGAAGAAAGAACCCGATCCAAAGGAAAAACAAAGCAAGGAGATTCACACATACTTCCAGATTATATTTTTCTAAAATCCCAAACAAATCCAAACAATTTCTCTCCTCTGAAAGAGTTTCTGCTTCCTGCTCATTTGTCTTACAAGACAGCAGCACACCTTCCTCTTACTGAAAGCGTTTAGAGGCTCCAGACGTCTCAAAAACCAAACGTGATGCACCAGCCCAGAGCACTGCTTTGCTTGCTGTGCAATATGGTATGGCCAAAGAAATGACAATACATAACACAAACCCAAGAATTCAGCTGAACAAGGTTAGAGCGATGCTTAAGTTGAACTATGAAAGACACTCTAACTCTTCTTCTCACAGTCTCTTTCTTCTGGAACAAACCAGAACCAGCCAAGATCCTAAAAGCCTTATTTATTGTTTTTGTACTGTGCATTCTTAATGCAAGAATTACCAGTCCAGGGGGTTACTTCATTACAACATTGTGTAAGTATATAACAAGAGAAACAATATAGCTTGAAAAAAATAACAAAAAGATATTGGAACCGTTTTGATCATCATGAAAAGTATAGGCAAAGGTTTTGTCTGAGAAGAGGCTGGTAGAAGAGAAGGAAGGCAGTGAGGTAGCCTTCACTTTGCACTTTATATTACTATCATGCATAACTTATCTTTTCCCTTCCTTTACTTGCTGTGAGCATCACTGTAGCTTCTGCCTTTTCTGGAAACCTGTGCTGCAAGGACGTGACAGAAACTCCAAGCACACACAAGTAGCTCAGAAATTATCACTAGAAAAATACAGATATAAACCAGTGTATAGCATCCTCTGCTTTTCTAAGCAAAATGAAGACTTCTCATTGGCATGAGCCTGCATGGTATACATGAAACCAGATGTATATCTACAATTACAACAGAAGCTTGGCAAATTAAAGCTGTCACTTCTTCCATCTCCCCACCCTTCCCAAAATATCTGCTTTAGGGAATGGGTCAGGCTCCTGGGTCAGCTTGACTGCCCTAGTCTACATTTCTAACCTGCTTCCCGTCATATCTAAATGCTTGGTGCTCATAACTGCCAAGAAAATTGGGGGGTGGTGGGAAGAGAGGCAGAAGAATCAAAAAACCCCAGAACTACCCAGAGCAGCATCAGTATCCCAACTGCCTTAATGAGGTGATCTAAAACTAGTAGGGGTTAAGAAGAGGTATACGCATCAGCCAGGGGCATAGCTACAGTGGTAAGTTGGCTTGCTTCTATCCCATGCTGTAACTTTGGGGAAAGTCTGATGACTGGGGGAATAGGAAAACTCTCCTTTTATTTCCCAGCATAAATACCTGTGTGACATTTTACTGGCTACTGACAACTGCCCCATGGGTTCAGAAGGGCCAGGAGCACCGAGAGGGTGGCAGCCTGGTTCTAGCTGGGCTGGGCAAAGATAACGGACTGATTTGGCTAGAATTGCCTTCAGCCACCAGCACCCAAAGGTATGAACAACAAAATACTCTGAAAGACCATGAGCATTAAACATGATCTACCCTTGCACTTGCTGGCAAATTCATTATATGACTCCTCCAGCCCAATGAAACAGCAGCTGTGACTGATTTGCATGCACCACCACTCAGGCCGTGATTACTGCTGACATGACACGAACTGTGTAAAGGGCTCTTTCAGGAAAGGATTGTGTAAGCTAAATAAAGGCAGTTGGCTTTTATTCTAAAGAAAACGCTGCGCATCAAGTCTATTAGATTTGCATTGCACAAGAATTACGCCAGATAACAGCTGAATCTTTAATGCTGTTCCTGAAAAAAAATAATCTTTCTTCCAAACAGGAAAGTAAGGCCAAGGGAGAGGGTAATAGAGATTTATTTTTATTAATCAGGATTCAGAGGGCAAAACACAGGTTTTACTAAAATGCTGATTATGAAAATAATTTTCCAATCGAACAGTTCATTGTATTTACCCAGCATTGCAAAGGTGCCTGCTAGGTCAGCCCAGTCTACAAAAGAGGCGCTTTTAAACCTGCTAACTAGTCCAGGCTGTCAAAAAAGCCTGGTAATTTAACATCTTTTGAAATTAGAGAGTACAATCCTGAAGTGAATAGCAAAACTATTAGCCACACTGGGCCAGGATTTTCACCTGTGTTTTAAACACTATGGTAAGGAAATATTCCTGTTGGATACAGAGTACTACAGAGAAGCAGTAAGAATGAGCAGAGGTCCCTCTCAGCTCCACACTGCAACATGCTCTGGAGACAGCCCCAACCCCTAAGCATGGAAAAAGTGAACCATGATACAAAATGGTTAGCTTTTAAGCAGCCAAATTAAATAACACCAATTTAGAGCTAATTTGGCAACACCCCTAGACTGTAAAAGCCCATACGGGAGCTTTGAATTTGAAAGGGTTCTTGATACAGTTTATAGGCAAGAGAGACATATAAAAATCTTAATGACTTAAAATGACCTTTTGGATGGGCAACACCACTAAACAATTAAGCAAAGGAAAATTCTCACAATTATTACATGCTACTATGGAATTTATAGTGATTTTTCTGCAGATACCTGTTAAAACAAAACGTACCCCAAAAGGGTGGACACAGATACTTGCTATGTGCTTGCTGAGATGTTCTCTGAAATAAAGGAGGTGACTCTATAGATGAGGGAATAGCGTAGAAGCCACTGCTGTCAATTCACTTCTGACAAAAGCCAAGTAGGAAACAAAAGAAGAGACTCCCTGTTCACAAGTGGCCAAATAAGCCTCTGCAAAAGAGACAACTTGCAAAATATTTATATTTGTCTGCATGTTTTGCTGTAGACTCCACTCAGAAGCCTATGAGAGCACAGGCATTCTGGGTGAAATGAAGGAAAAAAGGATAGAGTCAATATTTTAACATGATATTTAAATTTCAAGCCACTGCTCCAAACAAACACAAATCTCAATCAACTCTAAATGTTTAAAAAAATCAGCATACATTTAGCCTAAACGAACTAATCACTGTCAGGGATTAATTGGGATGAACTGCCTTCAGGAAATGCTTGTCTGACTCCCCTGACTGGAGAAATACAGCCCACTGTCCTAGTTCTCCTTTTTATAGGATACCTTAAACAAAAAAATAAACCAAACCCAAAGCTCACAAGATATGCAAATCTTAAAATTATCATCAAATCAGCAGTGGCATTTAAAATAAAAAACACAGAACTTCCTGTGTTCCCTTCTCCCTGGTCTTTTAATTATTCATACCCAACATCAGAGAATAGGGAGAGCTAAACATTCAGAAGCTGAAAAGGTCGACAGGGACAGTAGCCTGCAGGAAAATTAAAGGGATTTCTTGCTCTCCTTCAGCTGGAAATACAGACGCTAGGACCCCATCCAACAGGAAGGACATCTGGGCTAAAAAGAACAGGCATATGGATTGATCCATGCCAGAATGGGCACTGCCAGCAATGAAAAACAGCTAAAGAGAAGGCAGAAGAGCATGAACCATTTTGTTACTTTTGATAGAGATATAAACCCAGGAAACTCTTGTTTCCTTAAGGTTGTTTCTCTTACCCAACGCAGTAAGTATGGGAATTCAGGTACTTATCTGCAGATTGGCACAAATGGGAGTTTTATGGTTCAGAGGGTCTTCATAGCTTGAGCACCAGTGAGCTCAGAAAACCTCAGGAAGCAAAGTGGGAACTTCCAGCATAGTGGGCTTTAACTTGACTGCTCTTCCAGAAGTCAACCAAATGAAACAGAAGCAGAATCCAGACAGTATTCCTAGCAGTTCAATCTCTTCATGCTTTCCCTATTGCCTTTTTTTCCTTTTCTAAACAATAAAATTCTTAACTTCAAAAAAAGAAGCCCTTTGTTCGATGTTCAAAACAGAGCTACCCACTCTGCTAACGCATTCCACCTCCCGCAGCCTCCTGAGAGTCTGTTTCACAAAGCAGACAAGTGTCTGCTGACAATCCCAGCAGTCATAAAAACATGAGTCAGGCATTAAAATCTATCAAATTTTTAATACCATATATTAATGGATTTCTATTTGACATTTAGATATGGATTTATTTTATTTTGGCTATTAAGTGCTTAGAAAACATACTTTTAAGTTCATTGCCTTAAATAGAAGATGGAAAACTGACCCACCATTTGATACCAAGGTTGGCCAGACTAGGAAAAGACCCATAAGACTCAATGGAATTCAGAGCAAGGAGTCATGGTGGTTGCTTAGTGTAAGGGGTGCTCAATCACTCCTAGCAGCTAGGTAGCTTCAGGCCCAACCTACAATGTTTTTGAGGTTGCAATGTGCCTGTTGTCAAAGGACCTTCCTGCCCATCTCAACATTAAGATAATGAAAAATTGTATCTACTACCAATTACTTATGCATTCTCTATTAATATTTCAAGATTTGTGTGCATAAATAAGCCAAATTAATTAGAAACTTGCAATCTTTTTTCCCCCCCTCAATATTTTCCTTTGACACCAGTCCTACTTAGAGACTCTCACATGTGGATTTTTTCTGCCATAAATCATTCAATGTGATGTTTCAGCAAATAGAACAGCTTTCTCCTTACATCCACTAGTATCAAATACACACATTGAGAAATCAGCCATAGCCGTTTGGGGGGCAGAGCTGCCCGTGCAGCACCTGAGCTTTGGCAGGGAAAATTCGACACTCGATCACCAGCACCCACAACAAAACCCAAGCGTCATCCTAGTTGTACTAGATACGATGGGAAGCAGACACAATGTATGGCTGTAGTACACTGGCACCTCCTTGGTAATTATGTACTTCTATCTGGTACCTGGCATCTTTCATATGTGTATATATATATACAGCTCACCACTATTTGATTCACAAAGACATAATTAAAGCATAATCAACCAGCAAAGAAAGAGCCAAATGAGTCACGCAAGTGAAGGTATTTATGTTACTACCTTCTCTCTGCACTAACTATATGTCTGCCTGTTTCTTTTTTTATTCTTGAATAAAATTGGTTTTATTCTCTTTATTTCTCTGTTCCCCCATTGGCAATTTTTTCTTCAAATTTTCTCCTTTTACATCTTGTATCTGTAATTATCAGTGCTCAATGCCTTCATGCAGATCAGTATCTAGCCATGCACAGCACACTCACTGTGCTCTAACTCAAGTTGATAGGATTTGTGTGGACTCAGTACCTACTCCATAATTCTCCTGAGCATCACCCTTCACCCCAGGACCTACATTTTGTTCCCCATAAGCCTACTGGGAACTACTTCAGTGCTCTTCTCTAGGCTTTACACACATCATGCTCCTGTCTGTTCTCACAGTCTTTTGCAGTGCAAAAATACCTGGTTACTAGCATTTCAGCATGAACTTCCAGTATGCTTTCTATCTCCATTTTGATACGCCTTAGCCACGGAGGGCCCTTTCGCAGTCCTTGGAAAGCACCTCCCTTGGCTTATCAGTGACTGCTTCTTCCCATTTTCTTTTTCCCCCAGTAGCTAAATATCTCTAGCTCTTTCCATTTCCTTTTAGCTTCTTTGGCTATCCTACCTATGCAGCTGGGTACAAGATTCTTTCCCTTCTCATTTCCATTTATTTACACTGTAAATAGTAGTGGGGCTGCTCCCCAAGGGTGACCCTGTCTCACCAGGCACAGTCCCCACAATACCTGATTAGAGTTGACACAGCAGGGCCAGCAACAGTCCCATGCTCAGCAGATGCAGCAGGAGACTGAGCCAGATATCAGGTCAATCCAGGAAACCCAAACAGCAACTCAGGAGACCAGGCTGGAGACAGGAACCCCACAGCAGAGCACTGACCAAACCCTGAGCTCAACTGCAGTGCCTGGGCCATGAGCTGGGGTATCCAGGCGAGACTGTGCAGTGCAATTAAAGCCCGTTAATGCCTTCAGGGCCCCAACAGTCTCCTCCTCATTCACAAAGCAAAGTGCTTTTAACTTGTTTCTGACAACATTGTGTGTGACCAAGTACTATACCCATTGTGCTGTGAATAGGATGGATGGCAGCAACACCTGTGCCTTATGCAGCTTGGGAAGAATTCATTTCTAAATTGCAACCATTGATCACCCGTTGCAATGTTTTCTATTGAAAATTTAATCAATAAAAGGGGGAAGTACAAAATCTGATTAAATTGTGTCAATAAAGGCAAACATCAAGAGTTTCATTAAATTCTCTGCAAAAAAGTGACATTTTTTAGAATATTATCTTTTCAGGAAGTTTGCCAAACAATTACTCTTTTTGACAACACATTTCAAAAGGTGCATTACAATAATGACAGTGCTTTATTATACCGCTCTTTGAAGAGAATATAACTAGTCCCCTCTGGTGAGCCTTCTGAGTATTTAAATTGCAAAGTACACAGATTATCTTCATGAGCATTCTGTCCACAGAAGTGCCTGTCCACGCTTGTTTTACTCTTGCATAGGCTTTCACTGGGGCAAATGATTGAGGAGAGGCAGAGGTGCCAGCCTCTCTAGCTAGAACAGTGAGTAGAGCACTTCTTACATCACTAAGAGCTTGTTGCCATCAGTGTCGTTAGTCCCTATAGCTCTGGACAATTACTATTGAATTAGATTAATTATCTAGTCTATCATCCTTTTGGGGAAGTTATTAAATAATATCTCCATTTTTAAAGTAGAAGAGTTAATATTACAATCAGGTTTTTGTCAAAAAGACCCCAACCTGTAGATCCACTTCAAAGGAAAAAACTCACTTAAGTATTTCTCAAGCCTTACTCCTCATTGCTCTTCATCTTATCTGACTGCAGACTTACTCATCATTGACACGTAGAGGAGAGTTGTCCCCTTTTTTCCCCCATCTGTCCTGCTGAAATACCATTAACTGTTTCTTCTTCTTTCTTTGTAAATAAACTCAGTCCAGTCCAGCTCAATAACCTCACACTCCTTGTCTTTTAGCCTGTTCCTACCAACTGCAAGCCTCTCTCCCATGATTTTCACCTTCTTTCCCCAAAATGATCCTTCTTGCCTAGTCAATCTTCTACAAAGCTCCCCTCCCTCCCCCTCATGTCCCCTGCCTTCCCTCTCACTTTGCTTTCTCTCACTCATGTACTCTTCCCTACTGCATCCCAGGAGAGACATTGGCTCACTCTGACATCTTTTCCAGGGGGAAATCTATGGCAGTATGCATGTAGAACGGTTGTTAACCATATTGTTCTCCATTAGAAAGACTAAAAATAAAGACTAAAATCTTGTGAAGATGGAGCATACAGCCTTGTCTATCAGTAGAAATTTTTTTTAACCCAAGAGGTTTGGTCATTCTCTGCAGAAAAATGCTCTGCAGTTCTCACATTCAGGATACATCAGTGTTTAATAACACCGCACAGGAATGAATCCGAGATGAAGTTTTAATGGTTTTCTGCAGATTTTAGCAGTTTCCAGCTAGAATAATTGCATAGAGTTATGAAAGGGAAATGCAGAGTTTATGCTTTGCAGGAGGAAGATATTTTTTAATGTGTAAACGTTCATCCTAAGGCCCTCCACTTTCATTTGCTCCATTTTCTTTCCAAGTAATTTACATCCATGTAGTTTTACATTCTGCCTCCAAAACATTTTGTTGATATTATGTCAATTGTGTCTGAGTACAAATAAGGTGAGTGTGATGCACAATTATAACTCTGTTTGAGCTAGGAGATAGAAATGTAAGGATCAAAATTCAGTTATATTGGATGTAATGAGACTGGGTAATTATTTTAAATTATTGTTCCCTTTTTCTGGCACTTCACAGGTAAATTTATAAGAAAAATAAGGTGTAAACAGGATGTTTCTCTTATGGTGCTGAGTGTGCAGACATCCATATGATTCACAATCAGTTGCAGATCTTTGAATTCCCTCTTTTTCTCTCAAAATCACAGCTGCATCTGCCTGAGACCACAGCTTCTCCAAGACAGTGCCTTAAGCCAGCAGGTATAAACGTAACGCAGCAGAAGAGTTTCTTCTAACCTGTCTCTCTGCAAAATTCCTGATCTGTTAAATCAAAAGGAAAAAACAGAGCCACCACCACAACAAAATATTTCTTAAAACATACGCCCCCTCAAGATTTAGATTGTTTGGCCATGAACATCTGTCTCAAGGGGAAAAGCAGATGTTTTAAAAACAGAATTGGAGAGAATCCATCTAAGGAAAAAAGGTCTGTCAGTTAAACAAAGAATATAGTTGACTAAGTATGATTAATATCTTTATAGCCTTCTGTTTAAACATCAATAGCCAGAGTTGCCTTTGCTCACAAGTGAAAAACTGAGAAAGTTGCACAGATAACATAAGGTAAATTTTCAGAGTTCATTAAATATGAAAGAGAAAGGAAATGTCTGAAAAAAACTTCTCAAGCGTTATATAAATTAATTTACTAGGATTTACACTGCCAGAGCAGTAAAACATTGAAATTAACTACTGCATGGATTATCCCAGTGTAACTGCTTAAATGCTAATTCAGTTAGGGCGACCTCTGTGATCAGAAAAGGGAAATTCTCATGGGGTTCATTTTTTTAGCTTCTGTCTCCTACTACCAGTAGACCTGTTATGCATGCTAACAACATTTGGTCCCTCTTAGGGAGCAAGGCTCTTGTATCCAGCGTGCAGGATTATGGGATATAACTCAGCTGAAGAATCTCAAAGTTACTGAATTTCCTTCATGACATTCAAAACCAATCCCCACTCCCTTTAGGCTCCTGAGGGGGCTCTAGTTTAATCCTCTGCACCCCTCCAGAGGGAAAAAAATGCAAATTCAAAGCAGATCCTTTTCAGCACATGATCTAAGTGACCATGGTTTGATCAAAGTCATTAATTCCTGCTGCTGAAAGAGAATGGATCCCTGTCTTGTGATGAATGTTCTCCCAAAGAGCTTGTGTGCAGGAAGGAGCCGGCTCCCTGGGTGCCGACACGCTGTCCCATGCAGCTGATAACCAGGAACCCGGTCACAGACATTTCCGTAAGCGGTAGCACTACCCCGAGCTGCTTCTGTCGTCTCCCCCGCCTCTAGCCTCTGATTCCTGTCCCAGCCCACGCAAGTACGATTTGATGAGCCAGATCAGGCTTATTTTTATCTTGGATCCGTTCCCCAGCTCCATTCACCATGTGGCCCTGCAAATGGCTGTCCTGGCAGAGAACAGCAGCTAGAGCAATGGGTCGGGGATGAGGCCAGGTTAGTGCCCACACCAGTACCATGACCAGTCCAGCTCCGGCTCCACTGTGCTGCAGCCGGCAGCCCAGGGCTGATGGGAGGCACAGGAGGAGGGCTGATCCCTATGAGATGTTCCTTGAGTTTCCTGCTATAACTCCCTCTGCCCCTGAGATGTTCATGGCCACTAGAGAGAAGGTAGCTTAGGACTGGGGTAACCACTCAACATCATGGATACCTGATGCTGGCAGCATCAGGCTGTTGGGCACCCCCGCTCCTACGGAAATGGAGGGGGAAGAGGCAAGAAGAAGAGACAGAGGCTGGGGAGGGAGCTGGTGCTTGTGACTCGTAACACTGCCAGGCTTGAACCTGGTTTTCTGGGCACTTACACAGACAGCACGGGCAGCAGCCTGTCCGTGCTCCTCTGCCCCAGCAGTCACAGCTTGGACAAGCTGCCTATCCTTAGAGCTGGTGCCACTGTTCTCGGCCTGTGCCAAGACCTGGCCCTGTCCTGCTGGAAAGATGCTCTCTCTGTCCGGGCTGCACCTGCCTACTGGAGAGAAGATAGACGGACAAGGGACAGCAGAGGAGAATCATCCAGAGGGCAATAAGCAGGAATTTTAGACTTCAGTTAGACATTCAGCAATGTGTTGAAAAATAGAAAAATGGCATTTACAGCCTCATTAATTGTATTGTGTAATTTGAGTAGCATGAACTGAATCAACAATAACATGGATGGTTTATTCCATTTCCTTTTTTTTGTTCTTACTGACTGAAACTTTTCAGTATTAAAAAGAATTCTAGCACTGAATATTCTTTTTCTTATTTGGTATATTTTTAAATAAATTAATAAGTGCATTAGGACTACCAGAATCTAAAATTCAAATCCACAAAGTTTGTACAATTATGTGAAACAATAACATCAGAAAGAAGCACAGTGAAGCCCATCAGCCCTTTGAGCATATGATACCTGTTTATAGCCAAAAATGAAGAGATGCCAGTTGAACAGAGGAAACAGAAATAATGGACAACAACCTTTAGCAGATTTAAAAGGAAAGCCTGTTGAGTAGTCCACAAATAGCTGTTATTCAACAATTATACACTCCAATTTATCAGAATACATTTAAAATAGATACTTCGAATTCTTGGTTGCTTTTATTATGTCATTAATTAAACACATGAGTTGTATACGACTGCCTGCAAGCATTCAATTGCAGTGTTCTACATTAAGTGGCATCTATTTACAGTTACCAGCAAGCCAAGGGTTTTTTGACTGGCTCAGCTAGATTTTATTTTTGTAGCAAAATGCCAGCTCAAGCTGGAAACATTACAAATAAAAACTAAAGGGCCTGGATCACCACTCTACTATTTCCAAAATACATCAGGATAACAGTATGTGTTAGATCCCTGCCTTAGCTGCACATTCACAACATGAATATTTATTCTGGCACTCTTACAAGGCAAAACGGCTCTTGGTGAGATTCAAAACCTGTGATTCTCTAGATGGAGGGGTCCTAAGGTGATGACTCCATATCTCAATATCAGACATCTTTATAAAAGAGTCCCACCTTATTCCCACATTACCACCTTTCCTGAGGTCCATCATGCATCATTAAGATAGAAGTAGAAAGCAGCTGTTGGTGAACAGCTATTTTTACCTCCTGTTTCCCTGTGGGAGACTACCAGCATAGAGAACATCCTCAGGTACCCATGGCAGATGGCTTTAAGTCATCTGAACAACTGATCATTGCTAGAGTTCCCGTGAGAGTTGAGCTAATGCATGATGCAACGTGGTCTCTCTTCCCTGACTTTAGAAGAGGCATATTAATTTTAGCATTTATCTCTTCTGATGTACAGGGATCAGAGAAGTTTGACTATTTGGTTGTTATTTAACAGTCTCTGTTATTATGTAAGTTTGGCCTGCTTGCATTCTTCATCTGAATATTCAGGTATAACATTTCATTGACAGCAGTTTTTGTGGAAAGCAAATGCAGCTGTTGTATCAGTGGAAAATTACATAGACTAGATTTCACATTTCCACGTGCAATGTTTTTCCCTAAAAGTACTATTTATGCCCAGTAAAGAAATGAAAACAACTGCCCTATTTTTAAACAGTGACAACCATTCAGTTTTAAATTTTAATATTTCAGAACAACCCTTTTCTAATCCATGGCAACCCTTTTAAAATCAGACAAAAGAGTTTGAAGTTTTACTATTTCCACACAAAAATTTATGCTAGAACAGTATTACATTAATACATTTGATTAAAAAGCCTCATTTTCTTTAAACTGTGACATGCTCATGCCTATTCAGCCAGCAGAAAAAAAAAAAAAGGATTAAAATCTATCAGATAAAAAATTTAATGAACATCTCAAATCTAGAAGTTTAAGAGGTTTTTTTTTAGAATTCCCATGAATAGAAGCTGTTAAATGCAAACAACTTCCCATGGAGTTCCCAGACAGATTCATCACTTAAACATACAGTTTCTTTCCTAAATTTTCCTTTTGCTAGCAAAATATGCTCAAGTCTTACAAAATCCACATGGAGAAGTGATATGCGTTTGTATGTATTTGAACCTTTTACACTTTCCAAATGAGAAGATGTATATTTAATTTATGTTCTTGATTTTGAGTGATAATTTTTAAAAGGGCCTAAAATAGCAGTGGCCCTGATTGACTCTTGCCTGCCAAATCTGTGAATCACTCTCATTTCCAGTGATAAAAATAGAAAAAACAAGAGATCAAAAACTCTCAGGAAATTCCAATTAGTCTCCAACATGCTACCACAGATAAAGGTGTATGAAGAGTCCTTTTCAGAGCTCAGCACTATTAATGCTTTACATTCACTGTGACAGTCAGTTCCTTTGCTCTAAAACCTGCTCCACAGCTCAAAAAATACCACACCATGCCATGCCATACACCATACCATACCAGTGAATATAGCATAATCAGCTCTATCCCTAAATCCAATTTTCATTAGATGCTACCCATTCATTTTGGCATTACTGCTGTGATCTCTGTCTCCTGCTACAACCCGCTGCTCCTGGAAGCAGAGCCAGGCACATCCCATGCATCCACACTGCTGGCTGGGGGGAATTTGTAGCTTCTGTCCCACAACCTGTTCACAGTGGGAGATGGGGTTCACCACACAACACCCTGTGATGTCAAATCCTGCCTAGTTTTTGCAGTCACTGGAGAAAAATCTGTGCTTCTGGTGAATAATTCTATATCCACTTTAGGCACGTACTTCAGATGTGATGCATGATTGTGTAGAAGAGGAGCAAATTTCTGTCTGTCAACTGGAAAATTTGTTGTTCCTAAACTGATTGTGTCTTGTGGTGACATTATCCATCCACCATAGGACGTCGCTGCAAGGACAAGTGGCATCTATGCGCCCATTCACACATAGTGCCCAGTGTAAGGTTGGTGTTTCCAATCTACCAGACTGACTTTTCTGAACACTGGTACTGTTTTGCAAGGAGTTTAGTGCCTTTCTTCCCCATCTTGCTCTTCCAACAGGTACAGACAGTTTGAAAGGGTAGTTGGTTTTTCCAGTGTCTTCTCTTTTACATCTATTTTACATTTAGACTCAAAGCAAGTAACAGCATAGGAACAATATTTTTCTTTGGAAGACTTTTTCTGCATTTGTAACTTCTAGGCAACAGTTTATACAATACCTCTTTAGATTTCCTCCCTCAGACACTTCAGACATACAAAATCAGTAGCCCAGAGCTCTGATTACAGTGGAGTACAACTGACAGAAGAACCCACCTGACAACTCTCAAATGTTTTAAAAATACCTCTCTGTACCTCTTCTCTCTCCACCAGATAATACGTCCAGATTCAAAACCAGGGCCTCTTCTCTTGAAGATGATCCAATAAAGGTATTCGACATCTGCCCAGAAAAGCAGATATTTCTATTTCCCTTATGAACTTGCAGCTGGCATTTCTGACCTCCTAATCTGATCTCCTAATGCATTAACAAACAATTTGCAGCTTCTGCTGGGCATTACATTGATAAAATCTGCTTTTCCACATCAAGATGTTCCAATTAGTTACTGTCTAGTTATTTTTTTAATGAAAATCCAAATGTGCATAGGAGACATCTGAATTCTAGCCTTAGCCTCAGATGTCGTCAGCAGCTGAGCACAGAGCCCCAGGGCTGAACTCCCAAAGGGTCAAACTGAAGGCTTCAGCCTGAATCATGGCCTCTGGGGAGTCCCTGGGGTTACAGTCCTAGTTTAAATTACAGGAGGCTGAAAGAAGCACAAGTGAAGGGAATATTCGCTAATCAAAGCCAGAATTCTGATCATCTAACTACTCTTAAGTCTTTTAAATAATATTCTTAAGTTATTCTTGCCCTGAATCCAAATGGAAAAGAGATTATTTTCCTTTCCTTTCTGGCAGATTGACATCTGGATGCCTGCATGTAAACTTGTCTGGGGTAAATGGTGTTATACAGACTAGTTAAAAAGAGAAATTGTTCAAAGTGTCAGCCAACAGGGCTTAGTTTTGAATTATACAGTGCAAGTGGACAGCTGCTGCTTCAGGAATATAGGTGAGCTGCTTCGATAACACACCTCATCTGGTGGAGTCCTTACACCCATAAACCTTGCAGCAACAATAATCAAAGAAAACAACAATAAAATAATTCTTTCAGTATTGTTGAAGATGTTGTTTCTGTGACTTACAATGGATGAAATAATTTCTGGTAACAACCCTAGTTCCCTTATTTCTTTTTGGTTTTTTTGCATCTGTAATCATTCCCTCCCTCAGTCCTTTCCTAAGCTTTCTCTTTCAGAGCTTCTTGACAACAAAAACTCATTGGGGAACAACAGCAGGTTTTATTCATGGCAGTGCTATACTTTTGCCTGCCATTAGTTCCTCCATTTTGAAAGAAATGTCAGGCTATGAAGTTCACTAGACCATGAAAGAGAAGATAAGCAAGTTCCATTTATATTTATACAGCCCTAATTTAGAGGTTTTATTGAAATATTTAACTATATTTAAAAGTTTACCTTTTTCTCAACCATAACTTCACTCTCATGTGGCAATATACATTGTAAGCTATAAACTCCAAATAGAACAATATATTTTGCCTGGTTAATTTCTGAGAAATAGAAATGTTTACGTCTATATTTATGTCCCAGTTTAATGACCGCTGTACCTTTACTGTCTTACATTTCAGTTTGCAAACAAGTGTAGGGGGGAGTGCATTATTCCCATGTGTGCTATTTCAGTGCAAAATTAAAATGCAGGTTACACAGGGTCCACATTATAGAAGCACATACAGTCCCTGCTCCCAGGATCCTGCCCATTTAAAAACCCAACTATCAGAAGGGAATACTGAGCACAGAAGGAGAATCTCATTTACCCAGGGCTGCATGGCAAGCCGGTGGCAGAGACAGAAAAACGACCACCTTTTCTGCTACTTTATTCCTTATGCTAGACAACATTCCTGTGGTTTTATTTTCCTTTTTTTTTAATTCTGTCACATAAAGAAGAAAATGTCAGTAGGCAGGGTCTGTAGTTGGTGCATGATGTGTGAAAACTGACAGATTAAACTTTGCAATCCATAATTATCCTACCCTGGCCTCCAGCAGGGTCCATGGCTACCTCCTGCAAAAAACTCAGCTTCTGCAAACATTGGAGGAGCCTCCTGATCCCTTTGTACTTAAACTACGTTCGCTTTCCAAAACTGTCAATGGCAGGCAACAAATATCACACAAAGCGTGAATAAAATCATAGTGTTAAATTAGATCCAAGTCCTGTGCTCACAGAAGTTCCTTGGAAACCTTATTTTGTCCTATAACCTACGTAGCCTTATCTATACAAAGCTAAAAATGAGAAATGACAGCAATCGGCATTACTATCACTAACTCATTTGCAGTTCTACCCCAAAGAGCTCAATCCAAATTCCACTACAGATAATACAAATAAATACATACTTGGCAAATGCTACAACAATTGCGGTTAAGCGCTGGCCACAATTTCTTCAGCTGCCCCCAGCCATTGTACCCCCAGGGGACTAGAACTCTCTACTGAAGCACATCATCTTTTATGGTCATGTTCCTAATAACTAGATATGTTTAACTGTACCTGGTAACTCTCAGAAATATTATTCAGCATGAACAGGGATTGCAAAGGAGGCTGCGCTTTTAAGATGCAGGTTACAGGTCCATAACTAAAGTCACAATAAAT
This sequence comes from Limnodromus scolopaceus, assembly GCA_028565335.1. Taxonomy (NCBI): domain Eukaryota; kingdom Metazoa; phylum Chordata; class Aves; order Charadriiformes; family Scolopacidae; genus Limnodromus; species Limnodromus scolopaceus. The sequence continues at coordinate 12,806,007 of JAOXNO010000070.1, read as the reverse complement.
TTAATTATATTTAAAATACATTCTTTGTTAAACAACAGCTGACTCTCTAAAAGCCACTGGATTCAAGTCCACACAGTTGCTGCAGGTGCTTCTCTGTGAAATAGACCACTCAGCCAAGAAAGGGATGCAAGGAGCAAGTGCATGGTTTATAGCCCACAAGAGCAAAAAAAAAAACCTGCAAGTCTACTGTGACCAGAGGAGTAACTCTGTTCTGATGTTACTTTTGAACAATACAGTTGTGCCCACTCTTTGGTGGAGCATGGCAAGGACTTTGGTTCAAGTTTGAAAACAACTGTATGTCTTGAGCATGCTTTTGACTCCCACATCACCAATGAGTCCAAAAACATTGTCTTGGAAAACAAGCTGGTTCTGTGCAAGAAAATCTGTTAAAATATTGATTTAAACCCAGGTAAAGACTCTTATAATTTACACTACAAATAAACTGAACAATGAAATCCATAGTTCAAGGGAGAAATCAGTGATAAGAGGTAATAAAGTAAAAATAACGACCTGCTCATCAGCTTAAAACAAGCAAGGTTCAGAAATTAAAACGGTGACTGTGAGGTAAAGAGCACGGCTGATTTTCAGCTACATGTGGCTGTGCCCAGGCAAGGGAGATGTTTACCATTTAATGTTTGTCCTAGATAGATAACACAGAAATCTTAGTCTTTTTGACTTAGAAAATTTAGTCTTACTGAGATGTGAGACCCCCTGTATCTTTGGGAAACCTTGCCCTCAGCACTATTACCTTAAATAATTGATGCAACTTAGCTTAAAACTCTTTGTTTCTCTTTCCTGGAAAGGTCTTAGCAAAAATATTTTAGAAAATGGTTGACAAATAGGAATTTAAGGCAGCATTTGCTACAGATCTGGGCATGCATATACTATCCGTTTAACCAATGCCCTTTTTTCATGACTGAAGTGATGCTCTGGCATTAGAAGACCTTAATACTGGTTGAGAAAGGAAGGGTGATTTCATATACATATTTCCTATTTGAAATTCCCAATATGAGCTTTACTAGTAAGATTCCAGTGGTTCCCTCACAACTGCAATTCACTCGGGGACCTTCACATCCCCTTCCCCAGAGCACCTGCCAAACTCGCTATTCCCCAACCTGTTGCACAGATAATAATTCATACCCAAGTCTAGCTCTTTCTATTTGTCCTTCCAGAATTGAAAAATAGTTCTCCCACTCATCAAGTTTTTTCTAAATGTTAAACCTTCTTCACACAACCCCTCATACTAATACCACCTGCAGATTTAATGAACTGACTCTCTCTTTTTTGCTCCAGGCTGCTAATGAGAACACAGGGTAGTACCTGACCAACCAACTGGGGAACTCGCATGTTACAGCCTTTCTACTCTGACAGTCAATCATTTATAATTGTTCTCTGAGACTCATTTCACAATAAGTTTTGATCCCATCTTACTTTATTGTTATCAAGCTGTATTTCTATGTCTTGCTTACAAGAAGGCACAGGAGACAATATCAAAAAACTTAAGTCAAGATATGTGACATCTCCTGTCTCCTTGTTATAGTAGGAAGTTAAACAGGTTTGAAGACCCGTTGTTCTGGGAATATCTATGTTGACTTTTACTCAAGTTCTTATTTACTTTCATGTGCTTTGCAAATAGTTCATCTGCTCCCCTGTCCAAACAAAATATTTTGCAAGCATCTGGGAACACTGCAGAGCTTACTGAATCACCTAAATTTTTATCCTGTGTATTAGAAAACACAACCGACATGCACTCCAAGATCATGAAATACCAGACCTCAAAAAGAAAAGCTTTCCAGGTGCAGTCTGACAGCCACCTCCTCCAGTCAGAGATAACTTAAATTCTTTGAACTTCCAATACAATATTGTCAATAATGAATCATCTTGCATTGCTGTTTATTCTCATACCTCTATTTTCACACAGTAATCCTCTCAGCCTCCCTTAAAATATTAACAATTTTCTTAGCAGTGAAGAACAGTAAAACCACAAAAGACTTTGTTTCATTATAATCAAATAAATGTCAGCTTCTAAAACCAGGTTGTTTCTGGCTTTGTTGATACAATTCTTACCATAGTAAAAAACTATGAGTTTTCTTTCAAAAGAAAAAACCCAAAAGTTTTATGACTGCCTGTGCTAACGATATTTCACTGGGCTGGTGTTCTTCGCAAGGCAGGATTATATCATTAACAGGTGTGCCTGAGTATTAACAAACTTAATCATTCAGAAAGCCACAAGGTAGTATTAGAAATCACAATATTCAGGCCAAGAGGATGATACAGCATCATAACAATCTCAATGTTTTTCACATCAAGAAAGATTAGACACAACTGTTACAGTTACAGAGGAGACCATCAGCAGCAACAGGAAGAAAGGAGATTCTACCTGACACAAACAGCAAAGCTGGGGAAGTGAAGGCTAAGAAGGTGATAGCAGCCAGAGGAGAATACTGTACAGGAACAAAGGACTAAGTCATTTAGACTGGACACCTGAAATAGCTTTCTGACCAGCAGGATGATATGGCTTTAGAAATACTGACAGTGAAAAGAAGAAATAGCTTAGGACGGAACTTGAGAAATTTATTATCACTGAGATGTGTCAAGGAGGGGGCTAAAGCTGGTAACAGATATAGCATGCCACATCCTCACATTCAGGTCTCTTTCCTTAGGACATATGCTTGCCCTCCATGGATCCAGAACAAAAAGTTTTGTTATGAAGTAAAGGCGGTATTTTTTCACTTACGTTGACAACTTAGACCAAATCCCCATGACCAGAATTACAGTTCTGTTAACCTCATTGAGTTTGCAACAAATGCAAACAATGCTCTTTATGCTGAAATAGTTACTTGACATTGGTTGGATACACTAGTTACAACCAACCAGCTAAATGCCTCAACTCCTATTTAGTATATAATTATGCCTTAATTTATATCACACTGTATTTAATTAATTTGACAGTTATATCATTTGCTAATATTTTTACACTACAGCTACCACTGTACTCTGCCTTTGCTCATTACATTTAACATCTTTTATAAAACATTCACTACACACAAATAGCAAGTTCACCTCTTCATTACTCAGCACACATAGGATCTTATCTTACAGATGAAATAAAAAAAAATTGCTTCAGAAAAGATTAAGTGATGCACACAATAACACAAACTTCAAGAACAAGCTCATTCTTCATGTTAACTCTTTCAGGGGCATTTTTTTCCTAAATAGTTAAAAAAACTAATAGGGATCAGATAAATTGGTTACAGGTTTACATGCAAAATTATGTGGCAAAGTTCTTGTCTTTAAATGCACATGTGCACACATGCAATGTACATTGTAAAGACAGCACAGATATATACTCCTCCACTTGCTCATTACAACAGCAATATTAGGAACATTAATTCTACCATACTTACAAGTAACACTTTAAATTCCAGCAAAACATAACTTATTACTGTGTGAATGGGAAGCAGAATATATAACATTCTTGAATATGTTTCTCTTTGCGGTACAAATCATAACTGTGGAATAAAGGTCCAGCCCACACATGCCACATAGAGAGAATTAAGAACCTGCACAAGCAGAGTTTCTTCATTTATGACTAACTGCAGAAGAAAAAAAAAAAGTTGTTTATATATATGTAATTATAAATTTTTTTTTGTATATACAAATTTACGTATTTGAGGAAAAGAGGATCCTGGAGTTTTGCTCACATCACAATTTAAATACAACAGAAGGGAAGACAGGCAGTATCCCAGCTAAGAAGTTTCTGCCCAATAAAACAGAGAGAGACTCTAAATGCGCGTCCTCTTTCCACTCTGCTGCTTTGAAGGAACATTGGTGTGTGTCAGCTAAAGAATGAAAGCTATTCTGCTCAGTGAAATATTTTCATATTTAAGCTGCCCATTTGCCCAAGATGCTTTAAACAGGTAAATTACATCTTCCTCACTACATACTCTTCTACCTAACTGCCTGGAGGGTAGCCTGTGGCTGCAGCTACACCCAGATTTACAGGGAGTACCAATATCCCTGTACACATCCAGCACTATACAGAAGAGCACATGAAAAATCTCCGGTCATTTTGGAGAGGTGTGAGTTCCCCTCCCTGCAACCCTATACAGAGGCTGACCTTGGTTCAAAGGCTTGTCTCCAAGGGATATTCCACATTGCTAGGGCAGCTGTTCCTACAGAGCTTCTGTTTCTGTAATATGTCCAGCGTATATGGGTTTTCAATGGGATTTGAGCTGCTAAGGCTCTTAGACTCCCTGGAAAATTCCAGACGAATGTCTTGACATTTACAAAATTAATTTTATGCCATGACTGTTTTAGAGACCAGGGTGTTGGGGTTTTTTTTCCCTTTTTTTTTTTTTCTTTCCCCCCAGGAAAAATTTGATATATTCTAAACCAGCAGAATCATCTTCGTGCAGTTTGGTTCATTACAGTTTGCAGGAGTGGACAGAGCAAACCCTGTACCCTGTAATGCTGTATCCAACAGTAACAGAGCCAGGAGCTGACGGGAATTTTACAGTCTACAATTAAAACTTCCCAAGTGCTATCAATTCAGTAGATTAAATTAGTGCTACTAAGCTCAACTCTTTCTACACAAATGAAATGCATGCTAAGTGAGCATGGCACCTTTAGTTTGAAAAACACATTCACTCTCCTGGGTACTTGTTGAGACTTGTGGACCATAAAGATAGACACTATTTTGAAACCTTTTATTTAAATAGTATATTAGAACATTTAATACAAATGCACAGAGATGTACCCAGCTCAGACTGCTCTCTGCTAATTATCAGCTTTTTTTTCCACAAATTTGCAGATGGTGGAAACTATCCTAGTATTTTTTCCATCTTTCCTATTTGCCCAGGATGCTGGTATGAAGTAAATAACATCTTTTCTCTTATGACATTATCGCTATCCTTGCAGCACCAGCTTTAATCAACTTTTATTAATTAAGCAAGGGACCAAATTTTCTGCCTAGTAACATTGCTTCGAAGTCTGTGATCAAAAAACCATGATTATTTAAAAGATCAGAGAAAAAGCTAATAACTAACCCTTCTGCATACAAATACAATTTAAAATTTCCATAGGAAGCCTCTCGTGGTAGGAATCGCAAGACTCATTTTGCTGTTGCTGGGGTTTCTGCATTTGTTTTATTTTTGTCCAAGGCTGATTGTTAAATCTTAGCATGTCTGGCCATCAGGGACGTATCTTAGTGGAGACAAACTAGAAAGGTTTTGGAATTGAATGCTACACGTTGGAGGCATGCTGAGGATAGTAGCCAGTGCCTGGATGAATTTCAATAAACCTTCCTACAAGACAAGCTTTCCTAGATACTAACAGCACTCACAGCTTGGGTTTTTCCTTATAGATATTTAATTGATCAAGCTTACATAGGATGACAACCTTCATAATGATCCTTGAACTTACTACTGCAAACAGATTTAAAAGTAAGCGGCATTCACTGACACATTTAAGTAAATTCAAATAGGTTTTAAATAAGTGGCCTCTAAATAATAAATTATTTTCCAATCACTGCTTTCACATATCATAAATCAATGTCCTGATTACCAAAATGTCAGATCAGGGTATTTTCTGTACATTTTCAAAAGTCTTAACTAAAACAAAGAGGTAACCAACTCAGCTAACCAAATTTTGAGTTTGCATGCATTGATCATCATTCTCTAGTTGAAATGCAGTACTTAAAGCTGTTAAGTTTCTTGTTTGGTTATTTAAAGACTAGAGGCTTCTTACCAAAGGTTATTGCTATATATTTAGTACAAAACACCTCTACCCTTAGCTAGCTCTATTATAACAATTAATAAATAAGTTGGATACACCACAGTTCTCATTATTTGTAACTCACCTTATGCCAGCTATGTGTTTGTATGGTAATACTCAATTCTTAATGGCTCTCCAGTATTCTGTCACATGGGATTTAACCTCACACTTTATTCATGCCATAGGCAATGCAAAATATGTCCTTTCCCCCAGTCAGTCTAGCCAGAAGTGGTTCTGTAGCTTTGTATCCCCTCTTTAAATTTACTCTCACTGACATTTCAGTGTCCTTTACTATAGTTGTCTCACGAAAATATCCTCCCTGGAACATGGTCTGAAATTTATGTTATTTTATACCTTTTCATTAAAAGCTGATGATAGATCTAGCATAATGTGGTATCCAACCATGACATATGCATGACAGCAGCAATTTGTATTCAAAAAATATCCAGTAAAATTACAATTTTCGGTAGGAAAATTCCAAGGCTAGACGACATACTCTGTTAAACTACCTGATCAGCTCTTTCTCTTCCTAGATAAAAAGCCACATTCCCTTAGTCTGCAGAGTCTCCTTGTGAACAAAATTCAAATCTAACTGATAATTTTCTGATTCAAGATGCGTGAGGAAAAAGGAAATCCTCACATTTCTCTCTAGTCTGCTCTGTCCCCACCCTGAGCCCCAGTCTTAGAGACACAGGGGGACACACACAGGTGGAAATGACAAATCCTGATTCACTGACACTAATGTTAAAATTCACTTTTACCCAGGATCACAATCTGTAATGTGGAGGTTCTGCAGGACAGAAAGTAATTTTGCTAGGATGTTGTTCCTTCAAAGTACTTCTGCATCTTTCTCACTTGCCATCTTGCTCTCAGGGGAGCATCCCACCACCTCAACTTGACTACACACCTCTTCTATTTTAACTTTCCTTCTTTAGGCTACTCTGTATCTTAGAATCATAGAATCATATGGGGTTGGAAGGGACCTCTGGAGATCACCTAGTCCAACCCCCCCGCTGGAGCGGGTCT
>JAOXNO010000070.1:12782504-12799106 GCA_028565335.1 Limnodromus scolopaceus | reverse complement strand
TACTGACCCCTGGGGAACACCACTTGTTACAGACTTCCAGCTGGATTCTGTGCCCCTAATCACAGCCCTCTGGGTTCGGTCTTTTAGCCAGTTTTCAATCCACTTAACTGTCCGTATCTCACTAAGTTACCCTCCTCTGAAAAGGGACTTTTATGAGGAAAGGCTTACAACAGACAAAAAGAACCCATATTGCACAAAGCTACCTAATCCTACCTCTTCTCACACAATGACACCTCACCTTTGCCACAAACAATCACATCTCTCCTTTCAGGTCTTCTGTATCTCACCACCACTTGCTTTATGGCTAAGTTTGAATTCAGCTGTCTGAAATTACTATGTTTGAAAAATTGGATCTAGAAAGAAAACATTTCAGTTCAAGGTAATATCTTTAATTTCCTTTTGGTGCAGGAAAATCATTAGAAAAGGGACATTTAAAATATCACTGATGAAATCTCAGAGATATACAAAAAGTAAAGTTCCTTAATTAGATATTAGAATAACAAATCTTAATAAACCTATATACAGTTAGTCCATCAATGCTATTCTCTCTCAGTAGCCCCAGAGCAATTAAAATTCAGTGCTCTGCAAGATCCATTTAATGATTTGGCAAGGTTTCTTTTGGAACCATATGCGCAGTATTCATATCAGAACATTGTACAGGAGCCTATATATATTATACAAGATTCCTATTACAGCAGGTTTGTGGGTCCTTCAAACAAAATGAGTCACCAAGAGACCCATCTATCAGATCTCAGATGTTAATAAGAAGTACATCCAGTGGCTTCGAGGTCACTCCATATAAATGGCATAATGTGAACGAGATCATTAGAATACCCATTCACTAGACGACCAGTCCGACAGTGTGTCTGTTGCAAGTGTGGTTGTGAAACGTGAAATAAGCATGGGGTTTTTTGCATCCAAATACCTTCTCAGAGGTCACAGGACCACAACATGTAATTGTTCGATTCTTTATTAAAAGAGGACAAAATAATGCACAAACATGCTTATTTTATCTGTCCCTCCTGCAGCTGCTGTATGTGTACAGCAAATACTTTTCAACATTAAAGTGCTCAGAGCAGGATTCATCAGTACATATTGGTTCTCTGAAAAGCAGGTTTGAAGATCAGAAGTTCTTGAAATTGATATAAAGCCATAATCAAAAACAAACTTAAAGACTAAAGCAGTTTTATAAAGGTATTTAACTTTTTTCTTGCCAGGATGTGTACTTGCATATAGTCATTTGCTGTGACTGGATGATGGTGATTATAGTTTGTAATTTTGTTTACGTTCATTTGCTGCCTATTATAAGAAGTACTTGGCAATTATTAAAAAAAAATGCAGGCTTTATGTGAAGAACATCTTATCTGTCAGTTCACTCACAGGAAGGCTGTAAAATTCTACAGTGATCTGTGATGAAGGACCACTTTTCTAGCAGCCCAAAGTCAAAAGATATTATGGCAGAGAAAGCCTGAACCTTCCCTCTAAAATTTGTTCCTCACTCTCGGGAGGCCAGAACTACCAAGAAATTTTCTCCCTAACAAAATAATCTGAAAAACTGTAAAGGGCTTGAAAAGCAAAATCATCCCTTAATTCACCACTGGGAAAGATGCTGGATGAGTAATTAAGTATTGCCCATGGCCCAGTGCCACTGCAGCTCCTTCATTTCTGGTGTAGGGAAGAAAGAGTGTCATGGTTATGAAGAACATTTATTTACCACTGCGAACAATGGCTCTGAAACTGAACTCTGAACTGAAAAATCAAGGTGTGAATTTAGAGAGATTTCAACTTCTTCCATAGTAATATACAGGGTTGGGGTTTTTTTAGGGTTGTTAGTAGATTTTGGTTTTTCTTTAAACAGAATGGTTGATGGTATCTGAAGGCTTTCTACAGTGCTGAAGGTCTACCTTATTAAAGACTGAGGTCTGTGGAGAATGCATTGTATCCCAGAATCTAACGGCTTCTAGATGCAAGGGAAGAAGGAGTCATTGGCTATTTCCTAGCAACAAATCATGGTAAAATATTTCAGCATTTAGTCTAACCTCAAGAGATAAGCACAAATGTTGATTTATTGATGCCTGACCCAAGCCACAAGCCACAGAAAGTATTTCAGAACTTTTGGTTCTGCAAAATAAGCTGCTAAAATAATCTGGAGAATCAAACGTAATCATTTTGTGCTTTGTCAGATTCATTTGAGAAGTATTTTCATAAAGGCAGTGTTTTCCAAAGGGGCTGTTGTCCTAGTTCTAGAATTAACTGAAAAATTACTTCTTTTTGTCTAATGCTTATAGCCTAATTTAAATAGGGACACACTTCAGATCTATCAATTGAAAACAGAGAACATAAGCAGATGCAACATTATTAAACAGCAAGTCTATGGCAAAACTAGAAATCAATTCATAGTTTTCAAACCACAGGAAAACTATCCCCCTTGTAAACACGTATGCTATCCAAACTGTCACTGTAAGAACTGGTTTTGTTAGAGTCTCGGAGCTTTGTCTCTTTAGCTGATTTAGACACAAAGATCCACGGGTCCAGCTTCTCTTGTTTCATCTGTACCATATCCACCTAATCCCTTGAGCCCTCAGCCCACACTGTGATCCAGCAAGAGCACTGTGATTTTGTAAGCTTTAAAGCTATGTGTTTTTCATTAATACATAGTCTCTTGCCATGAAATAACAGTACAGGCAGACTTTCCTTAGGATCCAACTCATCAAACCAAAGAAGATATTTTAAATCACAAAGATCTGAGATTGCTGTGCACACAGCTAGAATTCCTTCATAAAAGCAGCAATATATTGTAGTTTGATATGTCCACAGTCACAAAAAATAAACCACAGCCCAATCACTCAGAGATATAAATTAAAACACATGTTGGAAGATCCTTAAAATGATAGAACATTTTTCTCCCTGTTTCAGGTAAAAGTGCAATCAATCTCTGCAATGAATCTTTACATTTTCCCTAGCTTTACTCAACCTAAAATAGATGGCTATTTAACTTTGGAGAAGATCCCACCATTTGTCCCCTCTATTTAAAATGAACCCTTTAGGAAAAGGATGTTTTCCTCTGGTTCTAATCTAGCATACGTCTATGACCAATGTCTAGCATAACAGATCCAAGATCTCTACATAAAAGTATTAGGTAAGAATACCAACACCAAGTGAAAGGGTTAGCATACAAGCAGTAATAATTTATATGACCTTCTCTTCTGCTGATACTGTTCTCTCAGTTCTTGCCCTTCTCTCTCACTTCTCTGCAGGGAACTTCAGAAGTTATTCATCTCCTACAAGTTAAAAAACCTTGAGCTTCACTCAAATGCATCAGGGGATCTGTGAAAGTTTGTCACAGATTATGTGTCGATGTAGGCACTGTTACTTCGAGGGTACATTATTGATAAAAGCTAAATATTTCATCTTTCCTCAGTGTATCTAAACAAAACTGGCATTTACTTACCAGGAGGCTGAAAGTTCAGCCTTTTCAATATTATAACAAGGAACCACGCTGGTAATTTCTCTCTGAAGAAAACAGATACCATGGCCTCTCTGCAGCTGTAGCAGAGAAAAGCCTCAGCACTCACTCCCTTCCCAAGCAGGGGTCTGGAAATCCAGCGGGGTGTGCCAGCAGCTGTGCCTTGCAGCATGCTCAGCAACGGCCGGGGTACACCCAAGTGGGAGGAGGGACCCTTTCAATTCTACATTTCTATCACTCTTGTAGGCCAAGTCCAACCCATCCTATTAGCTGCATGCAGGTGTTTCTGAGTGTGTTTGTGCTTTAATTATTCATAACATCAGCCTCATATTTTATGGATTATTCTGCATCAGTTCTGGTACTTGCCTCATGCATTATGCATGCACCTGAATCTGTTCTGATGGTAGGCATGAAAGACACAAAGCATGTCTCTCACCTGTGTGCTTCTGATTAGAAAAGAACGTTTCTAACCCTGAGCTGAATTGAATCCCAAATGTGCCCTCCTTTGTCCCATCACTGCACATCCTTTAATGAACAACAGGGAGAATTTTTTTCTCTTCTCCCTCACCTAAACTCTCCTAATTTTACTTTCTGGCCCATGTCAGCTTATAACAAAACGATCTCCCTATAAAATGCACTTTCATCTGAGTGCTGGTTCAGAAATAATGTCTACTAAGAACCATAGCAAAGACCTTTTTTAAAATAATATCTCTGAATGAATCAAAGTCATCAAGTCTAAAGTCTCAAAACACAGGCATCGCATAGTACATTGCTGTTTTACAGCACCATGTTTTAGAGGCATCAGAGAAGACAAGGAGATACACTGTTTTCATCATGCTAACACAGCTTACTGTTTAAAAGATGTGACAAATTATTCATAACTTTGAGTAGAAATCCAAGTGAAACTTACTGGGGTTTTTTAATTGCTAATTAATTCATTGTGCCACACACCTCGTTAGCAATGCTGCATTCCTTTCTTCTCTTTTTCAATGTAACTGAACAACAGACCTTCTTTCCCACAGGCTCTCAACTTTTCAAGAATCAAAGAAATTTTTCAAAGTTTTCCTGGTCAAGGAGGAAATTATTTTATAGCTCAGGTAACAGAATACTCAGGTTGGATGAGGGAGACACTGGTGCAGAGGGACACGGGCTGGCATTGCTCCTGCTCAGTCTGGTGGCCAGGGAAAGGCCATGCCACCTCCACTCACTTGCCTGACCTCCACCAGGGTGGCGTCGTCTTCTTCCTTGAAAGCTAACTTTACAGTTAAATTGCCAAGATAGCTCTAGCAAAGGACAACCCAGGAAAGAGTTCTTCAATCACACAGAAATATTTTAAGAAAAACATAGCAAAATTATGTAAATAGATTTAAATAGCAGCCTCCTTCATTCTTGGTAATTGTTTTGCCTCCTACACCCAGAGACTGAGTTTTGAGCATGGAGAAGAGCTTGAAGATAATTATAACGACTCGACATCAGCCCTGGGTCCAAGCAGACGCTAATCAGCATCCTGCTTTCAAAATACTATGAGTATGCAACATGGAGAGACCACTCCTTGATTTGGGGTATTATTCTTCCCCATTACCTTCAGCAGGACTGCCTGCATTGAGGTGCCTGACAGGTTTTCTCTACCATCCTAGCTGGTCTCCAGACAAAGACCTGAGACAGCGCGTAGCTGTTACATGTATCTGCAAACCATAAGGAAATTATGTCACCCAGAAAATTTCAAATCCTATTTTTAATCCAGTTTAAATAAACCAAAAATAACTTATCTGCCTTCTCTACTCATGCTCCCCTGTTTGTCAGGTTGAAATGAACCTCAATGTGATTTCACCAAGTGATAATTTTTTTCCAACTACACATACAAGAAAAAAAAAAATAATAAATCTGTTCTTTTACTTATGGCAGACTGGACTGAATATCCTCCTATACCCCCTTGTCAGAGTACAGTTGTGTGCTGTCACACTTCTAGCTAATGTGCACAGTCTTGCTCTAAAAGTGGCAGTGGTTTACACCAGTCCCCACCAAAGACAACATCTCTCTTCTCTGCCTAGCCACAGTTCAAGCTTACTACCAGCAACACCATGAGATGCCACCTGCCCTCCAGCCTTCCACAGCAACCTTCGTCTTCTCTTACTGAACTACAATACATCTTTTTTTCATTCCTGTATTCTGCAGTATTCAGATATTCCTGCCCTACTAGTTTTGACTTTGGGCCACCAGCTCCTATTTTGAGCTGTAACCTTCCCTCCTATCACTTTGGATTGTGCTTTGTCAGGTTTCAAGACATTCACCAATCCAGACAATTTCATGTCTGGAAACCCTATACAAACGGCCACTGTACTCTCATTAAGCAACCTCACCATGTGGAAAAGGTCCATCGCACACACAATTTGATACAGAATTTGTCACTTTGACAGGACTGTTTTAAAACACATCCATACCTTTTCAGCAGAAGTTTCATTTCTGGGGGGCATTTATGCATAAATTCCACGGCAAACACATTTTTAAGTATTTTGTAGTAGGTTTTGATACTTGTTTGCAAGTAGGGAAAGGTTTTTAAGCAGAAAGCTCTAGGGAGAACATGACCTCTTCTAAATAGCAAAATCTAGGATCCTACCAAATAAACTTCCCCCAGAATATATGAATTGGATATTTTCTCCCCAAATTTTCTAAAGGCTGAGAAAAGTGCTATGTGTCAGCAGACAACTGAGAATTGACAAAAATGACACCTAAGGGTACAACTTTTACTATGCTTCATCTCTTAGTTAAACCTGAACAGTTCCCGTAACACACAGATACAGAAAGTAAAAGGAGCAAGAGAGATGCAGGAGAAACAAACACTTTCCTTTGGAGGAGTTCATCTCACCCAGTGATTGCTTATGGCCAGATTCAGCAAAGTACTCATGTGCACAACCCTCTTAATCATTCAGCAACAGTTTCATAAATTGCCCTGTAACCCTTGCTGACCTGTCCAAAAGAAACTCTTCAATAAAAAGGAGGAAGCTAAGGAAAGGTAACTGTGACTCACCCGCCACTTAAAAAGGGCCTTAATGATTTCTTTTAGCGATGCTAACATGCAGGAAAAACTTGTGCTTGATTTGCTTCTTTCTTTTCTACAACCATCCTCTTTCCTCAGTCCTTCATTAGACAGTAAATCTTCATTTATATAATTGCATGAGATAACAATGGTATCTGCAGCACCAATTATGACATTTTAATTAGCTGGCCAAATGTTCCCAATCTTGGTTTTAACCTAATTAGTACATTTTGAGGTTTAAGCTGTGTACTCATTACCGTAAAAAGGTTTCTGTAGTGTGATGTTCAGAACCAGGTTGATGTGAATGAAAAACTGTGACAGAGCTCAGTGAGCTTGGAGCGGGTATTTCACGTCTCATACCAGAAGAGGAGGTACCTGCCTTTCCAAATAGCATGAACTGGTTCTCAGCCCTCCTGTCTCCAACTAAGATAAGGCAAGGAATAAACATCCTACATTTAGATGTACAGAGCACTTTCTATCTCTCAAGCACTTTGCAGGTATTAACCACTTAATCATTAAATATTGATATTTGCATGATTAATGCTTTGTTGTTGCATTATATGAGAAGAAAGATACAAATGCTGGGAGAAGTAATCTGCCTTGGAAGCGAGCCATGAATTTGTACATAGAAACTCTGTAACTTGTGTTTCAGATGTACTCCTATTAAAAATCTGGCAGTTTTAGAAATAGAACTGTGGATGTAGTGATCCTAGTGCAATACCCTCAACTTCATTTCATCCTGTATGAATCATTTGGCTGAAATTAAAACATTATGCCTAGAAGGGCCATTTCCTGGAACAAACATTTTTTTGAGGATTTATGCAGCACTGAGCTGGATGGATCTCAGGTCAGCATCCTGGTTTGGGGATTTTATGGCCCTCATCTGCAACACATCTGTAATATTTCCTTTTGTACAGTGATTAGAAAGAACAACTGCTAACAAGACATTTTTCTTCTGAGTTTACTCATTTCTTGCATGTTCTATTTTTGTGACTTTAGATATAATTTTTTTTTTTTTTTTAAGTCCAATGCTTACAGAGGGGAAAAACCATACATATCAAAAACACTCTTCATTTGACTAATAAGTTGCTTCCTTGTTGCTTAAAAAAGACAAAACTTAGTTGCATCAAGTAGGAAAAGTATAAAGAGCAAATCCTCAGGTGTTATAATTTAGCACAACTTTGACAGAGTTATACCAATTTCCCACAGCTGAGGAGGGGGCCCCAGAGGGTTTCCTTGTTATTTATTTCTCTATTACACAGCTCTGCTAGGTCAGAAAGTTCCTGGTTTTCATTAATACAGTTCCTGCAAGAGTTACACAGAGGTAACAAATGAAACCCAAGAAGATTCTTTCTAATCTAGTTGACCTGCTTCTTTCCCCTCCTTCTAACATTGCTCTTAAGACTCAGGGTATGAAAAGCCCATTTCAGCTAATCACCACTCAAAGAGAAGCAATTGACAAGATTTTTTTTTTAATTTAGTTTTTAAAACTCCTTGCAAAGATTGTTAATTGTGAAATACAAGTGATTGTACTGTATTTTTAATACTTGGCTAGAAAGAAAATCATTCCCTCTTCTTCTCAATGACTTTTGAATAGATTCTGAAACTAGCAAGAACTACAGAATGCAGGAAAATGAAGAAAACCCACAAATTTAAAACTTATTTAGATACTAGGCCATTGAGTGTTCCTGTCAGAAGTGACTAGGACTTTTTGCTACACTCAATCTGCAAATAGCTTGCTGCCTTACCCAACCCAGAGACTGCTCTCCTGAGGAAGCTCGGAGGTGCCTGGCTTAGGTTTGGGACTGCATAAATGGCAAACCACAGCTCCCAGGAGGCCCTGTTGCATGAGAAATACTTTTCATAACACAAAGATTGCTTTTACATTATTACTAACATGAACTCGCTTCTGATTTTTATCCATCATCCCTAAATATACCCTCCAAATTCTGGATAGAGGTAATAGACACATTTTTACGATTATGATAAACCATAAATTGTGGCAAAGCTGTTAGAGGGGTAGGCACAGCCACTAAAATAATCCAGGAGAGGGATGGTAGCCAAGATGGTAGCCAATACTAGGTGTGTGACATATTATTCTTTAAATACCCTCTAATATAAAATTATTATGCTTTTTTTCCTTTTTCTCTTAGCTTTTGACATGCAGGATGGCAAGTGGCTTATAAGTAAAGCACAAGCTTCCATGTGCTGCTGGAGAGGTGTTAGCTGGTATAAATAACAGAGGTTTGAAGAGCAAAAGACTCTGCTCTGTGCAGTAAGGAGGTATGCAGCAAACACACCTGGCAAGTAGAAAGTCCAGTGAGTATTTTCCTGGTTTTCCAAGCACTATAGTGTAAAAAACTAGTGCTCAAGAAGATTTATCTCAAGTCAGAAGAGAAACCCTGCTCATCCACACTGAATAGTTGTACAGAATGAACTCGGAACTACATTGGAAGAGCAGCCCAGATATGTAATATTTTGAGATACACAACAAATTAATAGCCAGTCTCCTCTGACTGTTAGATCAATGCAGGCTAGTGAACGCATTCTTTCTACTTATGTCTTTTCAGGGCAGCAGAAAGAAGTGCAATTATATCTTATATTTATATATTATTTTTAAGTAACAAAAAAGTTACTTAAAGTTACTAAGTTTTTCAGTCTCCACCCTCATACGTGGAAACCTTACTCTAAACAAAGGCTGTTATCTGTGTCAGCTCTGCCAGCGTGATTTGATTTTGTGATGATGCCCATTGGGAACTGGCCTAGATTGTATTTACAAACACTTACTCCAGTTTTGCATTTGATAAGGAGGTTTCTAAATGCAAACCAACATCCCAAAAGTGACAAGCTAGTTATATACCCACGGAGTTCTGAAGGACACAGGAAAGTACTTCTCTACTGTGTAACCACCACCAGCACCATCCAAACAATTATTATTATCATTCTCATTCAGAGTCACAGCATCAATTTCCCAACAAAACATATGTCATTATATCTTGCCACAATCTTGGCACCACTAGATTGTGCTCATGTTATTTTTAGGCTGATCACGAGGACAAAGAACATTTGTGGCACAATCCTGATCTCACTGATATTGGTGACAGGATACCAGTCTGATGGGATGCGAGATGGAAGAAGCCTTTGCCACCCACAAGCAAACAGCAGAAACTGAAATGGAACATAAAAGCCCATGTCATCAAATATTTTTGGGGTTTTTTTGGCAGGAGCGATGGAATCAGATATGTATATTACAGTGTAACAGTTTAATGAAAATAGAGAATTTGTAAGAATTTCCTTATAAGAGTTATGGTAGACTCTCATTTATGCTCCTGAGAAAAGGACTAGTCAGCAGCATGTTCACACTGACACACTGGAAAGTGCTGCAGCCAGTAAAGGGTTAAGTACGACCCCGTTCACCATATGTTCAGGTTGAAATAGCCTGTAAAAGGAATGTGAATCTGGTTTTGAGGGGAAAATGTGCTCTGCATAGATGAGATAACAGTGATTATAGACAAACATGTATATTCTTTAACCTTTGGTGGGGCTTTGTAATTTTTTTTTTTTTTTTTTAAATAGAGAACAAGCAAGTTTTGAGGACAGTAAGCAAGACTACGGCTTGAAGCACAGTTTCCCTTCCCAGAGAGAAGTGTAACAGGAGCAAATACTAGTTTGTCAAATCTTGGTGTTCAACCATTCCTTTATGCCCCAAAAGAAGGCATTTCCTCAGAACCCTACACAGGTCAATACTGCTGAACATATTTTTCTAACCCATCTCAGACATATTCAGCATGTAAGTCATCCCTAGAGCTCAGAGAATTAAGAAGGCAATAGAAGGCAGGACAAGAATGCCAATAACACTGCAAAGTTTAGCTGCGCAAGGAATATTATCTAAAATATGACTCATATTAATGCCAACACGCTCTACTTAAAATCTAGTTCTAAACTTTCAGAGGCTTGTTTTGATCTACAGTAATTAGCATTCATTCATTAAAATTCATTATTTACAAATATGTATGTTAAGAAAGCAAGAAAGTTATGCACATAAAGGGAAATATATTATTATGGAAGAGTATTTGTATTGGTTACCTACATTTCCCTTTACTGTACAACTTTATTCTGTTATCTTATATTAACATATAATATATATTATATTATATATATACTACATATAATATATATATATATATTAACATATAAACGTATTCTTATGTTTAAGCATAGTGCGAATATAATTTTTGCAGCATACCGTGAGAAGGTTATATTCCTACAGATTTACCCTGTGGCTCCCCACAAAGACTTGGGAGCGTAAAGCCAGGATTTGTTCTACTCAACTGCTCTGTTTGATGAAGATGATACTCTTGTGACATGGGAGCCTAATAAAGAGATTTCAGCAAAAAGTTTATTTACTTATTTATTTAGCCTTGGATTGAGACATTGCTCTGAGGCCCAAATATTTTTAACAATTATTTTCATTCTGGTCACCACATTTAGGCTTTGTTATGAAGAAATTAAAACTAGATACTATCTTTTACCTTTTCATATCTCAAAAAAACCCTCATTCACAATTTTCTTAGAAAAATATTGGCTGGGAAAATATATCCTAATTTACCTAAAACTATTAAAAACATAACAAATTTACCATCTCCAGTGATTATATAAAAGTTCTTTAAATCAAATTTTATCTGGTTGCAACAGATTTGGTATTTTGTCTATTATCTAAACAGCATTTTAGACTGTATTCCACAATCTATCATCCTTTTGCAATTTATAGATTTTTAAATGCTATTTTTCAAAAATATTTCTTCACAGCTTCTTTATGTTTGGCCTCTACTATTGTGTTTACTGCTTGCTGAAAACATCAAATAAAGGTGAGATAAAACCCTAATATTTAATATTTCTCATAAACTGACTTGAGATTAACACCTCTGTAGTCATAGTTAAAACAGTATATCATTAGAACCTCATTTTGAAGAACTTTGGTGTTTAATCTTTAAATGTCAGTACAATAAATTATGTTTATATATGTCAAAGCAATTACCCCATCAAATGAAGGTGCTTTCACACTGCTCAAATATAAGTAACAGTGGTGGGCTTTTCATATTTTTAATACAGTTGGAATAATTTATTTTAGTAGCTATTCAACAGGAAAGAAACACTTCCTGCTGCCATTTCCAACATCCTTAAAGTATTATTTTTAAAACCACCTAAAGAATTCAAAAGCAGTGGCACAATTCTCTGTTGATTACATTTTATAAGTTGTTATAAATTTTTTATAGAAAGGAATTGCTTGCTGTTAAATACTCCAGGGTTTTAAAGTTATTTCTATAGAGCTATTTTTAATTTATACACACACACAAAAATAGCTACATTAAAGGACGCAGCAAAGTCACCCAATTGAAAGTTAGCACATGCCAGAATTAGAGAAGCCCAAGAAATTTTGCCTCTATCTGTTCCTATATGCAACTTCTCTACTGGAAGTAGCACCACAAACACGGGACACCATTGCAGAGTTAGAGATTGGATCAGAAATACTGGGGGAAGAATTAAGGTTCAGTGGGAAGCCAGGAATCTAGCAATTTCTAACTTTTGAAGGCATGATGATAAATCTATTGGCTCCCAACTTACAATACTGTGATTTAAGTGAGAAATTAATAAACAATCAGATCATACTATTATATTTCCTCAGCTACTTCCTTCAGTTCAACTGTCCCGCCTGCCGCGGAGGGATCTCACAGGTGTCAGACTCAGGGGGGCACGTGCACTGGAAAGGAAGCATATGGGTGGTACGAGAGCCCAGCAGCTCCCCCCAAACTGGGATTGCTACTCCAGTTCTGCTCTGTGTGCTTTATGCAGCATGGAGTGTTACTGCTGCTACTTTGGCTAAATTAAGTTTTAGCTCTTCAGAGTGTTTCATATTCATATATTAATTAGACCAGATAACATAATTTTCTTGGGGAATACAAGGATGTGAAAGAGAAACAGCAACTTGTAATAGTTTATAACCCAGTTAACTGGAATACATGTGAGAAGGAACTGTGGCTTTTCTGTAAACCCAGGGGCTTCCAGTTAAATATCAAACACCTTCTATGAAAGTCAAAGACATTAGACATAGTTTATAAAAATTTAAAGAGTCTTCTCTACTGCAAAAGGGCTGGGCAACCTCTGCCAGCAGGACATTTTCTGCAGGTATTAACTTCATGCCAAAAAATTCTGAGCAAGTTTCCACATCCCACTCCAACTGTTGCATGCTCTTGCAGAAGAGCAAAAAAAGCCCAGACTGTGAAGATCAACTACACAAGAACCATCTCCAGCTGAATTCCCCCACATGCAGAGCATGCCAAGACCTGGCACAGTAGTCGGGGTGCAGTTAACATGTACCATGACTGCAACTAGATTAAAATCAACATGAAGGAAAACTTAATTCAGCTGCAGACAGGGGAATCCTTAGCAAAGTGCCCGATATACTCTACACCAAGCAAGAACACAGTGCAGCCTTGAGAAAACAGAAGTCAGAGCCTTGTTTTTATGAATAGGGGGACATATAAGATTAAAAAAAAAAAAATTTAAAAATAGCCTTCTCCCCCCTTCCTTTCCCTCCTTCTTTCCTCTTTTCTTCTTTTGCCTTTGCTAGTCTAATTTATGATTTTCTGCAGAAGACAAAAGCCCAGAAGAACTCAGTATACTGGCACCATGCCTGGAAAGGTGACATATTGCACATATATTTTTCATACATTTTCAAAAATATCCATGTGATGGCTTTTTTACATGAATTACTGTACGCGTTTGGCAGAGCAACACCCCTCCCTTTATGCTGGGCAACTACACAAGGACATTCTGCCTTCAGTTCCTGCTGAAACTTCCCACAGAAAGTAAAAGAGACTCCTTCAGAAAAGCATCCCTAGCTCAGAGCAGCTCTGAACTATTCT
The DNA here is from genome assembly GCA_028565335.1 of Limnodromus scolopaceus. NCBI lineage: Eukaryota > Metazoa > Chordata > Aves > Charadriiformes > Scolopacidae > Limnodromus > Limnodromus scolopaceus. The sequence continues at coordinate 12,785,677 of JAOXNO010000070.1, read as the reverse complement.
TGTAACTGTCAGCAAAAGCTTGAAGAGAAGTGGGAATGTGCAGCTTTATAATAGATTGGGACCCCAATATGAAGCAAAAAAATCAAGCACGGATTTCAAGGTATGGTTCAAACCACAAGCAGAGTGACCAAACAATACAGTCCATAGATACAGAGTTCCTTGTCTGAGAATTATTTTATCTTATCCTTATTCTTAATCTGCCTTGATGTGTTAGCATAAAAAAAGGCCTTGTATAATAGCAGCTTCTATACCCCAGATAAAAGATTTTTAATCAAGTGAAGTAAAATCCACCTGGACTTGAACATGAATCTAACCTTAAAACTTGCCTCTGTGATATTTTTTTTCAGAGCTCTGTATTTGTCCTACCTGCACTCAAGTTATCTGAACTCCTGCCAGGCTTCATCCAAAGACACTGTGCTTGAGGGCAGCTTTGTGAGCTTGTTTGAGTGCGGTGCTGGCACATGACTGCATCCACACGGACTCCACCTCAGAGCCGGCCAAGCTGCGCTGGGTCTCTGCAAGATGCTGCAGACAGGCTGAACCCTTATCACACAGATGCTCAGTTGAGGACTCATGGGAAGGTGTGAAATGCTCATTTATTCAGCACAGTAATTCAGAACTTGAATTTTACACCTGCCATTTTGATGTAGTGCATACAAAAATTAAGTAAAAAATCCAGCACCGAACACGGACATTTAGGAAATTCTAAGACCTAAGTTTCTTTTCTTTGAAAGTCCAAAAGCACTTTCTCCTGGAAACAGGTTGCCTATAGTTTTCGTAGTTCAGTTCTCCTTCCATTCACATATAGATGATAAAGATTTATATATATCCCTCTATATTTCAATTATGAGCCAAGACTAATATTGTTAAGGATATTACCCTATAATCTGATGGTGAAACTGAAAACAGCTGCTAGGGTGCCTGCAGGAGAAAAAGTCAGTGTTGTAGTAGATTTCATGAAGACTTAGTGGAGTATAAATTTCAGCCCATGTAATGCCAATGGCTTTTTCCCCAGCATCCAGGACTTTTATCCATACATGCAATAAGATTTGAAAATTCTTGTATCAAACCACTAAGAAACAGTGTCATTTCCTTTTCAAAGTTGAACTTTATGAATCATTGAGTTGTAGTTCAACTACTGTGCAATACCTGTAGACAGAAGGCATAGCAGACAAAAATACTCCTCAGCGAACTAATAAGACACTTTTCTTCTACCCATTGGAATTATTCTTCAAAATCAGCCCAGAAGCCTGTACTTCCATTTTTTTTTTTCTGAATATGGAAATCCCTTTTAATTTATAGCAAATATTTCCACCAGGGTCAGTCAATTTTGAATCAGACAGTACAGGCCTCAGCAGACCCATCCTGAAGGCAAGAGAAGGGCAGCCAATGACTTACAGCAACACTAGATCCTACCCTGTCCAAGCAATGAGGAAGAAGATGGCTGCAGGATAGCAATCTGCAAGGTTTGAATGCTCCTATAGTGTGAGCATCAGAAGAGAGAGCTTAGCTCTATACGAACCCAGGAAAGAGACTGAGAAGCAGGAGGATTTTAGTTAATGCACACACATAGATAAATCAAAGGTAATGCTTCTTTCCCATGTGAAAATCTTCGCATTTTAACATTTGCTCGCACCAAATTTCATCTGCCACTTTATGGTCCAGTCACTTCAATTTTATTTGCTGCTCATGAGCCAGGCCCTGTATACCAGGATCTGTATACCTGTTAGAACTCTCAGTATAACACTAGATAACTTAAGCTTCAGGAGAAAAATAAAAAAAAAGGAAATAATTTAAAGTGTCTCTTTTCTGAGACAGGTTTTCCTAAGCACACGTGAGAATGATGGGTAATATATAGGCAAACCTCCACCTGCTGTATCCAGTATCAAGGTCAGAGTGCTGAGGAATGAGCCCACAGGACAAAATACTGCTCTGAGTTTTGTTTACTAGGACTGTAGTTACTCTGTCAGTTGTATCTTGCTATACTTACTTACTGTGCACTCTTTCTATTACTTTATTTAACCTCCTGCATACTGATAGCCATTTCCATAGCCATTAAATGTCAATATTAATTTTAAAAGCAATATTGTATGAAGCCCACCAATGAAATAAAGAAAATGTGTTATGTTACCTGTACAGCTCTGGATTTTAAACTGCTGGAAACAAAACTAATTTATTTTTTTCCCACCAAACCAGTATGTTTGGGTTCACTTGACATAACTATAGAAATCACTCTTTTTTGTTGTTGTTTTTGCTTTCTGTTGCAGCACTGACAAAGCCGAGGAAGTCCTTAATAATGAAAAATCCTTATTATTGTAAATATTTCTTCCTTGCCCACACCTCTTTTGAAATGAATCTGCATTGTACAGCTTGCAGTCACTGTTTCAGCAGCATCATACAGGTCTCTGAACACCCTGCCTTCCAGGAAGTAATTTATTTTCCCGAGTTGCATGAAGTGGTTATTAGAGGAATCCACTACACAGCAAACAGAAGGAGGAAAACTGTGATCTCTTGTTTTGTTCGGTTGACATAACTTGTGTATAAAGACAACCAATTCAAGATCCCAAAGAGCTGAAAGGCAGATGCCAAATCTGTGTGCGTGTGTCTATATATATTTATGTAGGGATTGTTGGGCTTCCCTTCCCCCTGCTCAAAACACTGTATTAAAATAACTACTGGCATGGATCAGTAGAAGCCAAAATCAGCCAAATAAATTATTACTGAGGCAAGAGCTAATCTCTGGTGAAGTATGGGAAACAAAAGTGGAACAACTGGGCAAAGTGATGGGCAGAGAGCCAGCCTGCCCTTCAGATTGTGCTTATCTTCTTTTTTTGTTTGGGACTCTTTTACAACTAGAGATAAATGAAAATAGTCTTTGTGGATTTGCTGTGAACACCATCTGGCCATGCATATTTTTATATTTAATTATCATTAAGCACCTTAGATCCATCATATCCTAATCCAGGTGCTACACCACAGTTTGAAAGGATCTGTGCTAGAAGCACTGAGGAAATGGATACTCATCCCTTTGTATTCAGTCTTTCTCTTTATTTTCCATCACAGGTACTGCTAATCATATAAATTTGTGCAGTTCATAGTTGAAAAACTGGCTTCAAAGTTGAAACCACAGACTTGGAAAATGTAAAGGAAATAAAACAGAAGTTCTAAAATGC
>JAOXNO010000070.1:12742045-12767515 GCA_028565335.1 Limnodromus scolopaceus | reverse complement strand
GCCAAAATAAACTACAAAGCCCTAAAACTACGCTAAGATGCTTGCAACTAGCATAAGAACATAATGTATCTGCATGTGAAGTCAATACATGGAGTGAGGGATCTTTCTCTTTAAGCTTCATACCAGGCTGAACAAAGATTTGAAATGAGTAGCAAGTAGTTGCATTTTTTGCTTTTGGCAATCCTCTTTCTCCCCCTCTAAACATTATTCTTCTAAACAAGAAACTCTTACATTCCTTTGACGGGCAGATCACACACGACAGCAAGTCAGTAGAAATGTTTGCTTTCCTCTATTATCTTTCCTTCTACAAAGGGTAGTGCTAGGATGCTGAATTCGGTTATGAAAACAAATGCATCACTTATTTAAAAGTGTGACTAAAGCATAAGGGAGTTTAATATCAGACACCAACAAAATATACAGTGAGGATTTAGTCATGCACTTTGATACACATGAATCAAGAAGGCTCTTTCTACAGGCTAATATAACAAGCTATAAGTTATAAGTTGTCAGGCCTTAAAACACAGAATCAAGGCCCCAAAACAAAACAGACACAGAGATGATAGGAGAGGAGAGTAAGAGACGACACAAGATATTTGCGGCAGGGTCAAATGAGGAAGTTGCACTGTGTTAGAAGGAGCCTCTGTTTCAAGATAAATACATAACAATACTCAAAGAAACAAAAAAAAAACACCTGAAAGGCCTAGCTTTTCTTCTGGTCCATTTTACTGCAAAAATGCCATTGACACATGATTAAAACCTCCAGCCTTAGCATTCTGGCTAACTCTGACACTAGTAGTAAGACTACTTTAAGCCAGACTGGAGAGTGCAGCAGTATGATGTATTTGCAAAGCTAACGAGCAATAGCAACCTATGAACTGGAACACTATTGGTTTTAACTCTAAGAAATGTACTCGGGGGATACAGGCTGGTAGGTTAAATAAAGGAATTGGCATTCCCCTCCTCTGGATAACAGTGGTGATGACTATATCCAGCATTTCTTATTCACATTATATACAACTTGCATCTATAAGAGATTTTGAAAGTAGGCCAGTAACAAACATTAAAGCATTAGGCTTACTTATTACACCTGATAACTGAACTGGCTGTAAACAGTACAGATGATTGAAGGCATACAGGTTACAGGAGCATTAAGGAGATACTGAGATTACACTTAATTTTATTAAGACTTTGTGAATACCAGCTTTATCAAGGAGACCAATTTTTGGCACGTCTTTTAGCATATGTCTGGACCAGATAAGAAGACAAACACCATAACCAGAGCAAATTCAGTGAAATTTTGCAGGGACATGTGAATTGTATTGTTCTAAAGCTCTTGTTTCTCAATCTGCATTGGAGTTAAGAATACAAGGGCTGCAAATGAAACACACTGCAAAATTACTTTTCATGAGTGTAGATATAGAAATCCCTGGGTTATGATTGCCATCTCTGAAATCCATGACCAGTCTGATACAGCCACAATATCTCAGCTAGCAGTTACTAGAACGGTGACCTACAGATCTGTGCCCTTACTGCATGAGATCCACTGAGATCCCAGTGATTTCACTCAGGCTGTGACCCTCCCTTTCCTCCTTCCCCTGTGAGCAGTCCTCAAGTCAGGATTTTCACAAAACAGACACAGCAGAAGTGAGCAGTGCTAGGAAAACAATGTTTTTGTCACTCTTAAAGTCCTGAAACTACATGGTCTTCTAAATGGCAGAGAAAAATAGATGGCAGCCCTCCCATCCCAGAGATGCAGGTGTCAGAACATCTACTCCAACCTGTGGGGCAGCACTCTTCTGGGCACAGGTACCTACACCCCTTCAACGCCCAGGGGAAATACACACAAGTGAGCAAATAAAAATTAATCATTCATTAAAGTAGGGCAGAGAGTTCAGCTGATTAATATGTAAATAGAAGCACATACAATCATAATTTGGTGAATTTTTTCAGCAAATTAGATGTTTACATCAGTAGGTCCTTTAGAAAGACATGTAACTGCCTGACCATCATGATCAGCAACATGTCTTTTGCATCTAGATGCCCGCCTAGTGAAGGACTCAAAGCAAAAAAGCAGCATTCAGCACAAGAGCAAGATATCTTGGTGTCTGAGGGGGATGTTAATATAGCATGCCCGCTACTCCAATTTAACCTGCTGGATTTATCTGGCAAGACGTGTTCAAAGGAAAATCACACAGAGAACCACCCATGTCTGTCCCACTGAGCTGATAAAAAACAGGTTTGTGATTCCATGACCATATTTGTTCCATTCAACCTCTTCCAGGTTTTGTGGTAAAATAATGTGACATCTTTTCAGAAAAAAAAATGGCAATAATAAGAAATTAAGTGACATGCTCAAAACCCTATAAAGCACCAAATACCAGAAGCCAATAACGAACGCATAATACCTACTTCATAGTCCCACGCACTGCCTATCCCCCTTATCCTGCACTTCTCACTTCAAAGAAGCTTAAAATACCTCCCTGACTGAAAAGAATTTCCAGACTTTGCACAGAGATTATTTCACCCATCAGTAAAAGGCAGTCATTTCTGAAGTAGCATTTAACAGAGCACAGCAGCCTGGAACAAAAGGTGAAGAATAACTTATTTAAATGAAATGTGGGAGGAAATCTAGAAAAGCAGAACTTTCATTTCAAAATTAGCTCAGGATATTGGGTTAAAAAAATTCTGCACCTTGTGAAAATTACAACAAGCCACTGAAAGAACAAGATCTGAGATGTTCTGCGAGTCAATCAGTCCATCTCCCCCCACCATCCTAATATAGCAACTGCACTTTAACTCCACTGCTGAAGGATTTTAGCTAGAAAGCCACCAACTGCAGCTCAAAAGCATTCCTTGGTGACCCCTCATCCAACACTGACTAAGCTAATTCAAATAACCTATCAGGCAACAGGCGACGCAAAGTATAAATAAATATAAAGACTGTCATTTATATGGGAGTTCTTTCTACCAGCATATTAAAGGCTCGTCTAACAGATTTCCCCACCTACCATGAGTTTGCTGACCTGAAGCAGAACCCCACAGGTTTTTTCAGGGAAGCTATTTGTCATGTTGAAACCTGTCCTGGATTCTCTCTAACATGTCCCTCTCAGCGTAGGTGTGGGAGCACACTGCAGACAGCTGTTTGGCCTGGGAATCCTTCCCATAATAAACACACTGCACACAAACAGCATTTCAACAGCCTAGAGTCATTCCCATCTGTCTTGATGGCATTTTTCCCTGCACCCCTATTAACAGAATTTTGCTAAGTGATACAGCTACCAGGCTGTTGAGGGGCTTTGCTAGTCATTCTGTCGCGTACAGAGCAAGAGCTTTCTATTAATGGCACTCTGTGCCAGCAACCAAGGGTTGGCATCACATCCTCTGAGACTTGCTCACACCTGCTATTTAACGCAAAAACCACCACAACTCAGTAGAAAGTTCAGAGCTCATGTCCACCACAGGCTGCCAACAAGACAGCTTGTGTTGCCTCACATAACTAGAAAAGCCATGAAGGTCAAGTCGTCTGACTACCTGAAGAGCAACAACAGGAAGGAACACACTATACAAGTTCTGATATGAAATTTCATCACATAGCATCATAAAAGAGAAGTAAGCTTTGGACACTAGAGTTAACTGTGCAGAGCTGATCCCACATCAGAAGACAAGTAAAGCTGCAGCAAATGGACAGTCATATGATGTGAAAATAACACACACCTTTTTTTTTTTTTTCCTATACAAAGTGTTTGCAAAGTCAAGGAAGGGAAAGCTCTTCTTTGCAGTGGTAGTTTCTATGGCACCCAGACAATCGCCCATGTTATTATTTTAGGAATTCTCTGTTGCTCTTCTGTTACATTGAAATTTTGTGGAGTGATGAGGAGTTGCAGGGTACAAAGCCTCTGGCAGGAGCTGTTCAACACCTCATGAGGTTTGCCTTTCTGAGCAGTAAGAGCAAAGAAGGTTGACCTTCTAATGATGGCTGCCAGCTGTCGGCTTATGCAGCTTCCCCCAGCCAGGGATCACCAGGGGGGTTGCTTGGGATCTTGTCCCGTGAAAGCTGGAGCTACTTAAGTGGCAATTTTAGGGCAGAATGAAAGGCAGATTAAGTTAACACTCTGTGTTAACAGAAATCAGTGTCTGTCTTAAAGATGTTCACAGACATCTAATGCTAGAAATATTTTTGTACAAAAAAACCCACAAAACAAAACCCCGAAGCAGTAGAATTCTACTCACTCAATCATTCTTTGCTTATCTTGGATATTCTCAAAGATAATTATCCATGAAAAAAAAAGTAATTTATTGAGGTTTTCCCCTCCCAACTAATTTATCCTGACTGCTCTTGCAACGAAATTAAAATCTCTTTCGCTATTTAGGATTTAAAATAATCTATTGCCTGAAACCAGCCATCAGAAATCCACATAATAATTTTGCTTGAAGAGTAAAGAGCAGTAGATAAAGAGAGATAAGTTCCTTCTTTGGGATACAATTATCTTTCATAGCTTAAAAAAAACCCCACCAACAATGGTGGAAGAAATCACATATTATAAATTATTAAATACTGTAACATTAAAATAATCCTGTAACAAAAACCCACTCCAGAGAATATTCCTGAATACCAGTATCATCACTTTCTCACATGATCAGAATTCAGGATTTGTGCATCCCTCCACATTAAATGTTAACTATTCTAAGTAAAACCGATAATGTTTCTATCTTGCAGCAATAACAAGAAGGTAGATCACTCTGTTGGCAGCCTCAGGAAGGAACTACATCCCCAAGTTATGATGTTGCAAGTTAATTTCTTGACTTCCATGGCTGGAATATAACAACATTATTTTATAATTAGTACTGTTTGCTTTGTGTCAAAGCCTAGACTCTTTTCCCATAAAAATAACAGGTGGAGAGTCGTTTAAAGGCCTTATTCTTACTGTTGATGAGAATAAAATAGATAAATCAATCAAGTTCCAGCTGTCGAAGTAACGTAAACCTTTAACATAGCACATAGCCAAAATAGTTCTAACATCCTTGACTCAACTGTGATGAAGAGATAAACATCACAAATCACTTTTTATAAAACCCTTGTCTGTGTTAGAATACAGTTCTTTATACTATGTCTTTCCTGACCTTGTCTTGGCCTACATAATTCTCTTGGCCTCTAACAAAGAATCTTTTGACTTAACTTGAATGTGCCATTACAAAGTTCAAGTAGCAGGCATCAAACAATGATTTACATGACTGGCTTTACTGTAAGTACATGTTCAAGTAGACATCATTTAACAGCTTCACATAACTTCAACAGTTATGATATAAATACACATAACATTGACTTCATAATAAGAGGAAAAAAAAAAGTTTGAAGGAATCTTTAGAGATCTCCAACACACTCTCCTGCAAAAAACGTCTATCTGACTGGGATGGGAAAAATACCACTTCTTGTAGTTCACCAAATTCAGTTCTGGCCAACCAGGATTACGTCCTCTAGGACAGAAAACCCAACATATTCAGGAATCTCTAATACTGACAAAACCAGTATAACTAATAAAAACGGTAACAAGTGTTTCTTCTATCAAAATTCATCAAAGCTAGAATTGAAGTTGGGAACTTTCAGATAATTTTACAAATAAACATAGTGGCTGTGACTCAGCTGTAGTACTCTGTAGTACTCATGGCATACCACTGACCTCCCTAATGGCACATGAGTCTCCTTAGATCTTGTGTCATATCTCTCAGCCCCATTGGGTGTCTCGTCTATTATCTGGAATCTGAGATGCCATTAATCTGCTATATTAAGTCTGCATCACTCAATCCTGAATACACATAGTATATTTGTTAAACAACTTGCTTCTTGCTTGGACTAATGGGACAAATTCACCTAACATCCAACTCTGGGTATCTACAGTTTATATTAGCTCGAAAACATGAATTTCTGACCCAATATATACATATCAGGGACTTTCAGTATTTTATTTCATAATAATGAGGCAATGAAATCTTAAGTAGATCTTATGTGTAGTGTTCTAATGACTGATGAGTCTAATGTTTCACAGACATGATATTTAGTGCATAGTTGTGTATCTATTGCAATCCACAGACTCACTTCTGATGATACTGAAGGATTTCTAAGTGCCCCAAGTCCTTTCCTTCCTCATTTTTTGCAAGTGAAAAGCAAAATTTTGTAATAGGCACTTCTCTGAAAGAGTGTCTTAAAATAGTATTTGTAAAATGGCCTTTGGACGATTGCTGAGGTTAGGAGAGAAATAAATTCAACAACATGAAATAAAACCCCAAATAAGGGCTAGAAAAGGGATTTCTATGTGTTTCTTAAATGCAGAACTGCCCGAAGTTATACATCACTGTGCAGTTTGTATATAACTTCAAAAAATAAGCAGCAATGAGCTTGTGCCCGTGTCTCTACCAGCCCTTAGCATTTTCACTTAATTTTCTTTCCGCTTCATGTTCTGGCCCTCAGCCCATTGCACATCCAAGTCCTCCAGTCCCCGAGCATCCCTGTTGCCCTTCTTTCACCTTCTTGAGGCTGCACTCAAAGGCATGTGCAACCATCAGCAGGGTTTCACAGTTACATGAACCAGATGGAACCTCCTGTTAAGTGCTAGTGACACCTGTGTGTGACACATGCTAGTGTCACACATAGTTCAAGTCAGAGCCCAGTAATTAGACTGTCTCCTGCTTCTGCCTGCATTTCTCGCTGTCAGAGATACACAGGCATCTTATATAATATTTGGGCTGCCTCCCTAGAGGGTGTCCCTAGAGAAAAACTGCCAGCGTGTACACAGACACCAATAGCCTCTTCATGTTCAGCACAACAATGGAAATTCATACAAGCAAAGGAACTGGTGAAATCACTTCAATCAAGTCATCTCCACTTTAAATACAGAAAGCGAACTTAATAACAAATTAACTCTCTGAACTGCCTTAACCTTCAGCCCATTCCAGCCACCATTTACTCCTTTGCAAGAGCACTTACTGCTATGGCTTCTTAGCATGGTTTTAAATTATTTGAAGACTGAAAATGATTTTGAAAAACATTTTGAAAAGGCAACATCTCTTCAAATTTTTTCTCTCCTCTTGGTAAAACTGCTACTAAATATAAGCAATGCTGTCTTTGAAAACCTACAGATAGCTAGGAAATGAGACATGATTCCTTAAATATAGCTTCCTATTTCTGAAGTGTACCTTTACCTAATACGTCCATAATGGCTAGAAAAGAATAGGACTGTGTAGGCACTTGAGCAGTGCTAGAAATGGGGAGGAGGAGGTGTTGCTTGCCTAGATTATTTCTAATAATGAAAAGGTTTTCATGCAGCCTTTAACCTACTAGAAATTTTATAATATATATTAAATCTCCTTTTTTCAGGTCTTCATAATCCATCCATTGAAAGTAATGCTATTATCAACTGTCATTGGAGAGTTAATGATGAATTTTGCAATTTCATAGATATTTTTTGAAAGATTATCCCTCATGAAGATGATCATTACTTCCTTCTAACACCATTTGTGTTAGTTCCTTTTTTAAATTGCAGATTATCCCAGGAGCAGAGCCTATTGCTGCTGGCCATACCCCACTGCTAACAATGACTGTCCCAGAAGTGCATCTCTTAGGACTTAGTACATCAAATTCAGACACACAGGATTCTGACAGAAAAAAAAAAAAAAACCACAATGAAGTTTCTTTCATGACTTAATGCTTGCTTCCCTGCTGTTTTCTTATTCAAAAGTACTTTGATTCCTAAACACAATATTTAAATTTAGGTCAATTCTACCCAAACTGGACTTCATTATTTGCTATTTCTTGAAACAAACCACTGTAAGGCTATGCTGCTCTTACCATGCCATTAACTCACTTTGCATCATTATTTCCAGCAATCAAACAGGTAAGGAGTTGGAGCTGATGTGACCACAACCTACAAGTACCAATTTTGGTATGAAGTACCAGGTGAGATTCCACTAGGTGTACAGTAAAGGGAATCTGGAGTGATCACAGGGGTGCCTTCCTGTCATTCATCTCTCTGACTCATCATAGTTTTATCACCCTCTTCCATTTGTGGCCTCCATCTTGAAGACAACTTGACCCATCACACCCAAAGCCACCTGTCAGCTCCTGCACATATCTCTGTATTCAAAAGGGCTTGGCAGTGACGAGGATTTCCCTGAAGCACCAAATCCACTTATCTCTCTCTTACTCCCTCTACCTTTCTCTCTTATTCTCAAACCTTGCTGCCTTCAGTGCAGTGATATTTACCTAAATTGCTATCACATCCTATTATGCTTCCTTCTCTTTTTCAGTTCTCCTTATTTGGCCCTTTACAGAAAAGTGATAGACTGCATTGTTTTAAATGTATTTTGCCTGAAAGTCATAGTCATGCAAAGTTTGACTGCAGTCTGAATTTCAGCTGCAACTTCTGCAAATGGTGCTACAGCTTTTCCTCTCCTGTCCAAGTCAAACATCAAAGGCATTTGAAATGTATTGCCAATTATAAAACTGCTTACAAGTGCCATATTAATGTATTCTGAAGCACATTATTCCAAATAATATTTGTAGTGGATTATATAAAAAGCAGCCATCATTTTCTCTTTAGCTACACAGGCAAATTCACCTGCTGTTTCCTGTATAGCAATGAAGTTCATAGTGATAAACAAACAAAAATTCCCAAGTTGAGACAAGATGTCTCATTACTATGGTGATAACGCAGCTGATGCTATTAGAATCTCCGTCTCTATCTACTTCCAGTGACTTCTTGGAAAGGAACAAATTACCAGAATTCAAACAGCTCCACCATGGTCTATTGAGAGACAGTCACCAACAAAGACCAGATGAAAAATTTCAGCCCTTTTTATAAGTGAAAGACACAAAACTAGAGCTTGCTGTGTCACTCTGTGATGTCTTATCACAGACAATCTGCTTAGATGATTAAGCTGGTGATTTCTGCTTAGAGGAATCTCCCCAGACTTACAGACTTCTTATTTCAGGATTAAACTTCTATCTGGAAAGTGCCTGAGTGCACCTTTGCACATTGCCTTGCCCACAGGGTTAGGAGGCCCTGAACTCTGGGATGTGAATACGTAGCACATACCGTGTGCACCTTCTTCATCTTTCAGGGGAAATTTTTTTCCCCCTCAGTTGACAGAGTCAATGAATGCAATGTCTCAAAGAAAACATGGAACTAAATTTCCACTCTAGTCAAAGGGGAAATGGATCAACACTCACGGATTTAAATATGACCTCCTAAGGTCCCTTCTAGCCAGAGTTATCCTATGATTCCCTAATCATATCTAAAAGCAAAAATTCAGAGTAAGAAATGGCTTCCTTCTTGATTCCAATCTATAGCATGGTGGCTGTTTTACCAATTATGCTTTTTGATGATTATGCTTTATACTGGTAACTAATTTATGAACTGAAAAAAAAAAATCAGGAAAATATTCCTCTTCCTTCACTTCCAACTCCACCTGGCTTCTTAATCTACAGACACCGATTCATGCCTAATCTCTAGTTTATTGTCTCTCACTCAGCCCTGTCTGATTCCACTTGTGTTATTTCTCTGTATCTTCCAATCCGCACAATAGAGGAAAGAAAATTTCAATAGCAGAAAAACCTAGTTATTTGTTTCTCAGTGCAATCATTCTTCAAGAAGCAGTAAAATCTTAGGCTAAAGACTGTCATAGCTTTCATCAAAGTTGGCTTTAGTTAGGAAAACTGTGGCAATAACAGGTTTGCACTGCACGATCTGAAATTTTCTACAACTCAGTTACTTCATTACCAAACAACTTGTTTTGTCTATAGGCTGTCCTTCATTTCAAGGCACATCATTAAATTTAGCCTAAAATACCCATATTCCAGAATTACTTGCTATTTCTATTGTTACACTTGCTTTACAGCAATAACTTCCTGCTAGGATTTGTGGAACTGACGCAAGATTTGTTTCTGCCAATTAGAAACAACCCAATCCTGTAATATGTATGCTACATTCCAGAGAAATTCTTTTTACAACTCCAGTTTATATCTCGTAAGACACAGACTTCCTTCTTATAGACCTTGCCGCGAAAAAGATGCCAAACTGCATGTTGACTGCATCACATAACCTATTTCAAAGATTTAAGCAGCATATATGGCACTCAAACTATTGCAACACTGTTTCCTTGTGGTGTAACTCTGCATTTCACACAGAAACATTGTTCTTTCCCATTCACTCACTACAACACTCCTCTTGCCCACGTGCCCTTACAAAATACCAAGCAACCTCCCTGCTTCCAGCCTATTTCATTCTTTGCACCACCACAGGAGGTTTGTGCAGTAAGAGCTCAGCTTTGAAACATCACAACCCTTTAAATTCAAGGAGGTATCCCACAGTGAAATGCCACAGTGCTAAATCATGCGGTTCAAGTCAGAACAAGGAGTAACAGGTTTCCCTGCATCATACAGCGGAACTCTGTTAAATCCAGTCATGGGTCAGTGAAAAAAAATTGACTTTATGAATAGGTCCTCCTGAGGCAGCTCTGACCTCCCAGCCCGGGGCAGGAGGGCAGTGGGGCAGGGGTGGATCGTGCCTGGCTCACACAGCTCTGGGACAGATCCCTGGGCCACAGGGTACCTCTCCAGTACAGGCAGCTCCTGGAGATGGTACAGCGATGACACTGACTCCAGGATTGCCACTGGGTGGCTTTCTACAGCTCCTGCACAATGTCACGTGAGTCACAGATATACCATAGTACAAAGCTTTTTAAGCCTCTCCATTCTACTCTTACCCTCTTATATATGAACATGAGTATATAAGGCACACATTAAGAAACTCTCTCCCACTAAATAGGTAAATTTTGAATGATTCAAACTTGGGACAAAACTCAGCTTAGCCTGCCTGATAAATTACCTAGCAGGGACAAAATTTCTCCAAGCTATTTTATTTGTACATGTTTTCTCCATTTCTTCATGTGTTTTCTTTTATTTACAGGTTCTTCTTGGTGAAAGATGAGTGGCAAATATATTTTTCCCATTTTATGTCATAAATATTTTAGAAAAATGGGTGTATATATCAATAACATAGGTATATAATAGAAGCTGTCTTTGGTATATTTATTATCATTTACCAATGCTTTAAAAATCCACATTCAGAATGCAATTACAGGTTGATTGTTTTCCTCATCATCTGCAATGACATTGACTCTATATTCAAGTCAAATCTTATTCATACTTGCATCACAGCCTGATTTATTTATGATGTATCAATTTACAGACAAAGGAGTTGCATGCAAAGTTAAACAAAAGTGCCCAGAAAGCAAGAAGTGATTCTACTAAAAATGACAACATAAGTACCAGGCAGAAAAATCACAAGCAAAATAGTGTGGAGAAAAGTAGGGGGGAAAATTACAAGCAAACAACAAAGAACAGCTGAGCAAAATACCCTACTGCAAAGTTTGTGTGTCACCTTGAAAAGAAGGCTTTTAGGTGAGCTGGCTGCATAGAAAGGTGCCATGGGCTGAGAAGACTCAGAAGAAACGCTAACTCAGATGGACTCCTGAGATGATGATTAAGAATTGCCACAAAGTCAGTTAAGGTACAAGACGATACAAGATTATTCAATTATTTTAATTTTGCCAGCAATTTCTAATACCTAGATAAATACATGTATTTACAAGGGGTTTTCCAACCACTCAGTTTAAGAATTTCAGAATTTGAAAGTAGGGGCAGCTGTTGTCATGTCACTTAAATTTGTATATACAATTGAAATAGTATTCAGAAATATTCTATTCACTAGATACATATGGAGATGGATACATCAGGAGTTGGAACCGGAACTTACCTACCCCTGTACAGACTTAGTGCAGGATCTTGAACAAGAGCATTCCAAAGTCAGTAGGAATTGGAGACTTTAATGCCTTCAAAGGACAGTGCATTGGCTATTCTAAGACTCAATGTAAATTTAGGTTTACAGGAAAATAACTTCCATAATTACAAGGTCATTGTGTAGATAAATTTCTTAAAACTGTGATTAGCTAAAATGTTGTGATTGCTATATATAGATTAGTTGTGAATAGGCTTCTGGTTAGAATTTGCAGCTTCTGATTGGATCCTCAGCCCTTTTTCTTCTTCAAATCAGATTCACAAACCAAATTCTTGGCTACTCCAAGGTGAATATGGAGTAACTCTAGAAATAATTTTTAAGTTCCTGAAATCTTGTTCTTGTACCAAGTATAGACAACTATATCCAACAGGACAATAGAGTGCCTGTAACTGCTAAAGGCATAATTTAGCAAACTGCTAAATTATATGAAATACAAAGATTCCAGATCTGAAGCCAGGCTAAGTTTTAGAGAGTCTTTCAGAAACTCAAGCTCTGAAATTACAAAACTAATATTAGATGCTGGAACCTATATAAGCTACACCAGGTTTTCTTTTATAGAGTTCATCATAAGAAAAATCTGATGAGGATAAGTAAAACAATCCCTACTTAAAGATAACATTACCAACTAACATAAGTTCTAACAACCTGTGAAAATTGTCTCATCTGCTTCACACTCAAACCCTCGAACCAAAAATCCTGCCATTGACAATTCCTTGATTGCTGTGCCAAGATTTTCTCTAAGCACTAAGAAAGCACTTGACCACATGGACTAGCAGTCCATATTCCTTGTCAAAGAGCCTTGGGTGCAATTCTAAGCACACACATTTACTGTACTGAAACCACGGGAATCTGTCAGCAAAGGATAAGTGATGACACTAAAAGAGAGTAGATGAAAACTATTTCCATATATAAACCATTTCACTCTTGTCTTCAGGTAAATGCTGCCAAGCATTAATTATTGTAACACATTAACATTTCCCCCACTTTCATTACAGAGATATTCAAATTAAAAGTGCATTTTTGGCAATACATTTAATAATTACTGACATCAAATTGCAATGAAAAAAGCTTAGGACCATTCAAGGGATATACTCTATGGCTCAAACCCATCAAAGTTGATGCAAATTCTTCCAGTGAGTCAGACTGAATAATCAAGCTAGAACTACATGAATGTGATTTATTCTTGTTCCCTTCAGGCTCAAACATATCTTTCAATGGGACTTATCTGTTCTCTTAGTCTTATAAAATAACGTATGAATTCGGATAAATCAGAAAATGTTCCCCTAAAAATATGTTATTTCCACAGTGCTTAATACACCATAAATATTTGCTTACTAGGAGTGAAAAAACCTTGCCATTTTTAGTATCAATCTCAAATCATAGCATGCTTCAACATCCAAATAGTATCTGCCATGATAGATTCCTTTTTAGTTATACATTTTGCATATTGTGTCAGTTAGAAGATGTGCATTTTGTATACAATATACAATCATTGCACTTACAAGAATTCGTATGAGCTAGGACCTCTTTCTCTTTGCTTATTACAATGTCCAGCCTAAGGTCTTCTTATACACCTCTGATTTATGCCAAACACGTTTCTCCTGAACTGATAAATACTCACTAGGCAGAAAAAGTAAAGTCATCAACTGTTCTTAGCAGTGTTTTGAGGTTTTGCACATCACCATTACAAAGAGGAGCAGGGAGTTTGGGGCTGAGGAAAAAAAAAAAAAAAAAAAAAAAGAATAAATCTAGTAGCATTGCCTGGTATTGCATGCTGATTAGCATAATGCCTTAATCCCTTCTTGCTTAGGAACAGTCTCTGACTCCCTGACCACTTGAGCATTTTCCTTTTACATGTGATCCCCTAAATTATTTCATTTTGGATGTTTCTGGACAGCAAACAACCATAAAAGTGCACTCTGGGAACCCTGAGATGCAATAATTACTCTGCCTCTGCTACACTGACCTATCTCACCACTTACTTTAGTGCATTAATGCCTACTGTTG
The DNA here is from genome assembly GCA_028565335.1 of Limnodromus scolopaceus. NCBI lineage: Eukaryota > Metazoa > Chordata > Aves > Charadriiformes > Scolopacidae > Limnodromus > Limnodromus scolopaceus. Next base: position 12,753,656 of record JAOXNO010000070.1, on the reverse strand, counting down.
GCACTCTGCTTACAGAACAGCAAGATTAAGGTATCATCTCACATGCAGGTTGCTAGTTCAACAAGGCAAAGTATTTCCTTTTCCAGTCTCCTCATCAATAGAAACCTCTAATTGCTAATCAATCAGCCAGCTCAGCCTAACACAACTACCAATCTCACTTGCAGTCATTGTCTCAACAGGACCCTTTATAAAGTAGCTGTCATATAGTCAGATGCAGATTTTAGTCTGCTGTTCACCCTGCAGTTGTAGAGAAGGTTTTCACAATTCAGCCGTTACTTGTTCTAATTATAGAATTTTTTTCCTTTTACTAAGCAGAATATAGGTCTTCCTCATTTCTGAAGTGAGGCTGCCACTGGCATTGCCAGTCCTCTAACCCATGACACTTGCCCCTGAAGATTTCTCAGTCATGCATTCCAATCTGTATCTATCCATCCATCTTCATGGCACTTGTTCATTGCTCAGGGGAAAAGTGATTTTTATTTTTCATGTGATTGATGTTGTAATGTTCAGAATGAGAATACAGGATTAGAACCAATTATACAGTGGACAAGGATTCTCTCTCAGTTACCAGTTTCCTGAATACAAAGGAATAGCAACATTCATAGTTCCTTTTTATGGCGTATGTCTGCACCATGCTCTGCTGAAATCCACCAAGAATTATACAGGATATGCAGCACCTCAAAAAGCCTCTAGGGTGATATAATCTGCAAAGACACTCACGCTTTTCAAAATGTTATACATTCCTTGCATGAAGAATCTATCAGAATCCTCATGATGAAAAGAAACCTCAGCACCAGCAGTCCTAAATGTGAATAATTTAATTTGAAAAACTGTTGGGGGGAGGGTGTATGTGTTTGTTTCAAAATTTTAAAACAGTCTTTAATTTGAAAAACTTCAATTTCAATACAGTCGGGATTGCCCCCAAAAAATCCATGAATTAAAGGTCTTTAGCCTGGAAATATTATCTCCACAAGACAGGCAAGGCTGAGCTCTACATGTTTCTGTTACTATTGTGTGTCATACCCTCTCTTCATGGACTCTGAAGGTACCGTACCACTCTTCTGTGAGAGGATTGCTTTGCTATCAAACAGTGCTTTGCTGGCTGCAGTGGAGGAGCACTGTGCTACTTAGAGCTCATCAGCTGAACTACACATCCTTTTTGAGAACATATACTCAAACAACAGAAATATATAAAATTCTTTTTTTTTTCACTGGTTTAAAATATTCACATAAAGAACTGTTTTGCAAAGCTGAAATTAGTGTTGAAAAATTAAAGCAAATTAACTGACTATAATTAACTAATCCTCTCCAACTCAGTATCACCAAATAACCTTCTACAATTCCAGATATGTCCACCTTGATAAAAACAACATACTCCCTCTTACATGAGCTCAAAGTAAGATGGGAAAAACAGAAATGAATACTTAGCTTTTCTAATTTTTCTTTTCTATGGTGATCTCACAGCAGTTTACAATGGAGAATGAATAGTATTTTGCAGAAGAGTAGACTGAGACGGAGAGTGCCTCACTGGCAAAGCCCAGGGTCCCATAATGATCCATGACAGAGCTGAGACATTGCAGGTCTAGTGCTTGCACCTTTCTACTTTCAGATCCAGGATTGTCAAGTGAATTCTGCAAAACTAAAGTTCATAAACTAGCCAGACACACACAAAAAATAAACGTTTACCCTCTGAAGCTACGGGACTTTTATTAATCACTATTATTATTAAACAGAAGATAAATGTTACTAATAGCCCTTCATCCTGGTTATGATCATTACAACATAGTTATATATGTAAAAAGCATGAAATATACATTTAAAAGTATGAAAATCCAGAACAATTAAAAACACCAGCACCAAAAACACCCACTAAAGCCAAAATCAAATAATGAAGAATCCAACCATAAAAAAGAGAACCAAAACAGCGGACTCACCATTCAATTGCCCCTACTTCTTGTGTGCTGGCTGCTGCCATATGGAAATACTCAATCTACCACATTCTGGACTCCCCATATTTCCTGTGACGGGTGAGTGATCATTCACTGGAGGAAAACTGGACATGTCTAATGCTAAGAAGAGATTCAACACATACAGAGACTGGGTGGACTTTTTAATTTCTTCTCCCTCACCAAAACACTAAACTTAACAAACCTGAGAACAAGCAAATGCAGAGGTTAGCAGGAGAAGCCCAATTGTATGCTTCCAGTGCAGCTATAATTCTTGGAAAATGGGTAAAAACAGGGATCACGGAAATAACACCTTCCACCCAGCTGCTTAAGTTTGTGGAACACCATTAAACAAGCCTCTGGCCTTCAAACGAAAATTCAGGTCTTTCCAGACAGCAGCAGGGAAGGTAAACACAGGCATACCCCATCTCTGCTGGAACACCTACAGACAACTCTGCTTGGGAGACTTCCGAGCAGTTCTGCAGGGGAGGATGACTCAAGGAAATGTAATGCTCAAATAGTCTTTTGTCTTTCTTAACAGGCTGTTACTGCACACAGTAATATCAACCAACAGCTGTGATTATATTACTTAATGCATGTGTCCATAACCAAGCAGATCTTAGCATTTACTATTCATTTCTTTTAATGTAGGATTCTAATTCACTGAAAGATAGCTGGTTTTTACCTCTGACAATTCTCCTTGGTTTGTGAGCGGAATAAACACACAGATTACTCAAATCTACAGAGTCATTCCATATTTTTTTCCTCCTACAGTGAAAAGTTGTCGCAACATCAAAAATATTTGGCCTCAAGGTCATCTTCATGAAAGTGTGTTTAGTTTGTGCTTATGGTGACAGTTACTGCCTCAGTACCAGACGTTTCCAATAGACCAGCAACCTGCGAGTAATTAAGACCCCTTAAGACTCTGCCTATCAGCTCAATTTGCCTGGAAATGCTTTTCAGTTTCACCTTCATTATATAAATATGCCTATAAGGAAAGGGATTATTTACTCTATTTCCTGGACACTTTCTATTTCTCTCTGCTTTTAAAGTAAGTCAACAGGCTAAAGATACTTTTAAAAATAGATCTGCCCAAGGGACTAATACTAGAGGCAATAGAGATTTTCAAAAGCCTTCAAAAACATCCACCTTAGAGCCTAAATTTTCAAGTTTATTAATCTGTTGCATACTTAAATGCACCAATTTTAAAGCCAGGAGTGACTAATAACAGGATCTACATCTTACAAGGAACAGGCTGTAAAACTTCAACCAATAATTTCTGCACCAACCTTACAACTTTCCTTTTCATCACCTTATAGCCCTGTTTTACACACAGCATTTGATAAAATCCACTCCTATCCTCAAATGAATTATTTCAATGGCGAAATAACCTCCCTGTTAAATAGTAAGAGATTTTCTATAATGTTCAGCTTTTAGTGGCTATCATTAAACGTTTACCCTATATTTGACTATGTATGAAACACAAACTTAAATAGGCAAGCACCATTAAACATAATTATGTTGACTTAAGGACAAACCTCTGCAATTCACATTTGACAAAGTACGACTTACAGTTTTACAAAATTCCAGAAAGAAATTTATTGAGGGGGAAAAAAGAATTTTTTCTCTATACATTCTGATTTTTGGTGTCTTGGTCACTAAAAAATATTATAAAAACACTGTGCTGTACCAACAGAAATAGTAACTATTGCAACTATATAGCATAATTACGTTGTGAAACTCAGAGCAATGTAGAGAACAAAAATAAAGCCAAATCAGAAAAGGAACTAAGTACCTCCATAGACCAGAGCACTCTTAAACAAAGCGAGCAGCAGGCACATTGCGAAGTAGCTCAGGAATTCCCTCAGCAGCTCTTTGCTGGAAGCAGGGGAAGTGACACAGTGGCCATGCCCTGTTCTAAACAAGCGGCTCTGGCTGCCCATTGCAGGAACCATCCACAGGGCTGGGCTGCCGCCTGCTCTGAGGCCACTTCGTTTGTTTAGACAGACAGATGATGGGGCAAGGCACCAGGATCTGACCTAATGCCCTGACTTCAGTGGACCTTGGCTAATACCATTGCCTCTTGTAAGCTAATAAAAAACGATTCTTCCTTTTTAATACATTAATATAATTCTTACTATTTATGTTAATAACAACTGTTATTAATATCAGCATATCTCAATATTATCATACGTGGGCTCCTATCTCAAAAGATCAGCTGAATAAAGGGCAGCCTAGAAGTAGTCATAATCTTTAGACAGATGCAGCTTGTTAAGCAAAACCATCTGCAGCAATCTGCTCCAATGGGTTCTTCTGCTTATTAAAAATATTTTTGAAAACATTTCCACAGAGATAAGGAAAAACAAAGGCCAGATAGCACTAATGATCCCTCTTTCTTTTCCAAAACATTTGTTTATTATAATCGTCATGCAACTCATCATGCACACAAAGACAAGAGTTCAACTAATGCCAAGAGCGCTCCCTTATCAGTGTGACCAATATTAACTCCTTTTCTCTCCTGTTCTCCCTTCCCTACCTGTTTTCTCTTGATCTCTACAGACATAACAGTCTCCTGGGGGCATAGCCTGTCTTTTTGTTCTGTATTTGGATAGCACCTATCACATCAGGGTATCTAATCTCTTCTGTGAAATACAGCACAGGCATACTAAGGAAATTTGTTGAAGTAAAAATAATGAGCAATTAGCCCACACTAGGTACATTTCCAACTCAGTGTCATAGATGAATGCCAGCCTTCTCTGTATGTGAAGATCTGAGATATGCTTAAACATAAGGAGAAAATCCTAATACCTATAGTACCTAACAATTGCAGGTAGCACGGCTGAAGCATCACTTTCAACAGTTTCAAGAGATGGAGAAACCAACATAGTGTTAGCTCAGGTATTGAATTAAGTTATCATATTCCCCACGTTGATTCACAGTCTATCATAATAATTGGTTTCTTTCTGCTTTGCAGAAGTAATACCTGGATAGGTTTCTGCCTGAAAATTAACATCACCCTGGTGATGAGGAGAGGTCCAAACATGAATCCACATCCCTGAAGAACTCCTCCCAAGATGCTCACATTGAAAACTCCGACCTCTGCATCCTTGTCAAAGTATTTAAGGCAGAAGATGAAGGTGGGAATCAAGACACTAACAGCTGAACACTTAGAGATAACACATTCAGCTACACTCTGTGGGATGTGGAAATGTGCATTCTTCCCTATGAAATGCTGCATAATTCTTCCAATCAAGGCCTAATTTAACACTGGTAAAGAGGGCACAGCTCTTTCACATGTCCCCAAACTGTTTACAGTAGGAGATCAGTTCGTTTCTACACAGCTGAAGTAAGAGCAGAGGTTAGCACTATTACAGAATTCATTCAAGATTTATTTAACTTTATTCAAAGTTAAAACTATGTGATCAAGGAACAAGCACTGTTCTGGTCAGAGAACCAAAATCTCCAGTAATCACCCCCCTCCTATTTTTAACATTTGTTTTCTGCCCATGATTAGATTTTACTGTAATTTTGCTTCCTCCATCTCTGAAAAAGGGATGATACTCATTACCAAGAAGAGTTTTCACAGTAATTGCTTCAGAGCATCTGGGGAAAAGAAGAAGTTCTCTTGTGATAATATTGGCTCAATTTCTCAATGTTGGCAGATGACAGGAAGCATACCCACGTTAGTGGAGTAGTTTCTTTTCCTTTAATACTGTGTTCATATTTGTCAAATGAAGAGCCCAGGTTTCTTCCAGAAGACAGAAAATCTTAGCAAAATCAATAAGCAATTCCTAAATAAAAGAATCTGTGCACATAGTACCTTTTTAATACATATATAATTGCTTCATTTCAGCAAGGCACAGGCAGATTGATAGAAGATCCATACATCAGAATTTCACAGAATGATATGGGGTTGGAAGGAACCTCTGGAGATCATCTAATCCAACCCCCCTGCCAAAGCAGGTCCACCTAGAGCAGGTTGCACAGGAACGTGTCCAGGTAGGTCTTGAACGTCTCCAGAGAAGGAGACTCCACCACCTCTATGTGCAGCCTATTCCAGGGCTCTGCCACCCTCAAAGTAAAGAAATTCCTCCTCACATTTAGATGGAACTTCTTACGTTCAAGTTTGTGCCCATTACCTCTTGTCCTGTCACTGGGCACAACTGAGAAAAAACTGGCCACATCCTCTTGACACCCACCCTTGAAGTATTTATAGGCATGCCTGATCAGTTTTGATAGTTTTTGAGATGTTATTCCAAAGGAGTATTTGAAACTGGAGATTAAAAACATGTTAAGTTTAAACACCTAGGCCATTTCTCATTGACAAGTTAATTATTATCTTTTGCCATAAACTTCTCCGATCTACTACATGCACAGTCAATATTGGCCAGCACAATGAAAAAGCCAAATCAGTTGATGCAGTTTTCAGCTAAAACTTCTAAGCAATCATCATAATTAAAAAGAAGGTTACCAAAACAAAAAGATTGTTATTTTAGAAGCATGTGTCTTATTCTCTCAATACCCTTTTCTTCTGCCTTGGTCTGAATTTGTCCCTGAAAAAGAAGCTCAGGAACAAGGAAAGGAGAAGGAGGGAAAACAACGGTGGGGTTCGCATTTATGGAAAGAAGGAATGAAGGAAACAAGGGAGGGGTGGAAAGGAGGGAGGGAAGGGAGAGAGAAAACATTTATGAAGATTTTTTGTTTCCCCCATCCCACCCCAGAACTCAGGATTATTCTTCACTTCTTTCCCACAAGTCTGCTTTTTCAAGTGGTTTTCTTATTTCTCCTTTCATCAATAAGGGCATTTTAACACCGTGCTGAGACCATATTGCTGCCACAAGAACACTCACAGAAGAAAAATGAGAGTCATAAATCCATTCAAAATGATTTAATCACTGTTTCTAGAAAAAAGGAGAAAAACCTCTATTTCCTATAACAATGAAATACTGATAGGTTTTTGTGTTATCGGAGTTCAGTTTCATACTGGTGTACCAGTGAACCATACACAAACAGAAGAACTTAATTACAAAAGCCCATTTCTGCCACTGTAATTTTGTCCTTTTTAAGGAATTCTGTTGACAGAACGGCACAACATGACACCTCTGGAAAGTATCACTTTGCCAGCTAAAAGCTGCTGCAGAAGTACAGCCTTATTCAAACCTTTATTTAAACATTAAAGGAAGAAGCAGTAATTATTTTCCATTGATCCAGGTAGCTAGTTACATGATCTGAACAGAAAATACTCAAATAAGAGTGGTTTAGTGAACAGTACCCATGAAATCCATCAAGTGAAATTCATTTGCCATCAAATCAGCGTGATTAATGAATATGACAAAGTTTATCAGCAGACAGTTCAGGTGCAAAATCAGAAAAATTGTCTGTGGCAAATACAATTTCTGGAGAGGAGAATGGGGCATGGTATCTCATCACAGTAACAGTAGAAATTAAACTGCTATTGAGATTTTGTCACAAGATTTACCTGCTGTATTCATCCTAAAACACAAAGGTCAAATCTCCCTTGGAGCCAAACTTTTAGAAGCTAATTGAAGGTTTTTTCCAACAAAGAATAGCCAATTAACATACAGTGCTCCTACTTTCCGCTGGCTGACAGAGACATAGCTCTTGGATGTTTCCTTCTTGTTAATATGAACTAGAACTTTTTTTTTTTTTTAAGTGAGCGGGAAAATAGAAACTGTATAGCTCAGAAGCAGTTATAGGCAGGAAGGAGAGCAACAGCCATAAGAGTAACAGACTAAAGATTTTCTGCAAATTCTATCATGGTGCAGGAGTTATAAGGTCATGTTGTTGCATTAATGTGTAAAGATCAAGCTTTGCTAGAAGAAAGCCCAGCTGCTTGCTGACAATGCTAAAGAGTTACCTCAACCCTCAGGAGGGCTATAACCCAAGAGATGTGGGTTACAGCATAAGCCACCTGCTGTTGCAGCATCCTGCCAGCCAGCAGGTAGGGACAATGAAAACAGTACCTGGAACACCTGCACACCTTGAGGCTAAGGGTATTTTTAACATACAAAGCAAGAAGTCACTTCAGACCACAAACCAATGTACAAGACAATCAGCCAGTTTGAGTAGAACTGTGCATTTCAAAGGACCAGTGCTAAATCTGGACCACAGATCTAGAGCTGGGCGATAGAGAGCATCTAGGCAAGATCTTCAAAACAGAGAGCACATTCTCATCTCTTCCATGTGAAATAGCAGATACCCAGTAACAGATCTGATGAACTTCTTTCCCCGAGGTCTGTTCCCATGAACTGAATCTTCTATGACCACAGAAGAACCTACTCAGGTATTCCATACATACTCTGGTACTCCACACACTCTGTATGAAAGTTTCTCAGTCTAAAAATCATTTATGCATGATGTACCCTGACTCACTAAGCCATTACTGGTAATACAGTTTCAGTGGCATGGACAAATAACCTATGTATAGTCATTTACTTTTGAAATGGTGCAGGGAATTTTCATGGCCTCAATTTATCAGGACAGATCACAGAAAATACATGCAGGTGTAACTAGGCATGATGGACATCTTATGAATACACTTGCATGCATTAATGGCCACGTACCTTCTCATTAGTTCTTTTCGGAAGCAATCTTGTTGCCTTTCCATGGAGAAATATTTCCTCAGTAGAACAAGCTGCAGTGGCTAGATGAGAAAATCCTGTTCTGAATGACTGGCCACTCATTATTAATTATATCTTACTTGCATATTAAATTCTGGTGGCCTTAAAAGGAGGCACCAAAACATGACTGTTATTCCAATGATTAGGCTTTCTTCATCATTAAAGACTTCTTTGCACACATTCAGAGGATGGCACAACCACCACAACAGCAAAAAAAACAAAATGGAGATGTATCTCAAGAGATCCATCAGAACAACCCTTTGGAGATTTGCAGCTACATCACATGAACTTCCCGAGCTAACTTGTCCTTGTTGTGACTAACACCCCCTTCCTGGAGAAATCCTAGAAGAGCTTACACTGATAACTCCTTAAATACCTTCTAGTGTTATTGATAGTTCCGCAAGTTTCAGGACAATACAAGTTTTCCTTCTGGTGGAAGCTCTCTGGTGCCTCAAGAAGGTGGGAAGGCCCAAGTGGTGTTTCCCCAGAATTCCTATGTGGAAGGAAGTTACAGCCAGGAAGCCCAGAGAAAGGTCATCAGCATGAGTGACTGTTAGCTGGAAGTAAAGGCTGATGAAACCTCATGCAAATGGTTTGGAACAAAAAGACTTGGTAAGAAAAAAAATTAGTAAATTAATGACTCTTCCTTTCTAGAGACAAAAATAAATATAATCAGAGGAAACATGGAAGAACTGAGAATAAAAAAAATTGTTCTGAAGATATAATTGGCAAAATATTTTATTCCAAGGCCAAAGTTCATCGGTTTTCACTTTGATTTATTTATGCAGCACCACTTTGGGGTATGGTAAAATTATAGAGCAACAGTCTTCTGAAATTTGACAAATTTGTCATGTCAACAGATGGGCTGTAAGAACAGAAGCTCTGAACTGGGATTAAGAATGATTTGGTCTTGAATTATTCCATCTAACTGCTAGTTACAGCTAAAACAGCTAGATATAAACTTAGATTATTATCCATCTATTATAAATCATTCTGTTCATGATGTTGCTTATTCAGAAAAACTACATATATCTCTCCTTGTAAACTTTCCCCTGCTGTTCTGATTCTTTGAAAAAATTATGCTGGACATCAGGTAGGGGTATTAATATTGGCTGACCAGAAAAATGGATGCTTCCCCTCTTGACGTTTCAGCCATCACATTGAGTTATGTTTCTTAAATCTAATCATAGCATGTTACCTTGTAGCATGCTGTTATACCTGATGCAATAAATCACTGAATCCTGTTACAATCAATCTATGCTCAGCTGCAGTACTGCTATCATACCCCAGTGGTTTGTGCCGCCTTTAAGAGATCTAGCACTAAACTCACACTGCAGTAGAGTGCTCCATTTCATGAGTCTTGGAATTATATTTAAGGGCATGAATTCCAGGGATCAAGACTTCATTTGTATTTTTAGGATGAAGAATTCCTGGAACTGCAGTCTTTGATTGCTCCAGGAAAAGTAGGTAGTACTTGGGTGGAATGGGCAACTTTGGGATCCTCACTGGCTCTCACGTTTATAAAATCTATAATAGGTTTGATCTAAAGCTAAACTTAGCCAAAGATGAGAAACTCTCATACTTTCATGTATCCAAATATACACACACCACCCTTAGGAAATCATACTCTTCTGCTGCATGAACCAGTTCATAGCTGCAAGCAGACACGTACACGAAGAAAGCTTCCCATACACCATGTCATTAATTGGTTTCTCCAGCTTCTTCATCCAGATCAATACAAGGTTGCTGTACACATGTAACATGCTTATGAAACACTTCATAAGCTACTATTTCCTGGTTTGGTTTTCCAGAGTGCTTCTGTTGGAAATAAAGCGCCATATGTATGTGTGTATGTGCAAACGCTGCATCAAATCTAGAAATCTCTAAGTACTAGAACGACCTAGAAAAGAAAAGTTGTTATTTACAGCAAGCCTAACCAATAATCACACATAAATGTGGACTGAAACATCAATGAAAACAACTCCCTAGTCTGTGACCACAACTTCCATAAATAAACCTCCAAAACCAGGCAAGGTAATAAAACTATCACAGCTGGCACTGGGGATTACTAATAAGAAAAATAACTCAAATGCTAACCTGTTATAGCACTTCATTTATTAGATCTTCCACTTGTAGAGCCCATTTTGCAGGAAATACTGTGCAGTTATGTACAGTAATTTACACAAAGACTGCCTGTCATAATCCATGTGTTTGGCTTAATATTCTTCTCCACTGTCTTATTCACCCATTAACTGCTATTTCCAAGCACGAATCTAGCATAGCTTGCAAACAATATTTGCACACCCTGATGTATACAGACACTGCAAACTGTACGCTCAATACAAATCGACTTTATCATACGTCAAAGCAAGGGAATAAAACCTAATCCCAGGCATCCTGAAGTCTGCCACTGAGAATCTTTCCCTAAAAAATAAGCAAACAAAAACCAGCAGGCCAACCATTAGAAGGAGATAGGACAACTCACACCGTCAAACATCAATAGCATTTATTGGAATTTCCTTCCTAGAGCTAACTTTGCCAGTGCTCTTCCACGTTTTATTTTTCAACTTCCATAAGGGCAAGAAACATGCTAGACACCAAATTAGCATACTCATCTCTCTGACAAGCCATGAACTCCATTCCTGGTCATGCTCACGTATCAGCAAGCTAGAACCATCAGTCAAATATGCATTACATACACTTCCATCCTCCAGTGTTTGTCCCACCGAAAGAGGATGGGTGTGACCAACAACCCCACCTAGGGACCACAGATATTAAGCTCAGCTGTGAAGAACTACAGCTTTCTTCTCTGGCAACTGCCACCGGTGAGCAATATTCTGCCTTGTGTGTTAGGATGTTTCTAGCTGCATGCAAAGCTGTAGGGATTCTGTGGCAGAATTAGGAACTAACTTCAGACACTTCTGGTGAATAAAAATTTCAATGAATATGTAGTTTTCAGAGCTTTTTTGACACAGGTCTAATAGTAAACTATAAAGAACATTTTAAAGCATGAGAGAGCCTAGC
>JAOXNO010000070.1:12643998-12741945 GCA_028565335.1 Limnodromus scolopaceus | reverse complement strand
TGTAGTTTTCAGAGCTTTTTTGACACAGGTCTAATAGTAAACTATAAAGAACATTTTAAAGCATGAGAGAGCCTAGCAATAACTGCCTGCACCTCACCGGAAGAATACCGTTGTGGTTTGCACAATGCTTTGCTTTAGTGCCACCTTTAGCCTTTTCAAGAGTTACTTTGTCACAGATGGGAGCAGAATTTTCGTTTACAAGGCTCCCTGGAGGACCATCCTTTTCTGTCAGGCCACAGGTCAGTAGGCTTAAACAAAAAAATGAAGGTCTTCAACAGTCAGATTGAGCCACAACACACGCAATCCTGTGTAAACAAACCTCAAAGGGAGATAATGAGTGCAGAACTGCAAAATTTAAGCATGATTTTATGAGATTAGATGAAATTAGGGTTTGGTTTTGATGTATTATGGAGAGGAATGGAGAAGAGAGTGGTTCTCTAAAACAAGCTATTTGTTCAGCTTTGGATAATCTATCCTCAAACAGGATGTTCCAAGACTTAATTCTTAAGCAAGTAAATGCACTTGCAGCCTTACTACACTCATGAGAATTGCTTGACCATAGCTAGCAGAGTTACTAACAGAAGCATCAGGAACAGAAAACTTTTAAAAAGTTATCAGTAAGACCAATGAAAAGAAAACCTACTTCTATCCTATACTGATCAAGCTCAACTAACTGTTGTAATTACTTTTCCAAATTTAAACAGGAATGATTCAAGTTGCAGAAATTTAGTACACCTTTAGATAGGCATCACCGCAAGGAGATACTTTCCTTCTTTAGCTACACTTGCCACTTTTCCAACTCATAGTGTCATCACCAGTGTAGTGTCACAGACATCTGTAATTCCCATTTTAATCACACAGGACCCCAAAACTGTATTACATATGGCACCAGAGAGAGTTGACTGTATTCCCAATTAAACCTGAAGATTGACAAAGATGTATGTACTGCTTATTACAAAAATACATTACTCATCTAAATCTGTCGTGGAATGATTCATAAGCAATTCATTTATAAGCTATGCAAAAACTGTCCCTGTTCAGAGTTCCTTCCTAAATTTAGGTTCCACAGCAGTTCACTTTAAAAGAAATATTAAATCAGTGATGGGCTGTGGAACATTATTCTTTTAGATAAAAATAAGAGGTTGTCTGGGGATACTAATTAGTTCAATAAGCTATGAATGAGTATAACCAATTTTAAATACTAAGAATAATTTTGAGTCACAGTTCCACTAATTAAGAAATACCTTTAGTTGTAGCTGAACTGAAGAGTCCTGATAACTGTAGCTAATAAGCCTAGGCTAGTTTCGATGACAATTTAGGCTAGATAAACACATTAGAACTTTTTTTCTGCCTTGGAAACAGTAAAGATTTAGCTTCACAGTCTTGCCTCCAGCAATGCTTTACATAACCGCATTTTATAAAATGTCACCAGCTCTTTCAGTGCCTGAGGACCTACTGTGAGGGAATGCCATAGTTCTATATATGTCACACATATTCTGACTACTTACCAAAATAATAGGAACATCATTAACTTGATTGACTGCATATGGATGAAGAAGGGTTAAACTGCTCTTTCCCAACTTGACCCCAACAGAAACCTTTAGAGAACAATTTCAATTACATTCAAATTTCCAAACGCACCTCAGTTTTGCCTTTGGATGTGTTGCAGATTTTGCGTAAACTTGCATTTGCAATTGAATGTCAAAGAATTTTATTGTTCCTTAAAATCAGTGTTTGAACAAACATTTTCTTTCTTTCTGCATACATAGATCCTAATTAAACATTCCCATTCAACATGAAAATTGCTTACATTCAGCCCCACTTTGTCGGCAATAGAAGTCATAAGTTATACTTTACATTCTAGGCATTTGTATTCTCCAAAGTAGTAAGATTCCTAACGATGCACCTGACACCACAGGAGTTTACTGGGCAGCTGATCAGAAATCCCCCAATGACACTAGATACCACAGAGCAGCTCTAGCATAAGACTGCAGACAGCGTAAAATTGTTTGTGTCCTAAGCACCTAGGTTTCCAGTTAGACAACAGGAGCCTTGGAAGATGCAGCTCAAAGCAGAACTCTCAGTACTTTTCCCTTTTTTACTTTTAAGGTTAGTTCGGATGACCTTGCTGGGTACAAGATACAGCACATTCCAAAACATCTGACTTAGCCCCTCTAAAACAGATATTCTTCTGCTGCAAGAGGTATTATTTCACACTTTCGGAGGCTAATTTTATTATAACATTCTTAAGTACTTTGTAAAAATTTAAACACAAGTGTAAACTGGAGCAAAGTTTTAACTATAAGTTGGTATTCTGGGAAAAATATGCAATGATTAATTAATAATTGCACTCTGACAACACTGTTAAGAAGGCCATGTAGGTAAACAGAGATATTATGATTCCATATTGCCAGCAGAGTGCAGAGGAAAATGAGAAAACAGGGAAATTACATCTGAGAAGGGAGCCAGAAAAGCATATTTACATGGCCTTTCATCTCTGGCAGAAAACACAGTGATCTGGGAATTCACCTTGGCAATCTTATCCATTAGCTCGCAGCCTGCCTAAAATGCACAGCAGACTGTGCACAAAAAATGCATACTGCTTGCAGAGAAAAACAACATCTTGTTTCACTAAGATCTCTGTACTGCCAAAGGACAGTGACATTAAAAACAGGAAGATGGCCGACAGCAGGCCCTATAGCAAGTTTACAGTAAGAGCTTGAAGGTATGTGAGCAGTAGAGAAATTCAGTAAGTAGCATCTGTTTCTTAGATTTTGTATTAGGCATTTTCTAGTAATAAGACAAATTAATCTGAAAGCCAATGCAAATCACATCAACTCCATGTTTTTTGTCTTGGAAAAAAAAAATAATAAAAACTACCAGGTTAGATATCTTAATCATTTGAGAATAAAATTGAGAACTATGTCAGCGAATTAAAAAAAAAAAAACCACTTCTCTGATCCTGAATAATCCTCTTCAAATGCAATTCATGAAGCACATCTGCAATCTTCTATCCAAACTGCTTCCCAAGGCAAGGCGCCTCATGAATCCAATAGATAACTGTATGCAAAGAGCTGTTTATTCTCATTCTAGGTTTGTTTTTATTCTTTTCCTTGCTTTTTTCCCCATGTAATAGAAATGAGCACAGTGGTACACTAAGAAACCCAGAATATTGCTTTCTTTAAACATTTTATTTGTGAAGCTACATACCCACTCAGGAGTCAAAAATAGCAGTCATTGTCTTTCACCTCACAGGGCGCAGGTCAAATCCTCTCCTGTTTCATGCTTAAAATTCATTCAGAAATTGTGTCTGAAAAAGCCTCCAACTTCTTTCATACTCAGTATTACCCTTACCAGCACAAAAGAGTGACCAAGACCCAAGACACTGGAAAATAACATACTGGTGATATAGGAATCAAATATAAGGTATTCTTAAGACCAGGAAGAGCAACACCTAGTGACTGAGTACACTGTTATTGTGCATTACTCCAGGGCTGAAAGACAGACCTCAGAGGACACTTGGCGAGAAGAATCAGTAGCGGAAACTGCACAGCATTACAGGGCAACGAGATCTGCACAAAGGCCAAAAGGCCTTCAGCTACTCAGCTCAGCCAGCCACTCCCGCTAATACTGTTTGTTTTCAAAACTCTATTAAAAATATAGTCAAAAAGATTTTTTCAAAAGGGAGCAGGGAGGGGAGGGAATAAACAGCCCAAGATTATGACGTATGTAAATTGCCAGTCCCATGTCTTTAAGCAGCTACAAGTATGAAAAAAATTAACCTAAGAGAGCTAAAATTAGTGCTGTGCCAAAGGAGAATATATCCATTGTCAAAGCAAAAGGGTTGATGAATGATGTAACTATGGCAGCCAAAATATAAATCCCTATTCCCCACTAGAAATCTTTTTCAAAAAATAAACTAGTCATGTCATCAAAAACAGAGATACCTGTGCTTCCACATTGCCTGATCTACAGGGATAATGGCAGATGATGTTAGACAGGACTGTGCAGCGTTCAAAACATCATGTTGTGTACAGTCATCAGGAAACTGAAGTGTTACTGCTCTTTCTGGTTTTGGTGCTGTGAAATCCCAAGGATTCACTGTTGCCTACTCACGGCCCTTTGCAATGACAGCCCTTTACCTCTAAATTACGCTCCCATTTCTCTTTCATTCTTTTCATTCTCTCTTTTGCTACCTTGAGTATCACAAGACAGGAGCAAAACTTTTTCACATTTGTTTTCTTTCAAACATGGCACTAAATTGCTATATGAAACAAGAGGCTGCTGCTTTCAGTTCCAGCCTCTCCTGCAAACAACATGCTCCTCAAAAGAAGTTAACCTGCCTTTAAAGAGCAGCCTTTTTCACATAAAATATGCAGATGTAAGTTCCTAGCACTGGATTTCAGTTCTTGATGCCAGTGGGTCTGCAACCAAGCTTGATAGAAATGAAAGCCTGAAGGCTTGATCATGAATTAACTGAAAGTTGGTAGCAAAACTTCCATTAATTTCAGGAACACAGCCCTCTAGCTGACTTGCTCAATCCATCCATCAATACCCACCTCACTCCTCGCTTCCTCTGCTTGTAGGAGGAACTCTGCAGATTGGCTCCTCTGAACCTTTCAAGATGATAGTGAAATGTATAGTACAGCCTGTCTTATCCAACTGGGAGATTTACTTAACCTGAAATTTATTCCTCAAGACAACATTATCCAAAGGAAAGCTTATCATCTTAATTGAAAAAGAGAAGAGAGAACATAGGTGTGTTTCTAATGTCTCCTATATCTCCCAAAAGAGAAAATGTTACATCCAGATTAAGTGGGTTACAGCTTCCAGGCTCCATTTATCTAATGTGGTTCTGGAGATAATTCCCCATTCTCTGAATTGTTGTGCAGGAGTATAAACTCAGATTTCATAAAAAGTCACTCTGATTGCTAAAGCCATTCAAACTGTCTATGATATCAATGCTACTAATCACATTTCTCTTCCATGTCCCTCCCTCTCTTTTCCCTCTAAAATCGAAATAGATGCTTCTATATCAACATTAAATGAATTTGTTTGCTGCCCAGAAGCCAAATTAAATGTGTTGTTTTATAGTCAGCACTCACAGAATAGGGAGAAATAAGAATAAATGAGAGCCATTAATTAAATCTCACAGGGAACCACATTGCTGCAAATGGAAAAGAAAACCTATTTTTCCCATAACTACTATTTTATGCTAAATGCTTCATAATTGCTATTCAAGATGAGATCAAGAGTTTGTTTTTCCAGCATGCACTTTCTTTTTATTTGTGATGCAGATCTTAGACTGCAGACTAAGTCTAACTCTTTGCATTCATACCTAAACACGTTTTCTGAGCTGCAGGTATGTCTGTCGTGCAAGTGTGATTGCAGAGAATCAAGCAAAAAGGCTAAGCAGTGTGGTGCCTTACAAACCTCCCAGCACAGGCTCTCGTGCAGGATACCATTTGTTGGCATCATTCTGTGCTCCTAAAAATAAGCCCTTCTAACTTCTTTGCCCCGTGTTCCCCTTCCCAAGTTGAGGATGGTAGAGTCTCTACAAGTCAATAACCTATAACTGCAGTACAGATGCACCCTGTGCTTTGTATGACTTCAGGCGGATCGCTTCAGAAACAAACTCTAGGCCAACACGGCTGTAAGCCTTAAAGTCTTTTCTAGGTCTGGCCATAGAAAGACCCTTTTCTTGCTAAAAGCCAGTCAAATTCAAACACTGTTTTAATTTATCTAATTGCGAGGCTTTCCATTTCTAAGTTACAAAGGTGAATTTTGATGAAATGCCAAAAATGTCAGGTTTGGTTTGTCTTCACTTAGGCACGTGTGCCCATGAACTTTCCCTCTCCCTGAGCTGATCAGAGAAAACATTCTAAACCTAAATCATACCTTGTGTGAAACAGTTTGCTGGGTTGTTGGTTGGTGTGTGGTTTTTTTTTTTAATTAAGAGATAAATTCACAAAATGTTCCAAGCTCATCTTCATGCATTTTGTTACATTATGCATATATGAAAGTCTTTTTTAAGCTTTCAACTCTTATGACAAATTACAGCAGGCCATATAAAACCAAATACAAGGCATCCTGGAAAGCACAGGGAATCACAAATTCTGAAACCACAGCCTGTGTTTAGAGCTAAACAGACATTTCTCAGCTTGCTTTGGGGCAGCAGAACCACTCCTGCTCCTTGTGTTGGTTAACATTTTATAATCAAAGCCCCGTCAACAGCCTGACATCACTGTGACCCCTCCATTCGTCAGACAGGAACTACAGGTCTCTGCAGCTGAACTACAGCAGAACTACAGCAACCTGCACATCCTCGCTTTGCATCACACAGGGATTACTAAAAGGCAGCAGTTGAAGACAATCTTTCCCCCATGGCCACGCTCAGCCCTTTTAATGCTCCTAATCCCTGAAAGGCTAAAGTCAAACTCAAATCAAATAAGAAAGGATCTTTAATAAAGGGAGAATCCAAGATCTCCATTCTCAAATTTGAGTACAGGAAACCAGCAGAGGGAATGCAATCCTCGCATGCTTCTAATCACAGAGAAGGCCTGGCAGAGCCTGTGACTGTCCCAACAGCTGCACAGATGTTACTTCTAAATTGTACTTCCCATCTGAACAAGTAGTTAAGCAGTATGATCCTATCCTCCAAAGCAAATAAATTTCAAAGCCAAGTTCTAACAGATGACAGACCAAATGAGACAAAATAAAATCTTCCACTGAATACACACCAGAAAGAGACCTCATAGTTTTAGAGTGACAATAACTGACAGGTATAAAACAGTCTGTAGCCTCTGGATAATAATACCCAGAAATATGTAACTAGCAAAGCAAAGATACTAAATATACATGTTTGCCCCTAGCTATACCCATCTAAAGACAGAGCTCTCTTTCTGTACACGTGCACACAAAAAATACAAAATCCTATCACATAGTCTAACATGGTGTACATGTGCGCACGCACACATATGCGTAATCTTAAGGGGTATTAAAAAAAAAGTGCAGAAAGAACATTTGTTGTCAAATGAAAATCAAAGTAATTCGTAATAACTTACTGATTTCAGGGTAATTTCTACCGAATCCTGTTGGGTTTATCCCTTACAATGTGATTCCAAGGGACTTTCCAACATGGGATGGTAACTTTTTTTTACACCAACTAATCTCATAAGCGATGATGCACAAAAATCTGCATTTATCAGCCACCAATCCACACATTCTCAAACACCACCAAAAGATCATAGAAAATTATATTGTAATGCATTCAACTCTCCCCAGTGAAATTGCCTTTTAATCAGTAGTTTTATTTTTTAGTTTTCTTATAAAGTAGGATTGATAGCACATTGCAGTGCAGCTCGAGCCAGTAGCCATCTCCTGGATCACACATACTGCCACAGGAGCACAGATAAGGTTTTCAAGTGCTCAGCACTGACCTAGCCCTAAAGCAGTTTTAGTGTCAATTTGAATGGAAGTAGCATTATTTTACTATCAGTTTGAATGGGAGGAGCATTAGGCCAAGGGTATGTCAGACAAAACTAAGACATATAAGCTAGCTGCATCTGAGCACAGGAGTGCTGAAAACAGTGTGGATGCAGAGCCATAAAGTCTAATTAAAGTCTTAAGTACTTAGAGCTTGTTTTTGTTCACTAAGAATTATTTCATTCTCTTAAAATTCTCTGCATTTATTTTATTCTTTTTGCATTTAATTATAGTTCAAATATTTTTTTCCAAGCCAAGAAAACTGCCACTTGCATGTTGAAAATGTTGAAATGAGATGCTCTCAGCAGTTGAAATCTGTTTCTTAAAGCTTTTTCCACAGGAAAAATGGATCAAATCAGCCCTTTCCCACACAATTCCGGTTTTGACAAATTGGCATTTCTAGATGAAGTATGTTCTTCTAAAACATCCTGTTCAGTTCTATTTAAATACATAAAAAATGTGAGCAGTGAAACTATGTGATGAAGTATATTTTATCTAGGGCTCAAATCATGAAATATTGAACATGGCTACAGGAACCTTATTCAGTAACAGCTCCAACGAAACAAACCAGACCAAATTGGTTCTTGGAGCTGTGAGGAGATCACTCAGATAAAGTACCTGTGTTGCAGACAAAATAATTTTCACATCATTACTTCTCTCACAGAGGTGTTCACAATATCCAACTACTAGTTCAAGTAAAAGGGGGGTAAAATAGTCTGTTTTTAAACTTGATACAGTGGAGTTCACTGCTGTCCAAATACAGTCAATTTAGGATGGTGTTACACACAGCTAGAACAATATAAACAATTATATTCACTTTTTACAGCTAATTTATAGAATCGTAGAATGGTTTAGGTTGGAAGAGACCTTAAAGATCATCTAGTGCCACCCTCCCTGCCATGGGCAGGGACACCTACCACTAGACCAGGTTGCTCAAAGCCCCATCCAGCCTGGTCTTGAACATTTCCAGGAAAAGGGCATTCACAACTTCTGTGGGTAACCTGTTTCAGTGCCTCACCACCTTCATAGTGAAAAATTTCTTCCTGATATCTAATCTAAATCTACCCTCTTCTAGTTTGAAGCCATTACCCCTCATCCTGTCGCTACATGTCCTTGTAAAAAGTCCCTCTCTAGCTTTCCTATAGGCCCCATTTAGGTACTGGAAGGCCACTATAAGGTTTCCCCAAAGCATTCTCTTCCCCAACTCACTCAGCCTGTCTTCATAGCAGAGGTGTTCCTGCCCTCTGATCATCTTCATGGACCTCCTCTGGCCTCGCTCCAACAGGTCCATAGATCTTACCACATGTTTCACAAAATAACATTCACAATTAGCCTAAGACTGGTTATTGTACCTTAATTTTTTTTGGATGTGAAGGCTTTCTCCAACATCCAATACTGGGGACTGCCATAAGCTAATCATATCCATGAGGCTTCACCGGGCTGAAATTTTAATTCTTAAGCGTTCTTATTTTTTTTCAGAAATGCATAATAGAGAACATAATTCAGTTTTTTAGATCTTCATAACTTGTTACCCTTCATTTAGTTTAATAATCACATTATTAATTCATTTGTTTTACAAATTTACTTAATTTTATGCTCATTGCCACATTATATGATTTAAAAAAATCGTAGCAGGCCTCTGTACATTGATGAACAGATCTAAAAATAAGTAAAATGAGGAATGCAGAGCTTAAAATGTAAAATTAAAACATTAATTTAAATTCTTAATTATGTGACTTAAACAATGAGAGATAGATAAAAACATTGGCAAAAAAATGTAAATCAAGTAACTAAGATTCTCAACCATGTCTCAAATAATAGACAATAATCAGTCTTCAACATAATCATTACAGCAATCAATTTTAAAGAAAGTCCTGGTAAAATCTAAGCTGCAGCAGCTGCTGACTAGAGACCAGTTTGCAACAGTTTGATACCAGCAATAAAATTTTTCTTAAAATTTCTGAATATTAGATGAAAAAACAATCAACAGGAAAAACTCAAGCCCCATACTATAGCCACAACAGTATGATAACAGTCTAAGATGGAGGAATAAATATGCAAATATAGAAGACAACTCTCTGAAATAATATGGAATAACAAGCTTCAGTGCACCTGTTCATCTTCTCTGTATGCAAATTGCTAAAGTTTCATCCAGCCGTTAGATACCAAATCAATGCAGGTCCAAAATTAATCCATGTGTCAAACTGAACCCAATACAGGAAATGCATCTCCTGTCTCTAGAAGATTGCCCAGAATGAAGGAAAATTAGAAAGAGTCAACAATGTAAAGACAATAGGTAGGAACTCAGCATAGAAATAGTTGCGGGGAAAATCATAGGACATTATTCCAGTAAAACTAAATACATCACTTCTTTGTTGCTTCTAGATGGCTTCTCGGTGGTTGCTGACGTCTCTCAGATTAGTCTTTCTCCATTTTTCCCAGTGTTTAGGCAACACGAAGAAATCCCAGACATATGGGGAAGAACTTTTGTGTGTCTGAAAAGTGCTATTGATTTGCAATTGCCAGCAATTGATTAACAATTTGTTGCAAAGGTCACAGCAATAAGCCGAGATAAGGAGTAATGATACTTTGTATTGGCCCCCTATTTCAAGGATGAACTCGGGAGGGGTCAGATAAAAGCAAATAATTAGCATTAAGAGAATTCAGGTAATCGAGTCTGCTTGTGACAATGACAAAGATAAGATGACAAGACTGTTACTCTGCTCATGCTTGGTTGCCCTGTCCAAATCGCAAAACGTTTTTGCTCCAAATTTGGGACTTGTAACGTCCCTGCTCTGATTAACAAATTGACATGGGTTTCTTTGATGCATTAGCAAATATCCCTTATAAGTGCACATATTCTCTATATACCTGTGTACAACTGTATTTTTCTTGCACACGCAAAGCTGGATCCAAGAGCATAATGTAGAATAGACAGAGTCTTTATTAAACAGAGCATCAGGGACATCAGGAAGCAGCCTGCATTGCCATCTAACCGGATACAAAACTCACTGATGCTCATTTTCATGTCTGCCGTTGATTATAGTGGAAATGATTAAATTCTGCACCTTAATCCCTCAAGCAGTGTTGTCTGCGTGGTTTGTCAGGGAAGTTGCATGGCATCATTTCAATCCACTTATTGCGGCACTTAATTTTTTTTTACCGCTGCATGCATGATAGGGATTGACTGTGGTGGTAAAATTATTAATACTTAGGATTGAGAAGTCTGCCTGGGAAGTTAATGGAAGGAAGTTCCCCTTTGCCTAACACCTAACAGTCTGTGACTGTTTCCAACTCCCCACTTCTCAACTAAAATAATGCTGTGTGTGCCACTCCAGTCTCCACCAAGATCCATTGTCATGTTATTTACTGTTAGCAAGCTACTTAAGGAGTCCATCCCCCCAGTGGTGGATACCTGGTTTTGTTAACATTGAAATTTTTGCTTTTCCTTGCCTCTTTCTTCTTTCTCTGAGAGAGTACGTAGGTTGGGTCTTCAACCACTTGGCAGAGAACAGGGTAGCAGGGGGAAAGATGCTCTCTGACTGTTTTCTCATGAAGATCATAGTTAATAAAGCTTCTGTCTGACCTGTCCTAAATTGTTTTTGCTTTATTACACAGTTGGAGTCCCCAGATTTTCCAACAAGATGTAATCACTGCTTAGGAATGGTAATGCATGCAATGTTGAAATTCATACATAAATTATTTATACCACAACTGATTGAGAAATTCACTCATGATTCTTACTCTGTTGGCTCTAAATTTTTTGTGAATTATGTACCTCTGAGAACAGATTGCTTGTACTTGAGAGAGAGATCACTGAACCAGAATAATCTTTACTTGACATATGAAGATATTGCAAGAGGTTTATACCAATTCTTGTATGATATAGGAGCGTATAACTAACTGACAATATGAGTTTAATATTACCATTAATAAATATTTTGAAAAGTGCTTACAGGCCAGGATGAATAGAAGCACACTGCAGTCTACGAGAAAGTCAGAAGTGGAAAAGAGGCTATAAAATATAACTATGAAAACAATGATATTCATGAGCGGAAATGTCCGCATGTGCAATTCACTGATTTTATTAGTTTCCATATACCTGTAAAATAAGTTTGACCTTGTTCTGCCCCTCACATTATAGTAGCTTGTGTTTGATCAATCATCCTTTCTATATGAATAATTTAGTCCCAGTAATAGCACATTACTCTGAAAAATATAACTGCAACGATATCTCTCTGTACTTAAGTATCACAATAACTAATGTTATAAAAGCAAGCTTATTTTCACCTGCTAATGTTTTCAGAATGAGCAGAAGATAACAATATATCTAAATAGATCTAAATTCAGATTTTCTTTTTTCCAAAATATTTTCATGGTAAGGGCGGAATTATCTAAGCTTTGAGGAATTTTTTTAAAAAGACTTACATATGTAAATATTCCTGGCACAGAGGTGAAAAGAAAAGCTGGGCGAATCAGCAATATTCTAGTTTTCTGGACAGCTAGAAAACAATAAAACACAAAACCAATTTATTTTGAATCAACCTGACTCAAACAGCACTTGACCCAGAATAAAACAGTAAGTTGCTCCCCATCAACTTCCTTCAGTATTTAATTAAGGAATGAGACCAAAGTACATAAAAACCAAGAATGAAAATACTTAGGAGACTTTTGTCATTAAAAGGAAAACCTACACGGCAAGGCATACAATCTTTCTCTGAAAATTCTCCAAAGAACAAAACACTTCATTTTCCTTATTCTTCTCCCCACACTTTCATGAATACTGCCAAAGATCAGCAAAACAGTATGGCATTTCCATGGCCACTGCATGAATTTCTTCTTCATTCACTCATTTGGTCTCCCTTTCAAATGAACCACCTTGTCAATTGCTTTGGAACTGGTGTGCTGTCATTCAGCAAACTACTTTGGTCTAAATTCAGCCATACTGTACTAAAATGGTCTCATGTGCCTGAAAGACATAGTTCTGGCTCAGTGTGAACCAAGCATCCTGCTCTTTACAGTTTTGGTCTAATAGCATCCAAGGCTATTTAGCATGGCACTCAAGAGGAATGGAGCTATCTATCTATCACACATCCATTTATACTGCAGCCACAGAAACAACATGGTTTAAAGTTAGCACAGGATTCTTAATATCCTTAAAGCAGAGGTTAGTCATCTGCTGAGCTCAGACTGCAACAGCAGACAGCAAGGTGGAGAATTAATATATTAAATTCTTCAAGACAAAAAAGGGAATGAAACAAATAGTATCATAGTAAATACATAAAAAAAGCTGCAGCGTTTTGTGTAGCCTCTGCAAAGGACAATAGACTCTTTAAACGAATTGTTGTATTTAATGGGCACAGCCTGCAGATATTGCAGGAAAAACACTTCTAAATATATTCACCATTGATCATATTGGGAAAAAATAAGAGATCTAGTAAAGCAAAACATTCATACACAGCTTTATTTTTCCAGAGCAAATGCCCAGTGTTCTTTATGTGTTTCTAATGCTGTATCACCAGTTACCTGGCACAAAATCAGAAGGATTCCTTCTACCTGTGACTGTAGAAACACAAGTACTGAATTGTTTGGGGACTGTGCTAACAAACCCCAAACCCACCAGGCCTCTCCGCAGCCCTGCCCCACAGGCTCTCCATCAGCCTGGCACACTTAGCTCTCAGGCTGCTCCCTCATATCTCCTCCTCCTGGTTTTTCTGCTGCAGCACTCCAGCCAGACGAGCTGGCCCACCAGGGCTCAGTTATTCCAACAACACTGCCTGCGTTTGTGCACATGCACTTGGCATAGGCCTCTCTCTGCCCTAGGTCACCATTCCCGAGCTTTCCCCTGCTCCCGTCACCCTGCTTTCAATCCTGCCTACCATTGCTTCACCTAACAGCAGCCTGTAACCTCCCTCCCATGGCTCCTAGTTCCAAGCTCTCCTCAGCAGGCTGCCATCCAGCTAGCCAAGGTGCCCTTGCCCCATTTCCAGGTGGATCCCTTCAGGAGGAGGCCCCACCCGGGCCCCCTCCCCAGGCCTCCCTGGCCCTGCCACTGACACTCAGAGGAATAAACAATGCGGGGGCCGCCCCAGTAGTCCCAGTGCAGTCCCAACAGCCTCTCCACAGCACTCTGGGCCCCCAACATGCACCCACACGCCCCCTGGAGCGGGTCGGGCCCACTGTTCACCCCCTCACTGCAGACCTGCTGTTGAGGTGTGGCTGGCTCCGAGGCCTCCAGAGAGAGATTTCACCCCTCAGCAGCTGCCTCACAAGGGCCAAGCCTCCCCCATTTTGGGACTCTCCATACCAAGCACGGCTGCACACAGCGAGGGGGGTTCAGGCTGCATCCTCCAGGGGTTTCCATGAAGATCCTGTCAGCCTCTATCTACCTGCTGTCGGACCGCCAACTCCCTCAACCACTGGCTCCTCGTCCCGCACAGGCCAGGGCACCAGCCCATCGGCCCCACCAGCCTCAGCCCCTCAGCAGCCCTGGGCCCCGGCCACCGAGGCGGCTGTCCCAGCTGGCACCAGACACGCGAGGAGGGCCCCTTCCTGTTCCCATTGATTTCACCAGTGGGTATCGAACGCCTTGTAAGTCAGCCTCTTTCACCGCAAATCTGTTTTGAAGAGCTCGTGACATTCTCCAACTTCGAATGTGCTGAGGTAGTTTCAGCAAGTTGGCCTGCCTCACATGACTGCATTTACGAGCCATTCCCGACCCAGGACTACCCAGCTAGATCTTCACCACCAGCTGCATACGCCAACAATATACCGGTCCAGAGATTTTTATTGATACAAAACCTCATCCAAGGTAATTTGTCTGGATCAAACTTTGCCATGTCGATTTGTAAACTTAATTAACTGTAGTCTCAATAAAAGCCAAGATTAGGAACATAATGATTAATTAGATCCTTTTAGGTAATGCAGTGGTTGAATTAGCTAAATAAAAACAGTGGAGAAGCTGGCAAGATAACGCTCTACTGATGGATGTAGGTTTGTCCTACAAAGGCAATGCAAGAAGCATTATGCATTAGCACAATAGAAATAACTACAGCATTAATCATTGGAAGAATGTAAATTATACACAGCTCCTTTTTTACATAGGCATAGCTATTGCAATGAGATCTTACCCCAGAAAAAAAGGAAGCTTCAGCCTCTCCATATGATGTCAGAATTTAAGAATTATCTTTAGTTTCAGGTAAGGAATCAGGGACCAGTCCTACTAACCTATATTTCTGAGATAAGATACTACATAGATGAAATTAAATCAAAATTTTTTTCTCTTATTTATGTGGGAGTAGTAGGCCTTTAATTAACCAGTATTGCACATCAGTATCAATTATTATTGTAATGTTTTAAAGCTGTTCTGAGATGGAGTTCTTTTTTCTTAATCCTAGATTATTTTTTGTTTAAGTTATTATAATATGGTAATATACACACACACAATAACAATTCCAAACGTTCTGGTCACTGGTGAGAGCTCTGGGAACAATGCAAACACTGACTGTTATAGCAGAAACCCTAGCAGGTCCTTTCAAGAGCTTAGAATCGCACCAATGCAGATTTCTATGAATGATATCTGAGACACCACTTTCTCCCATGTTCCTTTTTAAGTTAAAGCTTTTTCCTCTATCTTTTGCAAATTTTGCTTTAAAAAAAAAAAAAAAAAAATTGACTCTCTGCTTGGAAAGCATTTTAAAAGCACAGGATATTATTATGTAGTTATTAGAAGAGCTTCTACGCAACAGTCAGAATCTCACAGGTACGTTAGGACTCCAGTTTACTGAAGTCAGGAAGAAACTTCTGAAGTGTAGATACTTTCAGAAGATTTAATCAAGTAATTGTATATCTTAACATTTATAAACCAGACTACACTGGCAAATTGGATGGAGAACATTTCTTTAGGTCTGCAAGTAATTGGTAGAAACCAAATGGATTTAGCAGTGGTTCCAATAGTCTATTCTAGTTCTGCAAAGACCTTGCAGGCATCATTATTTATTTGTAGTTCTTTTCCCTTCCACCCTCCCTTTTCTTAACTTAGACAGTTAGCTTGGACTAAAAGCCTTTTCAATATGAGTACAATTAAACTAAGTGTTTGACTCCCAGCAAAATAAGACTTAAACCTAACTTAAGTTTTCTTAATAGTAAGCATAATACAAATCAGAAGATAAAAATGACTGATTACTTTGCTGCATCTGAGTAAGGCAAGTTTAATCTCCTGAATTATTTCCCTATTTTCCACCACCATTCTTCACACTAAAAAGATACAGAGGAGGGATATTTCTCATGAGGTTAATTGATAGTGGTACCTTTCTTACTTTGTTGAAAGAAGTCATAGCACTTGGTTTTTTTCTAACTCAACGACAGCATTGTGTGAGTTACAGCAGGATAAATTTGGTTCCAGATGCTGGGGCTACTCATTGTCACAGGCATTGTTCTTTTTACTAGCCAGTACTGAAGTTTACTGGCATTATTGTTGTAGCACAACTAGGCCAAGTAAGTAGTTGTGCTTAATTGTTTCCCATATGCATTTAAATCTGCAATGGTTATGATAACAGATAATAAATTGTGAGACTGGATTTCATAGGTAAATTCGAAAAGTATTGCAGGTAAAACCATATGAAATGCATTGTCCAAAAAACCAAAACAAAAAAATCAAGGAAATCACAAACCTTTAAATATTCAACATTGTAGACCTTTTGGGGGAAAAAAAAGTAAGACTATATACGCCAGTTATTTTCTTTTATTCTCACTACAGAAACAGAATTGCAACTGAGGAGCTGACTAACTCGATCATTTGCAATGAGTCACAATTAAATGGAGGCTGCCAGACTCAATTATCGTATCAGTTTAGTGCAGATATCGTTCTGTCAAACTGAAGGGAGAATTGTTTTTTTTCAGGTCCCAGGATTTCATTGCTTCTTGCTTGTGAAAAAAGCTTACTTCACTCGAGCAGTTCCAACTCCTGTTGCCATGGTCTTAACAGTACAGAAACAAAAGGCTAAGAACTGCAGCCTATTTAGACACCACACATTAAAAAATATGTTGGCCAATAATTGGCATAATAAAACACTTGCATGTCTGTCCAAAATAAGTTATATCAATGTATTTTAAATTCATTGGCTGTTATGCTTGAAATCTGACTAGTAGGGCTTTTGCTTGTGTGTTCTGATCACAGAATCATGCAATTGTTGGAGTTGGAAGGGACCTTCTAGAGA
Organism: Limnodromus scolopaceus; assembly: GCA_028565335.1. Lineage (NCBI taxonomy): Eukaryota > Metazoa > Chordata > Aves > Charadriiformes > Scolopacidae > Limnodromus > Limnodromus scolopaceus. Next base: position 12,725,242 of record JAOXNO010000070.1, on the reverse strand, counting down.
TCATCTAGTCCAACTCCCCTGCCAAAGCAGGATTGCCTATAGCACATTACTCAGGCAGTGTGCTTTTTTTTTAAAGCAACTATGATAAATAAATTAAGATTCACTTAAACTATTAGACTAGCTCTTACAGGTGAGCATCTGAGCAGATTTTATTATGTCCAATAGGCATTGAACTAAGAGTCAAATGCACTCTGTAGGCAACCTTAGGGTTTTCCTCCTACACCCTACTACATTTCAACAAAACTTAACATCCTTTGCTAACTGTGGTTCAAACTGGCCAGTAGCTTGAACTTGCACTGAGACAAGGGGCCGCTAGGCAGACAAAACAAAAGCCCATAACCCTCATTCCCCTAAGGAACCAAGCTGGAACATAGCAATGGGGAAGGGGGTCAAAAAGCAGATGACTGTGCAAGTGTGAGGCAACAGGAGTTTGAAGACAGCACAGCAATGGTTGTTATGAGACTTTCTTTCATTCAAAGGCACAGCACAGGACTATTTTCTAACAACCAATTTCCAGACCAGTCCATCCAGACAGCATCCCTGCTCTTTCCAAAACAGGGGAGTCTGCTCCTCCAGAAAGTTGAAACCCACCTATTATCTTCAGCTATAAATGCCCTAGTTCTATCGTCATACATCACTTTAAAATCTACAAGCAGCTTGAGTATACTTATTCTCCTGAAACAAAGGGAAAAAAAGTCCTTCACTTTCCTAGCCTCTTTTTTTATTAAAAATATTTTACAGAAGCTCAGAAATATCACATAAAGAGGGGAGGAACCACCAAACAATCAAGTCCTAGCATATTGAGAAGACAAACTTGCACTTATAACTCACCTCATCAAGCACTTGGTTCCACACTCAGCCGGTTTTATCAAGGACATGAGAAAAATAAAGTAGGGAACATTATCCTCTCACCCAGGAAAGGGTGTGGCAAGACTCTTAAGGATCAGCAAACCCAGCTGCTGCCAATATTTAGATTTAATTAAGTGCAGTTGAACTCCCTTAAAGGCAGCCACACACCTGTAAGAAAAGTTGACAATTTAGCCACTTAGCACCACAATTTCCATAAACCTGGCACAATCCCTACTTCTGAAGTGCAATGACTAGCGCCACAAACTTCAGAAGAAAGCTCCCTCACCAAATGACTTCTCTCTTTTTTTTTTTTTTAATTTGTTTTTGGTTTTGTTTACTTTTAACTGGAGGAGGAGTAAGTGCTGTAGCTGATGGCATTCTGTTTACCCCCTTTGGCAGAGAAGACACTAACATTTCAGTGCCACTTACCCTGTTGCTTTTCATTCCCATTTCTCACACCCATACAGACTGCCACTGCTTTCTGCTTGCCTCGTAAATAAGTATTGTGACTCTCTGTAAATAAGCATTGTGTCTCCCAGCTAATGGTCAGGCTCCAAAGCTGACAGCCAATTAACCATCTTTTGGCGGCTCTTGGAGCCTCTGCCTTCTGCCAACATTTGAACCTGATCCATTAAAATCAGCTCTAGCTAAGCACAGATGTTTTCCTGATTGCTTTCTGCAGACACAAGAGGACAATGAACCTAGCTGCCTGAGTGCATATACGTTTCCCAAATGTGCACTGGCCTCTATATGTAAACATGAATTTTATATGGGAACAGACATGAATTGCAAAGGTACAATGTATTAGTATTCATTATCCAAGAAAATCTAGAGAAAAAAAACCAAATCCACAAATAAAAATATTTTTTAAAGTCTTAAAAAACATTCTACGTTACTATTTTATAATTTATTAGACATTAGAAACTTTCAGTACATGGATCTCAAACACATTAGCCCAAGGGAATCTCCTAATATCTGTAATACTCCTTATTTCTCATTAAGAAACAGTAAACAATTCAGAACATTTTGATATTACCTTGTCACAGTTGGGAAAAGAATTTTACATTAACTATTTACATTTTATAGCACTGTCTGCAGTATTTTCTTCTTTGCTAGAACGACAGAATTAAAGGACGAAGGAAAAATGGTTCTTTCCAGCAGAACTGAATTCCAGACCACACTTTTAAGCAAATGTTATGCACTCATGAAAAGATAATAAAATTCATTAATAACTCCATGGAAGTATGCCCTGAAGGAATGAAACTTAGAATATATGAATAGGTCATCTAAGGGAATTTCTTATGTTTGAAATGAGAGAAATGTTGACAGCTGCAAAGGAGTAGTGACTAGGCACATTACCCAATGATGTATTCACACAAAATACTTCGACAGCCCTGGGAACCAGGGCCAGAAGTTGGGAGTAAGCGGTCTCAGGATACACCTTCTCATTTTCTAACTCTCTTTAGCAAGTTAACCTTGCATTCTTAGCTATGTGGCCTCAGATGTACCCTCATCTCACTGGCCTTGTACCTAGGACTAGCAAACTCCTCTTAGAAGCTTTAGCTGTAAGTCTTACCTCAGCTGCATAGCATTTGCAAATCAGTTAGGTGCCAAGTTGCATGTTGCTCAGATAGTATGGGAACACTGGTACACATTCACATGTGGGTTTTAATCTTATTTTTCTTTTCTGTCCTCTGAGAGCACAACACATATAGTTTCACTGTTTTTCCTTTTTATTTTGGAAAAAAACCTTAGAAAATGAGAAATCAAAACCTCTTTTTCCTTAGGAAAATAATGTCTGAGCATTAGCTACTAGTAAAAGATTGAGCTAAGGCCCGACACACAGTACCCCCTCACAGTATGGGCACACACAAAAGCACTGTGGGAATGACTGGAAATGTGAACAGCACCTGGGGTTTTTATTCCTGATGTGTCTACTCACATACAGTGATCCTCCACCGTATTTTTACATAGTGACTATAACCAAAATCAATGAGCTTTCAGCTTTTTCTTCTGATCTCGTAAAACCATACATATAACCACTAAGCAACACCATCAGTAACCCAACATACGGTATGTGCTCCACACACATTAAAGCCCTTTTCAGGTTTACAGAAATCCAGGGAATAGCTCCACCTAAGACCAACTAACTGATGAACACCAAATTGTTTAAGTAACCTACACAATCAAAAACTGAAAGGCCTGTAAGGATGTTGCACTCATTCAGATCAAAGGCCTATTTAGCTCAATCTCCTGTCTTCAGCAGTGGGCGCAAACAGACCTCCATGCACTTGCAGCTTCAAGTGCTTCATTCACAGTGTCTGGTATTTATTTTAATAAAGCCATGACATATTGGCCAGTTTATAAGAATTCAGTCTATTTTCTGGGCCTGACCACTATATGGGAGATACTTTATAAAAGACAAATGTGCAGCAGTTGGCAGAGCATCCATCAGCTGCAGTCATATTCAGTCCCTCTTAAGCCTTGCCGTGTGCAAGAGCCCCAGCACAAATGTCTTACATGCAGCTCAGGTGTGCTGTAGCACACTTCTCTTACTGCAGGCCTCAGCAGTCACAAGTGCTGGTGCCAAGGAAACCCACTCTGTTTAATTTAATTTGCCAGAAACAAGTGCTATTTATGAGAAGTTTCTCTTCCTAGAATAAAGGAAATTTATTAGTGGAATGGAGGCCAAATCCAATAAGACCTTGCTATCCCGATCTTCCCCCATGGTTCAACATACCATGGAGTAATCAGCAGCGTTTCCATTTTGCAGGATTTTATACATTAATTGATAAAAAGTTTTACTTCTTGCCGGACAGCGAACAAATAAGGTATCAATCTGTAACTTACTCAAAGAAAGTTTAAATTTCAAACAATACCTCTTCTATTACTGAGTCTTTTGTTGTGGAGTCCTTTCAGATGTAAATAATTCTTGGCACATAGTGAATTCCAAATTAAGTTTATAGTTTGAAATTATTTTTCCTGTCGGTTATTGGTAACAGAGGTTCTAACAGCTTGCTAGTCAAAGTGTAAGTTAAGTAGTACTCATATGTAAACACTAGCACTACTAATTTTGAATGCACACATTGACAAATATGAATAAATGACTTACTACTGCAGAGAAATTGATAGTACAGCATTAAGAACAGGTGTGCTGGTTCCAAAGGGTTCTCGGTGTAAAAAGCAAAAGCTTCAACTGAAAAGAACAGGCACATTTTGAAGTGCAGAACACTGTTGCATGTGAGGTACATAAGGGAATCAAATGAACAGATACAGCTTATTGAATCAATAGCATCCATCAGTGAATTTGTCAGAGTATATTCTCTATTTAACTATATTCTCTATATTTAACTAATTTTTCAGATTTGTCCAACTGCCACATTTGACAAACAATGAAATTCAAACAAGGGACTGTCTTTACACACCATATTCATTTACATTCATGTTTGAACAGGGTGCCATAAAAATCAGGCTATGATGTTCATCACATAGGCACCTGAGCATTTACAATGACCAGCGTTTTATCATCATATATTTCACATTTTTTCATAATTTTGTGTTCAAATGGAAACACTTCAAACTATTTTCTTTTGAAGTGTATCAACATGGCATATAACCAAACATATATTATTCCATTTACAACAGGCTTAGTGCCAAGTGTTATGACAGGTGTGATATGGACCGTTGTCTCTTTTTGGCCAGAAGCTTGTTAGAAATTAGAAACAAAGAGAAAATTGGAATTAGTTGTGGAGAGAAAAAGCAGACTAGAGTTACGGTGCACTTGGAAAACTGCCTGCTTGTACAATTAGTATCCCAGAAAAGCCCAAGGCTGTGAGAGGATGCAGTATGTTAAGGAGAGAAAAATTCACAGACCTACACAGGCAGAGGCTCCTTGGGGGTGTCAGGCATGTAGAAGTCAATAGTTTGAGACTCTTGCAGGGGTAAAGCCCAAATAAGTGGTCATGTAGAGCTTTCCTTCATTTCACCTGATGACTTAAAAAATTCTTTAGCATTTCTGGAAGAAAAAATTCAAATCTGAGTAGAACATCACGTGCTTTTTACATATCCTACTAATAAAAAATATATATTACCCTTGACGACAACACTCTTCCTCCTTCCTCCCAACATCTTGATAGCTAAATGTAAAAAAATCTAGCTTGAAAAAAGAAAAAAAAGACATTGAAAAGGCTCATAAAGTGATTTAGCACAGCCAATCTGACTTTATTACTATGAGCGGGTAGAATTTGTTATCAGAAATACTCACTTTTCCCTTAATCTTCACTGATTCTTAAGGCTTTTCTACATGGTCGCATCAAAGAGTATCAACATTTAAAGACATTTGTATGATAATATTAATTCACACACAATTCACACCATCTTTTGATCTTTGATTACTTTGATTATTTTAGACAAGTTGGGTTATATTAAATTTTTCACACCCTCAACATCATACTGTGTAATTGTTTGCTCACCTAATTAGCATGAAAAATCACATCATCTGGAAATAGCACTAGTAAAAATATCTTAAATCTGATCTTAAAAAATTGCTCTTCCTATAGAGTAGGACTGAAAGCAGATAGACCAAGATAAACCAGGAACATTCATAAATAATTCCAGTGATGACACTAATGAGATAAATACTGTAGGCTTCTCCTGGTGTGTGCCAAGTTGTTAGATTACAGTGAACGGTCTCCAGATACTACAACCTCCAAAACCACCATTTTACAAGGCAGAGCTTCACCATGTTTTTAGGATATCAGTCACCATATCTTTAGGATTTGGTTCAGTGCATGTTCAGAAGCACTGCAGCCTGGTGAACGCAGCATAGGACCAGGACTTAAAACACAGTTTTTTTGCTCTTTAATGCATTTGATATGTCACCTTATGACAAGTCTTTACAATCAGTTTGCAACATGGGGACAGTGATACTAACTCTGTTATAAGTGTCTTTGAGATTGACTGACTGAGAAATGCTCAAAAAATACTATTGTGAGGGGCACATGGCAGCAGCAATGAGCAGATTTTGTAGTGCCAAGATGGCATCTGTGAAGGTACAGCGTGACAGTGTGACCTTCTGGTTGGAGGCAGAATGGGAATAGGGAGTCACTGTTGATCCGTCTGGTTCACAGGAGGCTGTAACTATGCGTGCAGGGTCTCCACAGAAAATCTAAGCAAGAATAAGGTGCTCTACCAATTTATAAATGTACCGTTTTCCTACTCTGCACCCACATGTACTCCTATTCTGGGACCAGAGGGAAAATGGCCTGAAGAAAAGCTTTTGGCTTCTGGGTGTTCACTTTCCTGCATGCAAACCTCTGAGATGCATGGATTTGGAAGGCTCAGGCTCCAGACACCTGCTCTGCAGCCTGGCACTCAACCAGCACTGGCTGCAGACACCACTGACCCCAACCAGGCCTGTAAAAGATTGTCTGTCCACAGGCTAACCTTCATTCACCATCGGAGATGGGCAACACCTCTCCTGTAGTGCCACCGCCACCTGGCAACTCAGAGGTCACACACCAAAGCCACCTTCTTCTGTGTGAAGCAAAGCCAGAGTTGCTGCAGGGTACTCACTTATGCCAGTGCAAAATCCTTGTGAACCAAACCAGCGCAATACAACTCAACCACATGGATTTTGAGCCTTACCTCAACAGAAAGCATAAGGGCAAATGCAATCACAGATCCGCTTTCACGTGCCTACATTGAAAGCACCAGTAACACCCAGCAGCTTCACCAGTTGCAGTGCATCAAGGAAAGGCAAACAGCCAGCAGATGGTCCACCTCAAGGCCTTGCTCTGACTCAGAGACCATACATCATCAGGAGCTGACTTCATTTGCTGTGGCAAGCACTCGGCACCAGTGGAGAACAACTCAAGCAGTTGTATAAAACGTGCCAACAAGAAAACCCATCAGAACAGAGCAAGCAATGCTCATGTGCAGCTCTCAAAGAGCTGGAGCACATAGCATCCCACAGCAAGGGGGGCACCTGTCCTGTCACCTCCAAGCATCACGTGCAGACAATTACCTGTGTCTGCAGCCTGGCACAATCTGTGGAAGTTCTCTAGAGGCAGAATGGATGTACTGTTGTTACTAAACAAATTAAGGAATAGACATATTTAAGACTATCCTTTAATTTTTCCTCTGAAAATCCATAATAACTAGCAAAGGATTAAGATTTGGTGATTAGCACCTGAATAATAACAAGTAATTATTTTTGAGCCAAACAAGGATAGAGTATGCTGGGTAATTTATACTGGGTAATTAAGGTAATGAATACTTGAGAGTCTATCAAATAAATAGTCCCTAAAAGTGTCATTTTAATAGGGACATGATTATAAGCAGCGCTAAGGAGGTTTGAAAGAGATACAACATACCTGCTTCAGACATGTATTTTAAAAAGGCATAAATCTTATCACTGAAGCTAAAATCATCACTGAATAGGGCCTGTTCCTCTAAGCTCATTTACCATCAAATTAACTGGTATAATGATACCAATATCACCACCTGTGTGAACACACTTTAGATGCTTTTTTGTTTGGCTTATCTTGCACCAGTCGGTATATGACACAAGTGGATGAAGAACGGGCTCCTATAGTGTTTCTGCCCATGGACAGGTGAGCAGATGGAGGGATCCCAGATTAAAAGTTTGTCTCATTTTCTATTCCTCTTGGGACACAAAGGTAATATTCCACCTTTCAGTACAGCAACAGGAGAAGAGTGCAAGCATGGACTAATGTTTTCAGTACTGCACCTCAGCAGGATAATAAAACAGGTATAGGCTATTAAAAATGTGTATCCTCCCACAAAGCCATTGTGTACTGAACTGAATCAACCCAGCTGTATTTCTTATGTCCTCCAAACCAGTAGGAGTTGCTTCAGCAGCACTCTTTAATGCTCTAACACCCAGCATGGGCAGTGACTCATCCTCTGAAACCATTTGGGTGCCTTGGCCAGAGAAATGAAGCTGCAGTAATAGTGTGAGCTCTTGCTGACCAGCTCAGCAAGCCCAAACATTATTATGTTTTATAGCTCTCGTCAGCCAAATTATGGCCATTTCTTAGCACATCTTGAAAAGGGATTCGTTCTCCCTCAACATAGAATGAAGGGAAGACATAACTACAGAGTGTTAGGGAGTCAACTTGCATGGCCAGGACCCATCCTTGTACCTGGGTCAAGGATAGGCGTGTCCCCAAGTCACTATGGCCTGGGAAATGCATGCGTCACATTACCTTGCTCAGAGAAATAACAATAATTAGGCATCTGGGCTTTGCAAAGATGCAGTGTTTCTCCCTGTGGTAGGACAGTATTTATAAGTTTGAAGGTGAGAACATTTTGAGGTGGCAAGTTGTTGTATTTGATATATTCCTCCTGCTGAATTATATTATAAAGTTGAAAGGACAGACTACATTGAGATTTCCATAATGGAAAGCTAACTGCTCATATGACCTGCTTTACCAGAAGAGTCTTATGTCCTGATTAATGAGAAAGGATTGAGCTCATTGATTTTCACAGATAAGATGAATCTTTAACTTGTAATCAAATTTCTAACAAACATTAGAAGAAAACTCTAAGAAGCAACAAAATATCCACTTGCACATTTGAATGATAGTATCTACTGACCAAGTGACCAGTTTGAGTAGCTTGCACCCAGCAACAGCCTTACAAAATGGGGGAGAAGCGGCTGATGTAGTTCAGCCGATCTTTGGATTAACTGAAGTTTTATACTATTCTGATTCACTTCTTTGTTCATCTTTGTGCCTCAGTTTTATATGACTTCTTGGTATGATGTCCAGCTAGGAGTTTGGTCATGACTGATGTTTCAGAAGGTTTCATACATGGACATCCATCTCTACTTTAATAAAATGCTGAGTTTCTTGGAAAATTAATTCACTAAACCCCTTCCATCTTTCCTCAAAGACAACATAATCCTTTTTTTTTTTTATTGCATTTTGTTGATTAATCAGAAAATTTGTGCTCCTCACAAAATTTGTCCCTACATTTGCACACTTCTCTGATTGTAAGGGTCTGGTTCAAAATTTTGCATGCCTGTTTGAAAGCATAATGAAGTCTCTGATTATCTGTTTTCTTCCAGGCAGGTCACAAGTGTTGATGGATCCTCACTATTACTTACCATAGAAATACAGGAGAAAATGATTGTGCTGGCTTAGAAAATACCTTATTTTTTCCTCACATAAGCACAAGCTATAATACTGAAAGTAATTTATGTCTGTGAAAAAAATCATATGCTAGGAAAGTAATTTAATAAGCTAAGCAATTAATCACTACAGCAACTCTACCAATATTCTGTTCTAACTGGTAATAATATATTGCTGAAGGTTTTTCAATTTGTTTCTGGAAACAGTCCTGCAGGTTCCACTATTTGCAGTCAGTAGCAGCATTATGCTTCAGGTGTTCATCTCAATGCAGCCAGTGGTCTCTTCATCTCCTTGCTGGGCAGTACACTGTGCAGCACTTGCCGTTCCACTCACCATGAGTCTGATTCCCAGCACTTCCTGGTCAGCTGCTAAAATCTTTGGGTCAAATCAAAGATGAAGCTGGCAAACATAAGTCTTCTTAAGGAAAAAATGGTGGTATTTTATTTTCCTCTTAAAGGAAAGTATAAAGTAGCCTGAAGTAAGAAATATTCCTGTAATTTCATGCTATGCTTTACATAAAGTGACTGTAATTTTGGCAAAACAATAAGATGAAATGAACCATACATAAAAGCTCCGCTTAGGTTAAATGGCTCTAATCCAATAGGAGCAAGAAGAAACCAGAAGTTTGCATTCGGGAAAGAAAGCATGAGGATTCATGTGACAGTGATCTTTCAACAACTTCATCATGAATTATCCCAGTGTTAAATGTTGGCGGTTTTTGCAGCAAAGCGTGGAAAGTGTTCCTTAGTTAAACAGCAGATTTTTTTGTTTCTTCGTTTAATAACAAATAAATTAGGAGGAAGCTTTTGTTTTTCATCAGCTTGACAATTATATCACTGTGTTTTGCTGGAAATAAGAGCAGTTGGCATTTTCTTCATGCCAGCATACGCATGTGTGAGTTGAATTGTCTCTGAACTACAAGCAATAACAAGATGCTCCTCGCGCCAGAAAGCGATTAATTATTGCACTGCAGCCAGGTTAATCTTGCGAGTAGAAGCCCCTGTTGCACATCCACGTGGCAGCCACAGCTTCTGAACTAAAGAAAGTCCTCTCTGGGGTAACTGCTTGGTCACTTTAAGGAGCAGAGACCTGCCCTCTTGGAAGTACACCACCTAATTTTATTAAAAAGAATTGTCTTTCTAACCATATGGAAAAAAACATAGAAAAAAAGGGTGCAATCAGTAAACTGTGAATGGATTATTTGATTTTCCTAATGTTCTAAAGGATTTAAGGGCTAAGGCAACTTACCACTATCATACAAATTACTTTTTGGCAACTTTTTCTGTGTGTCAGAGACTCCAAGATCTGCTGTAAATTAGGATTTACAAGACCCATACAAAACTAACTTTTCGTAGAAGAGCAAAACCTATTGAGGTACCAGAGAAAATCATTGCAAATGCTCCCGGTGACGAGGCAGGAAGCTCTGAGTCCCACAGGAAACATTGCACCATCAAAGCAGCAGGCAGAGTGAGGAGGACAGCAAAAGCCTTGAAAAAACATTCCTGTTTTCACTAACAGACTACCAAATGTTGATAAACTGTCCAATTAACTATGAGGATGAAAGCTTTTCTTTTGAAGCCTGCTAGCAAGAAGTTCTCCATAACTGCACCCAAACGTCCAACTGTCATCTTCTCCTACCTCTATAGCAATGTCACTCTGGTTACATAAACATGCTGTGCACACTGAATTGCACATCACTGGTGCTGCTTGAAGCATGCCATAACATTTTCCAGCCAAATATATACACCACTCCAACAAATATGCATATACATATATCTCCAGTAAGCAGTTAATGAGATGCAATTATTCACAGCTGATAAGACTCTTGTTCTAAAAACCCTCTACATGAAAGCGAGAAGAATTTCGGTTGCAGGGAGACTTCTCCCTTTCATTGGTACTGTCAATTATAATTCCAACATTATGTAAGAAACAGGAGAAATTGGCTCTGATCTGACTAAAGGTTAATAAATGCAGTGGTTCAGGGAACTAGAGCGGAAGAATACTAATGGCTTCTGCACCTGGGACGCAGCTTCCCTCTTCATGCTAATTAGCTTCTCCCACATCAGTGCATTGACAGTGCATTTGTGCCCAATGCATTTGTGAAATAATGCAGGTCTTTGGCTTCAGTAAGTCAAGTTCAAGTCAAACAGAAGAAATAGGGTGTTAACAAAAGACTGACCCTGTTATCACCACTTACGTAGCATAAAATAATATTGACACCTCTTCTGCTCCTCTATCCCCACTATAAATAAAAACAAGTAATTTTGTCTGTATTAATTCACAATGTATTTGTTTTCCTCTATTAATATTTTTAGATTTGTAAATATTCTAGCTTCCTCCCATGTATCAAATGGTAATGAAAGATTTGCAGCAATGCTGCATTTCTTGTGAAACCATATTCTCAACAAAACATGTGAAAAAACTAAACTCAATCAAAATGCTTTAGCAAGAGATTTCTGGGCATCGAAGCAGTCAGGAATGCACACCACACATTACATTAAATGTCTGAGGGAAAAGGCAAGGGAGGAGTTGATGAACTGCTCATCTCTCACAGTGCTGTCAGCAAGTGCAACAAATTACATGCAAGACATGCACAGGATGACACATAGCTCCTTCTCCCTGTCAAAGTGTCCTCCTCTGCGGTGGCCTGGGGTCGCTGTCACCCAGCATCACAAGCTGACAGTCAGCCCTTGCACCCGTGAGATGAATGATCTCGCCCAGACTCTGCTCACCAAATGACACTTAATCAACCACCTGCTTTTTGTCAAATTAGTACCTCATCAGAGACTGGCAAAGTAAACTTGTCAGAGAAGTTCAGACGTTTTTGTCATGAGATATGCCACATTTTTTAATCCTTATTTTGGATCTTTAGCTCTATAAATAATGACTCTTCAGAGCAGGAGTGTAAATCCAGCTCTCCTGGCTGACCACCAGGTTTTGGAGACATGGCCTTCACCATCAGCTGAATATTTTATAATTCATGAAACATGTTCAGAGGGGAGACACTAACTGGCATAACTAGAAGTGGTTAAGGTTACAAATGGCACACTGTTAGGTATCAGAGGGAAAGTCAGTGGGAAGTTCCTGGGTTTGGTAAACTGCTTGTCTCCCAGAACCGTCAAAGTCCTTCAAACCAGGCAACCCTGGGAGATGGGAGACCCCTCTCCCTGCTTGCTGGGGCTGCCTCACACCAGGCAGCGACCTGACCACAGTGGAGTTATAGCCAAGGCTGAGGCATCACCTTCCTGCCCTCTAAACCCCACCAAAATGCCTGCAGTATAGGCAGGACTGTTATTTTCTTGATCTGCTTTCTTTTTTCAGGACAGAGAATCCATTCATTCAGCAATGGGAAAGCAAGAAACAGAGAGCATCGGCTGCTGTTGAAAGGAAATCACAGGGAGAAAACCCGCAGCAGCAGCTGGTGCAGCTGCCAGCGTCCCCCGTCTGCTCACCTCTCAGACCAAAGTCTCCTTCTTCAGGACTGAGGAGCTGCCTCCTCTTGTGAAGACTGCTCCTGCCAGGACTGCAAACTGATTCCAGAGGCAGAGGTACATAAAACAGTGAATTCAGTGAATCCCAGGCACATTTGCTATCTCTAACGCCAGGGCAGGACGTCTGAAGGTGGGGTAGCAAATAGGGTCATGGCTGAAGGAAACGCAGACCTTCGGCCCATTCCCAGACATAGGCATAAATCTACTGAGCAAACAAATATTTACCTCTACAGTAACACAGAAATATGTTACAGTAATTCCTTCCATGTCACAGTTATATATAAAGCAGCAACTGTGGGTAGGGGCTACTTTGGGAGGAACTTCTGACTGTTGTGAGCATGTAATAAGTATTCTTGCCCTCCAAATGGTTGTGTTAAACCTCTGGATGTGTTTATTTTTGGTAAAATGTGAGATATAAAGCTTTAACTCTATATACCTAGTGTTCCTGAAGCATTTGGCCAGGTATTTTCAAAGGCTTGCAAGCTTGTGGCCAGTGCTTTACCAGTATTTTGGTAACCAAGCTTTACCAGTGATTTCAATCACACCCTAAACCAGTGACAAACCATTGGTATGCAGATGTGTTTCAAACATGCACTAAGAATGTTTTCCTTTACCTCTTGACTGAAAAAAAACTGAACACTTCCTACCTATATTTACCTGATGATGTCAGCTTCTGACCTGCCCCATCCAGCAGCTGGTTTCTGCCATCTCTGTGCTTGAGGTCCTCAGTTGTTGTTCCTCTGTTGTACCTTTGTCCAGGCACGTGGTGAGATATAATCACACACAAAAGCTCACTCCTTGCTACGAAATTAGTCACTGCTGCCCTTAACACAGATTCTTCCCTGCATCATAATGTTTAATACCAAGGAAAGATTAATTAAATTTTGTGGAACTATGGCTCAGGTAGCTCATTAGGGACTTGTTTGCTTCTTTTTATTTAAATTTTCATTAGTTCATAGTAAGTTACATTACAGGTTGCAGCCACTTTCCCCTTCTCGCACTCAGCAGATCAGCTTAGGTGCTTCCAGGGTTGTAAACAATGCAAGGTAATTAGCCCAAGTAACACTTGCTCCCTCTGGGAGTGACTTTTTCCATGGCGTACCTCCTGCCAAAGGAAACCAGAAGCTCGGTGAGCTCCGAGGAGGAGGGCCGGGCTGTGAAATTCCACTTGGAGGCACATAATCACTCTACAGAGTCAGTACAACACGCATCCCTCTGAGTGAGAAATCCCACCTCTCCCGTTGTGGGAGGTGGTGAAAATTACACATACCGCAACTTAAATGTTTTAGAAGCCACAAACTCTGGAGACACTTTTTCATGCAGCTGGATGCAGTCACCGGCGTTTGGGCTCTGTGTAATACCACAGTGTCTTTCAGGCTGAGAAGAAAACAAGATCCAGTGCTTATAACTCTGCCTCCCCCATGGCCACCTGATGGGGGCACCCATCACCATGCCCGAGAACCTCCCGTGCCCAACCTACTGCTTGCACCGCTCTGTCCCCCACACGTGTGCTGCTGAGCAGTGGCCTGAGCAACTATAACTGATTGGGTTGAGAAATGGCTGAAGAAAAAGTTAATGTAAAGAAATACTTGCTTTTTAGCCTGAGAACGGCCCATCTGGTTCATGCCAGAGTGCTTTTGCACAAGGGCAAGTGAAACAGAAAATCTCCTCAGTCAAAACACGGCAGAAATACAACTGTTCAGTCATGAGTGTGACAGACCCACTGTGTTGCTCTTACAGACTTGATTGAATGTTTCACAGTCCTTTGGGCTTTTCCCGCAACTGGAGGTCACAATGGCAGATGCATTTTCCATCTGACATCCCCAGTGATGGACAACCGCCCCAGACGTGGCCGTTTGCACAAACAGCTCTCCACCCTGCAAGTGCGGGGCAAACCTGGCTGAAAGAAATAAACAGTTTTATTTAGTTTTTATTTCCTTTGTGAAGCCCATCACCTGCATACCCAGTTCTCTGATGGTCTGCACGGTCGTTAATGCCAGAAGAACAGGAGCTGAACTTCCCCACATCACAGGAGAGCCTCTTCTCATGCTTCTGCTCCTCATCAGGGTCACCTGAACTCACACTGCATGTCCTGGTTGGCAGTTCCCCACATTGGTCTAACCACACATTGTCTGCTGTAGTTTCTTCACTTTCTCTGAATGCTGTCTTCCCAGTTTCTCCCATATCTTCTGTTTTGGACACGATGACCTACTACAGGGGTATATGACTCCTTCCCTCTTTGGATACTTCATCTGTCTCTTCCTATGCACACCAGCCAGCCTCCCCAAGCTGGTCCCATCAGTGCTTGTCATGGCCAAATGGACATCTCTAAAGATGTATTTTGAGTCCCAGCACTGTCTGGAAGGTTTCGGCTGAGAAGGCCTGGCCATAGAGCAAGTGTTGGAAAGAAGGATCAAAATGGGTGCTTCAGTTCAGCAAGACTTTCTGTCAATTCTCATTTTGGTGGATGGGTTTATGTTATCTAAAATAACTGAGCAGATGGTTTTCAATATGAGAAATCCATCAAATCTACCTGGTGATATGCAGGGAGCACAGATGAATGAGAGAAAGAAACATTATTTAGAAAAATAAAAAAGGAGTCTGTAATGCCAGAGGACAATGGAGAAATGCATTTTCGAGGATGGGGTGTTAATGAAGAGTTGCTACGAAAAATGATTAAAAGCTGGTAGAAAATATGAGCTGCACAAAACTGATGTTATCACATTCAGTTTCATTTTAGTCACTCAAGGTATTGAATCAGAGTTATTAGCAACCAGTCAATGGTCTCAATAGTTTTCCCTGCCTGCATGTTTATTGTAAGGTTTTTTTCAGATTAAGGCAAGAATAGTGAACAGCTCATGTTAAAATGCAAGGTTATGAGCACATTTTTCATAGGTTATAAAAACTGTATTTGCCAAGCTGCAAGTTGCCACATTGCAAGGGAAGGAAATTAGAGAGTGTAAATCCATCTGCAGCTGCATTTTATTCCAAAAGTAATCATGTGGGAAAATACAAGGATTTTAAAACATTACTACACTGTACACTCAACAGATAAGACATTCTCACTGAGGGAAACAGATTTTCAATGTTTTTCAGCCTGACAAAGACGTCAATGGAGTCAATGGCATCCTCGGTACCTGCCTGTGCAATACACACACTTTAGCTTTTTCCTTACACTGCACACACCAGCTGAACATAGAATCTGAGAAGGCCTTTCGTACCCACCACATACAACCTACCCTGGCACTGTCTGAACTGAAAGTTTTTGTTCCCTGTGCAACTTGTCCTATTTTTTCTTTTTTCTGGATCTGAATTTAGTGTTAGAAGAAAGAAAGTAGTTCATTGTTCACAGCTTAACTGATGTATTTCCGCACCAGCACCTGCGTAGACAGTTTCTCTCATAGGTATGAAAGGACACAACGTTAAGGATGGCTGAATAGAAATCAATCCCTCTGACACTCCACCGCAATTAGGACAAACCTGATGCCAACAAGACAACCACAGGTGAAAGGACACGTCCCCTTGCACAAGGCTGGAATTCAGTGTCACGTCACCTGAGGATAAACCCTGAGGGAGTCCTGTCGCTCCCACACGCTGGTTTTCACCAGGTCTTCATTACATTAATTGTTGTTGGAGATTCAACATAGAAGAAATACATATTTGAAGAAGGATGCCAACATTTTCAGATCGTTTAAAGGACCATGATGTACCTGAAGACAGTGTTGCCAGAGTCCACTGAATACTTGTGGCTCCACAGTGCATATTCCCAGAAGGAGGTGAGGTATCACAGGAGAAAGGGTACTGGGGCAAATGAAAAAAAAAAAAACCAAACCACAGAAAAACCTGAAAGAAAAATTGTTATTTATTCTAAAACTTGGTTCTTCAAAAGACAAACACTTAATTTTGTTAGGAGCTTAGCTTCTTGCTAAGAAATTTGCTACATGTGTCTTTTTCTTCCACTCTATACATTTGAGGCCAGCAGGGTGCCACCCGTTGAAACAACTTACTCAGGCCTCATTGTATTTTACTTGAAACTATCTTTCACAGAGCTGGGAAGGTTGAAGAGAATTTCCAAAATTAGTTAGGTTGCGCTGAACCAGCTTCATTAATGTGATAAAACTTCAAAGTAGAGAATTATTCCAACTGTAGCAATCAAAATGTAAATAAATACAAGAATTCACATAAATCATCCAAATATTTGGGAGTATTATATCACTTTTGGGAGGTATAATGCTTACACCAGCACAACAGGGAGTGGAAAACTGGCTCACGCACACACAGGAGATTCATCTGAATCAGATGGCAACACTATTGAATTAATATAAGCATTACTTAGCAACAACTGAAACAATATGTGTTATCAAAATTGTTCTCATACTAAATCCAAACCACAGCAGCAACTAGGAAGAAAATGAACTCTACCCCAGCTGAAACCAGGACAGTGGTGAGTAGCAGGACAGCACTACACTTCTCAGTATTCACACCCAAAATCAATATTGCTGTTGTTTAACATGTTCTGCAGCATCTCTTATTCAAAATACAATATTTTTATTCAGCAGTTGGAAGCATTTATCAGAGTAAGGAAGACTTTCTTCTGCTAGGTGTATGGGCTGAATACTGGCTATTATTTTCCATATTTAGTGGAGAAATTTGAGTGGGGCACTGCCAGGTCAGGTGCTGCACTACTAGCAGCTGCTGTGTAGCTGCCCCATCCCATCCCCGACACTGTCGCTCCTCTTTCTGCTCTGGGAAGTAAATCTCAGTAGCAAATACAACTTCTTACCCACAGTTCCAGTACTCCTGAATCAGAGTTTTTGCTGGGGATTTTTTTTTTTCTTTGAAACAGCCATTCAATACTATATTTTTTGTCAGTGGATGGACAGCTTGTGTCAACCTATTGAGTTACCCAGTGACAAGTGCTCCACCTGCACCTCCCTCTCACCTGCCAGTTCAACAAAGGGCTCCATGAAAAGATGCACAGGCTGTGCAGGGAAGGCAATTAAAAGACATCATAATATTAAAATAGGACTGTCACCATCTTACATCCACAAAGAGATCTTTAGTTTGATTGGTGGACCATTAAAATGCAGGTCCTTAATAAAGATGTAACTCTGGCACAAAGATCAGTTTCGGAATATGAATCAACTCTTCTGATTAAATCTCCAAAACCATTATTACAGGACTTTTCTTTTTATAACCTATCTCATTAAAAAAATATTTGGATCCCTCTTGTTATAGTTAGCTCAAATTCTCTCATAAAGTCCTCTTTTACGATCATTTTTCTCATGCTGAAGCTCTTAAGGGGAAACAAAGCTCTTTCCTCCAGAGGGCTTTTCCTTTGTGCCCCTTGTAAGGAGGACCGAGTGATACCATTCAGCAGCCGCTCTGCACTGTACACAACCAACCAGCCAGCAAAACAAATGGAAAAGGAAGCCAAAAAAGGAAACACTTTCATATTCATGGGTCTCTGAGGACACTTCGACCAGTTTGTGGGGGCCTAATGCACAGCCAATGACACAAGCATGGTCCTCTGAAAACACGATGCAGAGAAGTCTTTAAACAGAAATGACCTAACAACGGAACTTATACAAGGTTAAAAGAAAATGAAGTTTCTGTATAAGATCAGGACAAACAGTGCAACAAAGGTCAAAAAGACTTGTGTGCTCCATGTGTTGCTCTTGGTTTCCGGTCTGCATTTTTAAAAATGGTACTTCCTCTGTGTGCTCGCGTCTTGTCAGTATGAAAAAGCAACATGGTGTCCGTCCTGTCAAGGATTTGCAGTTTGTCTTGCAGGTAGTTGTGGAATGAGACCAATTTGGAGGCTTATCTTCGTTGTTATATTTCATCCTCAATGTTGGTGGCTCCAGAGATGTGCTCTGGTTTGTTACACCTCTCTGTATGTTAGGCTTCTGCTGACAAATGGTCAGATACAGTGAGGTTATGCCAATAGCCTTCAAGGTAGGAGAAAAATTATTAATTGAGTATTTTTAACTATTTTATTGCTGCCAAGCCAATTTGAGTCTGCCATGACTGAGAGCATCTTACTTTAGTGTCTGCTCCATATGAGAAAGTGGCAAGAGACATTAACCCCAGCAAAGACCTGACTTGCAGACTGAAGAGGAGCTGGAGGGAAACAAAAGAGGTGAAGTGACTCACAAGAGCCCTTGACATGGTAATGTCAGAAAACAATCTTTGAGATTGCCAGTCCAGCAATCTGTTCTGCTCCCAACCAAAAATGAAGCAGCATTTCTGTAAAATCCTACTGTCAGGAAGGCGCAAGATTTGATAGCTTCATCCAGGACACACTAGCAGCACATGAACTCAGCACTGGGTGCCACTGGGGTCTGCTCAGCACACACAGGCAATGTCTTCTGGCCTTACTGACCACTGAGTCATCTGTCCCCCTAACAATCGTTGGTATGATTGCTGCTAAAATCAGCAAATAAGGCTCTGTATTGGGGGCATTGCATTCACATTAGAGAGGATTTGAGAAGCTGCTTCTCTAAAATATGCACAAGTGTGTGCACGCACACAGAACCAGTCACTTAAAATATTGGCAGCCCTGACTTAGTCTCAGTAACAGTCACATTTCTAGACTGCTCAAGCTCTGCAGTGCCTGGTAACGACTAAGAATTCAGGACCAAGTTTTCCCTGGGTTACACTGGGGATGAAGCCAGTGGGGAACACTTTGCAATTAGGAGGATCGAAGCATTGCCAGGTTGTAATTGGTCTTTGTGCACACCAGCACAGCCATTCGTGCACGGGCTGCCGAGCTAGAGTTACTCTGCATGCTCACTGGGGTAACAGACTGCAGTTCACTCCGAGTTAATTTGTATTTAATTCATTGTAGGTTGCCCATGTGTAAATAACTACATCTCAAATTCCTGCCTAAAATCATGGGATTTTGTTGTTACAGCATTGAGGCAAATATGATATAGCATTGGAGTCAGACAGCAAGAGGGTACAAGCATCACACTGCAGATAACCTCACATCCTACTTTCCTTCTCAGCCTCAGGAAGGAGAAATGTTTCCACAGAAGTTTGCAGAACCAGCTGGGGAATACGCTGATATGAATTGGTAGCGCTGGTTCATAAACACTCCAAATCTACCCACCCACCACTCTGAGAAATATGTAAAAATACCATGATCAGATAGGACTACTTTCATCATTGACTCAACTTCTCCCTGTAGGACTGGTTCTGCTACCTGCGTGCAGCTTCCAGAAGAAGTAAACTTGTGATTTTTTTAGGCTGCAATGTGAGAGAATGGAAGACGTGTGCCATTTTCTCAAGGCATCAATATTTAATAACTTTCTTGATAATCTAAACTGTGGCTTTCTCATTCTCTGACTTCAAAGCATTTAGTGGTTTAACACAGCACATCACATTATATAATCGAGCTTTTTTTATTTTTTTTATGGTGAACATTAACTCAGAAACTCCTCGGCACATGGAATGCAACACCCCAGCACGTAGGCATTCAGGCCACGGAAACACATAAATCTGTCCAGGATCCCTTAAAACACACAACCCCCATCCCTAAACCCTGGTCTGTAGACGAACAGTCATTTCTTTGCTATTCCAAATTTGCTAGATTGATTTGAAGGAGATTTAAAATGACCTATCAGACTTTCCTTTATTAAGGAAAAAAATGTTAGTGTTTAGAAATACCAGAAAATAAATGCACACAAGGAGAAATAATTTAAGCTATCCAAATGTTTTGAGTGCAAAAATAACATCTGAAAAAAAAAGGTTATGGATGTCATTATGCTCTGAATACTGAAATCATCTTCTCATTGCGGAGTGGCAGTGCAGAAATAAATGAAATGTTAGTTTTTATAGAGACAGAAATAGAATGGAACACGGAGATTACAATGCTTTTAACTAACACAGGGAAATGTGCTGACTGTGCAGGTCTGGTTCAAGGTGCAGCTCACACTTCCATGATACTCTAACAGGGACAGAAATGGAGAAAACTGTTAGGAATAGACAGAGGGGATGGGAAATAAGAAGGAAGGTGATAATATCAGAGCTGTTCAGTTCAGAGAAGAGATATGTGAAAGGAAACAGAAGTGCAAATATAGTTCAGGTCACATTGGATGCTCCCATTTGCTAAGATAATAGTGCATCCATGGACAGGAACAGCAGTGGATTTAAAACTAAGCAAAACAGAACCTGATTATCATTCCAGTATTTCTATTTAGGGTAAAAATCTAAACAGAGTAAAAAATTGAGACTTGATTTTTCATTAATTAATTTCTTGGTTGGTTAAGACCTACTGCAAGCTTTTCTTGCAGCTGAGAGACATGTTCAAAGAAATTTGTGCCATTTTTTGCAGGATGCTTAGAGTTGCCTAGTCCTATTCAAAAGTTTCTCCCATAGCAAACCCCCTCAGTATTATCCCCACCCCTATTTTTAAACATAAGCTCTTCACACACAGTTACGTATAAAATAAAAAGGGTAACAGGAATTAACATGCACTGCAGTTGTCAAGGCCCATTTTAGGAAACACTCACTGTGGCCAAATCAATGCAGCAGCAGTTTTGTTCTCAGAGGAAAATCAAAGTTATTCTACTCATCCTCATTCCTACTGCTTTTGTCCTCTCCAAGGTATACGAACCGTTCTTCTTTTATAACTGCACTGAAGGAACTTGGAGGCATTTCATCTACCAGGAGAATTATACAATTTGCCATATTTCTCTTGCTGGGAAAGAGGAGGGTAAAATCAGCGTCCTGATACTGTGATACCACTGGAGAAGCTTTTTCTTCATTTGGCAAACCTCTTAACTGATAAAACTATACGTCTCAGAAACTGGGAGTAAAACCTGTCCAAGGTCTCTGTTTTCTCTCGAGCACAGAGAAATGCCTGTTCTGGTTCCTACTTGATTTCCTTTTCCCTGTGCAGGATGGAGGGAGAGAGCTGCTCATAACCAAGCCTCTGAAGTGCCAAACATCATCAGTCCCCAAAGTAATTAGTGGAACTACACACTTCTATAATGAGAGGGTCTTATGCATTCAAACCTGGTTAATATTGTATTTTTTCTCTCTCGAATCCTGTGCTCAGAGTTTCTGCTTTTTGTGTCTTACGTAGCTCTTTACGTACGGCGTGAAGTGTTACTGCCAGTGTGCTGTCTTTGAGAAGGTTCAGTGCTCTCACTAGATGTGTCACATCTAACTGGCAGGCTGAGGTCCACTCCAAAAAGAGAGAAAGAAACTGCCAGACCTTGTGCTTTTGCAGCACAAAGGGGTTTTTCAGGATTATTGCCATTCCATTACACCTGAAGCTGGATGGAGACCATGGAAAATGTCTTTGACCTTGCAGTAACCTTGTGTAAACAATGTTAATCATGATTATCTTCTGTATTACCACCGCTGGGGCCTGCCGCAATGCTAAGAAACTTCACTGCATTAAAATAGTTATTGCCATACTTAAGGAACCATCATCACTTACATTATAAACATAGATTATTTTTAATAAGTAAGATTTGAGCATAGTGATTTTAGCAGAATGCAGTCAACCACTGTAATGATCATTCTCTGTAAGCTAACTAGCGGCAAATAAATAGTCAATAAATCACCTCACAGAAAGCTTTTTGGGGAACTTCTAGAAAGAAAATACAGAAATCAATGCAGAGACCTTCAGTGTAGAATTTTCTTTCTTCAGTGGAAAGAAGGGGCCAGTTACAAGCTGAGTAACACGGGGAGGTGCCTGCTGAAGCGGCCAGCCACGTGGGAGAGGAACGGCAGTGGCAGAGGACCACACGACAGATCTGATGCAGTTTGTGGAGGCCACGCTTTGGTTTTTGTGCTGCTATAAATCTGCACAGGGGAGCTAATGCTGTTGGCAACCTGCTGGAAGAAGCAGAGATGGGTGGCTGCTGTGATCAGTGGGAAACACTCACTCTCTATATAGAGATGAGCAGATCTCAGCAATTGGCCTTAAAACAGGTGGGTTTGTGTCCAAATTACAGGAAGACACTTGTGTTCATACTGGGTGAACTGCTCACTTTGCTACGAACGCTGCTAGCAGTGCTATGCACAGTATGTCAGATTTAAAAAGCTTCCGTTTCCCAGTCACCACTTAAATTTTGGGTTTTTTTAGTAAGCAAAGTCTTAGAGGACCGGTAGTTGCCATAGACACATCAGCAAAGACTCCAAGGAATGATCTGGGAGAATATGTCTACCTTTGAACCAGATCCCAAAGGGAATCGGAGTCGAAGCTGAGATGACTCCCAGGCGCATGGAGAGAAACCAGCTTCGCTGGCAGGTATGGCCGGGAGGAGCAGCCCGGGCACAAACACCAGCCCAGGTCAGGCATCAAGGGGTGCTTCCAGATGGAGTCACAGGGGCTGTGTCCTGCATCACCCGTTTCCCACAGAGACTCCTGGGGCTTTTACATGCCCGAAGGACTTGAATTGTCCTTTGGTGGTCATCACTGCAGGCGAACCAAAGCCATGGGGATCACTGTGTGTCACTGTGCAGAGCAGAGTAGCCTGTCCCTTGGATAAAGGTGAAGATT
Organism: Limnodromus scolopaceus; assembly: GCA_028565335.1. Classification (NCBI taxonomy): domain Eukaryota; kingdom Metazoa; phylum Chordata; class Aves; order Charadriiformes; family Scolopacidae; genus Limnodromus; species Limnodromus scolopaceus. The sequence continues at coordinate 12,702,227 of JAOXNO010000070.1, read as the reverse complement.
CAAAATCAGATACAGATTCAATAATCTGGGCACGCTTCATTTTATTTCATGAAATGGGGATGTTTAGATAAAAATAAAGTGGGGTCCCTTTAAAATGGCTTTCTAGCAGAGGACAATAAGCCCAGCAGTCTTTACTCATTAAAAACATCATTAAGGACAGAATTCCAGTTTTATATCTCTCACATTATCTGGGCAGTCATGTTTATCGTGGGAACAAATAGATGGGACTGTTCTGCTGTGAGACATCTGTGAACAACCCTTCACCTCATGTCTGTTATTTTTATATTCAACACAAAGCACATTTAACAAAATGATGCTGTGGATTTATATAATGACTATCATCTCTGCCTCGAAGAACATTATTCTAATTGCTAAGGGTTTGTTTATGCCCATTTTGTGGAATAAAGGAAGACTTTCATTAGCTGATTAGACATCCTGGAATGTGGGGTCCTACAGAACCACTTAGCAGCATCACATGAGCCTTGTTCCTTTCGCTCTCCTGGCCAGGCACATGGCCAGATCTTAGCAAAAGATTTTCATTGCTCCACTAGATTCTGTATTTTGATTTAAGTCATTATTAATGAGACCATTAAACAAGGCTCCTGATATCAAAGTCATAGAAGATGTCAGAAGTCTGCCATTTTCTTACCCCCTGGCTTGCTGTCCCCCATCCTCACCTGGTCAACCTCCAAGAATGGGGCCACGCCAGGAACACTCCACATCCCCAGCTCTCCAGCTCTTCTCAGGGATGGCTTTGTTCTTGGCAGGACACCTCCTCCTCTTCAGGCTGGATGCTGCCTTCACGACCACCCAAAGAGCTCCTGCGCTTCTACAGCCGGGACCGTCTCTTCACGCAGGCCCACCAGGGTTTGTATGTATTTCAGAATACGGGAAAATGGTGCTGCAGGTTGACAGGCCATCCTTAACTGAGCTCCTACTGCTCCTCTGCTGAGGGAGCACCATTCAAAGTAGACTTCTCACACTGAATGAATTTTTTGTAAGTTAATTGTCTCCGTCCTTTTCGTGAATTAAATTAAACTGGGAACATCAAGCATGTACTGTCAGCTTTAGCTTCGGGCGTCTTCACCTTTAGATCATTTCTAACAGCGAAGGATGGCTCAGAACATGTGGCTGTTAACACCTTTCAAATCAAATCAACCACTAACGAAGAAGCAAAGTTAAGCCACATTCATAGTTGACGCTTCATCTTTTACCGCTTAACAAGGAAGACAGACAAGAATGATACCATTGTTCATTTTCATATCAATTGGCAGAAATTATCTTTATTAGAAAAATGAATTTTCGTATATTTACAATTTTTACATCATGTTATACTTGGCACGTGTGTTTTCCCCAAATAGTTATATACATTTCGGTACACACAGACATTCGAGTCCCCCATTCCCTTAATGTTTTTCTACATATTTAACAAAAATGAAGAACACAATACAATTTGTAAGACAACCATAATAATTATATATTTCTCTATCGTAAAAATTTTGAAGCAAACAATTTTTTTTTTTAGATATGTTTCAAAATATTTATACAGTATTAGCACTCAGTCATGCACTGGGTTAAAATACGGTCGGGGTGAACTGCTGTGAGACAGTTTGCGTAATGCGGGAGAGAAGTGTGTGACTCTCGGGGTGGGGTAGATCCAACCGCCCCCCGGAATTCGGAGGGGGGGCAGATGGGTGCGGGGGCAGCCGGGTGTACGCACGTCTCCGTAACACAACAGTTAAAACCGCGTGTGTACAGACAATTGTGTGTTACAATTCCTTTCAGTTTGCTAAACCTATCTAATAAAACAGGCAGTAATTGGAATGTCAAGACTAGTTTTTAATTACTGTCTTTCTCCCCAAACCCTTTCTTTTGAAGAATCCATTAGACTATGAATTTTATAATGAAATTCTGGATTCTCTTAAAAAGTATTTTATGCTCAATTCCATTTCACCAATACTCTTTTATTTCTACTCTAACATCCTGACTTATTTCCCCAGGTGTTAAGAGGTCTTCAAACCTTTACTATTCTTTGCTAACATTTGGAAATTTATGACTTACCCTTTGGTTTGAAATATTACACTCTTGAGAGTTTTACAGTAAATTGCACTAGCAAATAACAGAAGTGATGGACCTTTTAATTCACTGTGTGTGGACTCAAATGGTTCCAAGATTTCTGGTAAGATGTTATTTATGGAATGCAAATTTATTCTGCAGCAAGGTAGTTTAGTGCTCCGTGTAACCAGTACAAATTAGTACACTTGGAGGTTTTTTTTCCAATAATACTTTTTCAACTGTACTAACTGTACTAATAACTTATAATTTTATTTCAGAGCAAAATTCTAAGTTAATATTGTGAATTTTTATTTTCTCAAGATGCAGATGAAACTTAACCAGTCTTAGGATGACGACCAATGATCCAATACTAATTTTCAGTTACATCTCATTTTTCAGAGTTCAACTGCCAATAACTTCTAATCATACTCAAACCAGCAATACGTTACTTGGAACTGTTAATAAATGTTTGTAGAATCTTTGTCACAATGCTGAATTTTATCTTGCCCCTCATTCTCCCCAAAAACTTTATACATACACATATATATAAAGCTTATACATATATAGCTCACATATATATGTGTATGTATACAAAGGCTAATCAGGACAACACATTAAATTTACATTATTCAAGTAAGCAGGAAAAAATGTTTTTAAGAGTGTAATTTTGAGATTTTAAAATATTTCTGATAGTTTTTGTTTAGCAGCGCAGAAATATTGTTTCATTTAAGCCAGCAAAAATCATTAAACAGAATGAAAGGAAGCACAAAATGCCCTTCAGGTTTAGTGTAAATTTGAATCTGATGAATTAAAATGAACATTATTAACTCACAGGTGAAGTGCTTCTGAGAGAACCTGAAATGCATGGATGCAAATTTTGTATAAAAATAGCATACTGAGTTAAGGATCAGGTAGGAGTTTGCCTAACACATTAATGAATTCTGTTTGTACCTTCTGGTTTCAGCAGGGAAGACACAAGATACACTGTGCATGTGCATGTGGGCGTGAGGCGTGAAGACAGAGAGATCGAGCTCTTCTTCATCAGTGCAAAATGGACAATCTGAAGTAAGACTATTTCAAAATATTATAGCTGATATCAAGTATAAACTGTAAACTCTTCTTACTAAAAATTGCACTAGTTTCCTTCCTAGCTGCACACAATTTTTCATGATGCAACTTCCATACCTTTGCAACATGAGGTTTTGGGTTTTGCTGTTGTTGTTTTTTTAATTCTGAGCAGGGACTGCACTAAGGATCTGCTCTCCCATCACTCACTCACACATCCCTATTTAAGTCAAAAGGTTTTTGGCCTAAGTTTGGAATATAGACCTAGGCCACGTAAAAATGAGTTAGCCAAAAATTTTCTTCTTGCAAACAAAGGACTTGGAACCAAGTTCCTATCTAAGACACACTTGCAATGAACTGTAGACAAAATTTGACCCTATAGAATTTTCTGTTTCTAGATTAAGGTGGAAAAATTAATAACTATCCAACCCTCCCTTTTCAAAAAAACTCAGGAATTACTTCAAACAAATAATTTCCAAAGTATTTTTTTCATCAGAAGTTTTGGTAAATTTAGAAAAGAAGCCAAATACCACAATCATCTCTTGGTCAAAAATCTCCACACCATCAGTTATAGCAAGCTCAAAAGCCTGTTCACTGGGAAAAAGTGATTCTGACTCAAAGACCACTGCTAAATACGATTTTGGAGACTGCTCAGTCTGCATGAAGAACACACGGGAGGCCACAGGTCCACACACCAGCTGAGCTTTCCTGGGAATTTTTGTTTTTCAGTTGTCCTTCCTCAGCTACCTTAAGTAACACGCTTAATGACCAGGTGTAGATTGTGTAAACTGACACAGAATTTAAAAATCAGGCCAACAGACCCTCTCTGGCCATGAATTTTCAAAACAGCATGAGAAGACACTTTCCCTATGGGTCTGTTATTTCTAGTGAGTACCATCTCCAGTTCTTTCAGACAGGAACTGTCCTCTGACGTGTCTTCACGTGCCCTAGCACAAAGCAATCCTGATCCCAGCAAGTCCTGCAGCCTCTTCTGTAATGGGTATCAACACTACGATAAACGCTGCTAGAGGCTCAGTGGATCTGGGAGGTTTGGAAAGGAGAGAGGAGAATCACTTAAAATAAAGCACTGCTGGAACGGGTCCCACGGCAGTGGGAGATCGCTCACACATGACTAAGTTAGGAAGTGTATGCACGCACATGTGTCTATACTGTATATATATTTAGGTTAAAAAGTTTAAACTATTAAGAAAAGCTTCTTATGGTATTTGGTAATTAAAATATCAGGCTTGCGTCATTCAAAATAGTGCAACCTACATAGCAATATACAGGAAAATTACACACATTGTTCCTATTACCATTAACATGCTTGTGCATATCACGATGATAGGATACCCTTTTCCATAGGATTAACCTTTTGCATATTTAATTGTATTCTTTGGCCCATTTTCCTGTGAAACCTCGTATGACAGCATAAAGACTTTGGCTTTAAAAAAAAAAAAAGAAAACTCCCATTTTTTCAGTGACTTTCAGAAACTTAAGTAGAATTCAAATCACTTTAGTTAAAAATTATTATTTCCTCCAGAAACCACACACTCTGCAGCCTGTCACAGACCACCCGCTAGTGTGGATAACTGTGAACCTCTAATTTATTATTTTTTTTTCACTTTTGCAGATCATTTACACTTCAAATGTTGCACAAGACATCCTTCAAAATTTTTCTCAACTCCTCTATCAACGAGCAAGGAAGGCCTCCTTCCCCAGTAGCACGGGAAGGCACAGCAACCTCATGAGGGCTTCGACTGCATCACTATGAGTCCAAACACAGGGTTTGCAATGTGAAACAGAAGCCAAAATGCATTTCCAAAAGGTTTTGGCATTAAACACCATTATTAAACGGGCTCAATAAAAAATTATCAGACTAAAGAATCCTGTAGTAATGATGTAACACAAATCTCTTCAAAACGGCTATTCTTACGTACCGCAAAGCACAAAACAAATTAAAAAAATGTATTCTCATAATGCATTTGCTGAGAAAAACATATCATTTCTTCTAATAGTATTACAAGTGCAAAACAAGACATTCTCCATTAAAATTTAATGTCACTGTAAATATTACCATTTGCCCACATTAAAGCTCAGTACCATTTATGAGAAGTGAGGAAACCTTCATCAATTCCCAAGCAAAGTATCATCTCACTTGGAACTTACAGTGCACTGAATAAGTATCACAATATTTATTGGTATTTATTTTCACAGTTTTCTAACGTGCACATAGAAATATAATTTTTGAAATATATTAGTGAAAACAAATACTAATACAAAAGGGAAAGGACAAAACATCTAGGAGTATAACTGCTTATCACCACTACTTTTTAAGAGTTGGAGAGTCAAAACCATCTCTCTTTTAAATATGTAATACTATACTTAGTGTGGTTATCTACTAATAAAGGTATTGCATGACAATGTTACAGCATGGTTATATTCTCTACTAATTTAGCATCGTTTTCAATACAGGTAAAGAATTAAGCAAAAGGAGTAAAAAGTGTCATTTAAGTGCAAAACAACAAAAAACCTGGTAAATAGTGAGGTAACTTAATTTTACTTATATTATTTCTGGTTCTTAAATTATAGATATGACAAAATCATCACATAATCAGCAGTGGATTCTTACAGCTGTTAGACTGGCATTCATTAAAAAAAAACCCCAAACAGTTTCACCCACAGCAGATATATTCTGCAGTATGTAACAAAAAAGCTCATGAACCTGCAAGAACTAAGTGCATTTTCGCTGCATTGCAGGGCGATGCACACTTGTACTCCTGACTTCCAAAGCTGCAGGACATTGGAAGAGCACATGTTTGCAGAGAGCATACTCCATACACAGGTTGAGAGAAGCAGGGCAAAAAATAAATAAATAAATTAAAAGCTTGACTGAGGTGAAATAAATGAGGAGCTTATTTACAAGGAGTGCAGTAACCCTCCCCAGCAGCGCAGAAAGAAGCAGGGCAGGGTTTCTGCTCCCGTTTAACAGGGCAACAGACACCAGGCAGCACAACCAACCTCCTCTCCATCCCACAAACACCGCTGTGACAGTGTAATGAAGGTGAACATGGGATTAATTCCACAATGAAAGCTGAGCATCAACAAGAGTTTTACACTATGTATACAGTACGTGCACATCAGACACGAGAGTCTGCATGATCAGAGCGATGTAAGGGACATGACGGTCTTGAGGCTACTCCCATTTAACCACAGCTGCACAGGTGACTCCAGCCAGAGCAGGCTGAGCCTGTCCTTAACATATCAAATACCTGTCTGTACTTCCATTTACGTCCACAAATAAATATACAGCTGTGATCAAATTGTGCTCCCTCCTCGTGATGGTAAATACTAACATATTGCTAATACATTTAAATAAGACAGCACAGGTGAGTTTGGGTGGGGAAATGGCTTATATCATAAAAGTCGTACTTTGAAAGGCCTTTTTGCTTTTTCAGAAGTTTCTTCAGCACTGTTAAACTTTGAAGGCTCAGCTCTCAATAGGAAGGAAGTTTAGATTAGAAGAATAGCATTGGTAAAACAAACAATTTAAGTGTATACTGAAAAATGTTTTTACGTTGCAAGCCAGATTGCTCTACACAGGAAAGATACCTACTTTAAAAAGACTTTTGAGCTAAACCAGGACTAGAGCTGGGAAAGGGAAGGTTTAGCAAGGGAATGTATGACACTCCATCTTGAAAGAAGCACACGATGTGATGATTAACACAACACAATCTAGTCAAGCCACAGGATAGTTACTGTTTTATATTAACCAAGAGAGGATTTTGCCATAAGAGATCTGTTTTCACTAGGTTTTATATATCAAACATCTTAAATGCAATGTAAAACAACAAAAAGATTCACCTCTTGAATTCCTCCTAAATCCAAGCTGACTCTTATACCCTTAAATTGATACCACAATTCCTGTTCTCTGTTGATGAACCCAGCAAGGGAAAGAATAGTACCAAAATCTTCCCCTTCACTAAGATGCATATGCTATACTGCAGAAATGTGAAAATAGCAAGTTATTCTACAAGGAATAGATTCTGACACTTTTATTTCATGCTGGACAGCCACGTGGTATAAAGAAAACGATGATGGGGACTAGGCTGGGAGAACTGCAAAACCCACAAATGCCAGGTGCTACCTCAGTAACAACTTGCATAAGCACAGGAACCTCCATGAACCTGCAAGATTTAACTTGGAACTCACTTGCAGATTTAACTAGCAAATTTTTGAGGCTGGGAATAAGTAGACCATTACTTTTCTAAGCCCACCTATCTCAGATGTCTTCATTAGGAGCCTATACTTTCTTAAAAAATCAACAGAGAGAGGTAAAACCTCCAGGATGCACCACACCCAGAACTGCTCCCAAACCTTGTGCTCTGAACTACCATCCCGAGGGAGCTTTCTCTCTCTCCCCACTGGCAACAGAGAGAGCTGAGCCTTCCAGCACAGACACCCAATGCTAGACACACAGCTATAGCTTTTCTTTCTTTAAAACTATGTAAAAAGATTAATTTTCACCGGGAAAAACCCCACCACTTCCAATTTCCTTTGTGAGCCTTATTTCACCTCCTAAGTGGTCCTCAAGGATCATAGAGAAAGAGACATGTATTTATGAGATGCTGCTAAAACACGGTGAGCTGGCGGTGACTTGGGTTCTGTTTGTCCACAGCACTCTTTCTCCTCACCAAGCTTCTTACATAGCAGAATAACGAATTCGGAGCAAAAGCTGAAAAAACATTAAATGAAATTTTCTAGAAATACAGAAACTCTTAATTCTGCTTAATTTTATCTTATATATTAAAATATCTTATTTCCATGCGTTTAAGTTAGTGGGTGGCTACACTGCTCTAAGGAACACAAGCAGAACACAAAATCCATTTGAAAGGAAAAAGGAAAATTTACTGTGGTGAAAAGGGAAAGACAAAAACATGAAGAAATTCTACAATGTCTTTAAAAGAGGAAAAAAGTGAGAGGCAGGTATGTCTATGTAGCTGTTTTTACCTCCATGTACCTACTGCATTCCTCAGCAATTCAATATCCTGCCTCCATAAAAGTTGTCGTCCAGGAGCAGTGTAACACTACAGGACATGCTACCAAGAATGGCCCATATCATTTACAGCCTGATTCAGTTCCAGCTGGAGTCACGGGAAATCTTGGTGATAGGAAAGACCAACAAACTGCTAGAGCTGTAATCAGGAAAATGTAACAAGTCACCAGCACCATCCAGAAAGGTACAGAAAGGATGGCCACTTATGCAGGAAGATTCTTTTCTCCTCTTCAAGAATAGCAGCAGCTAGAGTGAGAGAGAGGGAAATACAGAAAGTCTTGATCTCGGTTTACTGAAAGTCAGTGCAAATACATCAACAAAGCTCAGGCAATATTCAGAATTCCACGCGCCCTACGGCTGAGCCTCACAAGCTGTGGCTTGTGGCTCTATTGTTGAAGACTTTTCTTCAACTTCCCAGCTTCTTCTTCTTTACATGTACACATCTGCAACCACACCAGCTACTCGCCTACAACCCTACTCTTTAACCTTTTCATCCCCCTTTATTCACTCATATTATATGCCAAGGTCAAAACAACAAATGCATGCAGATTCTTTTCCCCTCTACTTTCAGTATCTGGGTTTGTTGGTTTTTTTCTCCTCCTTTAAGGCAGCATTTTTTAATTCCATGTGAACAACTGCTGTGCAACATTATCGAGTCTTCCCTCTGTCTCTTAAATTTATTTTGGTTTAGGGGAGGTGGTTGTATTGCATATTTGCAGCTAATACAAATAAATCTCTACAGTCAGCAGAAATCTGCTCAAAATCAGAAAAAGCAAACACTGCATTGTATTTCTTTAGAGCTAATTTGCTTTTACATTTCACAGAAGGATAAATCCACCTGGGTTTAGGATGTTTACATTTGGATCTCAACAGTTGACTTAGAAAATGTTGTAAATGGGTATTTTTCTTTCCCAGAACTTCACATACAGTACTTGCCTATATATTGAGTTATGCATGTCTAGTTAGATAGAGATGATGATACAAAAGACTTGGAGCGTTCAGCAAATATTCTGAGAGCTTTAAGATCATGTGAAAGATGAGAGCCACCACTGAGTTTTATGATTCACTTGGTAAAATTCCCAGTGAATTGCATGGCAGGTTTTGGTATGATACCAGCAGATACCATATCTGCTGAAACACACCAGATAGTTCAAAATACTTCAGATTTTACTTAATATACCATGATTTGGATTGGAAATTTAAATTTGCCTGAACCATTTTTATTAAACTCATTACAATAATGTTTATGCCTTTAGTGCATTTGCCTTCCTGTAGACCTAAGAGAAATAGTATACCTATATCTTTGGGAAAAGGTTTTGGTTGATGAAACGTAATGTTCATCTCACAAACACCCAAGCCCTGCTTCACTCATATGACTATTCCTAAGAAATGTGAATCTCTCTGAGGGCAGGTGAGGATCTTCTATTTATAAAAACTACATCTAGTGAGGAACCAGAAAGCATACCAGGTGAACTGAGGCCAAAAAACTGTGACCAAATGTTGAATAAAGAAAACGACGCGTATTTGCTCTGGACAGCATACAGATACCCATAGATATGCTTTCTGAACATACTTATAATAAAGTATAATAAGATTTTTGGAAGGTGGACAGGGACCCGGAAGCCCAGACCTCATTACATCCCATTCCTTCAAAAAATATCATCCTTCACCATTATGGTGAATATACAAATACATTTGTAAATACCAAAAACTCATTCTGGACTATTTGGTAGTTAACGTCAGCTTAAATCTGTTTAATAAAAAAATTGCAATCAGAATTGAAGAAGCTATATTTTGTCTATCCCTATACATCGTTTATATTATCTCCAATTTGCAGCTCTGCTTTGCAGTATGCTATTCCAAATTAAACAGTTTGCATACCGTACCTCTGGCATGCAGACACTACAATTACAGCTGACAGGCATGATTCTATTGAAAAGAGTTTCAATTCAGAGAAAGTTAGGGTAATATTCACATTTTCCAATTCACAGTGTAATGGTTTCCCTGCTCGTATATTTCACTGTTCTTCAGTGAAATGTAAGGAATAATGCTTGAATAATCTAAACTTCCTCTACACATAAAACCTAAGGCCATTCTCAGAGTAGCAGGAGAATGGGAGAGCAGCACCTGTTGAATTCTTTCTGTATTTAAGTATATTAGCAATTATATTTACTTCTTTAGTTTAAATTAAATGTACAGCTCTACATTCTACTCATGAAAGGCTTCCTCTCTTCCCTTCCACACTCCCATACCATTAAAATCTAGTGGTTTCTTTTTTTTCCAGTGGGTGTGAGGAGAGGCGTGTAGCAGATGTTTTATTTGTGAAATTATCTGATTGATCTTTACTAGAGGTAAACTCACAGAACAACACATCCCTGTTATGTGAATATCTTCGTATACCAGTAAGTGATAATAAAGATACTGTTTCTTAGTTCTCTGTGCATATATTCAATTTACATAACGGACTTGACTGGAGAAATTTTAAAAAATGGTCTGATGTTCAACAAATATGCACAATGTTCTGGAAGGAAGAAGTCCCTCAAAAGGTGTTAATCCTTCACTGTGTATTGAGATAAATGGTACTGCGCTCCTCACTGATTCCACTGAATATATGGCTGTCGGTGTTTGATACTGTATTAACGGCTTTAATACTGTTAACCTACAATTAATTAGATGTCACTAATACACTATGAACAAAGAATTACAGTGGGTTGGGATTTGGTTTGGGAAGTGAAGGGATAAAAGAAATACTATACAGCCCTGAGTAATCACCAGTAAGGGGCAAATGCAAACTTACATACACATTAGGCCTCAAGGTTACTAATAAAGTCCACAGCTCCACGGTAAGTGTCATATAGTGATATCTAAAAATATATACTCTGGATTAGGCAGCTGTGAAATTTCTTACAAGATGACTGCAGACTTTTCAATGAACTTAGTTTGTAATAGTAAGTGCGTGTGAAATATAAGAAAAACATTTGTACATCAACATTAACCAATATCCATGGGGCTTCCTTTTGGTACACAGCAGTTCACATGTTTGGGCCTACAGCCTTTCCCTTTATTTTCTGTCAGTCTAGAATGAACATACTAATTTTGTGCTAACACGCTGTATTTTATTTATTAAGGTCCCAGGGGTTGGGGTTTTTTTTTATTATTATTTGGCTTTGAAAATGCTTATGAAGCTAAAATATATTTTTGAAAGTCTAGCTTTCTGTTCTCTTTTAGAGTCTTACTTTTGAAACTGTGCAAATGCATTCCTAATTCTTTTTGTCTGTGTCACACTACATGCATACCATATTGCTTATCCAGTACTAGGAAATCATTAAACATTTCTAAGGACAAAAGTACATTGAATGATATTTAGCAACATAAATTAGAATAACCGAAATAGTAAAATGGTTAGATACAAAACAGCATAGTTGCCAACATATATTGGGGCTATTTCCGTACAGCTTGCCATTTATATATAAAGCATACATAAATGGCTATTTTTTATCCTTTTCAACAAGACATATTTTAAAAGGATGGTTAAGAGCATACTAGTTTAACTATTCATGTACACTGGGAAAGGGAGAGGTTTACATATCATTTACCATAGCAGGATACTGTTAAAGGATAAATTCTCCCTCTAAGATGGTGGCAACTATTTTTTCCCTATAGATAAAGTGTTCATGGAAAATTTAAACATCTGATTCAATGCTAGGCATTTTCTTATACACACGTCTATTGCTACAGGAATTTAAAACCCTTGGAGTTGAGTACAAGCTATTCCTATTTGCAACGTAAGGCAAAACATGCTCTGAAATGTACATGTCATTATGGATCCGACCATCCCTGGAACTGTATGATGCGGTAGACTGTATGGATGACCTTAAATAATTATCATTTCTTCCTCTTGTTGGTAATGAAAGTTTATAAAGATCAGCCGGGCTTCGCCTAAGAGATAAGTGCTGGTCATCACGGTAGGAGTGCAGGAAGGGATTATCATCTGAGTGAACAGGATACAGGGACTTGCTCCGCTTACTGTCCTCTAGAGCATGAGTTAAAAGTGAGGCCTTGTTGCCCAACAGTTTGCTTGAGGGAACACTAAACATGCTTGCATATGGACTACTTTGTAGAAATTTCTGTCTTTCTTTCAAGCTTATACTACGAGAAGATCTTCCAATATCCATTTCCCTGGACTTATCAGCGATATTATCAAAAGAATGTTGCCTGCTAATCCTCAACTTATTTTTTTTATGATATTGCAGAGCATTGTTTTGTGACCAACTATGATCATAGACTTCTTCAGGAAGTGATAAGTTCGTTGTATCCTGCAGCATCTGATCTTCTTCAATATCATAGAGGTTCCCCATCCGCAAGCATGCGTCGCATTTGTAGGGAGATCTGCCTGAATAGTGTCCCGCGTAAGTGGGCAAATTGGAGAGACAGCTCCTGCAGTGGGTGGAATTCTGTCTGTACCTATCGTTCATGTCAACTAGGGACGAATTTTTATCTTTTAAAGTGTAGTGCTTTGCATAAAGTTTGTACTGGTCATTATTTGGAAGACTGTCTTCATTATGCAAGGGAGTCCTGTTTGCGTGTTCTGCTTTCCTGTAGTTGTCATTGTGGTCTTGATAAACATCAGGAAACTCTATAGTATCTGGAAGGACGATGTTTTCAATGTACTGAGGTGTGTCCAAGCGGAATCCTGGCTCCTTGTCAGCATCAATCGTGTAGATTTTATCCCGTGGAGAGCTCGGTTTGGTTTTCAGATATGTCAGTTCCACTTCACTACAGTCTTTTGGGTATTTTGATGCTACTGTCCTTTTTTTAAAATTGTCCTTGGTTTTGTGATGTTTGTTGTTGTTTTCAGATTCCATATGGCAAGTAGCTCGGCTTGATGCCTCTGATACATCTGAATGGGCAATCTCTTCAGGAAGGTATCTTTGGCTTTTCACTGAGAGCTGCCTGTTTTCTTCGGACCCGTTCTCTCTCTGGGAACCTTGGCCCTGACGTACAGAATCTTGGCGCAAAGATTCAACAGATTTCCTCCAAAGCTGCCTGGGTCTGGAGTTTGCTTTTGCTTCTGCTGTTACTGCAACCTCTACTGTATTTGGATTGGACTCATTCAGTGTGAGAGGATGCTGACCTTGGAAAACATAGTTGTTGAGATTGTCCTTGTGTCGATTGCCAGGAAGTGTCTGCAGTTCACTCGTGTTGTCACCAAAAATGTTATCCTTCGTCTGAAAGGATCTGTTATCAGAAAATATCAAGTTTCCCTTATCCATGACCATATCCATAATCAAGGAACCCCTCTGAATAAAATCAGCTGTTCTTTTGGGGGAGTTAATTCTTGAAGGATTGATATTGGTCATATTTTTCGCTGTTCGCAGTAGTTTTAACATGTTGGTTTGGGAATTGGTCAAAGTAAAGTCAGGAGATTTCTTCTTTTCTTCAATGTGTACTCCATGAATGCAGCTGTAAATACCCTGTAATATGAGTAATATAAAACAAATTAAATCACTAGGTGTCAATTTTAAATACTTCCATTCTTTTTTTTTTAACCATAAAGAACGATTACACATTGCTTGTCTAATGACTGGAAATATTAAAAATACGTATCTATTCTTTTAACATTTCCTTATGTTGATGTGGGAGAATAATTTCTGCCATATTTGCCAGCACTGTAAAGAAGAAACAGTGTAAAAACAGCCAGTGTTTTACAAACCAATGGTCTGTGTGGCATCCCCTGCTTGTTCTAGAAAACAAGGTTAGAAGGTACCTGAAAAAGTTGCCTATCCCATCACAAAATGTAACTGACCTTCAGTAAGGGAAACTATTCTTTTAAACCAGTGATTAAGTTACGCCCCTACACCTTGGAGGTTAAGGTACTCTTCACTTTCACTGAAATAAAAAGGCTTCTAGTCATGGTATTTTAGCTTTTCTGTTTCCTATCCTAGGACCTATGAAAAAACCCATCCCTTTCTAAAGTCTGAATTTGAGTTCATTTTGAGTGAACAGCTGAAGCCTGTCTTTTAACTCCAACCTCGTCTGTCACTCCTGTGAGCTCAATTGACGTTTCCGACCCTGTGAACTTGTAATTCTTAGAAATTTGCCTTTGAAAGAAGTACTGTTTTTCCCCTGGATTGGTTAGGAGAATTTCAAATGTAAAAGGCCAAAAGTATAAAGTTCAAACGTAAAATGTGCAGATTAAAGTGTATCTGCTTTTCTAGACAACCCCCAACAGGGTAGGGCAGGGTATTTGTAATGCAGTTCCAATACAGTCCAATTTACTCAACAGGGTAATTTCAACACATTTTAAAGCAATTAGGCATTTTAGTATAATTTTCAATTCTCTTCAGCTTTATAAAAAAATCCAGCAAAATCAATTAGCTAATGGAAGTACTGTGTTCAAAAAAAACCTAAAAGACAAAAACCCAACTAATTTGTCAAAAATCTAAGAAAAGCACATACTCCCTTATTTTATGACAAGTATCACTTATTTGGATATGTAAATCCACTTTGGGTTTGGTAAAGTCATCATTAAAACCTGTCTTAGTGTCTAACCAAACATAAATGACACTTGTGTTTGGCCCTTTCTCACATGCTTTAGTCAAGTTTGCCATCAAGAAAAGCTTACTAAAATATTGCAGTATATATTTATTGCTTAAAATCCACTTGTTTAAGAAATCCACAAAACTGAGAACTAACGTCTCTCATTAAATTAGCTTTTATTTTGTTTGGATTTTTTTGTGGAAATTAATCCATTTTCTGTATCTGAGCAGCTCCACCATTTCTTTGTTAAAATTTCCCCTAAATGTATTAGTTTTCAGCATTTGATTACTGATTATCCTGGCATATGATAATTCATACCATAGAAAAATCCAATGAGGAAAAGACTTGCCATGGAGTGCAAGTACATCCTAAGCCCATCGACTACTCTGGAGCATCACGCTGATGCCCTAAAACATATTTCAAATCTCCAAGTGGTAATAAAAGGAAAGATAATGTTTTAGGGAGGTAGAGTTTATTCTATCGGTTGCCTGAAGGGGGGAAATGAAAGTACTACTCACCCTGCTGATTGAGAACAACAATCCTGGCCTATCTGAGCAGACTCCAGTGAAGCAGAATCTAAGTTTCCAGTAAAATAAGTGCTCCCAGACAAAGGTTATTAAACTGAGTGCCATGGCTGCTGCAAGCATGTAAAACACTCCTGCCATGTTGTCAATGTCCAGCTGGCTGCTCATGACTTCATTCTTCTCGTTGTGGCAAATACCAGTCAGCCACAGGGTTTCTAACTCTTCCATTTCCCCTGGGGAGAGCAGGGAGTCAGACCAGTTAGAATTCAAAAAGTTACTACCCACAGTATTAGAAAATCTTTGCAAATTTAAAAATACAGCACCATTTAATGCTTCATTTGTGGAGCGCTTTAGTTTTATCTGCTAAGGATTTGCAAATACAGCAGATTTCAACTCACAGCACCCTACTTTCAGACGTCCTCAGATTTCATAAATTACTGCTCTAGAAAGTAGCATCTGTGATTTGGGTAAAACTTTCTTCTGCATGCCCTAACTAGTACCCCTTCTTACAGAGAGAGGAACTGGAGGGTTCCCGTCCCAGGGGATTCTTCCCCCCCATCCACGAGAGCTGCGTTTGGCGCACCCTCAGACCCAGGAGGCTCCTCCTGTGCCACCGGTGCTGCTCCCACCTCCAGGTCCAGCTGGCAGTAAGCCAGAGGTGAGGATGCTCTGGAGGATGTACTCTAGAGGTGAGGATGTACACACAGACCCTCACAGAGAGCGGTGTCAGTAGCAGCACCCACATGGCACCCTCAAATACAAAGACGGCCTGGTCCTCCTCCTCCTGTCCAGCTGCTGAGGACTGAAATTTGCTAGTGAAACACACACACACAATCGCTTGTGTGATTCACCAACACACCAGTATTTACAGCCCCCTCAAACACTGCCACAGGCTACACCTGTGCAATACCTGTGCTCAGACCCCATATACCTCTTATCCGGGCATTGGCTTGGACCTCAGCTTTTTCCAGAAGTCCCCTAACAAATCAAATGCCCCCACACTCCTAAACACTGAACAGAAAGCAAGATCACAACAAAACCAGCTAGAAACAGAGATTAGTAAAGAGATGGGGCAGGCTGTAGCGACCAGACACAGGGCTCAGTCAGACAAGCCTCCGACACACCACCAGAGCCTTTTATGCCCTCCCATCTCCATTGTCCTACACTTGTTCCCCCCTGATTCACTCTGACACTGCCTTTGGCCCTTCCCTTAAACATCGCAAAATGAATTTCACGTTCCCAGAGTCCCTTTAAAGCATGCTGTAAGTTCTCTCCTGTGAGACCAATGATAACCTTATTTCCCCTTTTTGTAAAAGTTGCGATTTTCTGGTTGAACCTCTCCTGACAGGTCTGCTCTGTGCTGTCGTCTCTTGTTCCCTGGGGTCTGGGTATCTGGGGATTTCATTTATTAGTGTTCTTATTTTACCTTTTTTAGTTGACCCAGATAACCTCATGAACAACCTCAGAATCCAGGGATCCTTCACATCCACATATCCCTTCCATAACACATTTTTACTCCAGCCTTCCAGCCCAAGAAGATCGTTTTGAATGTCAAAAGACAGACCATCCAAATAACAAAAATTAAATGGCAAGCGTAAAAATTCAGCGTGAGCAACAGCACCCAGGTCCAGCAGTTGGCCACCCCTAGGCATTAGTCACATTTCCTCTGATAGTTGGCTGCATTTCACCAATAGGTGAACTGATTCAGAGATGCAGTTTTAAACTACCTTCTCATCTACAAGCACTTTAGAAGGAAAACACATTATTTATCAAAACTTTCTGGTTTTTTTCCCAGTAAACCCCTTATTTATTGCAAAGTAATGACAATCACCAACACTGGATGTAAAATCCCCCAAACCATTATATCTGCAGGCTACAGTAATGTTATGCTGGCTTTACCCATACAGCACATGTAGCAAGTGAGGAAAAATAGTTGTATATGATACAGTATGTATGAAGAAAGTCTATTGTCTTTCATACATAATCTGCTTTTCTATAGAAAATAACTGACACAGTGCCTGGATACTTGCAGTATGCCCCTTTTCCTGTTTAAGCTTCTGTTTGTAAATTTTTATCAGAGTTAGCAGTTCCTTTCAAATACAGCTCTTCTCCTGCCCTTCTGTGTTTTCGCTTTCTCTTTTCCCCCAGAGGCGTGGGGATGCAGAAACTGCAAACCCTTCCCATGTCACCTACTCTCTCGTGGTGCCCTGGACACCTCCCTCTGCTCCCTCCTGCCCTGTTCACCCGGCCTTTCTTCTTCCAGTCTCCTCTGGCTTCTGCTGCTGCCACCACTTGCCTCATGGGCAGTGGCAGAAAATTAAATGGCATCATCACGTGCCCGAAACAGAGCATTCCTGGTTTCTGGTTCTGCCTCTGCCACATCCTCACTGCCATGAAAACAATTCATTTACTTAAAGGCAAGGAAACAGATCTGGTCTTTCCCTCTGTTGCATAGTCTTATCTTAGAATCCGCATTTCACAGACATTTGGCCGAGTTGAAGGACATTATCACTTACCAGTGGTTGCTGCTGCCAACACAGACAGAGGGGTGCAAGAAACTGCAATTGCTCCTGCCAAGATTGTTTTTTATATTGCATGATATAATTCATTTTCAAATGTTTAGTGTTCTTGCTGAAGCATTGCATGTGCATACATGCCTTTTTTTGTTCTTGGGGATACACTTAGCTGAGTAATTCTATTATTATTTTTAATGACATAAACTTCACTGTTTCTAGAAAATACAGCAGGCAATACAGAGGGCCAGAAAATACAGTATTAGTTGGTTTGGTGTGTTTCCCAATTTAGGATATGGCTTCAATTTGAGGGAAAAATTCCCATGCTACAGATCCTTAATCCTTACCCAAGAATTAGGTTTCAACATTTTCAAAGTTGAAATCCATACATCATTGGAGTAAAGATCAGAAAAAAAACAGCTAGAACCTATATTGGCATTTCAGCTACCTTCAAGCTAGACTAGAAGATCAATGACCCGCTGTGCAAGAGCATTTTGCAGGGCACTAGGAAAGCTGCAGCCGACGGATAATTTGGATGTGTGAGTTGGAACACAGGACTCTGATGGAGAAATTGCTTCTCATAGAACGTGAAGGAAAAAAATGAAGTAGGAAGGACAAGTATTGAAGCATTTTAGTAAAGGCATTTCACAAATTTGTAAAAGAGATTATTCAGTTCCTAGTTAATTCTGCGTTTAGTTCTGTGCTTGAAGAATGAATTGAACCTCCACATCTGAAAAAGGCAGTGTATCTTCTCCCAAATTACAGTGTTCAGTCTTCAAAATACCTAAGAGCATGCCCAAAGAAGAAAGTCAATCCTAATGAATCTTTACAAGTCTTCTAATCCAGGACATTGGGACAATAAATTATTAATTGTAACAGTACAGATATTGCACACTATCAGTACTTAGATAATTGGAGTTCATTATTGCATTTCCGTATCTTTTTGGATTTCTTTTGTTCTGCTAAACCTCAGTGGACTGTTCCCCTCATCTCCCTTTCAAGTCCTCCCCAAGGTCTATGAATAAAACTCACAGAGGCAATAGAAAAGAACTCAAGTCCAGAGAGAGCACAGTATTTCTGGGTTTTGCATTAGTAGCCGAAGCTCTGACAATCAGCTCTCATTACTTCCCACAGGAAAATTCACATCTCCCAGGATTGTCAAACATCAGCTTGATTTGACTGCTGTGCCCTTTTACAATTCATAACAAAATTCACAAAGGAATTTAAACCTGTTTTTTATTTCTGTTTCCTCTGTGTTTCTTTCCCTTTGGCATGTACATCTAAAGTAACTATTGATAATCCACTAACCTTTCCAAAAACGTCACTACAGAAACCAACCAAGCTCGTTTGGAGTCGAGATAAATGACAGTGCCCTGGCAAGCTACAAAGAACAAAGCATCCCAGAGTCTCGCAGATTCTGCTCTCGCATTATCCCTTCCATCGTATCTGACAATGACAGAAATCACTGTTGATTAAGACCCAAAAGCAACCCACAATTTCATAGATTGCAAAGCACCATGAATCATTGGACTGTCATATTTGTGAAATATTATCTGGGAATGGACAGATTAGGCTATTAATTCTGGCCTACCTATATAAATCAGTTACCATTTACAGAATGTACTTATATACTTGTGTGTATATATACACAGAAACACAGACAAAACAGTTGCTAATTCAACTGTAATAACACTTCAACATAGCTAATCCTATAAAACTGGCAAAAAATGCACTATTTATTTATTGCTCTTCCTGCCCATTACATTTTCCCAAGCTATTTACAGAAGGCATTTCATTTTTATTATAAAATCCTCAGGTATGAGGAGTTTTTTAACTAGGGTGTTGATTCATTCCTTATAGAAATCAGCCACTTCCAAACTAGGTCCAGAGTTGGAATTCAAAACATTGAACTTTGAGGGTAGTTAAACTTTGCTTCAGAAAAAAAAATATTTAAAAGAATGAAGTCTTTTTGGAGGAATGTTGTTGTCTTTCAAATCCTTTTGGATGGTCTAACTTGTGAGGTGAAAGTGCAGGGTGATGACACCTATAGCAATATACTAGTCTTGGCACTTGAAAGGCCAGAAAATTGTAATTAATAGGAATTGGAGGGTTCAGTCAGCTTAACGTGTGCGTAATTCTAATTAACATGTAAGAGCTCCGAATATTCCATAACGAAGACCTTGGAAATCTAAGTCAGCAACCTCAATATACACAAATGCCAGGCCTCAATGAACTAAGTGTTAATGGAGTTCAAGTCTGCATCTAATAGGGGGGGTCTCAAGTTACTTATAAATATTAATCAGACTTATTTTAAGGCTTTTTGTTTTCATTTCAAGCACTTACTAAAAGTAATGTAATGCCACAATCATTTTCTACATCCGTCCACGTGTGGATGAGATTAATGATTAAATGAATAGTTCTAGACTTCAGCAAAAAGTACATCATAACACTAGCACAAGATTAGAAAATTAACAGTCCCAATACATTTAACAAAAAAAAAAAATAGTGTTTCTTTGCTGTTTAATATGCTCACAGTATATTTAACCTGCAAAATTCGCAAGTAACTCTATGATGCCTACAGTGAGATATTTTTAAAATTTCTGTAGTGCTGTATCATAAAAAGTCTGCCTCATCTATAGTGTAAGAATCAGTAAAAGCAAGTATTTTAAAGATCCATATTTCAAGCAGTGTTGAGACTCTGCAATATTAACTTGAAACACAGTATAGTCTTCTCTAATGAATTGCAAAATTCCAGCTCTCTGAGTGGTAATTCAAGACTATTTACAATGTTTTTAGGTTACAGCACAAACAGTACTCCAATGCCTTTGCATTTCTCTTGGGTTTGTTCCTGTGGCTACGGTGCGCTCTGCTCTGGCTGCTGTTTGCACAGAAACGCCCCAGTTGGCTATTCTGACTCTGAATATGTCACAAACACCCTCATTTCTACATTTTGTGCAGCACCTCTAGCGTATTTGACACTTTATCATTCTGGGAAGGAGTGATAAACTGCCCAGCGTGCCCTCTGACAAATCTTTTCACAATAAAAACATCATTATCCCGACACAGAAAAGATACAGATCAAAGGGCAGAATTACACACTTTTCCTCATCCTAGCCCTTAGCAGTTTTTGCAGGCTGTGGTAAGTGTCATCTATCCCTGCCATCATCCTCTCACAGCTGAAAAACATGCTGTCCCATTCAGTCCCTGTCATTGTCTCTCTTGGAGATGAGCCAGCTCTCAGCGGTCCTTTTAGAGGGGTCACTGGTACCCCCAGATTCCCATCTTTTCCTGGGTCCAGCATCTTGTTAGGGTCTGGCATCCTCCCTGGGTTCTCAGCTTTGCTCAGAAAACCACCTTCCAGAAAAAGGTAGTGGCTTCCCAAATGATGGGCAGCCACAAGATGCCGATGGTTAAAGCTGTCTAACTTCTGAGTCATTTCACGGATGTTACTTTGCTTTCTGCGAGTTTCTTCCTCTACATCTACACATGCGTCCAGGAAGATGCACACATACTGAAAATATGTTATTTATAAAAAAGAGAAACCCCAAGCCCATATGATCCATCATACTCCACAGGTACTTATAGAAAAGCAGTTCAGAGTAAGATTTTTTTCTTTGAGAGGGAATAAAAATTTTTCAATACTTTTCTGATGCCTTCCTCATGATTAGTAAAAAAATTAAAATCTTTCACTATTACCCAAGTATGTCCCTAATTACAAACTTGCCAGAAATAAACAAGCACAAACATTTACATCCAAAATGAGAACAAATAGACTAGGATAACCTTCTTTGCTGCTTATTTAAAAAGCAAATAATAAAATCAACTTGCTGCTCCATACCAGGAAAGAAAGGAAGACCTCTGAGGCTTGGGTGGCACCTGAGCATCTTCTCCCCCTCTCCCTGAGGATACAAACATGGAAAAAAGGGACAGAGATGGAGAATCTAACCCTGAATGTTCCTGATGGCAAAACCAAGAGTGCGTGACACCAGTCAGTAAGTACCAAGCACCAGAAGTGCTGTGAGCCTGGCAGTGCCACCCAGTGCAGCTGTGGGTCAAGCTCCATCCTGGTAGAAAATCACCCCCCAAAATCAAACAAAGCCCATGATTTACCTCCTTTGATCTTCACTCCTGGGAGGTCAGCCAAGCCTGGCCCGGGTTTCAGTGTGACTTGGAAACACAGGCAGATTGAGCACAGACTCATGGCAGTCCAAACGAGCAGTCAGAAGTGCGGGACACCGTTTGCTTTTAAAAGGTGTGTGCTGCATAGAGCCACCCCCGGAGGAAACACCACCAGCAGAGGTTTGGACAGAGTGTTCAATGAAAGGAAATTGAAGAAATAATAACCGAGACATGACTTTGGAATTAGCTCTACCCATGAGAAATGCTTGTCAAGAAGCCATTAAATAAAACTTACAGGAGGGAAGAACAAGCAGCAACATATAAACAGTGATTACAGTCAAAGCATTGACCAAGTGCTAAAGGAAACAGAAATGGCCCTTGGGAAGAATCTACTATTTACTTCTGTTTCACATATCTACGTTTCTGCAAGAACCATTATCCTATAAGATGAGTAATTACATTAATTTAACAAGATTTGTAATTGGAAAATCGACTTTTTAATTTCGATTCCCTTATTATCCTCCAAATGATCAAAGTAAATTGCTGAATAATTTGTTTTAATATTTCTATAAGCACTAAAGTCCACAATTCACTGTGTCCTTATTTTTCTTCTTTAATAGACAGGTGTTTTTCTGCCCTACTTTAACCATGTAGGTTAAAGCCATAGGCTCCTGGCTACAATCACTGATGGTTCATAGGCTGCCTCAACTACTTCCTGAGATACTCTGGAGGGGTATTTTCATCAAGTTCTTGCCTTAATTTTAACCTATTTAATTATTCTCACACAGGAAGGGAGAAGAAATCTATTTTATATGTCCCTTCTGAATCCAGAAAAAGATTTTTAACACTTCACTTGCTGTTCAGAAATGACAATTTCAGGGTGGTTCAGAATGCCAGCCTGACCTTCACCTTATTGCAAACCAAAACCTGGCATCGAGGTGCCAACAGAACATAAGAGAAACAACAAACCTAAAACAAACCGAGGCAAAAATAATCTAATGGCGGTTTCTCTGGCAGTGGCAGTTCTAAAGTGGGCTACTGCTCTCAACCATGAGTGAGAGATAGGGTTCACACAGGGAGATCCATTGCCCAAAGGCACCTGCAACCGCCTGAGCTGTGGACACCTCCAGCGCTGGATATGCCTGCACCAGTGCCAGGCCCTGCAGCAGGTGTACCAGGCAACAAACTGCAACTGCATGGAAAGTCACCCTCCTCTGACTCCAAAAAACATTGCCTTGCATGAATGAGAGTTGTCTGGAAAAATTAATTCTCCCCTAAATTGTGTTGCTTCATACACCGCAACCCTCCCTCCGTAAGTGCAGTCTGCACACTCTGCAGCAGCGTCCCTCGGGCAAGCAAGGAAAGGATGCTCTGTCCAAGTGGAGAAAGCCGAGCTGCAGCCCGATGTCTGTTGTTTTATCAGTTGAGTACAACAGACCTCTAGTGTCAGCACATCCCCTAGACTTCTATAAAGCGCAGGGCAGGAGGAGGCCACCCCAGCAGGAGATCACAGTGCATGTGATAGAGCAGAAGGTGCAAAAAGAAACAGGCTGGTATTGACGGTATAAGGGTGGTGACTCTTGCGCAAAGCGCTGACCTGAGGTTCAGCCTGAGGAGCCAGCATGCAAGTAAAGAAAACTGACATAGAACAATTATACATCTTAAATAAAAGGATTAAATATATACTTTCACACTGGTCAGATGTAGGGCATCATCTTCAAAAGACTGTGGCAGCACTAGCAAAATCATCCGCTTATTCAGACTGGACAAAAGGCAGTTTTCAAATTTAGGGACAGGTAGTTCCACACTTACTCTGGTGAGAACTCCCACCAAATGACGGAGGAGGAAGGCAGCACCCCATCACCCCACCACTTGCAGCCCCCAACGTAAGAGGGTCTTTACCCTGAGTAGGGGAGTCAGAAGTCAAATGGGGTGATGCGTGTTTGGTTCAATAAGCTCATCAATTTCAATTTGACCAAGTTATATGATCCATACAGCATGTTTCATAGAAGAGATTATATAAAAGCACAGCAACTTTTTGAATTGTCTGGATCCCCCAAAACAATCTCTCTTATTCTCATTTTCTGAGTTATTTCCCCCTGTAAAAACAGCAAGAGGAACACAGATGACTGACAGCAATAAACTTATTGTGAGCTAATGACTGCACTCCGCGTGCGCCCATTAGGCAGGAATGAATTAACAGAACTGCTGAGCACGACTTTCAACATTACAATCCCTCTGACTCTTGTTCAACCACACAAACACCCTCCACTTATACACTCACGCTCTCCAGTCACATTTGTTCCACCCACTGCTTAAGGAGGACACTAAATATATAAACAGAAAATCACTGGGATTGGGGATGTGCTCTGCCTGAGCACCACGCACTGAAAATACATCCTTATAATCACGTATGTATTTCCTTCTTGGTCTTTAACAGCCCGTGTGAGTCACACTGCTACACTTCCCTATAAGCTAGACAGCGATTTGGAAGGCTTATGCTAAAATATGAAAAAAATAGCAAAGAGCTTTCCTCCTCCAGATGTAAGGGGGCAAATCTTATTTCCACAGTTACCTATTACCCCTAAGGAGTGAGAAGCAATTATCCACCCAGGAAAATAATTCTTAGTGCACTAAGCCACCCCAAAAGCACATAAAGATTTAACCAGAACTGAAAGTTATTAGGAATCGGATAACAGACTCCCTGTGGAAACTCAAACCAAAACCAGTTTTCTTCTTTACATCCCTGTGTCTCTAATTGCTTCAAAAGGTTGCAGCCTTAAGGGTTAAGGGATTAATACAGCTATACCATCTGCCCCTCTTTTCCTGGAGATCTCGTCCCAGACCTTCATTTGAACTGAGCCCATAACCTGTAGGTAGCGCAGGAGGTTACAAACACCTCACATGTAGCAGATGCTTGACCTGGCCAGCCGGCTGCTATTCTCCCACTCCTCCCCACACTTGCCCTCTTTACCCAGCACTTTTCTGTTCCTTGTTTCCTTCCATTTCTGCTGTCATGCATGTTTTATCCCTCTATTTCTGCTGCATCCCCCACTGCTGAAGGCCCCTTGCTGTCTTTCTCTTCATCCCATGCAGACTCTGAAGCCCTTTTACTCTCTTAATTCCAAAGCAGCTTTGTCATTTGCAATTCAATAATCTCATTTGCTCACAAATGAAAAAAAAAAAAAAAGGAAAAGAAAAATAGAAACACAGAGAGAAAGAGAAAGAAAAGTAAGTTCTCCTCACCTACTAGGCACCAGTGATTCTGTTCCAAATCCCAAAAACATGATGCTACAGATTTCAGAAGCAGCATGTTTCAAAGTACTTTGCAGGATATTTTTAGAAAAGTACCACTCTGCTTTAAATGGCACCCTGCAGCCCATGCCAGAGGAGAATTAGCAATACCTGGGCCTTCAGACAGCTGGCCAGAAGTTCCTGCTATTGAAGGCCGGAGGAACATGGGTGCCTTCACAAATGTCACAGTCCAGCAGTTATAGACTTGCTAAATTAGGCAGGCTGTGTGCCTGAGCCTCTACTGTGCTTCTCACATGGCAAGCTGGCACCAAAAAGCAGTTGACAGCTGCTGGGGTAACATGCTGGATTCTGGGTACGTCAGCCTGCCCAGCTGCTCTCTACAGAGGTTTATAAAAGAAATCAAAGCACGTATCACGCGATTCTTCAGTGCACAACATTTCTGTTCTGACACATTCCTGTGGCTGTGGGCGGAAGATCCAAACAAAATGATGGTGCTGCTTCTCAGCAGCCACATCATTTTAGTTGCTTTTGAACTCCTCGGTGCTTCTATTTCCCCACAGAAGATTGAGAAATAGTATTCTGTGTCTCAGTAGAAATATTTTTATTTCTCTGTTAAAAAACAATGAAAGTTTCATCTTGTGACCACAGCAAGCCAAATAAAAGCACAACCACCACTGAGCTTTAGAGGATTACCCTGATGATCAACTATTTTAAACAAAACTGGAGATGCTAATCATCAACTGGAAGTTTTTGCAGATAATGAGATGTGATGTACAAAGGCACTAGTAATACACTTCACTCCTACCCTTTATACAAGAAAAAGCAACTCTGAACATTTTATATTAAAAAGATTCAGTGTAAAAGCAATGAATCTTATACTAACGTGCATATTTATACGATAAAAGATTTTGGGGATAATTTGATTTTTGAGACAACTAAGTAGCTATTCTTTAAATTCCTCAGCAACTCCTTCCCATCCTCCTTCCCTCTGTCTCTTTTCCTCCTTGTTAGATTAGATTAACAAATCGGGCGTCTTGTAGCTTGTTTCCTTCCACTGAGACTTCAGAGTTGCTCTCACAGTGTAATTGTTAGTTGTCAGTATAACTTGTCCACCCAGTAGAACTATCCTCAGGATCAGAACACTACTCATGTAGATATATATAAACCACCCACTCTAAGCTTAAAGTTATCTCTAATGCAAACCTACATCCCTCTGTATTTACCTAATATTTTTCTAGTGACAAGGAGATAAAAAAGAGGGTTCAAAGCCATTACTTTAATGCAGAAAAAGCATCATGCTTCGGAAAGTATGAAGAGATGCTCATTAATACTTCAGTTGGATGCTTTATATCAGCAAGGAAGAGCGAAAAGGTTCCCATCCACTGTGCAAAAATTTCATTTCAATCTGTAAGTGAACTGCCTTAGATAGGAGAATAATATAGAAAAAGCAAGGAAAAAATCAGAGGAGAAAGACACATGCAGAGGAAATGGAAAGCTTCAAAACACATTTCAAAAGGCTATCTCCGAACTGTGTAAATGAGATGAGATGAGATCATGGGGTTTTTTAGGTGCAATCAGATATCATCTTAAACAAATTGCTTGGTCTTATCCAAATATCTAGTATCATCCAAAAGGTTCTCGCTTCTTATTAACATAATATTCACATCAAGAAATTATGTTTGTTCAACTCATTAGGATTTTTTTTCTTACAGTTATGAAACTCATTAGATTTATAATCATTCAGTGAAATTATTCCATAATGTGATGAATGTTCTATTACATATACTGAATAATAATTCAATACTAATACGCGCTTTGCTCTTTTATAGGCTTAGTATTAGAGAATAATAAGTTCGGTAGAAGCTGTACATGCAAAAGAAGTATTTCTGTCTTCATTTGTGTTTGCCTCTTTACTTAAACAACCTCATTCGGGCTCCAGAGGCTTTCCCAGGAGTATCATTTTCAGATGAAACTCTCCCCCCAACCATACTTGCAAAGAGATTTTTAGTGATACAGCAAAGTGATGTTGGTATGAACTCTGGGTTCATCCCTCCTAATTCACCAAAACAGAGTTCCGTAAGTTCATAGCTAAACTCATCAAACTACCAAAGTTAGATGCAGATTACAAAAACAGGTCATGCTAGTTCCAGGTGATCACCCTTTATCTTTAATTTCTTGGTGTTTTGTTCCAGTTCACCTGCTATAAATCAGTAGAAGAAATTTCAACCTCAATATCATTCTTAGGGGTTTTTCGGTTGGTTCCCACCCTCCCCCTCACCACCCCCCACCCCAGTTTGGTTGGGGTTTTTCTTCTGAAAATTATCATCTAGACCAGTGACACAATGAAGTGAGACAAGGTAGCAAACATTTCTGGGACTAAAGGAAACTTACCTACAATAATTCCTACGCATCATATATGTCCAGCTGCTATTCTCTTTAATAGTGCCCACACCATTTTCTGAACAAATTTAGGGATACTTTACAAGAGAAAATGAACATCTTAGCATTCATGGGTTGTTCAGGGTACCTTCTAAAGGTATAGAAAAATACGACTTAAAAAAAGCCATAACCACATTCGCAATCCCCATGGTTTGCCCACTCAAAACTTGCTTGTCTTCTGAAGTAGTATCTGAGCAAGATGAACATGGGAGCAGACATTTCATTACAAGGTTTCATTCACCCAAGTGCCATTTGTATGTATTGCAATGCTATAAACTATTCATATGGAAGTTTTAATACTGAGTTTCGTAGACAATTCATTTTTATTACTTTCAGCTACTAAAAATGGGTTAAAGATATAAGCTTTCATATGCCATGTAAATCCACAGCTCAAAGTGTAAATACATGATAAGATTTTTTCCTCTTTCCTCTCATCCATTTTGTTTTCTTCCTGATATTCAGAGACAAAGTGATGCATAAAAATGCAGTACTTCTGGTATTTTGACAAGCTTTTTCTTTAATAGCTTCAAATACTTTCCTGTCTATTTAGTTTATTTTCTTTCCCTGTGATTTCATTCCTTTTTGTTGGATGAGAAGTATCAAAAATGATGAAAGAGTGAGCATGAAGAAATGCATGGTGAAAAGAATGAAAACCTCAGTGATGCTCTGGCAATATCAGGAGGGGTTAAGCCCACAACTGAGAAAGACACTTCAGATCCTCCTTCAGGCTACAGAAGCATTTTCTTCTTTAGTATGGGACAAATAATTCAACTTCTCTGATTCAAATTTCCTATCTAAAAATGAGTCAGAATCACAGCACCTAACACTTTTTAGTAGTATTACACACATTAAAAAATATTCTATTCAAAAAATATTCATAAATAGAAAAATAAAGTGAATATTTTAGTCAATTAATTGCAACTGTTTAAAACAGGACTATGTAATTGCTTGAAACCTAGCTATTATGGATCATATATTCATTCCTTAGCAGAAGCAAGCAATGTTTCTTCCATAAGCCTCTCTAAATCCAACAGATCAATAATGACGACACTGGTATCTCTACATGTACACTAGACAAAATGCATCAGTCATGATGATTGCATCTCCTCCAGTCGTTTAGTATTATAATAGGAATATAATCCATGTGCTGGAAGACTAACACACTCGCTGTCTCCAGTATGAAATTAATGTCTTGTTCTTTATGGAACAGGAGGCCACTATGCTAAGGTCCTGCACTTTGCCTTTTAAACTGTCACATTAATACAGAAATTTACCATTCTTTGTCTCAGAGACATGCTATTGGTGATCTTAAGCACACATTTATTTTTCAATAAAGCCCTCTTTTTCACTGACAGAGAAATGCAAAATTAAAACATGCATCTATGTAATAGAAAATATCCCAATGACTGTGTAACACACACCATATTCCAATCTGATGGAGGATTTTAGTCAGTTGTAACACAGAAATTTTTTAAACCATACTTTTATTTGCATGCACATGTGAAAGGCTTGAAGTTTCACTGTGGCAAAGACATTTCTACAATCAAAATGTAGTTGAAGCCTTATGTGGAGATTGAGTCATTATTACAGTCTACAAATATATCAAAGATGTGCAGCATGTTTTCTTCTTCTGCAGGGCAGAAGTGCCAAGAGGATGTAAATTCTTCTATTTTTGTGTTACAATGAAAAATAGCAGTTTGAAATCCAATAAAACTAGTCACCCTACTTCAATTCCATAAACAGTCTTTTACCAGAAGTTTAAATTAATCCACCTTAGATTAGGGATCACTCACACAAGTTCAGGACCGAGAGAAATACTTTTAAGTAGCGAAACAGTCATGCTGGAAGATAATTCATCTACCAAGCAAAAACTCCTCAGGAATTGCTCAAAGGCAAAAATAAAAAAAAAGAAGATAAATAAATTTAGAAATGCTCTTTAACATTGAGGCCAGCATTACTTTGTGATGTATATGAAAACACTTTCTGAAAATAGATGCAAACGTCCTTGGTGGTGAGGTGAGTTGGAACAGAGTGGAAGAGAATTCCTGTCTCAGCATCGAGAAATAATGTTACTCATTTGTATTGTATTTGTTTGGGTTTTTTAAAGACTGTAAGAGAACAGTAATAAAAGGCTCAGAGCTACTAAAACTGCATTAACTGCGCACACAAAGAGAAAGAGAAGAGAGGAAAAAGGTTGGTCCCTACCATCTCCAACAAACTGAAGGAGGGCTAGGTCAATTTGTCTCTTCCAAGGTGATCCTTTCTGAAGTGCTATTCCATAGCCCGTAGTGGCAAAGATGTACCCACTCCCAATTGTGACAAGTTTGCAGCCTTCATCTCTTCCAGCCTTGTAATTCAGCACTGCTGCATCATAGATGAAAGCATCCAACTTCCTGAAATAAAAGAAAACATTTTACAAACCAAATCATTAGGGACAGCTGTTGTCAGACTTCTTTTGTCCTTGATGTTAGGACCCTGTTGAATATCCTATGGATTCTTTGATATCATTAATTACATATCCTGCTCTGCTGTATCTAAAATTAACAAAAGGCATCTATTTTAGTGAGGGGAAAGTAGGACACATAGTTTTGCATTTCTATTTTAAGAGATGCTGTTAAAAAATACTGAGCAGGAGAAACCAAGCTACAAAATGTCTTGCCCTGTTATCTTTGTATTTTTGCTCTCAAAATAAATACCTTAAGATGGAAAATGATCTCCAAAAGCAACACAAGTTACAACAGAGAATTTAGAATTGAAACAACAATAACCAATTAGCTTATTTAATATACTGAATGAGACTGAAAACATGACTTCACCAGTTTTACACACACACTATTATTTCATGTCTTTTTCCAAAAATAAATGATGAAGGTGGAGGTTAAGTCCTTGCTAAGACAGAGGAAGGTATTGGAGCATATCTGATATTACTATCTAAGTCCTGCTTTAAAACTACAGAAAATATTTCTTTATGATTTGCAGTTCCAAACATATTATTTTTGTACCTGGAGCACAGCACGAATAAAGGAACTCGTGGAAAATTTCAAGCCTTTCAGCCCACCTACCTAAAAATGTAAGAATGGGATAATCCCATTCTCTAAGGTATACAGGGAACACAAAAAATAGAAGAAAAGGAAACCAGTAAGGGAAGGAAAAGAGGCAGTGTTCTTCAGGAATAATTTTTTTAAAATACTGTAAAGCAAGTGTTATAAGAGACAGGTGCCTGGATATTTCACAAAATAAAAGTGCATCTAATATAAGCCAATTAAAGTGCATACACAAGAAGAGGAGGCCATTTGGAAGGACAATCACTCGCCAGCAGTAGGCCTCAAAGAAAGAAAAGACATTCTTATACCTACAGAAATTCCTATGCAATCTTTAAATGGAAAAAGATAAAACTTAAGTATATTTTGCATTGCTGCCCTCTTCAGCAGCCAAACTCTTTAAGATTTCTACCACTTGCACAAGATTAGCAGAATATAGAGGTAATAGGAAAAACCTACCCTCTCAGCCCAAACCCCACCTAAATGACACACTTAAACAAAATTATTACCTTCCCCAGTAACATATTCTCCCTTTGCAACATCTTTGCCCATCCCATAGAGTCAGAGCAATGGGGAGGACACAGCTACACCATGGGCTTCATGGGTTGGCGCAGGAGGAGTCTCGCCTCGCCACCCTCACTGGC
This sequence comes from Limnodromus scolopaceus, assembly GCA_028565335.1. Taxonomy (NCBI): domain Eukaryota; kingdom Metazoa; phylum Chordata; class Aves; order Charadriiformes; family Scolopacidae; genus Limnodromus; species Limnodromus scolopaceus. The sequence goes on along the minus strand of JAOXNO010000070.1, from coordinate 12,670,976 downwards.
ACTGCCTGCCCTGCCTTTGAAGAGCTGGAAGGCATTACTGTGGAGCTCTGCTAACATTTTATGACGGGATGCAAATGACAGAGGCTGGCAAAATGCTGTTCGTAAACAGCTGGGACCTGTCTTCATGGAAAGGGAATTATAAAAATAAATTAATTGTGGCACAAACAGGTATAAGAGCATCAACTTCAATTATATTTTATCAGTATGTACCAGTTGTGAATTCTGTTGGTGTTGAAGTTTTGGAATTGTACTTGCCATTAGCTTAAATCAGTCTATGTTTATAAAGCTTTTCATTTATATCCACAGAACAGAGCAAGACCTAGGCATATCAGATTTTGGCTGCTGACAGAAAAAGAATATACTTCCATTCATGATATAATTCAATGTTTGTTCTTAAATAATCAATTAACAGATTCATACAGAACTCTAACTTTTGGGGAACTCTAGAACAGATAGCAAAAACATGGCACTAAAAAACACCCCTATCCTTTTCACGTTAAACCAAGAAAAATACCAGGAGAGGGTGAGGTTGTTGGATTTTGTCTGCTGCTATGAAAAAGTGAAGATCCTGTCACTACTTCCTGTACTTAAATTTCTTCACTTCAAGGATACTTACCCAAACAGTCACCATTTGAGCCATCAAACCAGAATTTAGTGAAGTAGTTAATTTAGGGACTGTACAGGTGGCTCATGTACCGTTAAAAGAAATAGCTGGGCCATCATTTGTTTTGGTTTTTCCACTCTTCCCTAGGACTCAGTTGGTACAATCCTCAGCTTAAAAGTCAGCTTAGCTCCATCAATGCTATAAGTCTGACTCTCTCCTTCCTTTAAACAGCTAATTGAACATGGAGAAAAAAATTGCTGAAGAGCTGGACAGTGATGTGTCACAAATTCAACTCAGAAATAAGATAAGGCTACCCAGCACTGAGGGTAACTAAACTGGAAACAGCCAAGAGGCAGTTCTGGAGGTTGGGATACTGCCCAAGCCTCTAGCCTTCAGCACAAGGCCAGTCTTCTAAATGATGTGCTTTGATTCAGCACTTCGGAGGCAACCTTTGGTTTGAGTAGAGAGAAATAACACAAATTCATGTCCTTTGGGTAGGCACACAAGGGGGGAAAAAAAGAAGAACGGTTTGCCATACCCTCAAAATACTTGTAGCAATTCTGATCTACAGCAGGCAGTTACCATAATCAATACAATCCAATTTCATGCTTTTATCTGTGGGGAAGAAAGGATATTTCCCCTGTCAGTGGAAGCCTTTGGCTCAAGCGAGGGGTTGGAAGGTAATGCTCCTCTCTGTGGGTACTGACACTGTTGGAACAAACTGGCCTAAGTTAAATACACTCTTGAATTTGGCATCTGTTTATTCTGTGATTTATAGTTTTGCAATGTAGGCATATAAAACACACGCTGGTAAACACAGAGAAAATAGAAAGAGTCAGCTCTTCTTCTGTCAAAACAGACTCAATCAGAAACACAGAGGAAAAAGCGATCTTTGCTAAAGACTCCAGGGCAAAAGTCTTGTGCTACCTCAGAAATCACGCTTTACACATGCACCTCATCTCCTCAGTTATTCAGCAGTTTAGGAAAACCTTGGGACAGAAAGACAAGGAACAATCACAGTTTCACTCATTCACTGTGGCCCCCTCCCCAGCTTCCCTTTAGAGAGGCTGGTATCAGCTACAGTGGATACACACAAGGAAAGCAGGTTCTGAGCACACAGAAGGCTTTACTTGAGAGTTTTCTCTATACTATTCTATAAAGTCACAATAAATCTTATTATGCAAATTAATTTAAAAACATGATGCTGAGTGCTGAAAGGTTCTGCTATCAGTTGCTGCCCAGTGCCTGAACTGTAAAAAGTTGATTGCCCTGAAAAGGTCTTTCTCTCTACAAATGCAAACTCATATTCAGAATATATTTTCTCCATTTCCAACACAAATCTTATAACCTCTCAAGGCTTAATTATCTCTTCACCATGTGCTGATTACAGAAGTACTATTCCATGCAAAGCAAAGCTTCAGAACACAATGTACCCCTGCAGCGTGGGCAGGGAGTACCAAGCCACGAATGAAGCTCAGATGTTAGGGCACCCAACTCTTCCCTCACTAGGAGGTGAATTTCCTCAGACTCTGACTTTTTAAGAACTTTCAGACAACTTTAAACATTCCTCAATAACAGTTTCCAAAAACTGAGACAGCATAATCTGGGAAAGTCTGAAAATTTGACCCTTTCCCAGCTGTTTGCAAGGATGGCAGTGAGCATAAGCTCTGGAAGAAGACATAAGCAGCATTTGTGCAGGCCACCAGGCTGCTGGGGCTGCAGAGGACCTTCCTTCCTGCTATGTCTACATGGGGAAAGCTGCATCTGCTGTTTGGCTCGGCACTGCCAGAAGAGCCAGCTGTGTGCGTGACAGTGACGGCTGAAGGCAGTAGCCCACCCTTGCCTTGCCATTCTCAAGGCAGGACCGGGAAGCCTGGAGATGTGCTCTACACCTCACCCTCTTCCTCTTGCTCTTCTTTTTCCACAGAAGGACTGGCAAGCCCCAGGATCTCTGTTCTCGTGGCAGCAAAATTCCGCTGTGCCACTGAAGCTTTGTATTGCTCCGTGTGCTGACCACTCTGCCATTCAAGTTACATATTCACTGTAAAGCAGCTTAAATGCACTGAGCACAGCACCTCACATTAAGAAAGGCTCAAAGCCTCCTGCAATTCTTAGTCACATAAAAAAGAATCAATTAACTTGTCATTTCAATGCAGCCACTTCAGGGGGCGAAAAACTTTATCACATTGTGTAGGTTTAAAAAAACTGCTAAGAATTATTAGAAAGACAAAAGAGAACTACAGAAAGTGGAATGCAGCAAGAAACAAGATTTATAACTGCCACAAACTAGCCAAACACACCACTGAATGCAGAGGAAGAAGACTACAGTGCTGCGATTCATCCGAGCAACTGGCAGGTTTGTAAACTTCCTCTGAACTACTGCAATAATCCTGGGTAGGACAGAAAGTAAACATTTTGGGATATTTGTATAAGAGCATCTACAAAGGCAAATGTCCTTCATTACCTAGCAAGCACAAAGAGAAAAGGGGGTGGGGAGAATTCTAACTCACACAGCACAGGAGAACATCACGTTTTACAAAATTATGAATTAGAATAGTTATAAAATAACCCAAAAGAGCATCATGGAATGTAATAATTTGAAGTGGGAGATCTGTGAAAACCAAACGCGGACAGTCTTGTACCTAAACATTTATGAGTCACCAGGAAGTATAGGAGTTGAAAAATCAGAATAGCTATTGCAAAAACCCATTCTCTAAAGCGTTTCTGTACACACTCAGAAAATGCCTGTGTAAAGAAAATTAAAGTTAGAGGAAAAGGTACAGAAAAGTAATTTCAGAAAAGCTGAAAATACTTCCCTATAATTTTTTCCCATCTTTATTATTGGCACATTCTTTTCACCAAATTCCTACGATGAAAATTGAAAAGCAGGATTAGGAAAATGTTCCTTTATTAGTCATTGCTTCTTCCTCAACAACAGAAGTATATCTCACTTGGAAAAACTTACTTTGCTTCCTTTGTAAACTTTGTTTACAAATACATGATCCTTCAGGGATTTTGGTTTTTTGATGGAAAGAAGAGGGAAAAATCTCAAATGGGAATCTGCTCCACAGTTCTGGAGACACAAACAGTAATCCAGCATGCTAGAAATCAATGTCTTTCAATTACTTTGTGTACTGTTATGACCTGTGTCATAGTATTCAGCAAATGAGAGGGATGCTTTAATGCAGTCCTGTTTATTCACATTCAGCTATTCTACTGTCAAGCACTGGAGCCTATGGAACAAATAACATTGTGTTTCCATTGAGAATCAGAGAAACTGAAGCATGACTGAAGTCACTTTCCAGTTTTCAACTACTCAGTAAATCCAAACATACAATATCTACAGCGGAATTAATTTCTTGCTAAAGTAGGTACCATTCAGTGCAGCGTTCATCTGTCAGATCCAGGACATTTAACTTCAGAACCAATTTTTCTCACTCTCATTTCTTTATGTTTTCTTACACCCCAAATATGTTCTTTTCATGGCCAGACAGAAGCTGTGTATTACTATTAACACAGATTTGACTTACACAGAACCAGAATGCATGTAATATATGAAGTGCACCATTTTTGGTAAGGCAGCAAGAGCAAAAATACTGGCTTTAAACTATGATGGATTTACTGATGTATTACAAATTCAATAATTTACATTGTATCTATTCTTTATCCACAGAAAGGATAAAAGAATGTATGTCAAGAGTGCACAATGAGAGACACGACGTCATTTGTGCATCTCTCAAACTACATCCAGGGGATTTAATGCCAAAAGGTCACTATGGAATGACGCAGCAATCAAAGGGAAAGAAGGCTGCTCTGAAGACAAGGCTTCAATGAAAGTGCTCCAAAGTGACACTTTGATATTGCTGGAACAAGAGAAGCAGATATTTAACCTTTAGCATGAAGGACTGACGATTTCTTTCACCCAGTTTTGACTAAAATGCATTTCAGGTTATCTGATGGCACTTCATCACCAGCACTGACTTTATCTTTTAGCACATATTCAAACAGCTCCAACTGACTTTATCTTTTAGCACATATTCAAACAGCTCCAAGCAGATCTTAAGTTCACATATACTGGATGGATTTCTTGACATCTTGACATTGCTAATTCATTAGGGGAAAATTTAACAACCACCCGCCTGCAACAATGCAGGCTAGCAAAGTTTAACCCCGTTAAACGATGAACTCATTAGCAGGGAATGAGCTTTCAACATTTCTCCCAGCTCAAACTGTCCTCACTTCAATCTTCACCCAGAAAATGCAGACACAAAATTCGAAAGAGCAAGCTCTGACAGACATTAACACCATCGTGAGAGATTGTGGAGGTTTCACCTCACCTGTCAGGGCAATCTCAGGCTGCCAGAAAAGCCTCTGCAAACCTTCCTGCGTCACTTGGCTGAGGGTACCAGACCAGGCATAGTCACCCCCTCGCTCACAGGAGCTCCCCTTCACCGCCTCTCTGCCCACCCACCTTCCCAGGCCCTACAGCATTTCCCTTCGCAACAACAGAATGGAAAACTTAGCGTGCCTTTATGATTAATTTATGCAATGGAATAGTGTCCCACTTCAAGTCTCAGAAGCCAAGCAATGAAGTACTTGCAAAGCATCAGTTTATCAAAACACAAAATTTGAAAAGTCGAGTAAGGGGAATATATTTTTAGATTAAAGGTTTTGTCCCAGTTACAATAGCATAATGAAGGATAAATTCAGCACATTTCACCAAGCACCTGATCTCGTTCCCAAATCAAATGAATACTAAAAGTTAGAATAGCTTCTTCTCAAAGGAAGAGGGATTAGATGGGATATAGCTACTTTCACCTGTTCATTTTATTTCCAGGTACTTTATAATATTTAAAGACATTACATAGATAACTGCAAAAATGGCAATATAGACACAAGAGATAACCTTTTTTAAAAAAAAAATAAAATAGAAGAGCACTCAGATACTGAGTAAAGGAATTAGAAATGAATTACTATAAATTATTTTTTTTCCTAGAGGCAAGTTGCCATGGATCAGCTGAACAGGAGACAGACTGGTTTTCCTTTTTTTTTTTTTTAAATAAGAAAGGCAGCACATTTATCTTATGGCCATGAAGAAATTCTTGAGAACGTGTCTCATCTTAGAAGGACATGACAATGTCTGCTTCTGTTTATAGATAATTTGAAACTATGGAGGTATGAACTTCCCCAGACATTTCAATGAGTGCCTTCTCAGATCCCAGTAATCCTTTAAATGCCAATATTAGTACTTGCCTGTTCTTCAAAGAAGGCTTCAAAGCCTTCAAATCAATCTCCCCTAGAAAGTCCCCTGAACACCACATTCGATTCTACCCAGTCTGTTATTTATTTAGACTTTTCAATACATGTGGAAGAAGTACAAGAATGTGAGAATAGCTGCATTTCCTGAAAGGATGGCAAGTGATGGGAAAACAGGGATCAGCCACCAGAAAAACTGGTGCCAAAAAATCTTGCCACAAGTGGAAATGCCATAAGAAGTCTTTATCTCTGTGCTGCCAGCTTGGTGGTGTTGTGTAGTCCAACCCCTGCACCCTGCTCACTTTAGCAGTAAAAGCAGGAAGGCTACGTCGATTCAGGCACACATTTTTTTTAAGCTATTAGATTTCAGAATCGATACTTTAGTGAACAAATTCTCTGAAGAACATGCCTAGATGGAACAGCAAATCTAAATGTCTTTAAATGTCTTCAGTCTTTTGGCAGACATAGCAGTTGTCCAGTTGCAAACCAATTTTCTAGTTCCTAGCTTGGGTGACTATGGTTGTTGCTTCCATTGAAAATCACTCCCCTCAGAATGTAATACCAAAATGAATATTAGAATGAACACTGAAACAAATCTAGGATTGATGTCCAAAAGGAAGCATCATAATGTAAGTTGAAATTAAGATACCCAAACCATCTGATGCCAAACTAAATTAAGCTATTGATTGTGGAAGTTGCCTGAACCTGGCCAACCTGGAGAGAAAATACTGAATGTGCCAAACTGTTTAGCAGAGATATTAATATTTTTTTTTACAGAATGTCAGGAAGAAAATCATTAATCATTATTAGCTTCTTCAGATGGTTTTAAGGAAAGTATGTTTGTATTTGTACAACAATTTAGTACTTACTGTACTAAAGGCTAATTCCTATCTGAGATTATAAATTTTCTTGTAAGAACAGCAGATGCAGACTTAGGAAAATAATTTTCCAATCACGTGTGAATAAATGAGTTTCAGATTCAGCAGTTTAAACTAGTGAATTTTGAGTATCCCAAAAGATCTCTAAGGCTTCCATACTTTATAACACACTTTGAAAGAGGAGAACAACATTCCCTCTTTATTAAGATCAGTACACACTTCAACTAGAGGCTGCTGTTTCAGTGACATGTTAAAAATGTGACTGGAGCAAGGATCACCCACCTAAAAACTCGTTATTACAGTTGCTGTATTTGACTTTTTTAATCCTGTTTTTGAAGCTTGTGAAATACACAAAAGCCAAGCAGGCTCAGAATAGAGATTTTTGACAAGTAGGCCATGAGAAAGCAGGAAAGCACCATGTTCTTAGAATGATAGCTGGATGTTAAGGATTTGATACATTCTTTTAAAATTCAGTTGCATAAAGTAGTGCTTGTGCTAAACCTGTCTTCAGCACAGTTTCTCTCTTCGTGTATCGTAACAGGCATCCAGGAGGGTTGCAAGCAGCAAATTATTACAGACTACAGATACCTCATGCTGCCTCGCTGACCTTTCCCTTTCTACCTCAAACACACTTCAGTCAACTGTCTTTGGCAATGCCTGAAAAATTTGGTAAAATAATTGCTATATGTGCTGTAACTTTAGGTGTCAAAGAAAAGAAAGAATATTCTCAATTACAAATACTGTAAGCTGTTTTCAATCAGAAACAGTCAAAATATATTGAGCCACTAGATTAAAAGTTTAAAAATTTACGTCTGCTGAACATTTCTTTGAGTTCTGGTTGCAAGCTGTTATTATCTGTTCACAAGAATGATGAACAAAAATAAAATTAAAATGTATAATTTTTCTCTCAAACAGGTAATTTCTCTCATAGCTTTCTCCCTTTTTTTAGGTTAAAAGGTATGAACCGCAGAAAGAATAAAAAGTAGCAAGTTTTTCCCTTGATGAAAATTTTGATAAATTTTTTTCTGTAAAAAAAAATTTTAATTCCCCAAAAAATATTGAAATTGGTTTTGCATTCAAGTGGAGATGTCAGCTGGCTGCCTAAAAGACAAGTTTGGTTTTGTTTTAATTTTAAGTACACTACCACTTTAACTGACAGACCTAATTAGCAGAAGGACCTGCTGGGCACAGTCAGAATTGTGTTCCAGCTGACAGAAACGGAGATGTTTGCCTCCTGGTTCTGCCCGAGCCGCGCTGCCAAAGCTGCCAGCGCAGCCTCTGACCAGTTTGTAGCTGTTCAGCCAGTAACAGAGTGTGCAAAGCTATGAATTGGACACAATTTCTAAGCACTGTAACCACAACAAAAATCCAATTCAGGCCAATAAACTTAGAGACTGAGGGTTAAAAGGGCATCAGAGCCTTCTAGGGTCTTTGCTTGCACTTTCTCTGCTTAGTACCACTGGATTCTAAAAAAAAGTATTAATAATCATATTGTGGTTTTCACACGGGATAGTGTGCTGGTGGAGAGGAAATAACTTCTCATGCCATCCACACTGTTCAGTTAGATACTTTCAGGTGTTTCATCTAGCATTATTATTCATCATGAAAAAATGCTGAGGAATAGAATCATCGCATGTTCCTACCAAAACGACTAGCAGCTCGGGACATGCCTGCAGGCTGGTAGCATCTTCTCGGGGGACAACTCAAATCAACATTCTTTCCAAGCAGCTTCATATTTCTGCCAGTTTACCACAGATGACTGGGGAGCAAGGTATTAAACTTGATATGTATAAAGTACCAAGCATAGCAATCTTTAACAGGAAGGCAGATGGAGTCCCAAGTAAACTTCAACCTCAAATCCCTGAATATATAGCCACAGCTGTGGCTGTAAATAAAAGCTGAAAACTGCTCACGACAGCGAGAGGGTCTGCAGCTGTACAAGGGGCTGCTTGCCTGTGCAACACAAGGGATTCATTACTGCAGTTTCCTTGAAACGAGCTATATTCTCAGCTTTTTTGCAATGAAACTGAAATCAAGTCCTCACATCAATATGCTGCACAGCATCTTTTAGAACGTCTCTTTTCTTAAACAAGATATACACTGTGTGATACTCAGCAGCAGTCCTCATATCTAGGAAAATTAAGTGAAGAAAAAATGAGATGGATTCACCAGTGATGGGCAATAGGCAAGTGAAAGTTTCCCATTTTATTTATAGTAAGAAGAGACTCTCCCAATTAAATTTCCTGATTTCAGCCATTAGCAGTTAAATCCCAGACAATATTCCAGCGTATATGTGCTGGAGCAAAGGTGAGAACATGAAATACATTTCCAGTTTATTGCCATTGCATTTTCTACTCTTGACAGTTTTACAGCAGCAGAAGATTCATACACGGAGAAACGCTACATGGAAACTCAACAGCTACGAGCTGACTCAACCTGCACCAAAGAATTACAACAGGGAAGGTTGTTTTGCTTGGAGAAAGATAGCATTCTTTAACTATAACCTCTTCTGGAAAAGTATAGCATGGCAAACAGAAGCAAACAAACCCAAACAGCCACTGTAAACATAACACAATAATTAGCTACTTCCTGGTCAAAGACTTATTCTCTCTTTAAGAAGCAAAATCAATAGGATCTGTCTCTCTGATACAGAGCATTCTAGAAATGTAGATAAATTGAACACAGCATAGACAGAAATGCTTGCAATGCATTTTTAGAACTTTATTTGATCAATAAACATCTAAAGAACACAGAGGAGCCACCACAGTTCTACCAGAGCCGGACTTCAGCCGCCAAGAATACATTAGCTAATGCCTTACAGACTTTACTCTTCTGAATAATGCTCAGGAAAATAACAGCCATTTCTGTTTTCATTAAAGAAAAGATAAAGAAAAAAAACTTCTGGAGAATTCCTGAGCTACTCACTCCTGCCTAAAGAGCAATCGAAGCTCTGCAGGTAGCACAGCACATGTGGTTCAGCTGATCCCTTCAATGCATGAAATTTAGGGTATATTTTTTGACAAGCTTGTAAGACTGTGATTTACTTTCAGTACTAAATTGCATTGAAGCAGGTACAATAATTTGCCATTTTGAAAAAAAGTAATTAGTACTTCAATATCAAGATGCATGAATTTTGCACCTTTTTAACAGGCCTGGTTGCAAGCTGATACCTTTAATTAATAAATGGAGTACAGCAAGTTCTGGTGTTTGTTCAAATGGTGTTTCAGCAGCTGAGAACTGTATCTGTGAATCACAGAAATAACACACTAATAACAAGAGGTAGATATTACTGAGACTTTATAGATTTTTTTTTTAATATTTTCAGAAACAAAGGTTGATTTCTTATCAAACAAAGAAGAAAAGCCAATATAGCTGATAAATTTGCCTTCACCATTGATAGCAACAAACCTTCATGAGTAAGCTGCAATGAACCCCCCCAAGGGGATTCACTTGAAGGAGGAGGTATAATGTCAATGCCAGTCTAAAGCAAAAATCTCATTTCCATTTTGATTTGCAGCATTTCCCAGTTGATTCCTTTCTAGGATGATCTTAAACACTTCCAACGCTAATTGAACAAGACAGGTCCAAGCCTATTGCCCATGTAGTGAAGTTGTTTGTTCTAATTAAAAAAAACAAATGCAGATGCTTTCCTTGTAAGCTAATTTTTGGAACACTATTAGCTTCACCTCTCAAAGATGAAAACACATTGGGGCTAGGTATTTTGTTCAAGGCTTCCTGGACACAAATGTGTGCACACTCATCTCTGCTCCAACAAAAGACCTATCTAACCCCTACACCAGACAAGAAATAAAGGCAGGAACATAATTTATTTTATACACATTCCTATATGTATATCTGCCTTTGACGTTTTTCCTGACTGTGTTAGGAACTGGACTCAGGCAGGTGATTTTTCACGTCTTGTGAGAAAGCAAGATAAAAAAATCCAGTTTATTTTTTAATTTGTTTTCAGAATGAGGAAAGGAACACAAGCACATCTCCAACAAAAAATAAATTTTAGAGAAATCTGTGCATCTCTAGCTTTATGTTTGTCTCCTTCCCATTTTCTCCTTCCAGTTCAATTCAGTAACATTATGTATTAAACACAATGGTCTCAAAGACCAAGATATTCCCAAAACATCCCAATAGGCTAACACTAATTAAAGCTGAGCAAAAGACTTAAGAGTTTGCGATACAATAAAACCAGACTGAACTGTGACACACTACTTGATGCTTTGATTCTATGTAGACCAGATGCCACATGTGTAGCATTATTCAGTTATTAAGTATTGCCTGATTGCTGGTATTTTTTGCCCCTACTTAAAATTAGAATCAAACAATATACATATGGAATTAAAGGGAACTAAATCTTAAGTCTTCAATTAAGCAAAAATTATTTTAAAAGTGAGATTAGAAATACATACAGGTTATACAAACATCCTTCAGGAATAACACAGGTACTATTTATTTTGACTCACAGCAGCAGTATCAACCAATCTTTTCAAGTCCTTCCCAGGTCTATAGTCTATGACCCTATAATTACCAAGTAGTTCATCTTCAAAAAGCTGTGCAGGAGCAGCAAGCTTTATGATACGTAAGGAAAATTGCTTGTTGCATGCTACCAATGATGAAGATGAAAAAATAAAAAAGATAAAAGTATAGGAATAGCTTTGACAAGAAATGAAGATGAAAACAGACAAAATAGCTGTAATAAGGTAAGCAGAACACACACACACTGAAGAGGAAAACAGAAGCAGAAGCAGTTCGAGGAAGGAGAGACAGGTCATCCCGAAAAGAGCAGCGACAACATGGCCTCCATGGGGCAAGATGTATTAAAAATCACGGGATCAAGGAAAGTAGGGAAAGTGAAAACTTGACCAAGTCTAGATAAGGATGAAAGAGCAAACTTTTACATGGAAGAAACAATCTGGTCAAATAATTCATGAGGGAAAAACGAAGAAGATAGAGAGCAGGTCTATAAAAAATGAGGAAACAGATACATATACTGAGGAACAGAACAGAAAATTTTGTAGAATTGAAAAATACTGTTTTGAAGAATATGAGTCTGGAGAAAAACAGGCAAGCAATTGTAATACATTACCAAATACCTATTATTGCTTTTCTATTGTATTCTCTACAGAGAATGCAAGTTATTACAGTCCCACAGTTTACAGTCTCATCTCTTTCATTCAGAACACTTTTATCAGATCCTTGAACTATCACCCACGGGAACTTCCATCACATCCTCACTGAAGGTCTTAGCAAAAAGGAAAATCTGGGTGGGCTCAAGGTGACAGTGGCAGGTGAGGATGAGAGAGCCGGATCGGTTTGGACAGCTAAATGAAATCATCTTTCCAGAGAGAAACCTCTCTGAGGCAAAAAGAAGGCACAATCATGCTGCCTGATCTGTAACTGAGTTTACTGCCCACAATTACCACACTGATTGGGTCTTTGCACAGGGTCTTCTTGCTCAACAGAAACTGAAGGCAGGGAATATGTAAGCCCACTTGACACTACTCCCCTGCTGGAATGTCCAAATCTGCCACATAAGCAAACACAAAATGACACTTCTATTGTGAGAAACTTCAGCAGCTGACAGCATACTGTTTAATCCTTCTGTAGGTGCCATCAGACAAAATACTGAGGAGCACAGCTGTATGTAGCAGTTACTTATATTGATCTGGAAAACACTGCACATGGCAGCTTATTTGCACCATCTGCTACAGAAATGTCAGTCTTGGGGAGCACAGTAGAAACCTGGGGTGTCCACACTGAGAAATCACTTAGAAGAGGAAAGAAATTCCAATGGGAAAAAAAAAATAATCTATCTATAAAAAATGAATAGCGTATGCTGTCAAAAGGACTGAAGCTTCCGAGGAAGAGCAGCAGCTGGCACAAGAGCAGCCAGCCTGAGTTTTAGTGAATGTCCTGAACTCCCCTGCAGTCAGGTAGCCCCCCCGTTTCATGCTTATGTGTCTGACAGGTGTCCTGATTTTAAAGCTAACAGCAGCTTTTCAGGGCTTTCAGTAACACAAATGGTTGGTGAAAAGTACAAGGAATATACATCCCCTAAATAAACTATCAACCCAACTGAACAAGCCCTAGCAATGGCTGAAATTAAGGATAGCTTCATTAAAAATTCACAGCAGGAACAGTAGCATTCAGCTGACTATCTACAATGCATAATTTAGCTGTCACCCAGGAAATATAACTTGCACAGACTCGGTCAGAGCAGGAGCTCTGCCTCTGGTTTGGGAGACCTTGGGCGAGGTTCATCTCATGTTATGCTACATGTCTATCGTAGGATGGGACAAACCATGCTTAGAAACGCCAGCTGAGAATGCCTTGAGAAATGATGACAGAGGGACTCTAGGCAGCAACATGGAGACAGGAGAGAAGGAAAGGGAAGAAAGGATAACGTTTTGAAGATGGGAACCTGCACTCTAAGGAAAGTTTTGGGGACTTCAGGGTTTTTTGGATAAGAAATATGTTACAATCCCCTAAATGTTTGGGAGAAGGAGAGTAAAAACTAAAAGGACAAGCAGTTCCCAAAAAAGCACTAAAATTAACAGCTTAAATTACTACCGGAAGAAATGTGTCCACCATAAATAATAGCAGGGGACATGTGCCTTGAAACACCCACTAGGGTAGATGTACTCAAATCCACTATGGGTAACTTAGTCTTCTCATCTAAACAAACTATATAGATAAATTATGGTTATTATAATCCAGTATTATTAACAAAAATACACATGCAATTATCAAGCCTATATGTTTAGAAAAGATTACTAGAGCTAACACATTCCTGTCCCCCAGATGAATACTAATACAAGTAGTGAGGAACCCTCATGCCTTTTGAGGATTAAGAATTAAAATTTAGTCTCTTTGTCCAACCAGGCAGAATGAGCTACTTCAGAGAGAGAAAAGGATGGATGGCACTCAAGTCTAAATCTCAGATCTTGAGGAAGAAGGACAAGAATAGTTGCCACAATATTTACCAAGATTCCCCGAAGCAGGATTAGATAGTACATTTGAGACTATTTAATCTGTACAGATTTTATGAAAAAAGTAAATACTTCAGATGTGACAGTAAATGTACAGGGTCATGCTAACTAGAGAAGGGAAGAAAATGTAAGAGTAGACCTAAAAGCATACCAAAGGGATGGGAGGTTGGAAAGAAATAACAAGTAGTTGTAAACTGGCCAGGCAAACAAGCTTTGTTAGACATTCGCCCTGCGAAAGCACATTCCTATGAGAGAGAGTTCTGCAAAGATAACAAGGAACTGGACAAAATATGTTCTGTGTTGAGCCCCCACCCAAATCAAGGTCCATCTGTATCATCTCTCTTTAAATGTGAGAAATACTAATTCTGCCCTTTGAATCTATTTTATATAGGACATTAAAGCTTTCATGCAATTTTAAAATAGTCATACAAATCACAGGCAATCCTTTTCCTTTCTGATATCCGCACAGTGCAGTTGGAAAAAAACCCAAAAGAGCCATGTAGTACACAGCATGCCCAACATCAGTCTGTTCAGTATCACAGTAAGTACAGATCAATATTTCTCAGTTTCTGCAAAGTCTACAGTATTCTTTAAAACTAATGGGAAAAGCTTACCCAGTTTTCAAGCTGACCAAGGCATCTTCAACTCCTTTCTGATTATACTTCGTCATGTAAAGGTGCATATCAGGGTAGTTGTTTCTGATATTCCTCTCTGTGCTTCCATTTGGGACTGTTCCAAATCGAAAAGGAGGTGAATAATCATATGGCCTTTGGAACTAGAGAGAAACAGGAAAAGCAAAGTGTTTCAGGCATTCAAAATGTGAAGAAGGGCAATTTCAGGTTAAAAAAACCCAGAAGTTGTATGAGCTGCCTCAAATTTCTTCTAGGCAAATGCTGTGAGTTAATTCAGCTCTATTATACCTGAAACTGTGTCTTCACACTGGCTGAACTTACAGAAATATCTACATCCAAAGTAAAAACAGCTCCGTTCCACCACTTTAATGTGACTTTCTCCCATGCATTAAAATACAACAGGACTGCAGAAACTGCAGCAGAGAGATACTGGAAGATGTACCTCATCTGCTGACATCTCTCTAGAGAACCCAAACTACAAGCAGACACACTGGTAAACAGCAGTCAAAAGAAAAGAGTATTTTGTTGGTAGTCATTTCACACCTTCATTTCAGTTGAGACATTGTGGGTCCCCACACAAAGAAGGCAAAAGCATCATTTTTGCTACTTGAGTGGAGTCTAACGCCCTGCTCCTGGAGGGACAGAGGGTGAGAGCTGGCTGTCCTTCCACTGCCATGATTCAAGGGGAATAGAAGTTCTCACATCTTCCTCAGGGGTTCAGCAGCTACATCACTTGACACGAAAAGGGTTTCTTGAGCTCTCACACCTATAATCCTAGTCCCTATTTATTCCTACAATTTAAAACTACAAACCATTTACTCGATGGCATGTAGGTTTATTCTACCATTTTACCCTCTGTATCACTATTGCATCAGCACAGACAAACAAACCAGGGAATATCTGCAAAGGAACAGCAATAGCTCAGAGCACCCTCAGGTTTCAGATTTGGAAATCATTCAAATAATTACACATAAACTTTTGCTAACAGACCCGAAACTTTTATATGCGCCTTCTCAATATCTCCCTTTAAATACCAAGTGATACTTCAGGATTAAGTTAAAATGCTTCTTTAAGAAATAAATGAAAAAGGCCACTCATATTAGAGGAACTATTGGCTAATGAGGAAATTCAATTGAGCACTGATAAAAGCAGTCACCCATGAATTCCACGGTAAAATGCAGTCTGTTTTTATTATTGAAGTTAGAAGAGCAATCTGTTTCTAATTCTGCGCTGCAAGAGACAGCTAATATTTATACAGTTGCTGCTTCTTTTGGGCTACATATGTAATGCTTCTCTTTTTAAAGTTTGGTCTCAGTGCATCAAGAGTTCCCAGGATCCAGTACCAATTTGCAAAGAGAATATAAATAAGCTTATACAACAACTGGGAGTATTTTCAATTCCATCAAACCTTGACTGTGAAATTATTGCTGCAACAATATTTTCATATTACAGTACTACAATTAAATGCTTTGTTTTAATTAAGCATATTTTGACAAAGCATAAAGGAATGAACTCTATTTTTCTCTATTTGTTTAGCTAACAGATGTCTTACTTTTCTCATTTCCCCTTTTCATAGCTTAACTGTTTAAATTATTACTTTGCTACTACTTTATACATACTAATTGACCCATGCACTAAAATTACACTGTATACTAGTCATGGTTCTTAGTCTATATTTGCTGTCTCCTTTTGTGTTTATTATGCAACACTGAGGCAAACCCAGCACTTAAATATATGTCTAGAGATTCTATTCATATAGATGTAGCTTTTTATTAACTTTACTTAAATCTACAGATCCCTGAAGTAGTGAGATGACTTCCATTATCTCCTAATGTCTGTATCAAATTTGCCAATCAACAGAACTGAAAAAAAAATTAAAGAAACAATGCCACAACAGAACTGAAAAAAAAAAATTAAAGAAACAATGCCAATTTAAAGACCTGTAAAAATTGCTGCTGTTCCTATAACTGATGTTTTTTGGAAATTCAGCTGTGGTGAGTGTTCTGCAAGCTCAACTCCTGATCCTGGGGTATGGCAGGGGAACTGAGGGAACAGGAAGGTTATGGTGGAGTGTCCTGGTAATTTAGAAATAGAGTTTGGTTCTGATTATTCTCACTTTTCAAGAACATGCATATGAGTTTGAGTTTTTGGGAGGAATTTCCTCCCACAGGAATGGTTGAAGAAATTGAGGTATCTATGCCAAACTGAACATTTGTGGAACACAAAAATATTTCTGCAGGAGAGCAAAGATTAATAAAAAGTACTAGTTCATTCAAAGATCTTGGGGATGACAAGCAATCCAAGGGATGAAATAATTAATACAGGAATTCAAATACAGAAAATTTAGAGAGATAAATGGTTCCAAACACCATCCATTGACTTGAATTTCCTGGCACAAGACACCTAACCAACAAATACAAGAGTCACACGGAGATAATTTTTTGAAAGCGATTGTCCGCTACTACTGCCTGCTCACAGACTACTTGGTAAAAAGAAAGAAAGAGTTTAAAGTCTTTTTACTAATGGTGCACTCACATTTAAAGTGTATAAAGTTCTTGTCAATGATTGTAAACTTATATTCTGTGAACTGACATGTCCTGGAGAAGCAAATAGGCTCTGAGACTGCAGCAAAGATCTACGCGGCAGGCATGAGACAAGAAAGAAAAAAGTATCAAGTCTCTACATGGACTCATTTTCCCTGAAGCCACATGATGGGAAATAAAATATATTATGTCTACTAGGAAGCAATTTTCTTCCTAGACATTTTCCAAAATATTAAGTTTTTTTAATCACTAATAAAATCCCTAAATTGAATGAACAAGCCCCCTGCTTGAATCATAATTGTGGAGAGACCTACTATTATTCAGAAGACTAATCAATTAGTTGTTGCTTGCCCATGCTCTGCCAGCTGCTAAAACTGTGGCACATGGTAACAAAACTTGAATCCTACTCATCTAGGAATCCCAAACAGGATGGCTGAGCTGAGGAAACAGTCCTATTACTTTTATTTTACCTATATGTCTTAATACAACTGATATTGAAGTCAGTAAAGAGATCTTTCACAGATATTAAATATTGACTTAATCTGAAGATTTGCACGCTTGCCTGAAAAGGTGGTATTCAGAGCAGTTGTTTGTTATTGCTCTGGAGTATTTTAAGGAACTGTGGAAAACATTACTAAAACAGTAAAAAATAGTAAATATTCTCCCTCAGATTTTAATGGGAATTACAACTGGTTTGGAGTGATAGAAAAAAAAACCATAATTGAACTCTCTGATTTCTTATTTTACCAGATGGAAAACACTGACAATCTGATTTCTGATCTTTGAAAAATATAGCTACTGTGTTAAGCAATTCCAAGACTATTATTATAATCACCAGTTACTGAAATGCAGTCAGTATCTGTCTGACAACTCTCAAAAAGCACTGTAAGGTCTAATATTAAAGTGGAAAGATGGACTGGGGTAAGAGGGTCAGCCAAACTGCCCCATCATCCATGCTGCCTTTTGACCTGTCTGCTCTCTTTTGACACAGACATATCTCTAAGTAACTATAGAACTTGTAACATCTTTTGCACAAAAACAGAAGCCAACACTGTAAGAATACTGTGAATCTTGCAAAAATAAGGAACCTATAAATGGCATAACTAAGGCTTCTTTTGAAGGTTGAAGAGAATCCCTTAGACCTCATGCAAATGGGGCATTTTTCAAAACGTGACGGTGTGGAGGAATCACAGCAGATAAATGCTTTGCAAGACAATTCTGTCCACTGCCATCTATTCTCCCTCAGTAATGTCGTCTCTCTTTCATTACATGAAAAAGGCATAAACGGTATCAAAAGTAACAACTTCTAGAAGTGGCAGCTGTGCTGGATACTTTTGGACTCATTTTCTTTAACTTTTTATGAACATAAAGCTTTTAAAATTCTTTTACATACACAAGGATGTCAAAATATAATTTTCTCCTCATCTTCTGAATCATTTGAGTTTATGAACACCCACCCCTAATAACTCCAGTACATGCTGTGCCATATATTTCTGGGTGACACATAGATGACATGGCATTCAGAAATTCATTAGCAACATTATGAAGGCTGAGGAAACTATCAAGAGGTCTCAAAGCATAGAAGGGTGACGAGGGTGTTACCACATATTCAGCAAACCTGATGAACCAGATGCTAGAGAGTAACATTTTTCCTGAACGGGAAGGTATCAAACACTGAGGGTCAAGGATGACTGCTCAGAGAGAGAAGGGTTTTTTCCTGGCTTCCTCTTCTCTATAGTTTTTCACATATGGAGCTGGACTGAGAAACCTCAGTACCTCTAATTGGGAATACTTTATTGCATTGACAATAGAGTGTTGACAAAGAGCTTGACTCTTCAGTAGTGGCAGTAGGAAAAAGGAGAGGAGGGAACCGTAAACTGCTTTACCAGCCCAGAAGTTTTTTCAAAAATTTATTGAACTTCTAGATATTACTTACTTAAAATTAATTTTACCCATACTTCTGTCCCTTCTCACTGGCCTTTGCCTATTACCGCAATTGGATTGTAGCAAAAACTGTGCATGACGAGGAATATTTTGGAATAGATCATCATTGCTTTTCTGGACTTCTAGCGTATTTAATTTAATCAGAAAAGGCATGGCTCCCCCGATTAATATCTATATGCTTCAGGCAGAATTTAAAGAACTGTAAAATAAAAACAAAGGTGACAGATCAAATAAATAATCAGAAGACCTCACAAGAGCAGATGGTATTTTCTGATTCAAGTATTTTTCTATTTTTATTTTGCTTTTTGTGCAAATAAAATCCTACTTAGCAGAGAGAATAGAAAAAATAACAAAAATAAGGAAGTTATTAGCCAAAAGCTACAGAATAAATACTGACATTTTCCCAGCCCATAGGTGAGAGTGGCAAACAGCCAGCAGAGAGGAAAATAAAGGTGCACTGCCAGACCCGAACACTAGTGCTGCACCAGGTGCAAGCCAAATCCTGCCAAAACCAAGACTTCCCAGGAAAACACTCTGTACTTTCTCAAGAACAGCAGAAAGACATTTCTCAAATCCTTTTATTTATCCTCAAGAGTAGAATACCTTTTAACTGTCTCTTACTAAGAATATTATCTTAAAATAGAGGTATATTTAACAGTCTTCATACTCTTTCAAAGCTTTTGCAACAACACAACTTAATGAAAACAAAACTACTATCATTTTTTGTTTCTTTTTATCTGTCTTTCCCACAGCCATGCTTGCAATTCATGCTTTGATACTTCAGGAGATCAATCAAAGATGGGTCATAAAAAGCAGTTAAAAAAACCAAACAGACACAAGGCTATCTGAGCTCTTGCCTTCTTTTAAATAACAATTTCCTGTATTTTCTGTCCTTTGAGATAAATCCCTTGTGAAGTTCTCCCCTGTGCTATACTATATTTAAATATTACTTCTTAATGTCCATATTTAGTTTCATTTTAAAACAACTGGGCACAAACTTGAAAACAGCATGGCCTTCATGTATTTTTTGCATATCCACCTCAACAATCACTTTACAAATGGGCTTCAGTCCCTTCATGCAATACCACTGTTACGAACCAGACACACAAATGAAATGACAAAAGAAGTAATTGCCAGGTTTCTAATTCATAAAACTATTGATTAAACTTCACAAGTACAAACACCTGGGAAGTATACTTTCAGCAGAAGAAAGTTCAGTCAAGCTACAACAATATGAAAAATAAGCATATTTATTATTTGTCAATTTGTGTGAAACTTGAGCAGGGTTTACATGAATTATCGGAGTCTACTGCTCAAAGTGCAATTCTCAAAAAAGTTTTTGAATTAGGAAAGTGTATTCCACAAACACATCAAAATTCTGCACCTTATCCTATGTAATGTACATCTCATGATAACACAAACCCCAAAATTTTCTGTTTATTTTTCCTATTTACTCTTGCCATTTCATACAAGGAAAACATTCAAACATACACAGACAACTGTATCATTTTTTATCATTTCTCTTTGCTTATTTGTGCTGGTGCCACTTTAAATCTGAACTCTGTCTATAACTTCCTTGCACACTACGTAGAAAGCAAAACGACATTTCTTCAGGAGCCTTAACTGGCTTCCAATAATTACTGGATATTTGCTGGTTTTTGCAGAAATATTTTTCTATTAATATATTATTAATATTCCACACAGAGGTGTTCAAATTATGTCCCTGCATTCAAGCTGACTTTTTTGTTTTTCAATTTTTTTATGTTGGTGAGGCATTCCTTTTAATCAAACAGGAATTGATTTCCATCACAAAATGATGTGACAAAAAGGTACTTTGCAATTAATGCAGTAACTTTTGAAACGGTGACTCAAAGACTTTGAAAACAGTCTGATATTTTCATGATTTGGGTCTCAGGTTTGTTAGAAAAAGGCTCACTCTCAGAATCAGATCATCTAGTTTTAGCTTATTATGTTGCTCAGAGTACTTTTAGCACAAAGTACAAATTTGTAGAAGGATTATGAAGAATGGGCACTGACCTCTTCTGAGCTGAAGACCTACCTTTTTATCACTCAGTCCAGTCACTTGGTCAACAAATTCCTCTTGAATCATAAATGCAGCTAAGTTGGCAGTATAACTAGCCAGGAAGATGACAGCAAAGAAAGCCCAAACCGACACCATGATTTTACTTGTCGTCCCCTTGGGGTTTTGCACAGGAACAGAGTTGTTGAATACCAAGCCCCAGAGTAACCACACTGCCTTTCCAATGGTAAATGATGGTCCATGGGGATCTGTAATTGCAAAGAGCAGCTATTTTTGTTGCAATTAAATTAAACCTTGGCAAGATACTCTACATAATAACTAAAAAGCACTCACAAAGATATAGTTAAAAAATACTGCAGAACATATTCACTGTACTTCCAACAGAACCACAGGATTTACCATAGGTACTCTCTATTGTAATGACATTTATTTCTGTATTTGTAAAATATATTTCAACGTTTTTCTAGGTGGCATTTACTTCAAAAGTTTTAAAATTAACATGGAAAGCATAGGTTTGGAGCAGAAGCAAAGTGATATGGCTCTTGTAGTAAGGTATGTGCCACTGGATCGCCCCTTTCAGTCGTCAGTGCTAGCGGATATGTAAAATGGAAATCTGGGGGTTTAGGTCTTAATAATTCAATTCTAGTACCTTTCTCACACAATTTTGTATCCTCTCCAGTCTTCCAACATCATGCTTTTTGAACTTTATGTAAGCATGTTTAAGATCAAAATGTGTGAATACGTCACCTGCTTCTAAGCAACCTTGCACTCAGAGGATAAATGAGCAGGGCAACACAAAGTGGCTACCTATACAGGTACTGGCTACCTCACACGTTCAGAGTCAGCTCCTGTTGGCATTACAGGTAAAAACCTCACCCAGCTAATCCATTCTGTAATTTTTGTTTGTTATTCCTGTTTTCAGTCCATTCTAAATTCACCCCAAAGTAAGAAGAAGTGGTCAGCATGACACCCTCATGCCCACATAGGGATTAGCAATGCTCTTATCCACTTCAAATGCCTTATTTGTAGAGCGCTATGAAAATAAAGGGACGTTTGTTCTTACCCAGCTCTAGGTAAGTACAGTGCAGTCAACACATAGTCCTCATCATCATCCTCAACAGAGAGAGAAACAGGCCTCACCTGACTGTGACTCATTTGACCTTTATATGAGTATTTCTTAATTAAAAAGCAATTCAGACAATAAGGTCTGATGCAGACATCAGTAATATTACCTCCTTCCCTGCCCCTTTATCAAAGGGGATGCACATTACAAATTCTGATTTAGTTATTAATGTAATTATAATTTATTTTAATAATAATATAATTACTAGTAAAAGAACAAAACCTGAAGTGGGTGTACTCCGTGCATGTTCTCATTTCAGTGGAAATGCTCTCTAATACACTGCAATTTTTTCACAATGTAATCAAGGACAACATCTTAGATTATCTTCTTATATTTTGCAGAAGTGCTAAGAAGATAGAGTGCAGCAAAATGCAGCTGACTTTTGGTTTATAAAACCACCTTCTAGAGCCATTTGAGATTGGGTTGATGCCGAGACAATATGCATTTTCTGAGCAACAATAAGGAAAGCATATGCCAAGAAAGCAGTCTAAAGTTCTGTTTATTCTGCTGGAGATTGTACGACCACTGAGCTTCAACCTGCCAAAAATGCCTAGGGAAAGGAGTAATCTACATAAAGATTCCCATTTATTTTTACCTTCCCACGTTTCAAATGTGTGGCAGCTGGATTCATGGCAAGTCTCCTGAGCTAAGTTAGCTTGGTCTAGTACCATAATATGTCTTTGTAGCCATAAGTACACAAAATAATCAAGTCCAGCACATGAGGTGGCACAGAAGAGAACAGCCTAGCCCTTGGATCCCCTGTCTCTTTATTCACCTTTGATTTCCTCTTTGTAAACACAGTGTTTGCTTTGGACAGAGGTTATACAATTACCATTTTACCAAATTGATAACATCATCTGAACATTACAATAATCTCCTTTTTCAGGGAACAAACCAGTCATAATCTAGAAGAAACCATTATCTTGTAATAGTCCATAGAACTATGTTCACCAAGCTGGAAGATCTCTTGTTACAAAATGAGGCAAGCATGATTTAGAAATTCAAAACAGACTGCACTCTGAACTGTAAGTAAAGAAAGGGAAGGAGGAGGGCACCACAATACATGGAATCCTCATTTTCAGGTCAAAGTGCTAATAATATATATATATAACTGCAGCTTTCACCGAGAAAGGCAAGTGCTGTATTGAATTTGTTGTGCTGGTATATTTTAAAAACAAAGTGTCTATAAACATGGATGCTACACAGAAAGAAGCTGTGCCCTTCTGCCACTGGCCTCATTTCAAGGCTGAGTTAATATTTTTTTATAGCGACTATATATAACTAAATACAACATAACTGCTATTTTTCCAGATTATCCACCAAACCACACCAGTTTAGATCATTATCTCTGAGCTAAGTGTGAATTCATAAGAGTCAGGAGCCTGTAGAACTTACTCCAATGCTTTTTTAAGTTGACGCTTTACAACTGATACAGTATAGTAACCGAACACTGCCTGAATACAGCTCTCTCTGATATCACTTACCTTTCTGTATGTCTTTATTCCAATGAATTAGAATATAAACGTAAGCACATAAGGCCTCAAGAAATCACATTTTAAATTAACAGCAAACATGTTTTCATAGCTGCTTTTACTAGTTTATTCTTATGTTATGTTTATTTTAAAAGATAGAGGGCAAAGGATGGGAAATACATGATTTTTTTATAGCTTTAGGGTTGTGTAAAATGCAAAGCTTACCTCTCCCTTGTGCTAAGTTCCTGTTATATCCCACAGGACTGAAGTACTCAAATATAAAGACAGCCATGGCAGACACAATGAGAAGCATCACAAACATCATCACCCAGACAGAAGCACTAAAAGGCTCTGCAGTAAAACAGACAAGAGAAACAGAAACACAGTTCATTAAACCAGTTGCAGCATGAGAATTCTGATGTCTTTGGCTAGGCAAGCCCAGCGGCCTGCTTTAAATTAGCTTTTACCAACCAAAGTGCTAGCAAATAACTGAGTAGCAATACATGAAGAACTGCTGTAACTGTACACAAAACTCATGCAGTCAAAATCTTAAATGTAAGCTGCAATTCAAAAAAGAAATGCTGTACACTTTTCTTTGACAAAGCCTTAACTGACACCGAGTGGCAAATTGGTTTGACTCACTGCTTATTCGGTTTACAATCAGGTCACCCATTTCTATTTATCCTATATTACATGCATGTATCAAAGAACGATCTTACCATTATGACTGTATTTACGCAGAGCAAAAGCAATTAAGCATATGTTTAATACATTTAGTAACTCAGTGAATTCTTTCTCATTTTCTAGCCAACAAAAAGTGTTAGGGGAAACAGCTAAATACTTGCATTGATCTAATTCTTTTTTTTTCAGGATTCTTTTCTCTCTGTGTTCACTTTCATCTATCTGAAATGAAGATGTTGTTTTTTACCAATTGCAAACACATCCTTTTGAAAGTCTCTTTCTCATCTGGGAGTAAATTTCTGAAATCAAAGGGTTTTCATGGAAAACTGAATGTCAGTTTGAAAGGCAGAAAAAACATGATTAAGTAAAAGGAGTAGGTTGGAACAGAAAACTAAAAGCAGTTTCAAATACCAGACTAAGCAGCAGCTTTTTGAAAGTGCTGGATATGGTAATAGTATGTGATAACACAAAGTTCTTAAATTACACCTTTGCCCAATCACAAATTTCTGTCATTTCAGGAATCCCTGTGGTAGCTGTCATGGTACAAGGATATACATAACAAAAGTTTTGTATGGCAAAGTAATATCTCTTTATTAGGTCAGCTTATTTGGGGGCATTTTATATCCTCATTTTGATAGATAATGCAAGTGTGAGTGTGCTCTGAAGTGTGAGGAAGAAAAATCTAGTACACTATTGCAAATTAGGACAGAATCAAGAAGCCCTTGAAATGACAAGTTAGTATGTTCCAATGCTTTGCCTGCTTTTGAAAGCCCAAGAGGTTCCTCCATTCTGACTTCTTTCTGTGAATTTAAGGTAAGATTTGAATCATTATTCCATCATTTTCCATCATTGCAGGAAACAATCATGAGTGAGAGTTGAGGTGTGTTAAACCGAATAGCCCGGTCTGAACCTTGCCTGAGTTACCATCAATGGTTCACCCAGAACCATAATGAAGTGTAACGATTTGGGTCCAAGCATGGAAATCTCATGAGATCATCTGCCTTTGCTACAATTTCTTCAGAAATTGGGAACCAAGAAAAGATAAAATTCCAAATAGCCCCACTGGTGACTTCGGATATGAACTAAAAAGGTAAGGCAGCGAAATTTTAAGTCAAACTGCTCTCTTTCTGTTTTTAAGATGAGGGTAAGAAACAGTATTTTTTAAAAAATATTTTTTTTAAGTTATTTTATTTTTAAGAGAGGTTATGAAGTTATTTCAAACTCTATAATTATTTTTTTGGAACAGAATAGTAAGTTAGCAAAAAATGAGAATTCTTAAAAGGCAGAGAAAGATCCATTGAGATGCAGACAGGTAAAGGACATTCTGTAGCCAAATGCAGTTAATAACAAATATTCTATGAATTCACATATTAACTGGAATAAATTGGAATTCACATAAAACTGTCATACAATTTTGAGAGCATTTTCATAGAAGAAAGCAAGCCTGATAAGAGTTTTATCAAAAGCAACAGTGTAGAAACAGCAGTAGTAATTTGTCAAAATCTAAAAAGGCAAAGGGCAAAATAAGCTGATGTGAAAAAGTGAGCTATAAACAATAACAGTTTAAGCAGAATGGTCTTTAATAATTTAAGCAGTCTGGTAATGAGGTGGAGGATTAAAGAAGCAATAGGAAAATAGAAAGCTATTTAAAATAGCAAGCAGTACAACAACTACAAAATCAATTGAATAACAAAGTCGATCTTTCTGACATATTAGAGCTCAAATTACACGTTCAGCACCATTCTTTGATTCTCAAAGGACAGAAAGAGAACTTCCCTCAGGCAAGCAGCAGGTTTATAAAAATTTTCAGAAAAGCTATGATATGGCAGAAAAATACTAATATATGACTTGCCAGTGTACATTTCAAATGATTGGCAATGGAGAATATTGAGCAATGAAAAAGATGCAGTACTCCAATAACATCGAGTTTTACCTCCCACCACCCAAACAATGCTTAAACAATACATAAAATGAACAGGGGCATAGATTTTCTATTCCACCAATGCCTCCAAAAGAGAAAACTGACCTCACCTATGAACTCTCTCCCTCTTAAAAATATAGAAATTTGTATTTGAAGTTTCCCTTTGCTTGTTTTTTTCTATTAAGTAGAATAAAATATCCATAGAATCTTTAAAAACATTATTTGTGCATCTACTATATATGATTTCTAGTACGATATGAAAATGTTTTAATGTGGATAAAATTCTCCTTTGAAGGAGACATCCACATCAGAAACAGAACTCAGCAGATAATGAGGAAGAGGCTGTCAGCCCATCAGTTCCTTAGATCTAGTGGACACAACCACTGAATGGAAAACCTAGTTCGGACAAAATCCTGCACTTGTCTACATTTAGAGTAACAAATCACAACAACTGATATTTCATGAACTGTAAAATTAAGTGCCAATTAAAAAAATATTGTATTTTACATGTTTTAAAAAATATTTTAAACTAATTATGTAAGGTGACTCTGTTCTTAGACATTCACTTAATTGAAACAAATTCTGCCTGTGAATAAACTCAGTTATCTGCTTGATAGCATTTTGCTTGGCAAAGCATTTTACTACTCTGCACACCACGTCGAAATACACAGTCAATTCCAGTAAAGTGACAGTTTCATCTACGTCTAAAAAACCAGAACATGCTTCTGAGAGCACAGACTTGATTTATTGGTGCAGTAAATCAGATTTCTTCCAAAACAATGCTATTCTACAGAGCTTTATAAGAAGGGGTTATTTTCACTTTTTGAATTATATGTATGTCCAACTAAACCAATAACATTAAATGCATTTTAGAAAACTAAT